>CM057451.1:943400000-944600000 GCA_016271365.2 Neoceratodus forsteri | reverse complement strand
GTATGTTCAAGTCCAGCACAAAGGGAAAGAAAGAAAGTGGGGATTGGACTGCTTAACATTGTGGGGGGTCTAGAGTAATGGACAAAGCCACATATAAGTATGTTCAAGTCCAGCACAAATGGGAAGCAAGACAAGTAGATGGAATGTGAAATACATTTAGCAAAAATCTACACTGCAAAGTTTTAAAGGATGAGGTGTTTCTGTCCAGAGAAATGGCCAGTATGAATTGTGGGAGCGAGAGGTGGGAGACCCCCCATCAGTAGTAACCAAATCCACCTCTACGTATTTGCTCTGAGACACCTTTTGCTTTCTCTCAGGTACTTGGCCAGTGCCTGAGGAAAGTACCCAGACATGGGATTGAAAGAGTAGGATTCCCTGATATAGCCGAGGTGCTCTTAGGTGGTTTAGGGAGCCAAAAGAAAATGTTTCCATGAAGTATGGAAGGTGTCCAAGTGGCTGGCAAGGGAGCCAAGCCAGGGTATAACCCAAAGCAGTGTACAAGTTCGGGTTGTGTAACCCAAAGCAGCGTACAAGTCTGGGCTGTGTGCCCAGTGTGTTGTAGAGCCTGAGGGCTAAAGTGATGAGGATGTGTTCTGGTCTCCTTTAATCTGCATTACCAGGAGTGTAGCCCCGTGAGGGGCCATCTATGCTTTGTTTATTCTGTTTGGATGTGAATAAAAGCCACACTTTAGAATCCCACTTCTGGTATTAGACATTACAGTTATTGCTTCCTGTGTTCGGAGTTATTTGGGTGCCCCTGTGCAGAGTAACCAAACCTAGCCTATGTGCCGAGTGACCTATTCCTCCTCGAGCCCAGCCACCTGGTAGTGCTATCAGATGGCAATGGCAGACCCGGTAGGGGTTACACATTATAGGGATGCATGATGTCATTTGAGGTCCATTGACAGGGCAATGCTTGCATGCCGATTGTGATAGGACTGATAGGGTTACACTTGCTAGTCATCTTAGAGTTGTCCTGCAAGTGTTGCTCCATCAACAGATCTGAAACGCTGACAAGCTGGGAATGAGCTTGGTATATTCACCAGATCAAGGTTTGATTCCTGCAACCTACACCTGCATACTGTGTGACTCTGAACAAGTCACTTAACCTCCAGTGCTCCTTGGTAACCCCTGAAAACAGGCATTGTGCCTAGTGGGCCTTACCTGGTTACCAAAGAATTAAAAAAAAAAAAAAGTGGCACTATCATGTAAATAGCCCGTGTTTTGAAGGAATTTTAATGGTGCCTGGATAACACTGGGAAAACATTAAAAAACTAAATATTTTGGCCGATTCCATGGCAACGAGAAGGGATGACAACAAGAAGGGATGACTAACAACAACAAAAATAGAAAGGGACCTGGGGGTAGTCATATCAGATGACCTAAAGGTGGGCAAGCAATGTGAGAGGGCAGCAAGGAGGGCTGGGGGGATACTGGGATGCATAGGGAGAGGCATCACCAGTAGAAAACAAGAAGTTATTATCCTCTGTACAGACAGCTGGTGAGACCACATCTGAGTACTGCGTGTTCTGGAGACCCAATCTCCCGAAAGACATAGACAGGATGGAAGCTGTCCAGAGGAGGGCAATTAAATGGTGCAGGGTCTGCACCGGAAGACATATGAAGAGAGACTTAAGGAGCTTAATATGTATAGCCTCGAGGAAAGGAGGGAGGGGGGACATGATAGAAACTTCTCAAGTACCTCAAGGAATCAACAAAGTCCAAGAGGGTAGCATCTTTCAAAAAAAGAGGTGTGCAAGAACAAGGGGGCACAATTTGAAGATAGAAGGGGGGCGGCTCAGAGGTAATTTAAGGAAGTATTTTTTCACAGAGAGGGTTGTGGATGTACGGAACAGCCTTCCAGAGGAGGTTGTGGAGTCAAAAACAGTGGTGGAATTCAAGCATGCATGGGACAGTCATAAGGCAATCTAGGGGGTGGGGGTAGGAAGACGTAGGCTGCTGGTTAACTAGGATCTGCAGCTTATCCATCAGGTAGGGAAATGGGCAGACTGGGTGGGCCAAGCTGTCCTTATCTGCCGTCAAATTCTACGTTTCTATGAAGTGCTCTGCCATGCTGGCAACGCAAGTTCATGCTCTGAGCCCAGGACATCAAAAACAGAAGCCAGCATGGAGGGCTTCAGAGCACCCCTTGGATGCTTTCCTCACAACGTTGTGCTGTGCCATTCCAACAGCGGCCCCAGGTAGTGGCTCAGGGATGTCCCTGCCAGTATGGGTAACCTTCCAGGCACCATGCATGCACACACTTGCATGAAGTGACAGGAAATGAAAGTACAGAGGGAAATGGGCTCCTGCCATGCTGAATGACCACTCCTAGATTCTCTCTCTACACCAACTAGACATGTATCATGTTGACGAGCCCCCTTCCCCTGGTAGGCAGCTGCTCCCCCTTGTGCATGCTGCTACTCTCTTGTGGCTGTAGGGAATCCCTAACAGGGTTAAGCATGACTTATGGGCAGTGATGGTGAGAAGGGGTTTCTGCATGTAGCAGTCAGCTAGCAAGCAGTGAACCAGATGGGAAGTGGGGGCTTCTTGGGACAGCCTAAAGGAGTGGGATGACACACAGCCAGGTGAAGTGAATAAAGAAAAGAGGTAAATAAATAAAAAAAAATAAAACATATTAGTTTGCATAACTGCTTGTATTTCATTTTCCGTATTTATCTTTCCCTCTTTCTTTTTAAAGGAATGCTACTTGAAAATTGGATACTTACACCCTAAAGCTCACCTGCTATTTTGCTGTTTCCAAGTGATGTCATAATCCTGTGTGTTTAAATTACAGTTGGTTGCCATTGAAATTATTATGATGTCACAAGCAGGAGATTATATTATATGTGGTCCAGCAATAGAAGCAGATGAAGTTTAAAGGACAAGGATTTGGTGTTTCCATACAGATTTACTTATGAGAACAGAAGAAGGGGAAGGTAAAATATGAAATACAGGGAAAAACAACTAAAACTACTGCATCAGTTCCACAGTGTTCGCAGATGAGTCACTTTAAGGGAATATAAGGAACATAAACCTTGTTTGTTACATTTTTTTATATTATTGTAAATGTTGCCATTGTGCAGTCTGTGTACAACCCCCGCTGCCCCTGTAAATTGTTTCACTAGTTTTTGTTGAAACAGTCCTATTTATTCTTTATGTGGAGCCTGCAGAAACATAGAATTTGTTGGCAAAAAAGGACTGCTTAGTCTACCTAGTCTGCCCAGATGGTCCCTGCCTAGTCTGTCTTCTCTCTACAAACCCTAACAGGTCTTCACTGACACTCCTGCCTCCTTGCCTGTTTACTAATATTCCCCTATGTCTATTCCACACATGCTTGAAGCCTCTTACTGTTTTCGTCTCCACCACTTCTGCTGGCGGTCTGTTCCTGGCGTCCACCACTCTTTCAGTGGTGTAGAACTTCCTCACGTCCCTCTTAAACTACTTCCCCCCACCCCAGCTTCATCACGTACCCTCTGGTCCTGGTGTTCTTTCCCATTTGAAAGAGACTCCCCTCCTGCACCCTGTTCGCCCTTATGAGGTACTTGTATGTCTCTATGATGCTCCCTCTCGCGCTCTGCTTTTCCAGGGTGTACATGTTGAGATGCCTCAGTCTCTCCTTGGAGGGCTTCTGTTGCAACCCCTGCCCCATTTTAGTTGCCCTCCTCTACCCTGTCTATGTCCTTTCTGAGGTGTGGCCCCCAGAACTGGACACAGTACTCTAGGTGGGGTCTCACAAGCAAGTGATCAGATTCGTCTGGCATGACCTAGTTAATGCTGCGTTTCCCGCCAATGTTTACTCCTTTGTTACTTGTCAGGAAAGAGGGGTTACTAGCGGGGTACCGCAGGGTTCAGTACTGGGGCCGGTCCTTTTTAATGTCTTTATAAATGACATTGCAGAGGGACTGGAAGGGAAAGTATGTCTCTTTGCAGATGATGACACAAAGATCTGTAACATGGTTGCTACGCAAGGTGGGTGGAAAGGATGAAAAGGGACTTGGCAAGGTTGGAGGAATGGTCAAATGTATGGCAGCTTAGATTCAAAGCAAAGAAGTGAACAGTAATGCACCTGGGAAACAAAAGCCCAGGAAGAGTACACAATGGGGGGTGAGATACTGACAACAAAAATGGAAAGGGACCTGGGGGTAGTCATATCAGATGACCTAAAGGTAGACCAGCAATGTGAGAAGGCAATAAGGAGGGCTGGGGCGATATTGGGATGCATAGGGAGAAGCATCACCAGTAGAAAACAGGAAGTTATTGGCCCTCTGTACAGACAGTTGGTAAGATCACATCTAGAGAACTGTGTATAGTTCTGGAGACCCCATCTCTGCAAAGACATAGACAGGGAGGAGGCTGTCCAGAGGAGGGCAACAAAAATGGTGCAAGGTCTGCACCAGAAGACATATGAAGAAAGACTAAAGGAGCTGAAGATGTATAGCCTCGAGGAAAGGAGGGAGAAGGGGGACATGACAGAAACTTTTAAATACCTCAAGGGAATCAACAAAGTCCAAGAGGAGAGCATCTTTCAGAAAAAGAGATGTGCAAGAACAAGGGGGCACATCTAAAGATAGACGGGGGACGGCTCAGAGGTAATGTGAGGAAGTATTTATTCTCAGAGAGGGTTGCAGATGCATGGAATGGCCTTCCTGAGGAGGTTGCAGTGTCAAAAACAGTGGGGGAATTGAAGAATGCATGAGACAGACATAAGGCAATTCTAATGGGGGTAGGACGAAGTAGGCTGGTGGTTAACTAGGATCTGCAGCTTATCCGTTAGGTAGAGAAATGGGCAGACTAGGTGGGCCAAGTGGTCCTTATCTGCCATCAGATTCTATGTTTCTATGTTTAGTAGGCTGCCACTCAACTGATGTCACTGGGTTCTGGAACTCATAAGTAATTTAAAATATGAATACTGAGTGGGAAAAGCCTATTTTAAAAATAAACACACAAAGCAATACACTGGGTGTAGAAAATATGCTTGCCCAAATTCCTAATTACATCAACAAATGTTACAAGCAAGTTTCATGTTCCTTTAAAGAATCACAGTCACACTGACAAGACAAAAATAACGGGGAGGGGGACCCAAGGTCAGTGTGTAGAGGACTAATGCCAAATAGGATAAATTAAGTGCACTGGTGGGTGGGACCAGCTCTTCATCAAGAGACAATGCGCCATTTTTCGATTTTCTCTTTAATGAAGTGGTAATCTGAAGTCCTATTTTTTTATTTTTTATTCAGTGTTGGTATGCAGCCTATCCTCAGTCTGAATCCCACAGTCGGGCTATGGCAGTAGTGGGAATTGAACCTGTATTTGGTGCTGTCACCACCAGACCTATGCAGCCTATTCTACTTTGTCAAAGTCGCATCGTGAGCCCAAGGCAGTGCTGAGATTTGTACCTGGAATCTCCTGTGCTCTGCCATTTGGGGATCTAACTCCTGATCAGCACTGCTTCTCGTGGCTGGACAAGTCAAAAAAACAGTTTTAAAACTGCATTTTGTTGAATTGACCTGTGATCCAGTGGTTGAGCACCCCCTTACCATGTGGAAGACCCAGAACTGAGTCCTGGTCTTGAGGTTTCAAGCCAATAAAAAGTAGAGGTGCAGTCTGTGGGACACACCTCTTTCTTGGTATCAATGGCACTCTGTGGGACATGCTTGCTCCCCCAAAGTTCCAGGAATACGGGTCAAGTATGTCCATAGTACCGCTCTTTGCTCCTCTACTGCTGCCTGGAATTATGTCACCAGGATCTGTCTTTCACTAGGCGTTGGCTTCTGTCACTGCAGGATGATGTGTGTTACTGGGCCCCAATGGGGAATAGGGCTTGGTAGGCCACCAAGTGAGGTACGTGGGTTAGCCTGTGTCAGTGAGGAGGGACAGTGCTGATGGTCTTGAAATCTATCTTCAAACTGTGTCCCGTTGTTCTTCTCTTTTTCTGAAAGATGCTACCATCTTGGACTCTGTTGAGTCCCTTGAGGTACTTGAAAGTTTCTATCATGTTTCCCTTCTCCCTCGAGGGTATGCATATTAAGCTCCTTTAGTCTCTCTTTATATGGCTTCTGGTACAGATCCTGCACCATTTTAGTTGCCCTCCTCTGGCCCGCCTCCATCCTGTCTATGTCTTTGCAGAGATGGGGTCTCCAGAACTGCACGCAGTACTCCAGATAAGGTCTCATCGACTGCCTGTACAGAGGGATAACAACTTCCTGTTTTCTACTGGTGATGTTTCTCCCTATGCATCCCAGTATTTCTGTAGCCCTCCTTAGTGCACCCCTACAACGGGAATGGCACAGCCTAAGCTTTAGAATGTGGATTCCAGGCAACAGTGTCTCCCCAGTTAAGCTGTGCCATTCGAAGGGGAAAGAGCACATTTACTCTTCTCTCAAGAATTTCAAGTGTCAAGATTCAAAACTTCAGTTGGGGCTGTAATTCTGCAATGCAGGTTGGGGCTGCCTGTTTCAGGGAGCATCCCTAAATTTTAATTCTACCTGTTAAGCTGTGGCTTTAAAATTGAATAACCTGCCTTTTTTTCCTCATTCCCTGTGTGGATTTGGAGCCACTTCTGACTTGCTAGGGTGTTTTACTGGTCTCTATTTAAAGAAAAAAGAAAAAAGGGTGCCACAGTAAGTACAGATTTACTTATTGGGAGAGTAGGGTCTAGGGTCTCGGGGAGGGGGGACCCTTGGCTTTGGCATTGGTTCCCTTGCCCCCCCAGTTTGAGGTTTTGTGTTTACCACTGTTTTTAAGCTAACTTTTGAAATGTCAGATTCTGAGGTGTTTTGGTGATTTTTCACCACAACCTCCATTTTTACCATTAGCGTGGCCACCATTAGAGCTGGGCGTATGCTCCTTCTTCAGTTGTGCTTCCTGCCAGTGTCCCAAGCGCACACAGTGCTAAGCATGTTACCACAGCATTATTGCCATTGGAATATATTGCACAAATGCGCACACACTCACGCAAGCACAGTAACACTCCACGTGACTGGCGGGTGTGCGCACACTCAGTTTAGCATTTTTGAAAGAACACTGGTTCAGGCTGACAGTTGGTTTGGCTTATTGATAACAAACAAGCATTATAAGTTAAAACTAAGGTTTTTGCTGTCACAATTTTTTTCTTATTGACACCATGGCTTACCGGAGACCATTAATTATGAAACAATGTAAGACCTGCAGAAGGGTGATGAAGCCATCCCCAATTGGTACCTATTGTCCTCACAGTGTTTCTCAGCCTAATATTTCTCTCACAGGTCCCCCCCCCCCGGAGGTCCACTGAGCTGTGGAGGGGGGCACCTGTTATGTCTCTTGGCAGTGGCAAAGCAGAATTGTGTGTAACCCCCCTTAAAATGGGGGTTCCCAAAAGACTTCCAGGAGCTTGCTTGAATGCTCCAAGCCTGAATGGTGTTTGGCGTTTAAGGCATTTATCAGTGAGTGTTTTTAGAACCTCTGGTACTGTCTCTTTAAGAGCTGTCTGCTTGCAAACATAATTAGTTTGTATGGGGGACTGTGTGTTTCTCTGTTTGAGTACCACTCAAGCTGCTGCTAATTCACTCCATTTTGCAGTCACTAGAGTGCAAAGGAACCTATCTGAAAGATGTAACTGTTTGCCAGAAACCATTTACAGTAATAATGAAATTACAGTTTGTCTAACCTGCTTTCTTTGCAGTCAGAACTGTGTCTGCCTAGTTCCCCATTCTGGTTTTGAACTGCTGAACTGGACCAATCAGTGTGGGGTAAGCTAGCTCTAAAATGGTGCCTTGGACGAATCAGAACTTGGACTCATAATCTGAGCCAGCCACAAGAGGATTGTATGGGCAGTGACTCTGGGAGATGTAGTTTAGACTTTGGCGCCTTTTTGGACCAACAGCAGCAGTCTGTTGTGAGTGACAGCCAATCCAGTCAAGAACTAGGAGGAACTCAGAGGAAGTGCCCGGTTTTGTCTGTTGGAGTTTCAGTTTAGATCTGGCAGTGAAGGGAAGAAACCCTGTGCTCCTTCAGTGCACAGTTTCAGTCAAAAACGTGTAAGGCCCAGAGTTCCGGTCTGCAGCTTGTGTAACTGCTTGTTAGGACTGAATCCGTCCTGTGAAAAGAATCAAAGGATCTCTGAAGAGTAGAAACCAGGCTCACCCTGTAGAAGACTGAAGAAATTGTTGAATTGCACTCGGTCTGTCAGGAACTGAATCTGCTGTGTGTTCTCCCGGTATTGTGCAGTAATTGCGATCGGATAGAGAAGCAGCCTGCCTGGTATAGTACTTTCTTTTTTACCATATAAATGTGTGAAGAGTCTCGTGGAGCTCAAAAGTAGCCCTGCTGGCGTTGAAGGACCCTATCTTGTTTGGAGGTCGTGAGTACTAATTCAGGGATCGCCCCTGTTGAAGTGCCACATTAAATCCAAATGGAATCACTGTACTGCTGACTGTTTAAACTAATTTTCTTTTCACTGTGTGAAGGGCCCTACCAGCTGCCACGGTTTGGACTAGCCACTAGGGCTTGGGTACCCAGGGACAGTAACTGGTAGGGATAGGCTCTGCACAGAGCCATAGGTAGATAGTAAAGTGATAAGCTAATTAACCTGATTTCCCGTCCTTGTTATATCCCCTAAATAAATCAGAGCTGCTTGTTTCAGCAAAGTTATACTGCCTGAGGTATTTGTCTATGTTAAAGTACTGTACTGTGATTGTTGCACTGTATCTTATTTCACAGGAGGTCCCAGTGCGGAACTAGTCCTGGGGGTAAGTGTATACGGTGAAGGTAATTCTGATATATTGTGTGGGCCACTAGTGGGAAGAAAGGGGGGTTGCAGTGTCCCAGAGGGCTGTGACCAAGTAAGTTTAACTATTGCAAACCCTGACCTCTGGGTGGAGGCACCCGCCATTGGATCCAGTCCCCTCAACCTGTTAGTGGCAAATCAGGCAGGGGTAGTAGCCCCTGGGATAGCGCCATCTAGGGGTTACATGTGAAAATCTCTCTTATTGCTCCTTAGTGAGCTTCTGAGCCCTGATGTCTCACAGGACATCCAAGCGGATACACAACCCCAGACCGGGTCCCTCAGGTCAGCTGGAGCCCACACAGACACATCCAGGTGTAATGCAGCAAGAGCAGGCTGCGCAATCAGATGTGCAGGCAGACCCCGACCCTGACTTCTTAGAAGGCCAGGATGAGGATTTTGTGGATCTTGGGGAAACTCCTGACCTAAAAAAATTACTCTCAGATGGGGACAACATCCCATCAGAGGAGGAGGCAGAGGAAGGGGAGTGGACAGAACCTAAGACCAGGATTCTGATTCCACCTTTATTTGACAATAAGTCCTTGTCCTTTTTGATAGCTGAGGCTTGTAGATTCTTACAGCTTAAACAGTCGGTGGAGACGGTGGATGTTAATTCAATTCTGTCAGCATCCTCCTCTGCCCAAAAATATTTTCCAGGTTTTATTCACTGTGACCAAATTATTGAGCAAGAATTGGCAGGTGTGGATCAGAGAAAAAAAATCTTCTCAAAACAAAAACTAGGAATTATTCTTTCTTAGGGGAATGGTCTCATAAGTGGGAATCTCCTTCTTTGGCAGACTAGGCAGTTTATAATTCTATAAAACACACTACCATTCCAATTGAAGGTACTCTGGCACTAGTGGATTCACAAGACAAGGCGTGGATACCTCATGCAGAAGGGCCTTCACCTCTACCAGTACAAATATTCGTACCTCCTATGCTTCATTTATGTTGCCAGAGCCTTAAACCTCTGGGTCACAACACTGACCAATAGTGTTCCATGTGATTCGGAAGGTGCAAGCTTTTTGCAGTTGGTGGCCATGGTATCCACCTTTCTTGGTGATTCTACGGTAGACAATTTACACATGTCAGCATGCTTGGCCTACCAAATTGCATCGGCCATGAGGGGCATGTAGCTCAGACATTGGTCTGCTGATCAGGCTTCAAAGGTGAAGCTGTTTAGCCTTCCATTTGAAGGAGGCTTATTGTTTTGTTTAGGTCTGGATTCTATCTTGCAGGATGTGCAGGATAAGAAAGGCCACCTCTCAGTGGCTAAACAACAACGCAAGGCCACTGCACCCCAATGGGGTCAAGGTGAAGGCCGGTGCATGCAGTCTCGAGAGGGGGTTTCATCCCTTTCGGAACTTTGGCAACCAAAGAAACAGAAGTACCTTCTCTGGCAACAGGGGTTATGGCAACAGAGGGGCCTTTCCCAGGCGCCACAGAGGACGACCAGCACAAAAGCTTGGTACCTCACAATGAAGGTTCGTAGGCCCTTCACTGCCACCCTTCCCTTGGTCGAAGACTCCAGGAGTTCCTTGCAAGATGGGCCCAAGCAACTTCAGACACCTAAGTTCTGGAAATCCTTCAACTAGATCATGCCATAGAATTTTTAACAGTGGCTGATGATACCAAGGTAGGTGTGGTGGTGGATGACCTAGGGGGATGGCAGGGGTTGCAGAATGATCTGGCAAAGCTTGAAACCTGGTCAGACACCTGGCAACTGGGGTTTAATGCCAAAAAGTGCAAGGTGCTGCATTTTGGGATGAAGAACCCAAGGGGGCGTTACCAGCTGGGGGGAATGCAGCTAGCCCAGATAGAGGAGGAGGAGAAGGATCTGGGTGTGCTCATTACAGGGTCAATGAACAACTCGGCACAATGTACAGAGGCAGCTGCAAAGGCCAACAAAATGCTGGGTTGTATTGCAAGGGTATATCCTCGAGGAGGAGGAGGTGATTCTGCCACTGTATAGGTCATTAGTTAGACCACACCTGGAGTACTGCATGCAGTACTGGCACCTGTATCTGAAGAGGGACATTAAGTTACTGGAGGGGGTGCAGCGCAGGGCGACAAAGATGATCAAGGGGCTGGGGGACTTATCATACGAGAGGAGGTTGAAGGAGTTGAACATGTACTCACTAGAGGAGAGGAGGGACAGGGGTGACATGATTGAAACCTTTAAATACATGAAAGGAATAAACAAGGCAGTTTACAGAGGGCTGTTCAAAGTAAAGGAGGGAGGGCCACAGGGGCCATGATATGAGACTGGAGGAGGAAGGTTCAGGAGGAGATGAGGAGACACTTTTACAGAGAGGTGGTGGCTGGGTGGAATGCGTTACCTGCAGAAGTGGTATCCAGTAGAACAGTGGACTGCTTCAAAAGGGGATGGGACAGGACAAGGGGGGAGGTTAATGAAGGGGAAGGGTGGAAGGGAGGGGCAGCTGCAGGATACAGTAAGGGGTGCTAGCTGCACATTCGAGCAGACTTGATAGACCTCTAGGACTTTATCTGCTGGCAAATTTCATATGTTCGTAGTTCCCTCAAGGAGATGCTTTCTGTCATCCCCAGTTTCAAAACAAGTGACAAAACGCCAGGCGGTGTCAGACAGTCTGACTCAGATCAGGGCCATTGTGTTGGTTCCTCCAAATGATCAAGGTCAAGGGTTCTAGTCCATCTATTTCATAGTTCCCAAAAAGTCTGCGAGCTTCAGGCCTATTCTGGGTCTGAAGCATCAGAACAAATTTGTTCACCACAAAATGTACAAGATGGAGTCTCTGAGGTCGATAACCTGGGTTGTTCAGCCAGGGGACTTCTTAGCCTCAGTAGATCTGATGGATGCTTACCTTCACACACCCATCTGTCAGTCCCACCAGAAGTACCTCAGATTTGTGATACTGGGCCAACATTTCCAGTACAAGTTGCTTCCAGTTGGCCCTGCAACAGCTCCTCGAGTTTTCTTAAAGGTGTTGATAGTTCTGGTGGCTCAGCCATGACAGGAAGGACATCATGTCTACCTTTATCTGGACGATCTGCTCATTCAGGCACCAATGTTGCCTCTAGCGAGGAGGTCAATATTCAGGACCCTGGAGATCATGGAATCAAATGGCTGGATAGCGAACAGGGAGAAGAGCTACCTTGAACCATCTTAGTTGTCATAGCACCTAGGGGCACTCTTCAACATGAAAGTATGGAGGGTGTTTCTGTCACCCTCCCGGGAGGAGACCTTGTTGTCAGAGATAAGGTGGATCAGGAATCAGTCCTCAGCATCTTCCCACAAGCTGCTGTGGATTCTCAGACTCATGGGGGCAGCAATAGACCTAGTTCTGTAGGCACGCTTACACATGTGGCCCCTTCAGACAGAGTTGCTGACAGCCTGGGACCTGTCATCAGAGGACTATCAAGCCAGAATTCTCCTCACTCCTCAGCTTCATCACTCCCTGAGTTGGTGGCTGAATGTGCACAATCTCAACAAAAGGGTTCAATTGAAACTACCAGCAGAGGTGATTCTCACAACAGTCTGTATAGGACAGCGTGAGCCAGTGCTGGACTGTAATGGACGCACTTGATTGAGCTCCGCGGTATTACGTCCCTTTTTTATTTAAATAGAGTGCTATTCTAAATATTTGTCTACTCATTTGATCAGAAATAGCTGTTGGAAAATCCGGTTATCATTATACAGCCATTTGCGACAAGTACAACAGTTTAAATAAATCCCACAAACCGTTACTAATCTGACAGCGTTATTACTTCAGAGCAAAATGCCGGTCGGACGATCCCCTTGATCCCTGCGGTCACCCAGACTTCAGGACACAAGGATAAATTTGAATGAAAACTACAACAAAAATGTTTACCCCAACTATGCAAGTAAGGAAGATATAGAAGATATTAAAACGTTACTCGCTGAACTTAAAATGGACATCTCAGACGTTAAAACATCAGCTGTTAACTTGACACAGCAGAATAAAGAAATGACTGCTTGTATAGAGATAAACAGTGCCAAGATAAATTAATTAACTTCAATGGTAGGATGTCTAGAACAGATGACACAAAGACAAACTGAACAGATTTCACATTTAATGGACAAGGTGGATGACCTAGAAAATAGGGGAAGAAGAAACAATATAAGAATTTTAGGGGTACCAGAAGATATAGAGGGACCTAATATGGTATTGTTTCTACAAAAGTTCTTGCCAGATGTTTTGGGGTATCAAAGGCCATGGCCGTTAGAAAGAGCACATAGGTTGTTGGGACCCAGAGGAAACCATCTTAAACCAAGGCCAATAATAGCTTACTTTTAAAGATTCTCTGTTAAAGAGGATATATTGCAGCTAGCTAGAGAAAGGAAAAACCTAACTGGAGAGGGGAACGTATTCTGGTGTTTCAAGATTTCTCAAGTGAACTGATAGGCAAAAGTAAAATGTACGATGAAGTTAAAAAACAACTAAGGAATGATGGTCTGCAATATTTCTTTAAATACTTAGCCACCTTATTTATCCAAGACCCCAAAGGTATGACAGTTAGATGTAATTCAGTCAAGAAGGCAAATTATTTTTTGTTTACAGTTAGAAACAATACTTCAGTACACAGGGCAAATCAGAGCCAACCTAACAGTCAAAATTGGAATGCTACATGAGACCCAACAAAATCTGCACGCTCCAGTGTTGGCCCACGAGGTGCTGTTGCTAGGATCCACTCCACGGCCATGCAACCGCACGCTGATACTCTGATTAAAAAAAATACATCTCTGCAAGCGAATACGTCAACTCCTCACCTGTACTCAGATGTAGTCAATGATTCGCATCCCCGGTCCTCTGGAATTGCTAGGAAAACAAGACAGATAAGTAGGCCATCCAGCATACCCAGACCATCCCAACAAAGAAGCTCAAGAAAAAGGGACAGAAGTAGGGATAGCTGCTACACCTCTTCATCGTTTGTGGCCTCACCCGAACCCAAACCGGAAACACTTCCAGAAATGGATACACTGCCCCCAGGGAGAGAAGTTATGCCCCTGGTGTCCCCAGTTCAACAGGTCCTCATCTAAAAAACTCGCAGTTTTAACTACGGCATTTCCGGTGGATGCACCGGGTGCCAATAGCAACCTACTTCCAATCTGATGAGCAAGTACTTCTGTATAGCTTGAAATACAACAAAAAGGGGAAAAAAGAAGAAGAGACTGCAATTCAGGTCAGAAGTCTCGATTACCGAAAAGATTACACTGATTAAGTGCTGTTCAGGTATCTATCCACGTCTGAGTATTTATTTATTTATTTATTAGCTTTTGGTGACTGGCTAAGTGCGTTAGGCAATTTAACCTGCCTAAGTTCAAGCACGCCCCCGGAGAGTACAGGGTACAAAGATAGAAAGTAAACAGTAGAAAATGGTACAGTATCCCAAGGCAAGACCTCACACAGGGAAGGACAAAAAAAACAAATCAGCATTGTTAACATAGATCACCCACGCAGGGGTGAAACAAATGAAAACAAAATCAAGTTATACCTATATTGGACCCAACCCGGGAAGGTGTGACAGTGTGGATTACATTCAGATAAGTAGAGATAGAAGCAAAATATAACAATGTATAGGATATTTAACATAGAAATATCGGACAGGACAAACAACACAAGAAGGTTAAGAGCATTTGCAGACACCGTGTGTCCTTAGGTAAGAGGAGAGTGCTGTCTTGAATGACTCATGAGATGTGGAGACCCTGATATGAGGAGGTAAGGAGTTCCAGAATTTGGGGGCAAAGTGGGAGAAAGCTTGTTCACCCATTCTTGTTGAGCAAGGGGAAACAAAGAATAGGGGAAGGCAGAGGACCTCAGGGAATGAGCATAAGTCACAGGGATTAACATAGCACCAAGAGAGTCAGGTCTGGGGATACGGGTAAGGGAGTCGATGAAGCATCCAAGGGTGTAGGAACGCAAGCCATTAGGAGCAAGCCAATTTAAAGAGGAGTAGAGGAGACAATGGTGGGTGAGTCTAAGGGCAGACAGGGCAAATTTACAAATATTATTGTATGTTACTTCCCACTTGTGGAGGGCAGTAACACTTGCATGGGACAGGACTGGTACAGCATATTTAAGCCCTGGAAGGATACCCTGGGCTATTGAAATCCTTGCAGAAGGGGTAAGCGAGTGGCAAACTTTGTAGGTGACTCCAATCTTCATGTTGGTATGCTTGCAGAGCTTGTTTATATGAGAGAAAAAGTTCAGAGACTGGTCAAGTGTCATACCCCAGTATTTAAATGAGTCCGTATTTGATATGGCAGAACCATCAAGGCAATGGACCTGCAGACAGGGGGTAGCTATTTGGACTTTTCTGGGGGATCTGAAGAGCATGGCATATGTTTTGAGTAGGTTGAGGATGAGCTAATTCGAGGAGAGCCAGGACTGGATGCTTTGGAAGGAGTGGAATAGTTGATCACTTATGTCAGTGACAGAATTAGAGGTAGTGAAGAGGACCAGGTCATCAGCATACATTATAGCCTGGAAGTGAGTAGGAAAGGAAGGAATGTCATTGATGAAGAAAGAAAAGAGCAAGGGGCCTAATATGGAACCCTGAGGGACACCACATGGGAGGACCTCTGAGGAAGAGAGGACTTTATTAAAGGCAACAACTTGTGTACGATTGCTAAGGTAGCCGTTAAACCATGATAAGGTAGAGCCTGCCACACCAAGCATACAGAGTTTCCTTAGGAGTAGGGGGTGGTTGACTAGGTCGAATGCCTTTGTGAGGTCTACAAAAACAGCCCCAGTAAGGAGACCCTTATCCATGTTCATCTTGACCTCACTAGTAAAGAGTGTAAGGGCTGTACTGGTTCTGTGACCAGGCCTAAAACCATGTTGGACAGGTGTCTGGATCTTGAACTTTTGGACATAATAAGAGACCTGAGTGTGGATAAGCTGCTCAAAAAGTTTGCAAAGAGTTGGTAGAATGGCAATAGGTTGGTAGTTAGATAAGACCTTAGGGTCACCTTTTTTTGAACACGGAGGTAGTCCTTGCAGTTTTCCAGACCTGAGGTACAGTGGAGGAGGTGATGGAAAGGTTAAAAAGTCTTGTGACAGGTGTGACTAGGATCAGAGCTGCCAGTCTAAGAATCCTAGGCTCAATGCCATCAGGGCCCGCACTTCCATGAATAGGAATAGTTTTAAGAAGTTTCAAAACTTCAAGATGGGAGACAGTAGCAAGGTTCAGTGGATGGGCAAGGTTGTCTAGGTCTGGCTCACTGAAAAGATGGCATTGGGTTTTGGAAGGAGATGTCAGAGGAAACTTAGTGAAGAGGGAGTTAAAGGCATTAGCTATAGTGGAGGGGTTGTTACAGTTGATATAATTTACGATCATTTCTTTGGGTGTCTTGGACCTGAGACTCCCAAGGATCTCATTTATTTGGGACCAGTATCTCTTAGGGTTGGTTAAGGAGGAGCGAAGGAGCTCACGGTAGTAGTTGCTTTTTGCCGAGCGAATCTCTCTCTTGCAGACATTACGTAAAGAACGATACTGCTTATAATCGGAGGGAAGAGAGGAGGATTTCCAAGTTTTCCATGGTTTGTCCCTTAGTTTCAGCTGTTGTAATAGAGGGCGCTAAAGCCACTTTGTGGTTTTGCACCTAACCCTACGTGTTGTGAGTGGGATGTGACTCTCCTGTATAGAGAGTAAGGTACTGTTGAAGTATTCAGTCACACTATTGATATCATTTATGATAAAGATAGGGGACCAGTCAACTAGACGCAAGTCCCGAATAAGGGAAGCTGAATCAAGTAGAGCAAAGTTGGAGAAAGTTAGCACTTTGGGTGGATATGAAGGGGGAGAAGCATCCCATATACAGTAGACAGGGCTGTGGTCACTGATAAGAGTCTGGGAGAACACCGACAGCGGTAAAGTGGTCTTTTCTGTTTGTTAATACCCAGTCAATAAGAGTTCTACTAGTGCCATTGGCAGCGATCCTTGTGGGAGATTGGATGAGCTGAGCAAGGTTAGCTTTGCTGATAGTAGATGCCAGTTGAGAGGCGTTGGAACCCAGCCAGTCAAGGTTAAAATCTCCCTGACATATGATTTTATTTTTCGATGTTACAGTGGGTATAAAGTCAATGAGTTCCTCAAGACCAAGTTTACTAACACGAGGGGGTAAGTAAACATTAAATAAGTGTAGTTTCTTTGAGCCACCCATGAGTAAGAGAGAGTGAAACATAGAAACATAGACTTTGACGGCAGATAAGGACCGCTTGGCCCACCTAGCCTGCCCATTTCCCTACCCAGAGGATAAGCTGCAGATCCTATTTAACCAACAGCCTATTTCTTCCTACCCCCCACAAAAATTGCCTTATGTCTGTCCCATGCATTCTTGAATTCTCCCAGTTTTAGACCCCACAACCTCCTCAGGAAGGCTGTTCCATGCGTCCACCACCCTCTCTGTGAAAAAATACTTCCTCACATTGCCCCTGAGCAGTCCCCTCTATCTTCAAATTGTGTCCCCTTGTTCTTGCACATCTCTTTTTCTGAAAGATGCTACCCTCTTGGACTTTGTTGATTCCACTGAGGTACTTAAACGTTTCTATCATGTCCCCCTCTCCCTCCTTTCCTCAAGGGTATACATATTAAGCTTCTTTAGCCTCTCCTCATATGGCTTCTCTTGCAGACCCTGCACCATTTTAGTTGCCCTCCTCTGAACTGCCTCCATCCTGTCTATGTCCTTGTGGAGATGGGGTCTCCAGAACTGGATGAAGTACTCCAGATGGGGTCTTACCAACTGTCTGTACAGGGGATAACAACTTCCTGTTTTCTGCTGGTGATGCCTCTCCCTATACATCCCAGTATCCCCCCAGCCCTCCCTACCACCTTCTCACATTGCTTGCCAACCTTAAGGTCATCTGATATGATTACCCCCAGGTCCCTTTCCATTTTTGTTGTTGTTACTACCTCCCCCCTCATTGTGTAATCTTCCCCAGGGTTTTTGTTTCCCAGGTGCATTACTTTGCACTTCTTTGCATTGAATCCAAGCTGCCATACATCTGAGTGGAGTATTTCACAGTTATTCAGATTTTGTGTGGGTACAAGGGTCACATTTAGGTGAGTCTTATGGTACAGTGCAAGACCGCCTCCTCTTTTGGAGGAGGGGCGGTCAACCCAAAGTAAGTTGTAACCTTGTAAAGAACAAATAGAGCTAGGGATGGAGGGCTTGAGCCAGGTTTCTGATAGAGCTAGTATGTCGGAGTTATTAACTTGCACCCAGCATTGTAATTCAGGGAGATTAGCAGTAAGTCTCCTGATATTGAGGTAAGCTATGCTTAGTCTAGGAGAATGAGGTAGCATATGGGTGAAAATAGGTGCAGTGAATTTGGTCCCCAGGCCCTGGTTAGTTTTAATATCACCAGACAATGTTAAGGATAAGGATGTGAGCCAGGCAGCGGTGAATGCAACCAAGAAAGAATTTTGCCGAGGGTTAGTGAATTTCATGCGTATAAGAAACCTAATTAGGAAACCAGTAAATCTATACAAGAGGCTATGGGAGGGTTCGGCAACTGTAGTTTTAAGTACTAACATGTTAGAATAGGTAAAGTTATTTGTGGAAGCAGGGGGCTGGGCAGATGTGGACACAAGGATTTGTCCCAGGAGGTCAAAGCTCGGAAGAGCTAAAAAGATGAGGATGCAAAAACAAAGCGTGTGCATTTTTGATCTTGGGAGGGTAAGATTTATTAAAAGAAAGATATTAGGAGGGCAGGCTTTAGGTGAAAGCATATCAGCAGACAAAAACAATTGGATCTTCTGCTGGAGCCAGGGAAGAGCAGAGTGAAATAGCACACTCTAGTGGCCAAAGAAGATATTCTGCAGATGGGAAAGTAAGGAGATAGATTATTTTGTCAGGCAGATAGTAAGATCACGTGCTTAAGGCTACCTATAAATTCAAATACAGTTACATAGATACATAGACAGTGTCGGCAGATAAGGGCCTATGGCCCACCTAGTCTGCCCATTTGAGCTTGTAAGTTCAGTTTGTTTTCCTAGAAGTCTATTTCCCCTTACCCCTGACCTCTAGAATTCCTTTATGTCTATCCCATGCATTCTTAAATCCCGTGATTGTTTCAGCCCCTTCACTTCCTCTGGCAGGGTGTTCCACTTGTCCACCACCCGTTCTGTGAAGAAATTCTTTCTCATGTTTCCTCTGAATCGTCCTCCTCAACTTCATCCCATGCCCTCTAGTCCTGAAACATCTTTTTCGCTTAAAAATAGTGTTTTCCTGCACCCTGTTCCTCCCTGTAAGATACTTGTATGTCTCTATCATATCCCCTCTCCCTCCTCTCCTCCAGGGAGTACATGTTCAGTTCCTTCAACCTGTCTTCATAGGATTTGTGATGCAACCCATGCACCATCTTTGTTGCTCCTCTGAACCTTCTCTACCCTGTCTATGTCCTTACGTAGGTATGGTCTCCAGAACTGTACACTGTACTCCAGGTGGGGCCTCACTAGTGTCTTGTATAAGCGGAATTATGACCTCCTTTTCCTGCTGGTGATGCCCCTGCCTATACATCCCAGCATCCTATTTGCTTTACCTGATGCCTTGTCACACTGTTTCCCTACCTTGAGGTCATCAGAGATGACAACCCCAAGATCCCTTTCCTGCTTGGTGCATGCTATATCCTCACCCCCAACTGATATATTGTGCCAGGGTTTTTGTACTTCATATGCATTATCTTGCACTTCTTTGCATTGAATTTCAACTGCCAAACCCTTGACCATTCTTCAAGTTTCTGCAGGTCCCTTCTCATTCTGTCTACACCCTCTGGTGTGTCTACTCTGTTACAGAGCTTTGTGTCATCAGCGAACAGTGAAATTCTGCCTTCTATATCCTGTGCAATGTCACTGATGAAGATGTTGAATAGGACCGGTCCAGCACTGATCCCTGTGGTACCCCACTGGTCACTCTTCCCTCTGTGGAGTGACAGCCATTTCACCACCACCTCTGTGTCCTGCCACCCAGCCAGTTACCTACCCACCACACTACTGTCCTGCCCACACCCATATTCCCCAGTTTGTGTAATAGTCTTCTATGTGGCACAGTGTCAAAGGCCTTGCTGAAGTCCAGATAGGCCATGTCCACTGCCCTCCCTGATCCACCTCCCTAGTCACCCAGTCAAAAATTCAATGAGGTTGGTCTGACATGACCTCCCCTGGTGAAACCATGCTGCCTTGGGTCCTGTAGTCCATTGACAACCAGATGTTCCACCAATCTCTCCTTCAGTAGTGCTTCCATGATCTTTCCCACTACCGAGGTGAGGCTGACTGGTCTGTAGTTCCCTGCTTCCTCTTTGTTCCCACTTTTGTATAAGGGGACTACATCTGCTGTCCTCCAGTCTTTGGGTACCTCCTGTTTCCAGTGATTGGCTGAACAGGATAGCCAGAGGTTCAGCCACCACCTCTCTTAGTTCTTATGACCCTTGGGTGCACCCTATCTGGCCCCATTGCTTGTCAACTTTTATTACTTCCAGTTCCTTTAGGACCCTTTCTCGTGTAAAGGGACTTGTGTCCATTTCTGCACCATTCTCACCCCTTTGTACTCCTTCAGACCCATTACCCCTCTTCCTTAGTAAAGACTGAGAAGAATACCTGTTCAATATGTCAGCTTTACTGTTGTCATCCTCCACGCTGCTCCCATCCTCCCCCTTCAGTCTAACTATCCCTTCCTTTGTCCTTCTTTTTTCACTTATGTACCTGTAAAAGGTTTTGTCCCCTTTTAAGGGTGGGAGGCTATTGGGGGCGGGTGGGGAGCAGCCGTGAAGCAGCTGTGGGGTTACTGTGCAAGCAGAAGCTTTAGCTGCTAAGCCTGAGTCCTCCCTCAGCAGCTCTGCTTCTATTCCGGAGTGCCCAAAGCAAACAGTGCACCAGCCACAATAAATCTGTGTTAGGTTTAAATCTGCATTTGGTTTCACTCTGCGTTTTCTCCGTCTAACTGCGCTGTGCCCGGGAGCCTTGCAGAGCCAAAATAAATTCAGCAGAAGCCCAGGAGCCGAAAGCAGGATTGATGCAAGTAGGTGGCTCTCTATTAATAGTGCAGCAGTGCCCAGGAGTTTACAAGGAATTTCTAGCACAAGGCACCTGTCAATAGTAGCAAGTGAATATTTACACAATACTGTTCAAGTAAAAGAAAAAGCCGCCAAATTTGAAAGTTTCAAACAAAGCTGTGGGTGCTACGAGGGAAACGCTGACCCCCGTAGTGTCCTTAGGCATACCTGTGGTGACTCGTCGGGGAGCTGCTCTGAGGGCACCGAGCCCTGCTGTGTCCAGGGGCTAGAGGGAGAGACAAATGGGAGGGGAGATTATTAAAACCTGTTGGGGAGGGGAGAGAGAGGGAGGGTGCGTAATAGATGGGCAGAGATTAGAAAGTGGGGGGAGCAGGGGGAAGGAGAAAAGGAAGGCTGTAAAGCGTGTTAAATAGAGAAGTTGGAAGATAGAAGCAGGCTAGGTGTAAAAGTCCAGACACAAATCACTTAGGCAGAAAAAATAAATATCACTATGTTTTGTGCACTACCAGGCTAAAATCCATTATTAATGCTCACTCTAATTTAGGCATACACCAGTACAACAAATGACTTCACAGAGCTAAACTAAGCTTGAAATATACCGTAGCAGTCATGCTAGGGAGGCAGTTAGACTAATTTGAAAAGGCTGAGGCTGAGGCTGAGATGCTGCCCTATTTGCAGACAACTGTCTGCCCTGAGGGAGGAAGTTGCCCGTCTTCAGGCCACACTGGACAGTAGTACTGGGACCTTCCCCCAGGCCACAATGGACAGTAGGAAGGGAACCTCCCCCATCCAGGGAGCACCAGAACCACCAACACTACCTCAGAGGTTGCAAAGAAAGCACAGCAGTTGGACCACAGTGGGCTCAGGGAGGATGAGGATAGTGGAACAGAGGCACACCCAGTCAGATGTTACACACCACAATCCATACACCATTCTGGGGGAGCATAGCTCCCCTATGGATACACCCGCAGAGGAGACTAAGGAGGCTGAGGACAACTGTCACAAGGGAGGCCCACAGGAAGGAGGCAGAGGACACCACAAGGAAAGGAAGCAGCTCCTGGTGGGGACTCCAGTTATTAGGGGATAGAACTGGGAGGAGCTGGGAAATCTGAAGTAAGGTGCCTGCCTGGTGCCATGGCTTGGAGGGACAGGAAGCGCATCCTCAGGATCACGACAACAGCTGCAAGGGATTCTGAGCTGGACGTAATTGTGAATGATGTTCATTCACAAATCTGGACTGTCATGTACGGTATGGGCTGCAGCCCATTGGCTGTAGCTCTGCACCAGTGGCTGCAGCCCTACCGGACAGTCAAGTCCGGTGAGGCCGCGGGCGGCAGGCGGGTGGGATGCTGTGCGCTCACGGCTGCAGGGGAGCGGGGTGGAGGGGCTTCTGTGGGTGGGGGGACACTAGACACCAGGGAGATGTTTGGGGGGTGTGATGTGACATTCTGCCCAGCGTTTGGCTTTACGGTCCACTGGACCACCAGGGAGATATTCGGGTTGGGGAGGTTACTTTCTGCCTGCGATCGGGCACTGGAGGGGGTTTACACACGTTCTGCCCTGATCGGGCTGTGGGAGATATGTGTGGGGGTTTCATGTACTGTGATGCCCGCATCGGCTCGGATATGTGTGGGGTTTCTGTAACTGTGATGCCCGCAATCGGGCTGTGGGAGATGTGTGGGCGCAGGGGGGGGGGGTTCATGTTACTCCATACCTCTCAACCTCTTGTGTCATGCATCAGGGACAAGGCTTGAAAAAATCAGGTACAAAGATGCCAAATCAGAGACACATCTTAACAATTGGTAATATTCTCTCAGAAATCTGATAGAATAAGGGGATTTGTATAAGATGCATTTCTGAAGAAGAACTAGTCTGTATTTTTAATGTTTGATATTATTTTATGCTTACAGTCCCCACTGTTCTGTCACAGAAACACGAATTTTACGAGAGACAGAGGAAAATTCTGTCGCAAATCAGGGACATCCCTGAAAATCAGGGACAGTTGAGAGGTATGTGTTACTCTATGCCCTTGATCCGGGCTGGTGGGAGGCACAGGGACCGAGTTGGGGGCCAGCCAGGGGTGGCAGCTGCTGTGTTGCGCCCACTGCAGTACAGCAGCTCACCTGTGGTGGCCCTCAGCTGATCCTTTTTGGCTCAAGGTTGTGCAGGCGCAGGTTGGGTTGCGCGATGCATAACTCTGCACAACCCGACTGAATATCGGGGTCAAGAGGTTATGCATGGTTCCTCCCTCCTGTTGAGCATGCATTCATTTGCATTGCTCTTTTGCACAACCTGTTGCCAGTGGAGCAACTGCCTCCTGCTGAATATCGCAGAACATGCTAATGTAGATTTCATGCATGCAACCCTCGTTGCCATGGAGCAACCTTTTAAATATCTGGGCCCAAATCTAAATCGTACTTGCACTTATTTTTACTCAGGTTGTTGTTCTGTTGCTCCTTCTATAGTGTGACAGACTAGAAATAAGCATTATGTATTTGTTGAATGCATAGAGATCACATAGTCAGCAATAATATTGAAGGGATTATTATATTGGTTTTATTTAAATGATGGACTCAGATAATGTTCACTTTTTCCTATTTAAGTGTGTCACACGTTTTTTCTGTCTGTCCAGTTATTTGTTGCCTCATCCCTTGTATTCCATATGTTACATTGCTATACCCCAACTTCTGTCCTCTTTAATATGTGACTGAGATGAAGATAATCCTGATCTCGTATTGCTGTTAACGGGCCATTTAACTGAGGTAAGTATGTCCAGTTAAGTGCCACAACAATAGGGTTAACAAATATATGCAGAGTCTATCTACTAATCACAATGCTGCATACTGGTCATCATTAATCTCCTTCAGAAGTGAAAATTAATAAGAAAAAAAATTATTTTTTAGGTGGCAGATTTAATGGAGAATTGACAGGCAGCTGTAAGCTTCACTCATGAAATGATTGTAGATGCTCGGACATACATTTAATCTAAACTAATCCTGATGTACAAGCCCTCAAGCATTGTCACGTTTTGAGTTTTATTTGTGTGTAAGTAGTAAGTTATGTATATGTTTGGTGGTGTAAACATTCATGGTATACTCCAACCTCAATTTCCTATATGGTTAATATTACTGTCTCCATCTATGTTATTTAATTGGGGGGTAAGGGGAGGGGAGTCAAGGACATTATTGCTACCTATTCTGAGCTGTTGCATTTGACTTGCTTTCCTTTGTTATAGCTAACATTATTTTTCTATTTGGGACGGATATCGCTATGCTCACTAGTGGTCATCAACTCAATCTTCTGTGCCAAAAAACACCTTGGACTCTTGTTCGGTGGACTCAATTGGCAATACAGTAGTCGTCACCCTACTGTTTCTGTTTCTATTAGTTGTTTGTTTGTGTGAATATTTACTGCAATAACTTAAGGTTGTACTAGCAATTCTCATAATATTACTGAGCTACTAATAGTAATTACCTTGTTCTCTCTACTTGTAGTTTAACCTATTGAGAATGAATCCTTATAAGATAAGCTCATGGAATGTTAATGGATTAGGGACCTCTATCAAAAGGAAAAAAATATTGACTTATATTTACAAACAAAAAGTTGATATTGCTTTTTTTACAAGAAACTCATTTGGATACTAAGGAATCAGCTAAACTCTGTAGGTCATGGGTCTCTCAGATTGAATTTACCTCTTTTAGCAGTAAACAAAGAGGGACTGCAATACTAATAAAGAAAGGAGTCAACTTTATTAAAACTAATCATATTGCTGACAATGAAGGCCATTACCAAATCCTTATTAGAATGGTTCTCTGAATGGTTTACAGGTAATACTGTGTAACATTTATGCTCCAAATTCTGGTCAACATATATTTCTAGATCAGATTACATCTCAACTCATTCAATATCCTGAGCATAAACTTATTATAGGTGGGGACTTCAATGAAGTCATGGACCCTTTTTTAGATAAAAAAACATCTAAATTGACCTTCACGCTAACTAAAGCCAGGATCTCCCTTAAAAATATGATAAACACACTGGTTGTATCAGATGTTTGGAGACTAGTTAATCCAAAAGAGAGATTATACATTCTTCTCCAATAGGCATTTGACATACAGCCGGATAGATCATTTATTTGTCTCTTCAGATCTGGTTAACTCAATAGCTGATGCAAAGACATCATTGTCCACCTAGGGACAAATGACTTGGCTCATCATGAGATTAGAGCAGTGCAGAAGGACTTTGTAGAATTGGGGAGGGGCCTAAGACAAATAGCACACACAATATCCTTCTCTGAGGTGCTGCCTGTCAATGGCATGAGTGAGGCGAGGGTACTTTGCACCATGCAGTTTAATGAATGGTTGAAAAATGGTGTGGAGCACAGGGTTTGGCTTCATTGGGACTGGGGTTCCACCTGAGGACACCAGCCTATACTGGCAGGATGGTCTGCATCTGTCCAGGAAGGAACAAGTCTTTTAAGCAATCGGTTTAAATGCTTCATTGGCAAGCTTTTAAACTAGCTCAGGGGAGGCACTGATAAGCAGCAGGAAAAATGTCAGCTCTCCCTACAAAAACAGGGTACTAAATGAGAAAAGACCGAGGTAGAAAGGTCAGTGGGGGATGCTGCAAAAGAAGGTAAAGCCATCAAAAAATGGAGAGCAATGAGTACCAATGCCCATAGTCTGAGTAACAAGCTTCCTGAATTAGTGGCCTTGATGGAGGAGGAACATCTAGATATCGTGGCAGTCACAGAAACATGGTACACACAAAATCATGACTGGGACGTAAACATACCAGGATACACTATCTACAGGAGGGACAGGGAGGGTAAAAGAGGAGCAGTAGCTCTTTACATAAGGGAAAGAATCAAAGCAACAGAACAAAAGGGAAAACAGGGAGGAGAAGAAGCACTGTGGTTAATTTGGAGACCGGCAATGGCACCACAATCCGCACAGGGGTTGTATACAGACCCCCTTCTTAGGGGGAGGAAATGGACAAGAAAATTATAGAAAGAATACTTAGAATGGCAGAAAAAGGGGAGATATTGCTGATGGGTGATCTGAATATGCCAGATGTTAACTGGAGTGCAGTTGCAGCAGCCACTTCGAAGAGTGGGGTTATTCTAGATGCCCTACAGAGGGCATGTCTTAGACAACTAGTATTGGAGCCCACTCAAGAGGGAGCAATCTTAGACCTGGTTCTCTCAAATGGAGATGAAGAGAGGATCACAGATGTAGAAGTGGGTAGCCATCTGGGAACTAGCAACCATCGAACAGTATGGTTCACAATAAACACAGCAATAGAGTCAAGCCATACAAAGGCAAAAGTACTGGACTTTAGGAGGGATGACTTTGCCAAAATGGGTGAGTGCCTAAGGAATGCACTAGCAAATGGGCAGGAAGGAGGGGTGGAAGAACAATGGGGAATAATAAAAACTGCCATCACAGAGGTAACGAGCCTTTGTGTGAAGCAAATAAACAAAACGAACGATGTTAGAAACCACTATGGTTCTCAAAGGAAGTGGCAGTGAAGGTTCAAGAGAAAAGAAAGCATTCAGGAAGTACAAGGAATCACAGAAGGAGCAGGACAGAGAACTGTATCAGTTAAAGCAAAAGGAAGCTGGGAAGGCAGTCAGAACAGCAAAGGCCCAAACTGAGGAAAAGATAGCCAACTCAGTTAAGAAGGGGGATAAAACCTTTAATAGGTACATCAGGGAGCGAAGGAAGACCAAGGGAGGGTTAGTGAGGCTTAATAAAGGAGAGGGAGGGTGGGCAGAGGGTGACTGTGAAAAGGCAGAGATACTAAACAAATATTTTTGCTCAGTATTTACAAAGGAAGAGGGGGAGGTACCTAAAACAAACAGTAGAAACACTCTGGATACAGAAGTTGATACCAGCCCATTTACAGAAGAAAGGGTTCTGAAAGTACTCTTAAAACTGAAGGTGGACAAAGCAATGGGGCCTGATGGGATTCATCCCAGAATTCTAAAAGAACTAAGGGTAGAACTAGTGACACCACTGACTACCCTCTTTAACAAATCATGGGAGGATGGGGTGGTACCGAGGACTGGAGGAGGGCAGATGTGATTCCCCTTCACAAAAGTGGGAGCAAGGCAGAAGCAGGAAACTACAGACCTGTTAGTTTAACCTCAGTGGTAGGAGAAAATGATGGAATCACTTCTGAAGGAAAAGAATTGCCGGTATCTAGAAGCCAGAGGGGCACAGGACCCAAGGCAGCATGGATTCACAGGCGGAAGGTCATGCCAGACAAATCTGATAGATTTCTTTGACTGGGTGACCAAAGTAGTTGATCAGGGAGGGCTGTGACATGGCCTACCTAGACTTTAGCAAGGCATTTGACACAGTCCCACACAAAGATTAATATACAAGTTAGCCAGCCTGGGTGGGTCCCAAGATGACAGCCTGGGTAAAGAATTGGCTGGAGAATAGGACACAGAGAGTAATAGCAAATGGAGTCCACTCTGAAGAAAGGGGGTTACTAGTGGGGTACCGCAGGGTTCAGTATTAGGATCGGTCCTCTTCAATGTCTTTATAAGCGACATTGCAGAGGGACTGGAAGGAAAAGTATGTCTCTTTGCAGATGACACAAAGATCTGCAACAGAGTTGATGCACAAGGTGTGGTGGAAAGGATGAGAAGGGACTTGGCAAGGTTAGAGGAATGGTCAAATGTATGGCAGCTTAGATTCAATGCTAAGAAGTGCAAGGTAATGCACCTG
Source organism: Neoceratodus forsteri (assembly GCA_016271365.2). Classification (NCBI taxonomy): domain Eukaryota; kingdom Metazoa; phylum Chordata; order Ceratodontiformes; family Ceratodontidae; genus Neoceratodus; species Neoceratodus forsteri. The sequence continues at coordinate 944,572,485 of CM057451.1, read as the reverse complement.
GGAAACAAAACCCAGGGAAGAGTACACAATGGGGTGTGATACTAACAACAACAAAAATGGAAAGGGACCTAGGGTAGTCATATCAGATGACCTAAAGGTGGGCAAGCAATGTGAGAGGGCAGCAAGGAGGGCTGGGGAGATACTGGGATGCATAGGGAGAGGCATCACCAGTAGAAAACAGGAAGTTATTATCCCTCTGTACAGACAGTTGGTGAGACCCCATCTGGAGTACTGCGTGCAGTTCTGGAGACCCACTGTCTGCAAAGACATAGACAGAATGGAAGCTGTCCAGAGGAGGGCAACTAAAATGGTGCAGGGTCTGCACCGGAAGACATATGAAGAGAAACTTAAGTAGCTTAATATGTATAGCCTCAAGGAAAGGAGGGAGGGGGGGGACATGATAGAAACTTTCAAGTACCTCAGGGAATCAACAAAGTCCAAGAGGGTAGCATCTTTCAAAAAAAGAGGTGTGCAAGAACAAGGGGCACAATTTGAAGATAGAGGGGGTGGCTCAGAGGTAATTTAAGAAAGTATTTTTTCACAGAGGGTTGTGGATGCATGGAGCGGCCTTCCGGAGGAGGTTGTGGAGTCAAAAACAGTGGTGGAATTCAAGCATGCATGGGACAGTCATAAGGCAATTCTAGGGGGTGACGGTAGGAAGAAGTAGGCTGCTGGTTAACTAGGATCTGCAGCTTATCCATTAGGTAGGGAAATGGGCAGACTGGGTGGGCCAAGCAGTCCTTATCTGCCATCAAAATCTATGTTTCTAAAGATAGGCTCTATTCTACTATCAGACCACACCATGATAGACCTAAGTATTCTTTTAGGCGAAGGTAGACCTAAAGAGATGAGATGGAGATTTAATACTTCACTGTTAAAAGACAAAGAATTTGTTGAATGGGTATCTAATAAAACTGAAAACTACTTTAAATATAATGATAATGGAGAGGTATCTGATGCCTGTTTGTGGGAAGCATATAAAGCATTCATAAGGGGCAGAATAATTAGTTTTACTACGGCCAAGAAAAAAGAAAAAGGGAACATTTTGAAGAATAAACAGTCTTTACTAGCTGACTTAGAAAGACGACTCAAAAATATTAATCTTATGGACCCTACAATCCTGCATAAGTTATCTATTGTTAAATTTGAGGTTAACACTCTTTTGTCAGCACACGCTGAATATGCACTCTTTTGTGTAAAGCAAAGCTATCGGAAATCGGGTGAAAAAGCTGGCAAATTACTAGATTAAAAAAGATGCAAGATTCAAACACAATACCAGGCATTTAACAAGCAACAGGTAAAGTTCTCAGGAAAAATAAAGAGATCAATGTAGCCTTTGAAGAATTTTTCTCTCAAATACATAAAAAGAAAAATATAGACCTACAACAAGTTAATTCCTTTCTCAACAATGCTGTGTTGTCTAAAATACCTCAGGCTCATAGAGAAAGCCTAAACAAAGAGCTAACCATAAACGAGGTCCTGTCTGCTATTGACATGTTACCTGCTGGGCAAACTCTGGGCCTGGACGGATTGCCGGGGGAATTTTATAAACTGTTGAATACAAAAATCTCTGTACATCTGCTTAATATGTATAAGGAATCTTGGGATAATGATACCCTTCCACCCACTCTCACTCAAGCTCTGGTTACACTAATTCATAAAAAAACAAGAATCCTTTACTCTGTGCCAGCTATCATCCTATCTCCCTGAAGAACACTGACTATAAAATATTAGCTAAGATTCTTACTACTAGAATACAGAATACTATACATGAAACTATTGGCAAAGAGCAGGTAGGATTTGTACAGGGAAGATCAGGAGCGGATTGTGTACGGAGGCTTCTGAACGTAATATGGCAGGCTAATAAGTTAAAGGAACCTTATTTGGTACTATCATTAGAGCTATTTAAAGCCTTTGACTCATTATCTTGGGAACATATGTTTAAGGTCCTCAATCACTTTGACTGTGGGGAAAATTTTAATAACTGGGTGTCTCTTCTATATAAAGGATCATCTGCACAAATTTTGACAAATGGATTAATTTCCCAGTCCATACAGCTAGATTGTGACACCAGGCAAGGTTGCCCATTATCCCCATATTTATTTATCCTTGCTGTTGAACCATTAATTAGAAATATTGCTAATCATCCAGATATTTCAGGTATATTAGTTGGATCAGCTCAAAATAAAACATTTGCTTTTGCAGATGACCTGCTTTTAACTCTTTCTAAACCGGCACAGTCCTATGAGGCACTTAAACGTCCACTTTCACATTTTGGTAACATCTCGGGGTTACAAGTAAACTGGGACAAAACTCAAGCACTACGTCCTATAGTTACACCCTTTATTTGGCATAATATTCCAGAAATCTTTGATAACCTTTCGGTAAAAGATCTACTTACATATCTAGATCTACAAATCTCTACTAATCTAAATTATTTCATTAATATTAACTATCTGCCATTGTTGCAAAATATAGAGACAGATCTTAAATGTTGGAGCAGTCTTAATTTATCTCTTTGGGGTAAAGTTAACTCTATTAAAATGATTTTAGCCCCTAAAATATTTTACCTTTTTCAGAATATACCGATCCTCCTTGGGAAGAATATTAGGCTCAAATTAGATGCCTTATTTAGAAATTTCCTTTGGGATAATAAATGCCCAAGACTAAGTATTAAAAATTTAGGGGCTACATGAACTAAGGGGATTAGCATTTCCTCACTGGGAGTGGTACCAATGGGCTTTCATTTTAAAACAGGCATCTGCTCATATGCATATAACACTGGATAGCTCACCTCTTACTTCTCTTTGGGTAATACTAGAAAAAAACCTTATTAAACCTAACCAGTTGATTAACTTTATTTATCTGCCCTCTCCTAATGGATTAATAGATAATCCATGTTTAGGAGACTCTTTTAAGGTCTTAAAAAAAATAAACAAAGCAATTAATCCCATTCATCTCCCTCCGAAACATATGCCTATTTGGTCAAACCCTCTAACTTTTAAAAAAGGACCTCGTTTACATAATAAAGCATGGTCCCAAGCCAGTATTAATAGAATCAATGACATAATCTCCAAAGATACTGGTATCTTATTGCCCTTCTCAGAAATTAGGAAACAATATCATTTGCCTTGGTTTCATTTTCATTACTATCTTCAACTCCGAAAACTACTTAAAGAGAATATTTTACCGCCAGATTTCTCTGTCCCTTGTAGTTAAGAATGGGATCAATTATCTAAAATAGGGCCACTTAAAAAGGGAGCTAGTTTTATCTATAAATCCTAACAAACTCTCTTACATCTCCATCTCTGACCTCCTCAGCCAGACAGAAGTGGGAGAATGAATTGAATACTCCTATTTCAGACCAGGACTGGAAGGTAACATGGGAACATGCTTACTATGGAAACAGAGACACTCAAGGTAAGCTTATCCAATATAAAATACTTCATCAGTTCTATCTATCCCCAATGAGGCTGAAAGAATTGGGTCTACTTCCTAAGGCTAATTGCTGACGATGTCAAGATGTGAATGCAAATACCTCTCATATGTTATGGTATTGTCCTGTACTGTCTGCATTCTGGAAACAAATACAAAAAATCTGTAACTCAACATTATCGATTAATATACCTGATTCACCATTGATTTACATCCTTGGGATCTGCCCAGATAACATTGTTTTTACATATCATCAAAGACTTTGGCTTTCTGTTGCATCTGTGTGCGTGAAACACCTTATACTTAAATACTGGAAAGACCCCACTCCACCTTCATTAATTGAATAGTTTACTCTAATGAGTTATACAGCAAATAATGAAAGAATATCATATATGTTACTGGACAGATTAAACACGTTTGTAAATATATGGGGCCCCTTTCTACAACGGGCTATCACTTGATAACAATGAATCAGATATCTGTTTAGTATTAATATTTACTTAAGTATTAAGTAAGTAAATGTTTTAATTGTACCTTAAACTCCGTACTATTACTTTGACATTTATTGTTATGTAGAATGTACTACAAATTGTTTGTTGTATATGGCATATTGTGATTTATTTAAATAATAATTCAATAAAAAAATTATTATGGCAAAAAAAAAAAAAGGAAAACAACAGTCTGTATAGGTGGGGGCAGTCCTGGACCAACTTCCCACTCAGGGGATTTGGTCAGTACAGGAACAGCGTCTCCACATAAATGTCCTGGAGATGTGGACGATCTGCTTAGCCCTCTTTCAGATTCAGTCCATACTGAAAAACAACGCAGTAAAAGTGCGGTCAGACAATGACATCACAATGAGATACATAAACAACCAAAAAGGCACAAAAAGCAGAGAAATGCTTTGAAAGGCCTCTGAACTCCTGAGCTGGGTGGAAGAGAACCTCCCCTCTCTGTCAGCAGTACATCTCACGGAGGAATTGAACATTCAGGCTGACTGGTTAAGTCTCGAAAATGTTCAACCCGGAGAGTGGCAGTTGAACCCAGAAGTGTTCAAACTCCTGAGCAATTGGTTCAGGCAACCAGAGATAAATCTGTTTGCATCAGGCCAAAATGTTCAGACCCACAGGTTCTTCAGTCAGTATTGATGTCCACAGGCAGAGGCAGTTGACACTCTGCTTCAAGTGTGGTCCTTCCGAAGAGCATATGCCTTTCCTCCACTGCCTCTTCTTCAGAAAGTCTTAAGAAAAATAAGACAAATCTGGACCCAATCTCATCAAGGCAGGTCTTACCCTGCACTTTTGTGTCAAGTCATTGTTAGTTAACTGAATTTTATCCCTGTGGTGCAGCACTTAATGTTATATATTTAACAATACATTCTGGTTGGCCCATTGCTGCAGGGGCAGGTGCTGACCTGCGATGCCAGCGACCCAGGTTAGGGAATGGACCTGGGAAGTCATAGGGCCGGCTGGGGGAGAGGGATTGAGCATCTGAGGATGGCTCTCCCTCTCCAGGGGGGAGGGCGGGGAGTATGTCGGCGCTATTCTGACACCCAGTGGAGGCTGGGTGTACAGCTGATGCCAACGGCAATGCATTCAGAAGGCAGGGCGGATGCTGGTCATCATTGCACATCCACGCCCTCACAAAAACACCAGAAAAAAAACCTGCCACCCACCGCCTGGGTGATGCTCTCCCCCGGGTACAATTAGCCCCCAGTGCTGACTCCTGCCTTATCCCGTAAATTGCAGCACCCCTAAGAGGGGTTCAGGTGCTGTGACCCCACCCTGTGGGGTAAGCCAGGGTGTACTGGGAGGGAGGCTGATGTGGGGGTGGCAGCCAGGGGTCCATGCTGCTGTTTTTGACAGAGGAGAACTTTGGTTTCAGAGCAAGAAACAGCAATCTAGAACTACAGATTTTTTACTGATAAATCACTTCTAGCTCAGCAGGAGTCAGTACCTGTTTTGATTAAGCAAACAGATACTTTATTAGAAGGAGGGGGTTTCATTTAAGCAAAAAAAAAGAAGAAAGTCGCTGTGAGTTTCTTTGAGGAAGGGGGCTGTATCAGCTTAATTTACTGAGCCAGAGCAGAGGGTGAATCTAATTGGGGGTGTGGCTTAGCAGTTTAGGAGTACAAAAGCAGGTGTCTCCAATTACAGCTTCCTGCTGTTTTTGACAGAGGAGAACTTTGGTTTCAGAGCAGGAAACTGCAGCCTAGAACTACAGATTTTTTAGTAATTGCCCTTCTTCCCACCCCTCCACCCTCCCACCCAAAGCCAGTTCTAGTTTTATAGCCACTGGATTTGACTGACAACAGGAACTTCCTGTTTGGCAGTAGGAAGGACGGATCACTGAGACATGTTAGTTTCATCAACCTTGAAGGAACCTAGAAAATTACTCTTTCTCCCCCCTGGCTGTTGGAGGTCTGAATCCAAGCATGGAAGAAGGAGACTACTGAAGACTATAGGAAGTTCCTGTCCCAGAACAGGAAGGGCGAGAGTTGTAAGGGCACATAGGCAGTAGGAAAGTAAGTGTAAAAATACATAGAGGGAGGAGACAGTAAGTATACAAAGCAATAGGAGAGGGTACGCAAAATAAGTCAAGATGGGAGTGGTGCAGTGCAATGGCTGTGGGGCAGTAGTGTTCCAGGAGACATTCTGGAGGCTGCGATGCTGCCCAGTTTGCAGGCACTTCTCTGGTCTGAGGAAGGAGGTTGCCCATCTCCAGGCTGACCTGGCTAGGATTCGTGAAACCTCTTCCCCCACCCAGGGACCACCAGGACCACCACCGTTACCTCAGAGGTTGCCAAGAAAGAGGAGCGGTTGGACCAAGCTGGGCTCAGGGAGGGAGAGGGTGGTGGAACAGAGGTGCATTCCTCAAGTTGTACCTCTCCACAATTCATATGCTGTTCTGGGAAAGAGTGGTTCCCTTATGGAGGCACCTGCAGTGGAGACCAAGGGGGATGCTGGGAACCTCCACAAAGGAGACCCACAGGAGGGTGGCACGAGAACCCACAGGGGAAGGAAACAACTCCTGTTGGGGGACTCGATCATTAGGGGGGTAGAAGTGGAGGAGGAAGGGGATAGGGAGGTAAGGTGCCTGCCTGGCGCCACAGCTCGGAGGGACAGGAAGCGAATCCTCAGGATTACAGGAGCAGCTGCAAGAGGGAGGGAGCTGGATGTCATTGTCCACATAGGGACAAATGACCTGGCTGTGAATGGGATAAGAGCAATGCAAGAGGAGTTTGTGGAGTTGGGGAGGGGCCTTAGACAAGTAGCATGTAAGGTAACCTTCTCAGAGGTGCTGTCTGTCTATGGCAAGGATGGTGCTAGGGTGTTCCGCACCATGGGATTCACTGAATGGTTGAAAAACTGGTGTGGAGCTCAGGGTTTTGGCTTCATTGGGGACTGGGGAGTCACCTGGAGGGATGCAGGCTTATACTGGTGCAATGGTCTGTATCTGTCCAGGGGGGAACCAGGATCCTAAGTGACAGGTTTAAATGCTTCATTGACAAGCATTTAAACTAGCCAAGGGAAGGGGCACTGAAAAGGAGCAGGGAAATCCCAGCCTCCCCCAACAAAACGCAGTAGTTAGAGAGGTAAACACCAAGGTAGAGAAGTCAGTAGGGAGCAGGACAGGGATAAATGCAGAAAAAGGCAGTAAGGACAGGGATGGGGTTAAAAGGGGTAAGGCCATAAAAAATAAATGGAAGGTGAGGAGTACCACTGCCCGCAGTCTGTGCAACAAGCTCCCTGAACTAGTGGCCTTGATGGAAGAGGGATGCCTGGATATTGTGGCAGTCACTGAAACATGGTACACAGAGAACCATGACTGGGATGTCAACAAAGCAGGATATACAGTCTACAGGAGGGACAGGGTGAGTACTAGAGTAGGAGGAGTAGCTCTCTATATATAAGGGAAGGGATTAAAGCAACAGAACTAAGGAGTAAACAGGAAGTTGATGAGTCACTATGGGTCACCCTGGAGACAGGAAATGGCACCACAATCCGCAAAGGGGTTGTGTACAGACTCCCGTCTCAGGGGGAGGAAATGGACAAGGAAGTGATAGAAGGCATCCTTAAAATGGCAGAAAAAGGGGAGATATTGTTGATGGGGACCTGAATATGCCAGATGTTAACTGGAGTACCTTTGCTACAGGCACATCCAAGAGCAGGGTCATTCTTGATGCCCTACAGGGGGCATGCCTCAGACAGCTAGTGTTGGAACCCACTCGGGAGGGAGCAATCTTAGACCTGGTACTCTCAAATGGGGAAGGAGAAAGGATCTCAGATTCGAAATGGGTAGCCATCTGGGAACAAGTGACCACCAAGCAGTGTGGTTCACAATAAACACAGCCATAGAGTCAAGCCATACAAAAACAAGAGTATTGGACTTTAGGAAGGCTGACTTTTGGAAAATGAGAGAGTGCCTCAGAAAAGCACTAGCAAACGGGCAAGAAGGAGGGGTGGAGGAACAATGGGGAATAATCAAAACTGCCATCGCAGAGGCAACAAGCCTTTGTGTGAAGCAAATCAACAAAACAAAATGAAGGAAAAAACCACTACGGTTCTCAAAACAGGTGGCAGGGACAGTTAAGGAGAAAAGGATAGCATTCAGGAAATACAAGGAAACACAGAAGGAGCAGGACAGAGAACATTATCAGTTAAAGCAGAAGGAGGCAAGGAAGGCAGTCAGAATAGCAAAGGCACAAACTGAGGAAAAGATAGCCAACTCTGTTAAGAAGGGGGATAAAACCTTTTGTAGGTACATTAGGGAGCGAAGAAAGACCAAGGGAGGGATACAGAGACTTAATAAAGGGGAGGGAATGTGGGCAGAGGGTGACAGCGAAAAAGTAGGGATACTGAACTAATATTTCTGCTCAGTATTCACAACGGAAGAGGAGGGAGAGGTACCTAAACCAAACAAGAGAGAAACTCTGAATAGGGGGGTCGATACCAGTCCATTCACAGAAGAAAGGATTTTGAAAGAACTCTTGAAACAGGGTAGACAAAGCAATGGGGCCTGATGGGATTCACCCAAGAATTCTAAAAGAACTCAGGGTAGAACTAGTAACACCACTGACTACTCTCTTTAACAAATCATGGGAGGATGGGGTGGTACCTGAGGACTGGAGGAGGGCAAATGTGATTCCACTTCATAAAAGTGAGAGCAGGGCAGAGGCAGGAAACTACAGACCAGTTAGTTTGACTTCAGTTTTAGGGAAAATGATGGAATCACTTCTAGGAGGGTAACTAGCGGGGTACCACAGGGTTCGGTACTGGGACCAGTCCTCTTTAATGTCTTTATAAGTAACGTTGGAGAGCACCTTGAAGGAAAGGTATGTCTCTTTGCAGATGACACAAAGATCTGCAACAGGGTTGATACACAAGGTGGGGTGGAAAGAATGAAAAGGGACTTGGCAAGGTTGGAGGAATGGTCAAATATATGGCAGCTCAGATTCAATGCAAAGAAGTGCAAGGTAATGCATCTGGGAAACAAAAACCCAGGGGAAGAGTACACAATTGGGGGTGAGTTAATAACAACAACAAAAATCGGAAGAGACCTAGGAGTAATTATATCAGAGGACCTAAAGGTAGGCAAGCAATGTGAGAAGGCAGTAAGGAGGGCTGGGGGGATACTGGGATGCATAGGGAGAGGCATCAACAATAGAAAACAGGAAGTTGCTATCCCTCTGTACAGACAGTTAGTGAGACCCCATCTGGAGTACTGCATGCAATTCTGGAGACCCCATCTCCGCAAAGACATAGACAGAGTGGAGGCTGTTCAGAGGAGGGCAACCAAAATGGTGCAGGGTCTGCACCAGAAGACATACGAGGAGAGACTAAAGCAGCTCAATATGTATACCATTGGGGAAAGGAGGGAGAGGGGGGACATGATAGAAATGTTCAAGTATCTCAAGGGAATTAACAAAGTACAAGAGGGTAGTGTCTTTCAGAAGAAGAGATGTGCAAGAACAAGGGGGCACAATTTGAAGATAGAGGGGGGACAGCTCAGAGGTAATGTTAGAAAGTATTTTTTCACAGAGAGGGTTGTGGATGCATGGAACAGCCTTCCTGAGGAAGTTGTGGAGTCAGGAACAGTGGGAGAATTCAAGAATGCATGGGACAGGCATAAGGCAATCCTAGTGGGGGGTAGGAAGAAGTAAGCTGTTGATTAACTAGAATCTGCAGCTTATCCATCAGTTAGGGAAATGGGCAGACTAGGTGGGCCAAGCGGTCCTTATCTGCCGTCACATTCTATGTTTCTATGTCATGACCGAGCAGGTGTACCATCCGTGGGGGTGGCAACAACAAAAAAAAACAATGCATTCTGAATGGTAGGACTTGGTGTTTTTTTGGACTATTGTACTAAATTGTATTATCTGCTGTATTCCCCTTCCCCTTCCCCCAGGACACATCTGGAAATGAGCAATATCTGCTCAGTATGTCTACCTGGTGAAGCATTTCAATAAAAAAATAAAGACACTCAAGAGGAAATTTTCATCTGATTGCCCCGGAGTGGCCAAGAACACTGTTGTTCTCCAATCTAGTGAATCTAGCTAAGCAAGTGCTCTTCCACCTGCCAGTACAAAGGGACCTCCTGTTACAAGGCCCCATTTTCCAACCAAACCCAGGAGCAATGCAGCTCGCAGCCTGGCTCCTGAAAGGAGGAGGCTTCTGAAATTAAGTTTCTCCACGAAAGTAGTTGAAACCTTGATGGCGGCTAGAAAAACCTTTACTTCGGCAGCCTACGCATGAGTCTGGACCATATTTTCTTCTTGATCCAGAGGGAAAGGGTTTAAGCCCTCAAAAGCCTTCATTCCTCAAATTCTGGACTTCTTTCAGGAAGGTGTGGAAAAGGGTCTGGCATTGAGCATGCTGAGAGGCCAAGTTTCCACTCTTGGAGCTTCCTTGGGGTTCTCCCTTGGAGCTAATAGAGAGGTTATTCATTTTTTTGCGCACGGTTAGCAAGAGCCAATCATTGTTTCGATCCCCGGTGCCTCCATGGGATCTTAACATGGTTCTGAATGCCCTCTGTGTTGAGCCTTTTGAACTGCTATTATCCATGTTGCTGGATGTGTTGTCCTACAAGGTCTGTTTCTTAGTGGCCATGTGTTCAGCGAGGAGAGTGGGCGAACTCCAGGCTTTGTCTCACACAGAGCCATACTTTATTATTCATAAGGACAAAAGTGGTGCTCAGGATGGTCCCGTCCTTCATTCCTATGTAACACCCCCCCCAATTTGGGGGCTTACCTTTAACATGCCTCTGGGTGTGCTCCTGCTGCCAACGGTGTCCCCGATCCTCCGCGGCTCCTTCTGCCGCTAACCCAGGTGTCCCCTGTTTAATTGAGCCCTGAGGGGCTCATAAATCCCATCACAAGCGGTCAGCATGACTTTTAAGCTGCCACTCACATGTTCAAGAAGGCGCCATATGCTTCTGACTGCTCGTAGTGGTCAAATAACAAAAAGTGTATCCCCATGGTTCCTGGTACCAAGTTAAGCTAAAAAAAAAAAAAAAAGGCACTGGGGACACAGCAGGGCAAAAGAAAAGCGTTTTTAGATTAAATAAATGGCAGCCGCCTAAAGCGCTGCCTCCAGGGTACCAAACACAAAGGGGCAAAGGTCAGCGGCAAAGGTCACAGCATGAGCGCCCTAATAAATATTCATAAGCTTGCAGTGTGTTCCTAGAGGCAGTGTGTTACAGGAGCAGCGGCTCCCTGAGTGTGCATTTTATTTATTAAAGAGTGAACTTGTTTAAAAGATAATTGCCAGGGCTACAAGATAGTGGGGAAATGTAGAATAAATTAATGTTGCTCCTGGCTGCACCAGAACTTTATGTGCGGGAGACATCAATACAGACTGCTTGAATTTAAACTGCAGCCACCATTTTTGTGCCTTTCTACCAGTCGGGAGCCAGGATTAAATCAAGGGGCTCTTGGGACAATGCCAGATACTTATTGGGGATTAACTGGGACCATTTCTGGGCACCAAAAAGGGAGCTAATTAACATCTGAGAACTGTTTAAGAAAGCTTTGGCAGCCAGTGGGATTTCTGGAACTTAGCCCCATATAAAAGGAGGCAACTGCTCATTTTGGTCAGATTTGAGAAATGCATCCAGGAGTTCAGTGTGAGCCTCTGGGGAGCTTGCCAGCTGTCAGAGGTTAGGCCTACCAGGCCTAGACTTTTCCGGCCGTCAGTCCGCGGGATCAAGTGTCCAGCTGGCCCACGTTTGGGGTCACAGCAGCAGGGGATTCAAGCAGCATCCAAGCTGAATTCAGTATCAGCCTGCAAACCAGCTGGAAGAACCAGTAAGAGGACAGAGCCTGACATATAAATCTGCTTAGTTCACATGGTGTTTGCATGGCTGAGTAGTTTGAGACATTCGGTTTGCATGTTCTCGGCCAGTGTTGTGTTGCTCCTGCATCCTGAAGACCAGCATTTCGATGAGGACCATGCAGGAATTTTCCTCCTGTTTCATCAAGCCATCTGCAACATGTCTCATTTCATCGGATCACTACTTGGTCTGGGTAGTATAAGTATAAACAGGGTAGCTCCCTGCAACAAAGCTGCAATCATTTTGTGTCATCTGTTTATTTGTTTGGGTTTATTACAACGAACTGAGCCATCCAGCTCCGGATTACAAATACTGGGTTTGAGTGCATGTTAAGTGTTTCTTTCCTCAGGGCCCCAACGATCAGCTGCAATGTCGGCCTACCCCATGCAATGCTTCAGGCTAGCCTGCTATTCCAGACTGGGTACCCAGAGTTGTGTGACTGTGTCAAAGGGACTCACTGTGCATGCATTTTCAGCCTGAAATAATCAGATCTATAAATCATCTGCTAGATTCATGCCCCACCCCTGTTCATAGCCCCCTAAATAAATCAGATTGTTGTTTTACAGTTTAAATCTGGCTAGTGTGTACCTTCTTGGTCGGGATACAGTACTGATATTGTATTGTTGCATCATTGGTCTTATTTTACAGGGGTCTCCAGGGTAGCTGCAGAGGATCTAGCCTGGTGGTAAGTGCAAGGGTTGTGAGCAAGTCATTACTACCATACAGTCCATGTGAATGTTCTGTTGCTGTGCTGTTTAGGCCACTAGAGGGGGTGGGAGGTTATAGCATCCTGGAGGGCTATGCCAACAGCAGTTATGCTACTCCAGGTCCATACCTCTGGGTGGAGGCAACCGTTCACTGAACTCAGGCCCCTCAACCTGTGCTTAATCATGCAGGCAAGGGTAGTAGCCCATAGGATAGTGCCACCTAGGGGTTACATCTTTGGAGGCACCGCTGGGATTAGCACCCCCCCAGTGGCCAAAACCAAGGATTACAACAAAAAATGTAATGGGTACCCCTGAAGAAATGGCTGTGCATCAGTTGGTCGGATGGTGTACAGGGCATGAAATTGACCCCCAAAATGCCTTGCTGATACTGGATGTACACCTGGGCACTAGTAAAGACACTATAGAAGGGTCACTTTTGAAAATCGAATGCCTGGGAAAAGCTGTAGTGGCAGGCCAACAAGCTGACTTGACTGCCCAAACTCAAATGGCATTAGTGAAGTGTAGCAACCCTGTGGCTAGTACTAAGGTGTCCAAAACTATTGCCATTGATGGGTCCCCAGCTCCCTAGAGGGTAGTAACTAAGGATAAAGAGGACCCCTCAGGAAATGAGCTCAAACCCTTATCTGAGACCTTTGAGGAAAAGACTGCCAAATTGCTACTGGAGGAGGGTAAAACCCTCAAGGACTTTAAACAGTTATTCATGTCATCTGGTGGTGTTCCTTCCCTGACGACCCCACCAGCTCCAGTGCCTGCCCCTTCACCAGCTCCTGTGCCCACACCAGTGCCGGCACCCACACCTGTGCCTGCAGTTAGTCACGAATCGTACCGCAGGCTGAAGATGTTTTCAGGCACCCTCCCCACCCCCCGGGGGAGGATGATTGGGAGACCTAGAGAGACTATGTTGCCCCCCCCCCAGCACCGAATGGCAATGTTCTGAGGCAGAGAAGAGAAAAAGGTTGAGTGAAAGCCTCAGAGGTCCTGCCTTGGCTACAGTCCACACCAAGTGGGCTAGAAACCCAAAAGCAACTGCACAGGACTATTTGGCTGCATTGGAAAATGTGTATGGGAGTCCAGATTCAGACGAGGATCTGTGGTAGAGGGTAAAAAAACACTCACCAATACCACAGGGAGCCCTTATCAGTGTATGTACCTCGGCTTGAAATAATGCTACAGGAATGCCTCAGGAAGGGTAGCATGGCCCAGACAAGTTAGATCAGACTAGGTTGGACCAGATTCTCAAGACTGCCCCATTTTCTGAATTATTGCTGCTTCAATTATGACTTGCAACCCGGCTGGATTCGCCTCCCACATATGACAAACTAATGAAAGAAATCCGGAGGCTCGAGCAAAGGCGGCCACCCAGGGGGGCCCCCCCCCTCACGTATCTGCTGCTGCTTTCCCAGGTGACAGAGGATGATCATGTGAGTGAAGTTCAAGGGCGGAATATAGCATCTGACGAGCACTCCAAGACTGCTAAAGATACTCCGCCATGGGCCGAGATACTGAGAGAAGTCCGAGAAAAAAAAGATGGTGCCCTGACCAAGGCCCTTCCCACAGATGCAGATCCTGGCCCCTCCCAGAGCACATCCGCTATGGGGGTGGGGGTGCATGCTCAGGCGTCCCCTGCCTATAGCAGCTCAAAAGTTGAAACAAGTGAATTGACTGTGGCAATAAAAGAATCATTGAGATGTCTTCCATTGCCTTCAACACCGCCGACAGAGGCTGAACCAAGACTTACTGTTGTCAGTGCTCCAGTTCCAGCACCAAATGTGTACCCCTCCCAACCTCTTAGTTGCAAATGGAGACTGGCTCCTAATGTGATGATCCAGCCATGCCAGACCAAAGAAAACATATTTTGTCATAACTGTGGGAAAGATGGGCATATGAAAAAAGAATGCCGGTCTCCAAAGGACCTAGATAAAGTGGTATACAGATTCCAAGGGGAGCTCCAAAAAGTGAAACAATTGCAGAGGGGTGCAAGAAATGATCGCAGTGGAGGTTCAGGAAACCCTAACTCCAACTTCTTTGTGGCTAAATTGTCCATCCTGGTTTCTACTACAGTACCTCTGGAGTGGTCTAAATTGGTGGGCCCTTCCATGGACACTACTGTATACACAGACGGGATCCAGGCCCGAGCAGTTCTGGACAGTGGGTCTCAAGTCACAATAATCTTCCAAGACTGGTATGAGCAGCATTTATCTGACCACCCATTACACCCTCTGGATGGACTGCATGTGTAGGGGTTAAGTGAAACATTGTACCCACATCTTGGCTATCTAAAGGTATGGCTTTCTTTTCCATCCTCTGTGGCTGGTGTAGGAGATTCTGTGGAGACACTAGCCCTGGTCTGCCCTGCCACTGGACTCTGTGATGGTATTCCTGTATTGACTGGTATCAACACACACATGTTTGGGCACCTGGCCCAGCTATGTGAAGAAAGGCAGAAGAAAAAGACAGGAAAAGCCCTATGTGTTCATACCCTGATCCAAAAGGCCTATGAGAGACAAATGTACCGCGAGGAGCGAGACAAAGATGAGCCTATTGGGATGGTTTAGAAAAAGGATTCTGCTACTATCACATTACCTCCTAATGCAGAATGCAGAATCGGTGGTGAAGTGCAGTTGTGAAGAGATGTGACCAACCAAATTTTGATGCTGGACACTCCAGACAAGGGTAAATTACCTGAAGGACTGCTGATTAAGCCTAGTGTGCTTCCGGCCCAGGCTCATGCTTACGCCCGATGAGTGGTGGTATGGATACAAAATGTCACAGATCGAGACATCACGGTACACAGAGGATACACCCTAGCCAAAGTCTATTGTGCCGATACTGCTGTGCTCCCATTCCAGTGCAAAACTGACAAAGGATGTGAGATATCGCCTGACATATTTGATTTTGGGGAGTCACCTATCCCAGATAGCTGGAGAACCAGGATCAGTAACAAGCTGGCTCAAATAACCCAGGTATTCTCCCTCAAGGAATGGGATGTTGGTTGTGTCATGGGTGCTGAACACCACATTCACCTGCACGATGAGAGACCCTTCGGAGAGAGGTCTAGATGCCTAGCTCCTGCCGACATAGACAATGTCAGACATCACCTATATTAGAGTTGTTAGCGGCTGGCATCATACAAGAGTCACGCAGCCTATATGCCTCCTTTATTGTGGTGGTGCAGAAAAAGAATGGCTCCATCCATTTGTGTGTTGACTACAGGACCCTTAACAAAAGAACTGTGCTTGATCAGAATACAATGCCATGCATACAGGATGCCCTGGACTGTCTAAATGGGAGTAAATGGTTCTCCGTTCTCGACCTCCAAAGCGGGTACTATCAGATCCCAATGGCTTCTGAGGACAGGGAAAGAACTGCATTCATTTGTCCCTCGGGCTTCTACGAGTTCCTTCGCATGCCCCAAGGCATATCAGGTGCACCACCAACATTTCAACATCTAATGGAGCATGCAATGGGACATAGAATTCTCTTGAAATGTCTCATCTACCTTGATGATGTCATAGTTTTTGGAAAAACTCTCAAGGAGCATGAGGCTCACTTATTCAAAGTGCTGGACAGACTTGAGGAGTTTGGTCTTAAGTTATCCATTGGCAAATGCCAATTTTTCCAGAGTTCTGTCAAATACGTGGGCCACATTGTGTCATCAGAAGGTATATAAACCAACCCCAATAAAGTGGAAGCATTAACCAGCTGACCAAAACCCAACAACTTGAAAGAACTTCAAAGGTTTGGATTCTGCAGCTATTATCGCCGATTTGTCAAGGACTGTATTGAAGTGATCCGTCCCCTTCTAAACTTAACTCAAGGGTATCCACCTGCTCACAACAAGTTTAAGAAAGGTGCTGACAGACACTGAAAAGACCTATTTCAGACCAAATGAGCTGTTTGAACAGAGATGGACTCTCGATTGTGACACTGCCTTCGAAGAAATAATATACATAGAAACATAGAATTTGACAGCAGATAAGGACCGCTTGGCCCACCCAGTCTGCCCATTTCCCTACCTGATGGATAAGCTGCAGGTCCTAGTTAACCAGCAGCCTACTTCTTCCTACCCCCACCCCCTAGAATTGCCTTATGACTGTCCCATGCATGCTTGAATTCCACCACTGTTTTTGACTCCACAACCTCCTCTGGAAGGCCGTTCCATACATCCACAACCCTCTCTGTGAAAAGATACTTCCTTAAATTACCTCTGAGCCGCCCCCTTCTATCTTCAAATTGTGCCCCCTTGTTCTTGCACACCTCTTTTTTTGAAAGATGCTACCCTCTTGGACTTTGTTGATTCCCTTGAGGTACTTGAAAGTTTCTATCATGTCTCCCCTCTCCCTTCTTTCCTCGAGGCTATACATATTAAGCTCCTTAAGTCTCTCTTCATATGTCTTCTGGTGCAGACCCTGCACCATTTTAGTTGCCCTCTTCTGGACAGCTTCCATCCTGTCTATGTCTTGTGGAGATTGGGTCTCCAGAACTCCACGCAGTACTCCAGATGGGGTCTCACTAGCTGTCTGTACAGAGGGATAATAACTTCCTGTTTTCTACTGGTGATGCCTCTTCCTATGCATCCCAGTATCCCCCCAGCCCTCCTTGCTGCCCTCTCACATTGCTTGCCCACCTTTAGGTCATCTGATATGACTACCCCCAGGTCCCTTTCCATTTTTGTTGTTGTTAGTAGCTCACCCCCATTGTGTACTCTTCCCCTGGGTTTTTGTTTCCCAGGTGCATTACCTTGCACTTCTTAGCACTGAATCTAAGCTGCCATACATTTGACCATTCCTCTAACCTTGCCAAGTCCCTTCTCATCCTTTCCACTCCACCTTGTGCATCAACTCTGTTGCAGATCTTTGTGTCATCTGCAAAGAGACATACTTTTCCTTCCAGTCCCTCTGCAATGTCGCTTATAAAGACATTGAAGAGGACCGGTCCTAATACTGAACCCTGCAGTACCCCACTACTAACCCCCCTTTTTTCAGAGTGGACTCCATTTACTATTACTCTCTGTGACCTATTCTCCAGCCAATTCTTTACCCAGGCTGTCATCTTGGGACCCACCCAGGCTGGCTAACTTGTATATTAATCTTTGTGTGGGACTGTGTCAAATGCCTTGCTACAGTCTAGGTAGGCCATGTCCACAGCCCCTTCCTGATCAACTACTTTGGTCACCCAGTCAAATAAATCTATCAGATTTGTCTGGCATGACCTTCCCGCTGTGAATGCATGCTGTCTTGGGTCCTGTGCCCCTCTGGCCTCTAGATACTCAACAATTCTTTCCTTCAGAAGTGATTCCATCATTTTCCCTACCACTGAGGTTAAACTAACAGGTCTGTAGTTTCCTGCTTCTGCCTTGCTCCCACTTTTGTGAAGAGGAATCACATCTGCCCTCATCCAGTCCTCGGGTACCACCGCATCCTCCCATGATTTGTTAAAGAGGATAGTCAGTGGTGTCACTAGTTCTACCCTTAGTTCTTTTAGAATTCTGGGATGAATCCCATCAGGCCCCATTGCTTTGTCCACCTTCAGTTTTGTTTGACTCATGCTCCTGTACTCGCGTATGCTGATCCATCAAAGCCCTATGTATTACATACAGATGTCAGCTTAAGTGGTCTTGGAGCAGTACTCTATCAAGAGTATCTGGAAGGACTGCGTCCTGTAGCTTTTGCTAGCAGAAGTCTGACATCTTCAGAGAGAAGCTATCCAGTGCATAAATTAGAATTTCTCGCTCTCAAGTGGGCCATAGTTAACTAATTTCACGAATATCTGTACGGTGTTAAAATCTTGGTTAAAACTGATAACAATCCATTAACCTACATCCAAACAACAGCTAAACTAGATGCTACCAGACACAGATGGCTTTCTGCTCTAGCAACATATGATTATGTGGTGGAGTACCGACTAGACCTAAACCACGTAGATGCCGATGTTCTTTTGCGAAGACCTGTTTCTGACAAACAGTGGGTTCATATTCCTGAGCAGTCTGTAAAAGCACTATGCAACAAGTTCGACCAGGAAGAAACTCTGTCCTCCGAAACTGTAAACTGCCTGGCAGATTGCGTGGGTCTTCCAGAGACTTGTGTACCAGTTGCCTACTGTAATTTTGCAGCTTTAGACTTGAGTTCATTACCACAGCTAACTCCAGCTGACATTCGCAAAGAACAGTACTATGATCAAAAGCTCAGACCAGTAGTTGAAGCTTTAAGAAAAGGGGAAGATATCTCTAAGATGCGGTCCAGAGACCCCAAGACTGCTTTACTTCTTCAAGAGGGGCCCAAGCTCAGGCTTTGAGAACTACTATTATACAGAGACCTTACTGACAGCCAAGGTGAAATTGTGAGAAAACAGCTAGTACTGCCAACTAAATTCTAAAATATTGTCTTAAAAATCTTGCACTACCAAATGGGACATCTGGGTAGTGAAAGAACCCTTGATCTAGCCCGCTCATGCTTCTACTGGCCTAAAATGGGCCTAGACATCGATCAACATGTTAAAACCTTCAGTAGGTGTCTTCAGTGCAAAGCTACACCACAGAGAACAGCTCCTCTGGTCAATATTATCACAAGTGCACCAATGGAGCTTGTCTGTATTGATTTTCTTAGTCTGGAGCTGAATTCTAAAGGCATAGCAAATGTACTGGTAGTCACAGATCACTTCACGAGATATGCACAGGCCTACCCAGATTGCTGAAATTAGAGACTGCTGTGTGGCAGAAACAGCAAGATGGGGAAAGAGAGCAAGAGACTGAACTTTAGTGTTGATTCCCCAGGTATGGAAGAGTTGCCTGCTATTCATGGGAGAAACTAAATGTTGCAGACACCTTGCACTGGGAAATTGAGCTAGACGCAGGGATTGAGCAGATTATCTGAGTACTACAGTTGCTGCTGAAAGGTCATTTGCTTGTGTGAACTGCAGTTGCATTTTCTTGAAGAGGCAGAGTGTCTCAGGTCATGAGGATGCTAGCCAGGAATTGTATGTGTCCTGAGTGAACTGGTTAAAGTGTCTGAGAGCTGAGGTCTTGCTGCAGCCGAGAAAAGGTTTTGGACACCGCTAAACTGAAAGTGTGGACTTGTGTGCAGGGGATTATTGCTGCTGAATTTTCCTCTGCTGAATTGCACTGGCACTGATCAAGACAGAGGCTAACACCACTCAGACTATAAAATCTTCATGGCCATTTTGGCCAAGAAAATAGAAACAATCCTCCCAACGATAATACATCCAGATCAAGCGGGTTTTATAAAAAAACAGGTCAACTACGGATAACGTTAGAAAATCCCTGATACTTACGGAATATATCCAAACTCAGAAGATTCCAGCAGCCTTTATAAGCCTTGATGCTGAAAAGGCATTTGGCAAGGTCTATTGGCCTTTCCTTTGGGATACATTAAAAAACATTCGGCTTCCCGGACTCATTGTTACATTGGCTGAGCCAAATATACCTCTTGCCAAAAGCTTATATTCGTATAAACGGGGGACTTTCCTCCCTGATCTTAATAGGTCAGGGCACAAGGCAAGGCTGTCCTCTCTCCCCTCTACTGTTTGTATTATATCTTGAACCATTAGCAAGGGCGATAAGAATACTGAGAAAGGTAGAGGGCATTCCAATGCAGCAAACTGAAAACAAGATTAGTCTTTTCGCTGATGATATACTCCTTTCTCTTCTATCCCCTACAGATTTGATCAAAGAGACATGGAAAATTCTATCCCGATTTGAGGAATTAGCTGGTTTTAAATTAAACATCTCAAAAACCAAAGCCCTCTTATATAACTATACCCCTCCAAACACCTTAAAATGAAGTTTAACCATTAAATGGCACTCAACCAAAATAAAATATCTTAGCATACATATTCCCCATAATCTTCATGTAATTGAATTAATCAATTATGAACCTATTTCCATAGCATAGAAACATAGAAACATAGACTTTGATGGCAGATAAGGACCGCTAGGCCCATCTAGTCTGCCCATTTCCCTACCTACAGGATAGGCCGCAGATCCTATTTAACCAACAGCCTATATCTTCCTGCCCCCCACAAGAATTGCCTTATGTCTGTCCCATGCATTCTTGAATTCTCCCACAGTTTTAGACTCCACAACTTCTTCAGGAAGGCTGTTCCATGCATCCACTACCCTCTCTGTGAAATAATACTTCCTCACATTGCCCCTGAACCGCCCTCCTTCTATCTTTAAATTGTGTCCCTTTGTTCTTGCAAGTCTCTTTTTCTGAAAGATGCTACCCTCTTGGACTTTGTTGATTCTCTTGAGGTACTTGAAAGTTTCTATCATGTCCCCTCTCCCTTCTTTCCTCAAAGGTATACATATTAAGCTCCTTTAGTCTCTCCTCATACGGCTTCTCTTGCAGACCCTGCACCATTTTAGTTGCCCTCCTCTGGACTGCCTCTATCCTGTCTATGTCCTTGTGCGGAGATGGGGTCTCCAGAACTGGACACAGTATTCCAGATGGGGTCTCACCAACTGTCTGTACAGAGGGATAACAACTTCCTGTTTTCTGCTGCTGATGCCTCTCCCTATACATCCCAGTATACCCCCGGCCCTCCCTACTGCCTTCTCACATTGCTTGCTAACCTTAAGGTCATCTGATATGATTACCCCCAGGTCCCTTTCCTGTTTTGTTGTTGTTACTACCTCCCCACCCATTGTGTATTCTTCCCCTGGGTTCTTGTTTCCCAGGTGCATTATTTTGCACTTTTTTGCATTGAATCCTAGCTGCCATACGTCAGACCATTTCTCCAACCTTGCCAAGTCCCTTTTCATCCTTTCCATGCCTCCTTGTGTATCAACCCTGTTGCAGATCTTTGTGTCATCTGCAAAAAGGCATACTTTTCCTTCCAGTCCCTCTGCAATGCCACTGATGAAGACATTAAAAAGGACTGGACCCAATACTTAACCCTGCGGTACCCCACTAGTAACCGCCTTTTCTTCAGAGTGGACTCCATTTACAATTACCTTCTGTGTCCTGTTGTCCAGCCAATGTTTTACCTAGGCTACCACCCTGGGACCCACTCCCAGGCTGGTTAGTTTGACTAATAATCTTTGTGTGGGACTGTGTCAAATGCCTTGCTAAAGTCTAGGTAGGCCATGTCCACAGCCCTCCCTGGTCTACTACTTTGGTCACCCAGTCAAAGAAATCTATTAGATCTGCCTGACATGACCTTCCGCTGTGAACCCATGCTGCCTTGGATCCTGTGCTCCACTGACCTCTGGGTACTCAACTATTCTTTCCTTCAGAAGTGACTCCATCACTTTCCCTACCACAGAGGTCAGACTGACAGGTCTGTAGTTTCCTGCCTCTGTCTTGGTCCCACTTTTGTGAAGGGAATCACATCCGCCTTCCTCCAGTCCTTGGGTACCACACCATCCTCCCATGATTTATTAAAAGAGTAGCCAGTGGTTTCACTAGTTCCTTCCTTAATTCTTTTGAATTCTGGGGTGAATTCATCAGGACCCATTGCTTTGTCCACCTTCAGTTTTAGGAGTTCTTGCAGAACCCTTTCTTCTGTGAAAGGACTGGGATCGACCCCCCTATCAAGAGTGCTTCTGTTAATTGGATTAGGCACTTCCCTCTCCTCTTTTGTGAATACTGAGCAGAAATATTCATTCAGTATTCCTGCTTTTTCACTGTCCCCCTCTGCCCACCCACCGTTTATTCTATTCAGCCTCACTATCCCTCCCTTTGTCTTTCTACGCTCGCTGATGTACCTATAAAAGGTTTTATCCCCCTTCTTAACTGAGTTGGCTATCTTTTCCTCAGTTTGGGCCTTTGCTATTCTGACTTCCCTCCCTGCTTCTTTCTGCCTTAACTGGTACAGCTCTCTGTCCTGCTCCTTCTGTGTTTCCTTATACTTCTGGAATGCTATCTTTTTCTTCCTGACGTTCACAGCCACCTCTCTTGAGAACCATAGTGGCTTTTTCTTTCGTTTTGATTTGTTTATTTGCTTCACACAAAGGCTTGTTGCCTCTGTGATGGCAGTTTTGATAATTCCCCATTGTTGCTCCACACCTCCTTCTAGCCTGTTTGCTAGTGCTTTTCTGAGGCACTCTCCATCTTGCCAAAGTCAGCCTCCTAAAGTCCAGTACCCTCACTTTTTGTATGGCTTGACTCTGTAGCTGAGTTTAATGTGAACCACACTGTTTGATGGTCACTTGTCCCCAGATGGAAACCCACTTCTAGATCTGAGATCCTCTCACTGCCCCGTTTGAGAGTATGAGGTCTAAGATTGCTCCCTCACGAGTGGGTTCCGAAACTAGCTGTCTAATGCCTGCCACCTGTAGGGCGTCAAGAATGGCCCTGCTCTTCGATGTCGCTGCAGCAAATGTGCTTCAGTTAACATCTGGCATATTCAGGTCTCCCATCAACAGTATCTCCCCTTTCTCTGCCATTCTAAGAATGCCTTCCATCATATTCTTGTCTATTCCTTCCCCCTGACATGGGGGTCTGTACACAACCCCTGTGCGGATCGTGGTGCCCTTTCCAGTCTCCATGGTGACCCACAGTGCCTCCTCTCCTCCCTGTTTACTCTTTTGTTCAGTTGCTTTTATCCCTTCCTTTACATAGAGAGCTTCCGAAACTAGCCAGTTACATAGATAGCGATCAATAAACACTTGGATAGATGGACCCACCTTCCACTTTCCTTGTTCCAACGAATCAAAACTATTAGAACGAACGTCTTACCCCACCTACTGTACTTGTTCCAAAATATTCCATATTTCCCATCTCAATATTATTTTAAGTCATGGGATAACATGATACCAAAGTTTATTTGGAACAAACAAAAGCCACGAATTTGTTTTTCAATATTAAAATTATCATTGGCTCAGGGTGGTACTAACCTCCCGGACCTCAAAAAATATGCAGAAGCCGCATTTCTGAAAATTCTTCTTTTATGGCTCTCTGATTAGTTTGATTCCATATGGAAAAACTGGAATTCCATCTGAACGATATGTATGACATTAAAAAAATTATTTTTTCTTCTCCAGGGAGGTCCCCTCCATTAATAGATTTACTGATATCACCTCACAGGTCTTAAAAATGTGGTTTAAAATGCGAGATAAAGAGCCACTTCAATTAATCAATGAGTACTGTAAGATTATTTCAGAGGATGATCTTTTCATTCCATCCCACAATGACTTAACCTTCTCCCGATGGCGTAGATTAGGATTAGAGCAGGCATTCCAATTTTTAGGTCCAAATGGGATCCTACCATTTGAAGAATTAAAACTTAAATTTAACCTTCCAAATGTTGATCATTTTAGATACCTCCAAATCAGAAACCACCTACTACGTAACAGAATTATTCCGGTTAAACTGACTCCCCCCCCCTTAAAACTATTTTTTGACCACTCCCAGGGACAACATTGGAATCATTTAATTGGAAATCTTTACAAAATGTTGCGAGATCAATCTAAAGAATCAACAAACTCAATACTAACAAGTTGGAACAAGGACTTAGACCTCGTTGCATCTAAAGAAGAATGGTCCTCTTCATCTCCGCGAGTGGTCAAAATCACCCAGCCACATATTTGGAGAGAATACTCTTGGAAATGTAGCTCTAGGTTTTTCAGGGCACCGGCAAGTCTGACTAAATACCTTCTGATTGAATTTGGGACTTGTTGGAGGGAATGTGGAGCCGAGATGGCTGACCTGGCACATATAATGTGGCAATGTCCATGACTGATGCCCCTCTGGATATGTATACAAAAAGAAATCAGTGAAGGCCTTGGAGAGTGTGTTGAGCTCACAGCTGAAGTGGTGCTCATGGCTGTCTACCCGGATCGTTCCCCCCTTGGACAAAAACCCTGCTTCCCATTCTGTTGTTGGCTGCAAAAAAATCCTTAACAATGAAATGGATGACCAAAGAAATACCGAGCATACAAGATTGGAGGCGAATTGTGAATTCCATATATCAGATGGAAAACATCACTGCAAAACTAAATAACCAAATGGATAAGTTCACCACTCTCTGGCAGAGATGGTCTATTTATCACGCAAGGGTTGATCCTGATTTTTGCCCATAGCAGGTGGGAATCGGGGGGGGGGAGAAGAAATGAGACTACAGAGGTGTCGCAGAATTATTCGATTCTAATAAAGAAAGTGAATAATCTATTTTAACCCTAAACTGTATCAAATGTAAAAGATCTTCATGCATTGTAAACCTGTACAATAACAAATCGGAAGTAAGCATAGAAAATGTTCTGATTGTAAAATGTCTCCTGACTTAAAAGAAAGAAAAAATTCAATAAAAATATATTTAAAAAAAAAAAACACAGGCTAGCAGCTACTAAGATTAGCACTGGACTTCATTGAAGCGACTGCCTGAAAATCCTTCTTGTTGAGAATTCAGTGCTGGGACTGCAGAAGGACTTCCACCATTAGGGAGTCCTCACCCAGAACCAGGGAGGGAACTTGCTAACCTCTCCCGGGTTGTGGGGCCACTCCCAGTCTGGGCCTTTTGGGGCTGGTGTTGTCCTGCCACAGTGCTCAGCAGTGTACCAGAAGTGCCTGAAGGTGACAAGCGGTCAGAACTACAGTCAAGGTGACCAGCTGCAAGATCCTCAAGCAAATTCCATCCAGTTGGAGAGATCCTGGCAGGCCTGCTTCTTGATTTGCTGCACACCTCCAAGGAGCTCCATTTTTCCCTGGTGGAGAGCTTCAAACCATGAGTACCCAGGACCTGGTTGCTGGGAGGGGAAATGCTTGTTAATCATTTTCAAGTTTATAAAATATTTCAGGGCCCCAACAGCCAGCCAACCCGCGGCACCATACCAGGCCTGCACCTAGTGGGTACCCCTAAGGACATCTGGGAAACACTAGTACAAGTGGGGGTGGGTTTCACCTGCGGTCCCCAATGTTTGGTGTGTTGCTATATCATTAACCAGTTTTTTCTATCCATGGCCATCCCTGGTCCTGGTACCCCTTTCCCCAGTCCTATACCCCCAACAAAGCTGTGGTTTAGTGTTTGAAATTGTGCGTGCAGGAATTCTCTGAGTCTGTCAAAGCATTACTGTTCATGGTTTATGGTGGTACTGAAATGTTGGGTATCCAGTGTATGGGGTGGTTGGTAGGGGAGGTGGGTAGGTGCAGCATCCCAAGGGGTTGTACCAGACAGTCACCTGACCCACTTCTAATTCCCTCTGGGTGGAAGTACCGCACTATTTTCATTATCTTTGGGATAGGACCCCCGAACGCCACTGTAGCAGGACCCTGGCCCCTTAACCTGTTAGAGGGACAACAGGTGGGGTAGTAGCCCACTGGCACATGGCACCTGGGCTACATCTTTGGAGGCACCACTGGGATCTCCTGTTCACCAGCCATGCCCATCATGGAGAAACTAACTGTAGAGACCCCTGTGGGGTCCCCAGCACCCAAGTCTACTCCCCCTCTGGCCTTCATGTAGGCCTCAAGAGAAGGATAAAGTGAGGTTGGTGGAATGGAGTGGTGGTATGAGGATGGACTCCCAGAGGTCCTTTCTGGTGCTGGGAGTACCCCCGAGATGGATGAGGGCAAAATAAAAAAAAGTCAGTTGTCCACCCTAATGAAATTGGGTAAAGTGAAAGTGTAGGGACAGATGCTTGATTCAGGTACTGGGAAGTTAACTGTGTTGATGGACTGTATAAACACGAACATACGAAAGTGCCTGCAGAAACAGTCCCATTCAGTTCTATGCAGTCTCTCCCCCTACCAGGTCTGATAAGCCCCTCACGTCCAAAATGCTACAGAGGCTGCCTGGGTACCAGAGGCCAGAGAGGTAGAGGGCACGCCAGAGGCCTGGGCTATATTGACAATGTTCAGTGTGGTTTCTCCAGGGGGAGGAAAGCATGACCCTTTATGGGCCCCTGAGCCAGATGCGAGGCTTAGGCCCGTGCAGGTGCCCACCCTCATGGAATCTTATAGGAAGTTGAGGATGTTTTTGGGAGTAAAGCCTACATCCATGGGGGAGGAGAATTATGATTCATGGATAAACTATGTGTTACCCCTGCTCCAAGAATGGCAGTGCAGTGAAGGGGAAAAACAGAAAAGGTTAATGGAGAGCTTGCGGGGCCCTGCTCTCAATGCCATTTGGTCCCTCCAGACCAGTGACCCTGAGGCCAAGGTAGAAGACTATATAGGTGCCCTGGACAGTGCTTTTGGTAGCATGGTGACATGTGAAGACTTATGGTGGGGGCTCAGAGCAACCTGCCAACTGAAGGGGGAGCCCTTGTCTGAATATGTGCAGAGGCTGGAGAAGACTCTGCGAAAGGTATATAGGAAAGGGGGGATCCAGGCCTCAGACTTGCACAAGACTAGGTTAGAATAAGTACTGAGGGGCACCTGGTACTCAGAGTTGTTGCTACTAAAGTTGGGCCTGAAAGACAAAATGAGTAATCCACCTCCGAGCAGGGTGCTGCTTAGGGAGATGGGACAACAAATGTGGGGCCCAGCCCACTTTAGTAGCTATTGCCCAGGTACAGGAAGTCACTTCCCCGGTTGAGGTTTCTGAGGTAAAAAAGTTACTGCAAGAATGCAAGGAAATGGATGAGGTTGGTGTTGGTCCTATTAGGACCCCTGAAGCTTCTGATAAACAGTCCACTCAGGCAGCCTCTGCCACCTTTCCTGTGATAGGCATGGGGGTGCCTCCTATACTGCCCCCTATAGTACCTCAAATTGAAGCCCAGTTGCAGGAACTGAGTCAAGTTGTTAATGAGCTAAAGATCCAGGGAGTGATAAGGGCAGGGGCTCCTGAACCCATAGCTATGGCCCAAGCAATAGTCCCAGTTTCCCCTACTGCTCCCTTTGCAATCGTCCCAGTTTCCCCTTCTGTTCCTTAGAGTACACAGTAGCCCCAAGCTATCCACAGCCCCAACCAACTCCTGAGGCCTATTACCCGGGACAACCTAAGCGAGAAGGGATAATCTGTTACCATTGGGAATGGGCATTACTGGAGAGGGTGCCAGGCACCAGCAGATCCCCTTCAAGTGGCTAACAGACTGTTGGGCAAGGAAGGAAAGCCACAGGGAAACTTCAGTGGCGCCCGGTATAGGAGCGTACTGGGGCCCCATGCAGGTCCAGCTCCATAGAGAACACCAGGAGGAAGGAGCTGCTGTAATGACTGGACTTCCCTACTGGGGTTAAAGAAGTAGAACCCTACTATTGGGACCTTCAATTTAGGGTAAAAAAAAAAAATAAAAAAAAATGAGTGTGTTTGTCTGAGTTGGCTGAAGTGATTTGTTATCTGTGCAGTTATCTAGGTGTCTGTCTCTGGTGGTTGAAGGGGATTGCTTTCTGTGCAATTTAACTAAGTGTAGAAAGATCTGTTAAGTAGGGGGAGTGGCATAACTAGAAGGAAGTCAGGTTAAAACCAGATTTAAACACTGCCCTAGATAGCTTCTGCCAGAGAACACCAGGAGGAAGGAGCTGTTGTAGTGACTGGACTTCTCTACTGGGACTATATTGCCCTCTACCCCACTCCCGCCAGTTCTACTTTTATAGGCACAGGATTTGTCTGACAACAGGAACTTCCTGTTTGGGAGCAGGAAGTGAGTGATCACAGAGCCACCAAAGGCTCACCATCCTAGAAGGAAAAGAGTAGCTCTCCGCCCCCCAGCTGCTGGAGGTCTGCCTCTGAGCAAGTAAGGAGACTACTGAGAAATACAGGATCTTCTTGTTCAGAACAGGACGATTAGGAGCTTAAAAGGCACAGACTAGAGGCAGTAAGTAAGTAGGGAGAAAAAATTAATAAACAGAGGAAAGAGTAAGTATTCCACACAACAGTTAAGGGGCCAGAAATAAGACATGATGGGAGTGGTGCAGTGCAGTGGCTGTGGAGCAGCAGTCTTCTGGAAGACATTCTGGAGGATGCGGTGTTGTCCTATCTGCAAGCACCTCACTAGGCTGAGGGAGGAGGTTGCTCATCTCCAGGCTAAGTTGGTCAGGATTTGTGGGACCTCCTCTCCCATCCAAGGACAACCAGGGCCACGGCCGTTGCCTCAGAGGTTGCCAAGAAAGAGGAATGGTTGGACCACAGTGGGCTCAGGGAGGGTGAGGGTAGTGGAACAGAGGTGCATCCCTCCAGTTGTACCTCTCCACAATTCATATGCTGTTCTGGCAAAGTGTGGTTCCTCTATGGGGCACCCGCAGTGGAGACCAAGGAGGATGCTGGGAACTTCCACAAAGGAGACCCACAGAAGGGTGGCACTGGACCCCACAGGGGAAGGAAACAACTCCTGGTGGAGACTCCATTGTTAGGAAGGTAGAACTGGAGGAGGAAGGGGAGAGGGATGTAAGGTGCCTGCCTGGCGCCATGGCTTCGAGTGACAGGGAGTGAATCCTCAGGATCGACGGAGCAGCTGTACAGGGGAGGGAGCTGGATGTCATTGTCCACATAGGGACAAATGACCTGGCTAAGAAAGGGATCAGAGCAGTGAAGGAAGAGTTTGTGGAGTTGGGGAGGGGCCTTAGACAAGTAGCATGCATGGTAACCTTCTCAGAGGTGCTGCCTGTCTATGCAGTAGGTGAGGCTAGGGTGCTCCACACCATGAGATTCAATCAGTGGTTGAAAAACTGGTGCAGAGCTCAGGGATTTGGCTTCATTGGGGACTGGGGGTCCACTTGGAGTGATGCAGGCCTATACTGGCATGATGGTCTGCATCTGTCCAGGAGGGGAACCAGGATCCTAGGTGATAGGTTTAAATGCTTCATTGGCAAGCATTTAAACTAGCTAAGGGGGGAGGCACTGGAAAGGAGCAGGGAAATCCTAGCCCCCCCAAAAAATCAAGGTAGAAAGTGAGGTAAACACCAAGCTAGAGATGTCGATAGGGAAAAGGGCAGGGGTAAATGGAGAAAGTGATAAAGGCAATAAGGACAGGGATGGGGCAAAAAGGGGCAAGGCCATCAGGAAATGGAGGGTAATGAGTACCAATGCCCGTAGTCCGAGCAAAAAGCTCCTGGAACTGGTGGCCTTAATGGAAGAGGGATGCCTGGATATTGTAGCAGTCACAGAAACATGGTACATAGAGACCCTGCCATGACTGGGATGTTAACATACCAGGTTACACAACCTACAGGAGAGATAGGGAGGGGAGAGGAGGGGGAGGGGTAGCTCACTATGTAAGGGAAGGGATAAAAACAACTGAACAAAAGAGTAAACAGGGAGGAGAGCAGGCACTGTGAGTCACCTTAGAGATTGGAAATGGCATCACCATCCGCACAGGGGTTGTATACAGACCCCCATCTCAGGGGGAGGGAATGGACAAGGATATGATAGAAGACATCCTTAGGATGGCAGAGAAAGGGGAGATATTGCTGATGGGGGACCTGAATATGCCAGATGTTAGCAGGAGCACCTTTGCTGCAGCCACATCCAAGAGCAGAGCCATTCTCGATGCCCTACAGGTGGCATGCCTCAGACAGCTGGTTTTGGAACCCACTCATGAGGGAGCAATCTTAGACCTCGTACTCTCAAATGGGGACAGTGAGAGACTCTCAGACGTAGAAGTGGGTAGCCATCTGGGAACAAGTGACCATCAAACAGTGTGGTTCACGATAAACTCAGCTACAGAGTCAAACCATACAAAAGTGAGGGTACTGGACTTCAGGAGGGCTGACTCTGGCAAGATGGGAGAGTGCCTTAGAAAAGCACTAGCAAACAGGCTGGAAGGAGGGGTGGAGCAACAATGGGGAAACATCAAAACTGCCATCACAGAGGCAACAAGCCTTTGTGTGAAGCAAATAAACAAATCAAAATGAAAGAAAAAGCCTCTATGGTTCTCAAAAGAGGTGGTGGGGAAGGTCAGGGAGAAAAAGGCAGCATTCAGGAAGTATGAGGAAACACAGAAGGAGCAGGACAGAGAACTGTACTAGTTAAGGCAGAAGGAAGCAGGGAGGGAAGTCAGATTAGCAAAGGCCCAAACTGAGGAAAAGATAGCCAACTCGGTTAAGAAGGGGAATAAAACCTTTTATAGGTACATCAGGGAGCGTAGAAAGACAAAGGGAGAGATAGTGAGGCTGAATAGAATGGACGGTGGGTGGGCAGAGAGGGACAGTGAAAAAGCAGGGATACTGAATGAATATTTCTGCTCAGTATTCACAAAAGAGGAGGAAGGGAGGTGCCTAATCCAGTTAACAGAAGCACTCTGGATAGGGGGGTCGATCCCAGTCCTTTCACAGAAGAAAGGGTTCTGAAAGAACTCCTAAAACTGAAGGTGGACAAAGCAATGGGGCCTGATGGAATTCACCCCAGAATTCTAAAAGAATTAAGGGGAGAACTAGTGAAACCACTGACTACCCTTTTTAATGTAACCCCCATGCAAATGGGGGTTCCCAAAAGTCTTCCAGGAGCTTGCCTGAATGCTCCAAGCCTGGGTGGTGTTCAGCATCTGAGCTGCTTAACTGTGGTTACAAGTGAGTGCTATTTGAGCCTCCACGTACTGTCTCTTTAGGAGCTGTCTGCTTGCAGACTTAATTAGTTTGTATGGGGGGACTGTGTATTTAATGCTCGAATCCCGCCCAAGCTGCAGAGTAATCGCTCCATTTGGCGGTCGCTGAAGGTGCCAAGGGAGCCCATCTGAAAGCTGTAACTATTTGACTGTAATCATTTAAAGCATTAGCAAAATTGTAGTTTGTTTAACCTGCCTTTATTGCAGCTGGGACTCTGTGTGTTACCCCTCCATTCTGGACCTAAACTGCTGTACTGGGCCAGTTGGGTTAAGGGAGCCCTAAAATGGAGCCTGTGGACGAATCAGAACTTGGACTCTTAATTTGAGCCAGCCACAAGGGGATTGTATGGGCAGTGACTCTGGGAAATGTAGTTTTGACCTTGGCGCTTTTTTCTACCAACAGAGGGAGTCTTATTGTGAGTGACAGCTGAACCAGCCAACAGAATAGTGTGGATCTAAAGGAAATGCCCTGCTCTGTGACTGGAAAGATCAGATCAGTTGTGGCAGTGAAGAAAGGAGCTGTGTGCTTCCACGGTATATAGTTTCATGAGGGAAGCACGTGTGAGGCCCTGAGTTTCGGTCTGCAGCTTTTGTGAGTGCCAGTTGGGACTGAATCTGAGTTGTGAGGAGAAAGAAGCACCGGAAGTGTGGAAACCAGGCTCACCCTGTAGAAGACTGGAGAAATTGTTGAATCGCGCTCGGTCTGTCAGGAACTGAAGCTGCTATGTGTTCTCCCAGGTATCTTGCAGTAATTGCGGTCGGGATCGAGGAGCAGCCTGCCTGGTATAGTACTTTCCTTTTACATATAAATGTGCATAGTGCTTGTGGGGAATCGCTATTTCAAATCCCCTGTACAGTGAATTATGTGCTGAAGCTGGAAGTAAACCCCCAGCTTAATTCGGACTACATCCGTTTGCTATCAGCTGCAGTGGGGTCCAGTCACAAGGACCTTGTCCTCATGCCCTGTTCTGTTTTAAGTACTTCAGTGGAATCAACAAAGTCCAAGAGAGTAGCATCTTTCAGAAAAAGAGATGTGCAAGAACAAGGGGACACAATTTGAAGATAGAGGTGGGGCGGTTCAGGGGCAATATGAGGAAGTATTTTTTCGCAGAGAGGGTGTTTGACGTATGGAACAGCCTTCCTGAGGAGGTTGTGGGGTCTAAAACTGTGAGAGAATTCAAGAATGCATGGGACAGACATAAGGCGATTTTTGTGGGAGGTAGGAAGAAATAAGCTGTTGGTTAACTAGGATCTGCAGCTTATCCTGTAGGTAGGAAAATGGGCAGAGTAGGTGGGCCAAGCGGTCCTTATCTGCCGTCAAAGTCTATGTTTCTATGTTATGTTTCTATAGCTAATGTAAAAGCCTCTTCAGTGAAAGCCACCTCAAATGCACCCCTTGATATACACAGGTTAGTGGGGCCGTCAACTGAAACCCTTGTCACCATAGAAGGAGTCACCACCCATGCCATCCTTAATAGTGGCTCCCACGTCACTGTCATCTTCAAGACCTGGTATGACAGATGTAACCCCCCTGTTACCCAGGGTTACTAGAATCCCAGTAAGACCTAGTGGAAGGCAGGGAAGGCAGCTTGTGAAACTTCAGTTAAATGGATTTCACACCGTCTCACTCTGTTCTCAGTCTCAGCTGAGACTGAGGGATGACATCACCATAGAACTATCGCAGCTGCATGAGCCACATTGGAATCTGCAGAAGGGAGTTAGATTAGAATGTTGGGAGTTTTGAACAGTGAGTCAGTGTTCAGTATGTAGTTGGAGATTGGTGTGAGGGGAGCACAGCAGTTCTGTGCACAGGCTCTTGGAGCCTCAGCTCTGAAATAGAGCTACATTTAGGGAAAGGTGTGTGTTTCCGCCTAAAGAGGGACACAGTAAGCTGTTCTTTAAAGTGGTGGAGACCGCTGATACGGGTCTCTGTGCCCCATCCCTAAGGGGATGGGGGTGGAAGGTTTGCCTGCTATTCCAGGGGCAACCCCCTGGCTACTGCTAGAGAAGAAGCTGCCTTATTTTTTTCCCAAGTGTGAGGGGTACAAGAAGAATTCAAGATTTGCCTGTGGGGCACCTGCAACCGAAGGGTGAGTTCTGCTCTTTCTAAAGGGCCCATGTTTCATCCGGAACTGTGTTAAAGTGGGGATTGGACTACTGAAGTAGTGGGAGGCCTAGAGTAATAGGCTTAGCCAAAAGTAAAAGTATGTTCAAGTCCAGCACAAGGGGAAAGTCAAGACATGTAGAGGTGATGTGATATAAGTCTACCCTGTAATCTACATTGCCAAGCTTTCAAAGAGTTGTTTAGTGTCCAGAGAAATGGCCAGGTATGGATTGTGGGAGCTGGAGGTGGGAGACCCCCCATCTTTAGTAACCGGGTCCACCTCTACGGATTTGTTCTGTGGATTTCTACTTTGCCTCATGCACTTGGCCAGTGATGAGGGAAGTACCCAGACGTGGGATTGGAAGGAAATTTCCCTTTAGGGGTCAAAGGCTCTAAGGTGGTTTGGGGAGCCACCAACAGGAAAACTGGTTCATTCCCTTTTGGACCGTGATCAAGTGGCCGGCAGGGGAGCCGGGCCATGGGAAAAACCCAAGTAGTGTACAAATCGGGCTGTGTACCCAAAGCTGCGTGTAAGTCCGGGCAGTGTGTCTGGTGGGTTCAGAGCCTGAGGGCTGGAATAGTGAAGAAGTGTTCTGTGTCTCTAATCTGCATTACCAGGAATGTAGCCCCGTGGGGGTCCGTCCATGCTTTGTTTGTTCAGTTTGGATGTGAATAAAAGCCACACTTTAGAATCCCATTCCTGGTATTGGACATTACAGTTATTGCTTCCTGTGTTCGGATTTACTTGGGGGCCCCTGTGCAGAGTAGCCAAACCTAGGCCCCCTGTGCCGAGTAACCTAGTCCTCCCTGAACCCAGTCCCCACCAGGTACTGCTGTCAGCTTCAACAGCATGCCACCTGTCATTTTGCAAAAAGGCAGGGGTGAGGGCATTACACAGACACTTATCTCACCTGGAGTTGCAACCTTTGGAAGGACTACACACGTGGGGGCTTAGTGAGAAGTCTTACTCCTACCTCGGATATGTCAGAGTATAGATGGCTTTCCCCACTAACATAGCTGGAGTGGCTTTAATCTGTCCTGAGACTGGTGTGAATGATGGGATACTGGTGCTGATGGGCACAAATGCCCACATGTTCAGGAGGCTCGCTCATCTTTGCCAGGTCAGAGAAGCAGAACAGCAAGGGATGAAATGACCATTCTCACAGTAATAACCGGGCATGTGGAAATAGCCTATTCATCTGGTGGTCCAGGAGGCCTATAAGAGACAAAGGCAACCCCCCGCCCCGAAGATGTAGATGAATACGTGGGCATAGTCTGGAGGAGAGATGCAGAGGAGATTGTGTTGCCCCCCAACACAGAGTGTAATATCAGTGGAGTAATGCAGCTAAAACAGGTCATCATGAACAAAATTTTAATGTTAGATGCCCTTGAGGAACACAGATTGCAGGCCGGATTATTAGTGAAACCCAGTATCTTACCGGCTCAGGCACATGCCTATGTTCGAAGTGCGAGTGAAGAACACCACTGACAGAAGTGTTGTCAGAAGGGGCCGGAAGTTAGCCAGGGTTTACTGCGCTGACACATCGTTGCAGCCCACTGCTCAAGGAAGAAGTAATTATGGTGGTATTGACCCTGCCCTGTTTGATTTGAGTAACTCCCCCATCCCGGAGCAGTGGAAGAAGCATGTTCAGAAAAAGTTGGCTACCAGAACAAATGTGTTTTCTTTGCATGAGTGGGATGTTGGCTGCATTACGGGAGAGCAGCATCGCATAAGGCTTACCGATGAGCGCCCCTTCAGGGAGAGATCCAGATGTCTCGTCCCCACAGACATAAGAAGGCACCTTCAGGAGATGCTGGCTGCAGGCATCATCCAGGAGTCCAGAAGTCTGTATGTGTCACCTATAGTGGTGGTGAGGAAAATGAGTGGGGCTACCGCACCTTGAACAAGCGTACAATGCCAGATCAATACAAATACAAGATGCTATAGATTGCTTGAATGGCAGCCAGTGGTTTTCAGTTTTGGACTTAAGAAGTGGGTATTATTAAATTCCCATGGCCCCACAGGATCGGGAGAAGACAGCTTTTATATGCCCCCTAGGATTTTATGAATTTTTGAGGATGCCTCGGTATTTCCGGTGCCCCGCAATGTTTCAGCACCTTATGGAAAGGGCTGTGGGGGACATGAACCTGCTGGAGTGCTTGATTTACTTAAATGACATTATCATGTTTGGAAAGACATTGAAAGAGCATGAGTCACGGCTGCAAAAGGTGTTAGAAAGGCTGGAAGAATTTGGCCTGAAGCTCTCTGTTGATAAATGCCAATTCTTTCAGGCCTTGGTCAAATATGTTGGACACATCATCTCTGCCAAGGGCATTCAGACTGACCCCAGTAAAGTGGAGGCCCTCACCACATGGCCTAAATCCATAAACCTGAAAGAACTACAATAGCTGCTGGGTTTTTGTGGGTATTACCGGAGATTCGTGAGGGACTACACCAGAGTAGTCAGGCCTCTTTTGAACTTACTACAAGGGTATCCTCCAACAAATAAATCCAAGAAGACCCCTTCCCCAGGAAGCCAAGCTGAACAATCTAAATATTTTCATCCATCTGAACCTTTCGGGTCCCAGTGGACCGGGGAGTGCGATAGAGTATTTGAGGACATTATATACTGCCTAACTCATGCACCGGTGCTCGCTTATGCCGACCCACAGAAGCCCTATATCCTATGTACAGAAGCAAGTTTTGGTGGCCTAGGGGCAGTATTGTATCAAGAATATCCAGAGGGTCTGCTCCCAGTGGTATATACGAGCCGGAGTCTCAACCCCTCAGAAAGAAGGTATCCCATTCACAAGCTGGAATTTTTTGCATTGAAGTGGGCTATTGTGGACCAATTTCATGATGACCTGTACGGGGCAAAGATTACTGTGAAGACTGACAACAACCCACTTACTTATGTACAGACCACAGCCAAACTAGAAGCAGCTGGACACCGGTGGCTGTCGGCCCTGTCTATCTACTGTATGACTACAACATAGCGTACCGGCCAGGGCTGAATAATATAGATGCTGATGCCTTGTCCCGATGTCTTTTAACTCAGGGAGCTGAGCATTCCAGCTGGGTCAAGATACCTGAGCAAGTGATAAAAGTGTTGTGTAAGAAATCTGATGGTGACAAGTACCCCTCTCTCGAAGATGCCCTTCATTTGGTGGACTGTTTAGGTGCATCTGGGAGTTGCCTTCCTATGGCTTACTGCCACCTGACCGCACTGGACATGAGGTCCTTGCCATAGCTGGCTACTCAGGGCGTACAAAAAGAGCAGCAGGACCGTTCCATTATGGGGGAGGTAATTCAAGTGCTTCAGAGGAAAGGAGACCCAGCTCAAGTAAAAGCTAATGATCCACATGCCCAGTTATTACTGTGAGAATGGTCAAAGTTGCAGCTAAAGGAAGGTTTGCTCTACTGAGTGACTCAGTACCAGCAGGAAGCACCCCGTGTGCAGTTGGTATTGCCTAATTGTTTTCAGGGCCTGGTGATGAAAGCCCTACACAATGATATGGGACACTTGGGCAGCGAACGCACCTGGGAATTGGTAAAGAGCAGATTCTATTGGCCCAAGATGGGAGAATATGTAGAATATTATTGCAAGAATTGTCAGTGGTGTATCCAGAGAAAAGCACTTCCCCAAAAGGCTGCCCCGCTAGTGAATATCAGTACCAGTGCACTGATGGAATTAATGTGCATCGATTTTCTGATGTTGGAATCAGACTCCAGGAATAACTCTTACATATTGGTGGTTACAGATCATTTTACTCAGTTTGCTCAAATGTACCCCACTAAGGACCAGAGGGCCTCCACGGTGGCCAAAGTGTTGGTCGAGAAGTTCTTTGTCCACTACGGAGCACCTCAAAGAATCCATTCAGACCAGGGACATGATTTCAAGAGCTGGTTGATAAAAGAGCTCTTGTATGGGGTATCAGAAAGTCCCGAACCACGCCTCACCACACCCAGCCTGAGAGATTCAACAGAACCCTATTAGACATGCTGGGCACCGTGGATCCACAAGACAAGCATACCTGGAGCCAACGAGTGAGCACTTTGGTCTACCCATACCATTGCACAAGAAATGATGCCACCAGTTTCTCTTCTTATCATCTGATGTTTGGGTGGGAGGCCCACCTCCCAGTCGACCTTTGTTTTGGAGTGTCAGCAGATGGCATCAAAGAGAATGAATACTTGCAATATGTGAGAAAACTGAAACAACAGTTGAATGATGCCTATCAACTAGCCTCAGAGAGAGCCACCAAGTGAAATCAGGCCAATAAAGAGAGCTAAGATAAAAAAATGCAGGCTCAAGACTTGGAGCCTGGTGACCGAGTACTACTCAGGAGTCTGGGCATACCTGGGAAACATAAAATTGCCGACAGGTGGGGAAGTACACCGTATGTGGTAGTTGACAAGCTAGAAGGACTACCTATTTACAAGATTCGACCAGAGGGTGCAAAGTGATGCACAGAAACCACCTCCTTCCCATTGGAGATAAAATTGTTGGATCAGAGACTGATTTGATAGAGCCACCTGTACTTCCAAACACTCGAGCTGCTGCATGCAGATGACAGCAGCAGAAAGGTGGAGATGCTACAGGGGCTGGACCTGCCCAGTTACAGGAGGTACTCGAGGAAGAAGATTTGGCTGATGAATCAGATGGAGAGGTTGAGGACATGCCTGTGTGTTTTTACCCTACCTTTGAACTAGAGAGACTGTTTTGGGGACTGCCCATGATGTTAGAGACTGGTCCTGTGATAGAAGGACCCAGTGCAAGTGACACGGAGGTCCCCGGGGTTGACAGACATGGAGAGGTGGACATGGCTGTGCCTGGGGAACAGGGTGCTGAAGGGGAGGTTGTTCCTTCTATCTCCCTTGAAGGGACCACTTTGGACTTGAATACTAGCCCAGCTAAGCCATTTGAGCGGTTCCAGAGCAGTTCCCCCGAAGAAACGCTTTTTGGGGCGCCCACATCGAACTTGAATACTAGTTCGACTGGGTCTGTCTGAATGGCCCCAAGACAACACTCCTGGACAGAGTGGCGTAGGAGAGGAAGAGCTGCAGCACCCTGCCCCCACTGAAGAAGAAGATACAGGCCAAGGGGAAAGTGACAGACTCTGCCTCCGAACAGGAGGTAGCCACTAGACCTGAAGTGTAAGAAACCCCCAGAAGGTCAGGGAGGACTGTACAGCCCCTAATGAAGTTGACTTACGCTGCACTGGGCGTGCCCATTGACCTGCCCTTATTTGTAGTATACAAGGGGGAATATATCACACCCAGGTCCCTGGAAAGGGTGTTTATGTGCCCTGTTAGTGCTAGACCCCCCCAGACCCAAAGGGAAGGTGGCCAAAAGGAAGTGAGGGAGGTGAAGGAGTACCAAGGAAAGAGTGGTACAAGTATAGCATGAGGTACTAAAGTTCCTATGGTTCTAAAGGTTAAATATATGGGTGCCACATCTTATGTGGCCAGGGAGTTAACTAAAGGGGGAAGTTTTTACTGAACTGTATATAATGTTTTCCTGATCTTAAGTGGTTGATGTCATAATAGTTAGGAACCAGGTATACAGTTAGAACTGTTAATGTGTGTTAATGCTAAAAGTTACCTGATTGCAGTTTTTTTAGTACTTTACTTTTAGGCTTGGCATGGAAGCCAACCATTAAGGGGAAGGGAGTGTAACCCATCTTTGGGGGCTTAACTTACTGCCCCACATTCTCTCCTGTTATCCCGTCTTCTCCTGCTACCAGTTGGCTTTCCCTACTTCCTTAGCCCTCTGGTGCCTGTAAATCCTCCCCGGGAGGCCCCGGTGTTGATTTCAGCCCCTGTTGAGCTTAAAAAATTTGGAAAATATGATCGCCGCTGTGGCCATGCTCCTCGGAGCTTGCAGTGATCACGTAGGTGCACAGTGGTGCCTTTCATGTGCCAACCACCGGTGGGGGTCAGAACGGGCGTGTGTCTGTGGTCCCGGTGCCCCTCCTTGTGCTAAATGGGGACCAGAGACCTAGGGAGTTGGGCAAAAAGCCCCATTAAGAGTTTAAAAATAAAGATTGAATTGGGGCATGAACAAGGGCTCATGCATTAGGAGGCAGTATAACACGGTGGTTTAAGGCTCTGAGCTGCAAACCTGGAGACCTGGGTTTAAATCCCACAGCTCCCACTTGCATACTGTGTGACCCTGAGCAAGTCACTTAACTTCCTTGTGTTCTCAGATCGCACCTGTAAACAAGCTTTAGCTTAGTGTCTCTTTCCTGGTTAAAAAAATAATAAATAAACATGAGGGTGCTGCCTGCCACCTGGGGGCATGGTGTTGTGGCAGCAGTGACAGCTGATCTATTGGGAGTAACTGCACAACAGTGGGCTCATTTAACAGGGGGCAGTTTGGGCTACAATGCGGTTGGGTGTGTGTTTAAATAAAATGCTGGGTTGGGCTGCATCAGACCTGGGAGGGGAAGAGACTGCATAGAACTGAATGGGACTCTTTGTAAACAGATCGGAGCTGACATATTTGTGAAACTTGACCTCAGTGTGCAGCCAATTGGTGATTTAGGCACCCAAATGGGACACAGAGGGACTCCTGGGAAAAGGAGGGAACTAATTCTGGTGCCTAGATCATGCCCCAATAAACGAGCAGGAAATATGGATCACTATGGATATTGATTATTGAAAGGCTTCAACAGCAAATCAGGATGCTGAGTTTTCAAGTGTTACAGTGTGGACTTTCTGGGATTTACTCGGTCTATTCCCAGGCTCTGTACGAGTCAGGAGTACCTTGTGAGAGTGGACTTTGGACATGAGGGGCTTACCCAGGCACTGAGTGGAGATTTGTACTGCTGAATTGGAGACTGCTGTGTGGCAGAAACAGAGTGAGAAGAGGAAAGAAAGAGACTGAACTTTGGTGTTGATTCCCCAGGTATGGAAGAGTTGCTTGTGTAACCCCCCTACAAATGGGGGTTCCCGAAAATCTTCCTTGGGTGTGCCTAAATGCCCATGGCCAGGCTGGTATCCTGTGTCTTAGCGTTTAGAAGTGTTTGTGTGAGAGTGCCTTAATGCCTCTGTGCTCTGTCTCTTTAAGAGCTGCCTATAATGTGGTGCTTATTTAATCTGGGAGGGGGCTGAGTGTTTCTATGCTCGAGTCCTGCCCGGGCTGCCAGATAATCGCTCCATTCTGCCATAGCTATTTGTGCAGAGGGAGCTCTGTTAGAAGCTATACTTATTTGATGATTATCTATTAGAATAGTAATGTTATGGAAGTTTGTCTAACCTGCCTTTTTTGCGGTATGGACATTTTGATATGGCACCACCATCTTGGCTCTGGACTGCTGTTGTGGACCAGTCAGTACCTTTGGGGACCCTAAAATGGTTTCTGTCCCCAGGGGTCTTGTGGGAACAAAATTCAGTAGGAATTGTAGTTTAGAGACTTTGGTGCCGAAATGGACCTGAAGGAGGAGCCCTTGTATTAACAGACAGATGGATCAGCCAACCGAACCTTTTGGATCCTGGGGAAAGTCCCAGGTTGCTTGCAGCAGAGAGTCAGTCTGAGTTGGGAATCGAAAGGGTGAACAGCTCAAGATATTCGAGCAGTAGCTTCTGCGTAGTTCGCGTGGGAGAACCATGGAAGGGTGGAGTTTTGGCCTACCTGCTGCTGTCCCTTGTGAGGGAGCTCTTTGAAGAATCAGACTGCATCCAAAGTTGTGAGAGAGAGACTTAAGCCACTGAATTGGTGACCAGACTTGAAACCTGTAGAAGACGGAAGATTTGCTGAACGTGATCGGTCTTTCAGGACCTGCATTTACCACTGAACTCCCGGGTTTGCACAGAGACTCTGTGATTATGACTGGACTGTCATCCGCCTGGTATAGTGGTGATTACTTTACTATAAATGTGCTGTGTGCTGCTAGTGGGTTGCGATTTGGTTCCCCACTGTGTGTTTAACTGTGCCCTGCTTGCTGGAGGCTGCATCCAGCTTTCTCGGACTCGCATCCGAATTGTTCCTCGGTCTGGGCCTTGTCACACTGGCCCAGCCATATTACTCACACCACAGAGAAAACCATCGATGAGACCTGCCTGGGGATCAGCCCCCTGCTCAATGCCTTGAACAGGAATGACGCCTTGGTGATTTGTGTGGGCCCTGCTTCTCCTGACACTCCAGCTCATCAACCTGCAGTCTCAATTCTGTCCCTCCTGTGTCCTGTATTGGGTATCATGAGTAAACACCAGGGTAGCTCCCTGCAACATCAGCTAAATCAAAAGTGTTGTCATCTAATTCACTTGTTGTTTTCTTGTCACGAACTGAGCCATCCGGCTCTGGATTACAAATTGTGTGAGGTTGTGCATGTTTCTTTCTTTCATCACAGGGCCCCAACCAGCTGCGATGCTGGCCTACCCCGGGCAACGTTCCAGGCTAGCCCAACTTACTCCCACCTGGGTACCCAGAGTGTGTGACTGTGTAGGAACTCCAAAGTGCATGCATTGATTGATTTAGCTTTTAAGTAAATCAACCTGATTATGCCCCTCCCTTGTTCAAGTCCCCTAAATAAATCAGATCTAACTCTTTTTGCATTTAACCTGTGATTCCAGTTTGTGTCAAAAGTACTGTACTGTTGCTATTTGCTGTGCATAACCTTGTTTTACAGGGGGTCTACAGGGCCGAGCCAGAGAAACCAGCCCTGGTGGTAAGTGCATACAGAGTGGGGATTTGTATGGTGAACATGAGTTATTGTGAAAGTGTTCACTGTACATTGTCCAGGCCACTAGAAGGGAAAGAGGAGGGTTATAGTGTCCTGGAGGGCTGTACCCAAGTTAGCCTTGCTACCAACAACCTTGTCCTCTGGGTGGAGGCACCCGTTTCAGTACCCAGGCCGCTTAACCTGCAACTAGCCAAGCAGGCAGGGGTAGTAGCCCTTGGGATAGCGCTACCTAGGGGTTACACTTGCTATTCAAGGGAGAGACTAAATGTTGCAGACGAAGGGATTGAGCAGATTATCTGAGTACTACAGTTGCTGCTGAAAGGTCGTTTGCTTGTGTGGACTTCAATTGCATTTTTCTTGAAGAGGCAGAGCATCTCTGGTCGTGAGGGTGCTAGCCAGGAATTGTGTATGTCCTGAGTGAACTGGTTAAAGTGGCTGAGAGCTGAGGTCTTGCAGCCGAGGAAAGGTTTTGGACACTGCTAAATTGAAAGTGTGGACTTGTGTGCAGGGGGCTATTGCTGCTGAATTTTCCTCTGCTGAATTGCACTGGCACTGATCAAGATAGAGGCTAGCACCTACTAAAATTAGCACTGGACTTCATAGGAGCGACTGCCTGAAAATCCTTCTTGTTGAGAATTCAGTGCAGGAACTGCAGGAGGACTTCCACTGTTAAGGAGTCCTCACTCAGAGCCAGGGAGGGAATTTGCTAACCTCTCCCAAGTGGGACTCACTGTCTCAGGAGGTCATGGGTCTTGCACCTGAGTGCTAGGGTACTTCGATCATGGGAGTTGGGCTGTGGGGCCACTCCCAGGTTTGGGCCTTCAGGGGCTGGTGTTGTCCTGCCACAGTGCTCTGCAGCAGGCCAAAAGCAGTTGAAGGTGACAAGCGGCCAGAACTACAATCAAGGTGGTCAGCTGCAAGATCCTCGAGCAAGTTCCATCCAGTCAGAGGGATCCTGGCTGGCCTGCTTCTCAAGTTGCTGCACAACTCCAATGAGCTCCATTTTTCCCTGGTGGAGAGCTTCAAACCATGAGTACCCAGGACCCAGTTCCTGGGAGGGGAAAAGGGAACATTTTTGTTAATCATTTTCAAGTTTCTAAAATATTTCAGGGCCCCAACAGCCAGCCTACCCATGGCACCGTACCAGGCCTGCACCTAGTGGATACTCCTAAGGACATCTGGGGAAACACCGGTAGCAGTGGGGGTGGGTTTGGCCTGCGGGCCCCAATGTTTGGTGTGTTGCTATATCATTAACCAGTTTTTTCTATCCACAGCCATCCTTGGTCCTGGCACCCCCTTCCCTAGTCCTATTCCCCAATAAAGCTGTGGTTTACTGTTTGAAATTGTGTGTGCAAGAATTCTCTGAGTGTCAAAGCATTACTGTTCATGGTTTATGGTGGTACTGCATTGCTGGGTATCCAGTGTGTGGGGTGGTTGGTAGGGCAGGTGGGTAGGTGCAGCATCCCAGGGGGCTGTACCAGGCAGTCACTTGACCCACTTCTAATTCTGTCTGGGTGGAGGCATCACGCTATTTTTGTTATCTTTGGGATAGGACCCCCGGACACCACTGTAGCAGGACCAAGGCCCCTTAACCTGTTAGAGGGACAACAGGCAGGGGTAGTAGCCCACTGGCACACGGCACCTGGGTTACACTAACAATAAAAGTAAAATGAAATGGGAGCTGAGCAGGTTTAACACAGTTGTCTCTAGAACCCTCCCCCAAACCAATAGATGATTTGCTACCAAATGTATTTTTTCTTATTTATTTAGTTTTTGTTGACCAGGTAAGTGCACGAGACAAATCCTGCCTATTTTCAGGCACGACCCGGGGGAGGGGGATACAGATGAATGCCAACTGAACGTGAACCAGATTAAGCTGTTGGTGGTATTTTTAGTGAATGAGGGAAATTTAGCCAGGACACCGGGGAAATTCCCTTGCTCTTTTCGATAAGTGCCATGGGATCTTTAACATCCATCTGAACTACCACCAATCCAGGCAGATGGGACCTCAGTTTAACATCTCATCCGAAAGACAGCACCTCAGAAGTGCAGCACCCCTCTCATGCTGCACTACAGTGTCAGTACTGGGATATTAACCCAAGTGCCAGATGTGGGAACTGAACCCACAGCTCACTGATCTCCCGGCCTCAGAGGCGAGTGTGCTACCTACTGAGCCACTGACACTTATGATAAAACCAGGGATTTGAACTTGTGGTTAGTGATAGGCTGGTCAATTATAGACTATAAGAAACATAAAATATTCCAAACTGTTATGTTTTAAAGCATACTGTATGGTTTTAGGTTGTTCTGTGTAGAAATCCGTACACTTCCAGATGCTGTAGAACTGCAGATGATGATGTTGTCAGTGTGGCTCAGACAGTTACAAATCTGCCTCTGGGCCAGAAGATCATGGGTGCTAGTCCCACACTGAGATTGGGTCCATACCATAAACACTGGTACCTGCGTGCAGTACTAAAGGGATATTATGTTGTTGGAGATTGCCATCCTTCATATGGGACCTGGAGGCAGTATAGTGTAGTGGTTAAGGGCACTGAGCTGCAAACGTAGAGTCCTGGGTTTGAATCCCATCAACCTCCCCTTGCATCTGTGTGACCCTGAGCAAGTCACATAACTTCCTTGTTCTTCCAGTTCACACCTGGAAACAAGTTCCAGCTTAGTGTGCCTTTCCTGGTTAAACAGTTCCCCTTTTCCTTTAAATCCAGGTCCTGTTTGCCTGTTTTGGTGGTTGTTCAGGTGAACAGTAAAATCCTATTGTACTTCTTGAAAAGGGTAGGATAATTTCCTCGGTGTCCTGGCCAAATTTCCCCTAACCACTAAAATGCTACCAACATACTTTTCTTTCTTTTCCATAAAGTTTTTCTTCTGGGTCCATGCAGGCAGGTTATCAGCCCCATGCCTGCCTCTCCTGACTGGCTTCTTTGTCCCCCAGTACTTGAAGGAGCAGTCCCCCATAGTCTGCCCCGGTGATGATGCCAGGAGAGGGAGGACCATCCTCTTCCCTTCAGTACTTACAAATCCTACCATGACCAGCTGATGGCATGGGCCATGAGAGAGCGACTGGGGCTTCACACAGACCATGTAGCCCCTTTTATGTTTCCTCCTTTAGTTCCCTGTCGCAGCAGCACATAAGTATGTGCAGTAGCATAACCATGCAAACTTCCTGTACGCACGTGCAAAC
The DNA here is from genome assembly GCA_016271365.2 of Neoceratodus forsteri. Lineage (NCBI taxonomy): Eukaryota > Metazoa > Chordata > Ceratodontiformes > Ceratodontidae > Neoceratodus > Neoceratodus forsteri. The sequence continues at coordinate 944,527,564 of CM057451.1, read as the reverse complement.
AGAAAAATGTTACTGACAGTAGTGATTCACTACTCTCAGTGACACTTTTCTGTATGATATATTCTCTATTTTATTTTGAGTAGTGAAAGAAAAAAGAAATCAATGTCGGTCTGGCTGCTGGCTGGCACCGCAGACTAACGGGGGGTGTAGGGATTCTTTTCTTTCTCACTCGCTTCTCAGAAGGGTTTCTCTTCCAGCTCCCAGACAGGCAGCCACCATAAAGCAGCTCACTGCAGATTGGACAGTTATTACTGTCCACATGTTTCTGGCTCTGCCAACTGTTATGTGTAGTGCAGTTTTCAGAAATGTTAGTACAGCTTTAAGAAATCTACTTCCTGTGTGTGTGTTGAGATAAGTTTTCCCCTTGTGTCTGTGCTGAATAGAAGTAAACAGAGAAGGCCTAGATTATTACCAAGACCCTGATGTGTTTAAGGTACTTATTTTTGGCTACCAAATACAACAAACTGGCGACAAGGATGGTGAACATTTTAATAGCTCCAGCTTACTGAATTACACAATTTTGAGACTTTCTGCATTGGAGGCAAGTAAGCAATCTGGAACTGTGCAATATCATGGCAACTTCAGCCAGCTTTGAAATTTTTACAGGAACGGACTGGGATACATGGTCCAGATGGTTTGATCAGTGGTTATTACTTAATCCTGCCATAAAATCTGCAAATGTTGAGCAACAGGATACACTTATTTGAGCTGCTTTCTGTACTTTCTTAGGAAGTGAAACCTTCAAACTTTTATGCAGTCTGTGTGCACCAGACTGGCCTGAGGATTTGTCATATCAAGAGCCAAAGGCTAAATTGAATTCACAATACAGTTTAACAACTTTTCCAAGGGCTGAATGTTATAAATTCTACAGTTACCATCAGAAACCAGGTCAGTCATTACAGTCTTATTTGGCTGAGATCAAACAATTAGCTGTCACGTGTGAGTGGAGCAGGGAGCATCTTAAATCTAATTTAGCTGGTAAGTTTGTTATGGGGTTGAATAATGAACATCGTATTCAGCAATTACTTTCTGTAAGTGTCAAGAAATCTGCTGATGAACTGTTACAGTTAGCACAAATGTATGAGGTTGCAGAAAATGCGGCACATGCTAAGATGAACACTAAAAATGAGGTACAAGTAACTGGAGTAAACCCCAAATTGAAACAGCTCAAACCTAAGTCTAAACCACTGTTTTCAAAGAAAAATACAACCACTCCACCCAAACTGCATGGCCAGTACAAATGTGCATCATGTGGGTCTTCTCAGCATAGCAGGGACCAATGCAAATTCAGAGAAGTTCAGTGTCATGCATGTAAATGCCAGGGGCATATTGCTAAGGTTTGCAGAAGCAGGAGAACTGCAGTGATCAGTTCAGAGAGCACAGACAGTGCAGTGGTTCCTATTGCACAAAAAATGCAAACTAAAGATGTTCCTTCTTTCTATGTGTTACTTCAATTGCCAAAACTGAGGCGTCAGTTGCATTTAATGGTAGACTCTGCTTCCCCAGTTACCTTTATTAACCATCAAACATGGTCTGATCTGGATAAGCCACCATTGTCTCCTTGTAATAAGTTGCTGCATGTATTTGAAGGGCAATCAGTTCAGCCACTGGGCTCGTTTACCATTTTGGTACACAGAACTGATTCTCCTGGTACACCTTTCACTTTTATGGTTTTAAAAAAGGGTGTCAACATTCATATTGATCCAGCAGATTTTGGTCTACTTGCTGCTGTCCAGGTACCACAAAGCAGTAACCAAGCCCAAGCTTGAGGAGATTTTAGACATGTATCTGCTCCAGAGCTGTGGAAAGGCCTAGGATGTTGCACAACAGCTAAAGTAAAGCTAGTTACAAAACCTAATGCAATCCCTAATTTTGTAAACCACGGAAACTTCCTTTTGCCTTAAAACCGGTGGTTGGGGCAGAATTGGACAGACTGGAAAAAGCGGGTGTGCTGGAAAAGCTTTCAAGTTCAGATTGGGCTACTCCAATTGTGGTGGTATCTAAACCAGGTGGTAAGGTTTGAATATTTGGAGATTTTAAGGTGACGCTTAATCCAGTACTTAGTGTGTTGAGATAAGTTTTCCCCTTGTGTCTGTGCTGAATAGAAGTAAACAGAGAAGGCCTAGATTTCAGTGTGATGTGTTCCCTGGATGTGTTTTTCTTATTACCAAGACCCTGATGTGTTTAAGCTACTTATTTTTGGCCACCAAATACAACACCAATCAGTTGCTCTGATAGGACTTTCCCACACACACCGCTGAGCACTGACACATTACTGTGTATGGAGTAGGAGGACTGTCGAGGACTGGAGAAGAGTAGAGACTGACTCGAGAGCTGTGTGGTGGGGAAGAATCAAAGGTGCTGCCTGCTTGCCGCCCTTTGTCCCTTCATTATTGAGCCACCACCTGCCAAGCCAATAGCCACCGGTCAGAGATTAACCACCACGCCACCCACCACTGAGCAGACTCAGAGGCCCGCTACTACTGTTGAGCAGCAGAAGAATGACTTGAGATGGACTGGACTCGGACAGTCAAGAAGAATAGAGCAGAGAGTAGGAGCCTGGATGTCAGGTATCGAAATTTGTTTGTAGGGTTGTCGGAGGACGGGTTGAGACTTGAGATGAGGGGGATGCCTGGTGAAAGTTGAGCTTCAGCAGAAGTGGCAGTGGCGGGGCTCGCTGCTTGCTTGGAGGGACTAGTAGGTGGCAAGGGGACGGCAACCACATCAGCTGCAATTGCAGCTCAGGATTTCTCTAGTTGAAGCTGGGGTGGATTGGGGGGGATCTCCTGCAGACTGGGAATGCTAGGCTGTGGAGGTGGTGAAACTGGATGCTGCACATTTGTTTATTTGCCAGAGCAGTGCCCAGTCCATCAGAGGGCCCTTCTGATTCTTCCTTTAGCTCAAGTGCATTTCTCGGTTAGGCAGTTCAGCAGTTGTTTGCAGCTCTGTGTCAGTCTGCAGCCAAAAGGTCTCAGTGTCCCCCTATTTATCCTGTAGCTCTGCTGTAGAAGGTGATGGAGGTGCACTGTATCCATGCCTTCCATTTGTTGCCTGGGGTAGACAGTCCAGTTGAGTGGCATCTACTTTGTCTCAGCAGTGTTCATCAGTATCTTATAGCTGTTACCTCAGCCCACAATAAGGGGAAACTCGTTAAATATTGACAGTAATTTGGGTCACGGAAATCCTATTTTGCCAAAAATAAGAATATAAGTTAAAAGACAAGAAGCCAGTGCTGTAGGAAGGAATTTTGGTGCCCTGGGCAAGAGACAAAGTGTGCACCCCCCACTAAGAAAAGAGCCGGGGGTCTGGGGTCTGCAAGTCCCCCAGAAGCTCTGAGGGGTTTGCATGCTCTGTGATGAGTTTTGGGGCCTTTCTCAAAGAAAAAACATACTTTTGTTACAGTTCCCTACCTCTGATTTCAGGGAGGGATTATTTTTGTTCCCATGGAATATGAGATGTGGGAGACTCTGAGTGGGTGGTATAGAGTGTGCAGCCGCAATTGTTGTGGATGAGTGGCTGACCAAGAATGCCATCAACCACCCACTCTATGCATTTCTGAAATATACTGTTAAAGATTACTACATAAAGCATGGGGATCTGGGGACTGCAAGGCCCCCAGAAGCTCTGAGGGGTTTGCATGCTTTGTGGTGAGTTTTTGGACTTTTCTTGAAGAAAAAACATACTTTTTTTTATAGTTTCCTACCCCTGATTTCAGGGAATATTTTGCTCCCATGGAATATGAGATGTGGGAGACTCTGGCTTGTTGGTATATGGAGTGTGCAGCCACAATTGTTGTGGATGAGTGGCTGACCAATGTGCCAGGCTGCCAAACAGGCAGAGGAGAATGAGGATCCACAATAATTTAACAAACTGAGTGCCTAGTTAGTTGTGAGGTTGCTTTATGTTTTGTAGTATTCCATGATATTCTTTCTGTGGGCTAGTTCCACCCTCCCACCCCCTGGGTAAAAAATGCAACTTCACTGGTGCACCCGGGGTGTGTGGGGGCGGAGCGCCCCTACAGAAAAAATAATATCACGGAACATCACAAAACATAAGACCAGAAACCATAAAAAACTAAAGGCATTGGTGCATTGCTGTGAATGTACAGTATATAACAGGGGCAACTGTGGCATTTGTAGAGGATGTTGGACCAGTTGTAGTTATTATTGCAGCAGGTTGTATGGGGAAGTTATACAGGCAGTCTCTTATTGTAAATGTAATTCTTGTAATTGGGGGCTCCACCCCCACACACCCCCAGCAATAGTTATGAAATATCAATCAACTTAATTATTGATGGAGGGGTTGGGGGGGCACAGGGGCTGGGGCAGAGGCCCACAATTACAAGAATATCATCAATAACAAGCAGCATTGTTCCCAACACAGGCATATAGTTCTATCTGACTGATATTTGTCTTCCTGATGGGGGGAATTGCACTTGCATTTCAGCATTTTACCATAAGTAACCTAATGAGTGCCAGCGGTCCAACGTCCTCCACAAACATCTAGTAATTACAGTATCCCCTCCCCCTGGTAAGGGGTACCATGATCAGCCAGCCACATAATGGTATCTTGATATGGGGGTAACTTCCTTCCTTCCTTATGAAAGGACTAATCTAGAAGAAGGCTAAGCTGAACTTACTACTTAGCCTTCTAGTCCTGTCATATGGAAGTTATTCACAGTTTAAATATCCCAAGTTGACCACTGTAATTTGTTGTTGAGGTAATAAAAATACCATTTCCCTTTAATACATTTAATGTATTTACATTTAAACAACTTAGACTCAAATTGAGTCTAAAGTAGTTGAATTTGAAATCGTGTAGACTCACTCTTCAAAGGGAAGGGTGCTTGTATTACGTCAGCAAGGAAATTACAGAGTGCACAGTGGTGTGTGTGTATGTCAGTTCTGTGCTTGTGCAGTGCTTACATACAGTGTTTCTGTGCTTCAATAAAAAAAAGTGGGATTTTTTTTTATTTATTTGCTCATTTGATTGCTCTATTATGCTGTCCTAGACTACTGCCCTCCTGCCTGGCAAGCCATAATACCTTGCATGCCAATGCCAATGAATTATATTACTTTATTATTAAGCTTAAGCCTTTCCTGATTTGACTGATCGTAGCTAATATAGCGATCATCCCTCCCCCCCCCCTTAAAATGAGGGGCTGCTGAGCTGATACAGTAATCGCTGTAATGTGTTCGGACAACATAAACTTTTGTATCAGGATATCCAAATCAGAAATGTACAGCAGGGGACTTAAAGGGCACCCCGCCTTACCTTGCCCCCTTTTTACCAGAATTGTGTCTCCCATAAGACTATTTATCAAGGGCTGGAAAGATGCCCCCTCGTATAGAAGATGGAGCCATCTAACAAAGGTCTTAAGTATCCATGATGTAAAAGTGCCATAAATAAAAACTTATGGGATAACTGGTGAAAGGTCTTCTCCAGGTCCAAACTCAAGGGAAAGCCTCTGAGGGATCTTAAATTGTCCCAGGCCACTACCTCCTGAATGGCTATCAAATTATCCCCCAGGGACCTCCCAGGAATCACACAAGTCTGCACAGGAGAGATAACTTTATGTGCAATGATTGTGTAATCCTCCTCCATTTTGGGAGTTACCAGGATGCCCATCGGCATCGGGACCCTGCGTGACGCCAGGCTTGGTAGTGTGGGGCCTTGGCATCATGTGCATCAGTGGGTTACAGCGGGAGAAAGTGCCCACTTGAACAGTCCCGCTGAGAGTTCGAGGAGAGTGGCCATTGTTATGAGGAGCATTGGGTCCTAGTAGCTCTGTCAGGGGGGGCAGGCCACCAGTTGGGGCCGGAGGTTCCTGGGGCTGGGGTGGGCTGATTGCCCCTGGCCCCAAAGGAAGAAGCAGGTCCCCCACATCCATTGATGGGGAGGGCGAGGCAAGAGATCAGCAAACAGCAAGAAAGCAGCATCAAAAGAGGAACCCTTCCGGCTCCATAGAAAAAAATCTGAGAGAACTGGTGGTTGCCGTGGCAGACTCAGGATTTGTAAGTGGCAGGTATCTGGTCTCAGAGGGTCCAAGGTGGCAGACTGGACATTTTGCCATAAGCCCATGTCCGCCTTAACTGTGAGGGAGTGAAATCTTCTGTACTGCCCAGGGAAGAGTTATGCCTCTACATGCAACCCCACGCAGAGTTGCAAGTGGTGGCGGCCAGAGAGAAAAGGACTGTGCACCATCCCAGAAATGGTTTCCTGTTTGAAAACACCAGCAGTGGGTCCCAGGTTCCCCATGGCAAGGAATACGGCTACAGAGAAGTAGAGGAAGAGAAAATTAGAGCCTGTTTGCCACCAGAGTGCTGAGAGCCCATTTGGCTCTCAAGAGAAAGTGTGACAGGATCCATGTTCAGGACCCAGGTCCCCCAAGTGAAGTACCACAGCTGATTGCCATTGTTTGTGCTGTTTTGGAATATGTGCCCCTACTGCTGCATGGAGCAGATGAGTTTGTGACTTGAGGCTTGTAACGATCTGGAAAAAATAAACTATGCTTGCTTGCATCTGGATTTTCAGCTGGACTGCTTCATTTTGTTTCTGCCTAATGAACTGCTTGTTACTGTTGTTTCCTAATGGCTTTACTAACAAAAATAGCCTGATTGCCCTTCCAGCTAGTGAGCAAGTCATCCAACAGCCAAGAAAGACAGAGTTCATGTTGTCACCTGAAAGAATCCCAACCACTGCTGAGGTACTGTTTATTTTATCTGTGTTGAAATCAGTAGCAAATTGTCTGACTCCTAACCAGGGACCCTCCCCTTTACCCATGACTGAAATAACATTCAATACCCCTAGACATGGGAAGGAAGGAGAGGTGCCCAGGACAGTCACCAACTAGTAGACTCTGGGGGTGTTACAGCAGTCTGCCCTGAGGTGAAATATTGCCAAAGTATGTACTACAGAGTGGGGAGCTGCCAAAAGTACCAAGTTACCAGGCAGACAGAAAGGAGGTTACAGTTGTTAACCCAGCACATAGAATTTTATTTAAAATCTTCTGGTCTAGGCTCATTAAATTAATAGGTCACTAGTTTCCAGTGCAGGTTCTATTACTTTTTTTATACAGAAAAAACATTATTACATGAGAACTGTCTTTAGGTATTTCACATGATCCAAAATTTCAGTAAATACTCCCACCAATATGGGTCCTATTTCTGATAAAATGATTTTATATAGCTTGCCCTTAAGACCATCTAGTCTTGGAGAAGCACATAGATTATACTACCAACGCCAACGTAACTTCCTCCAACCTGGTCAGAGTTATCAGCTCCTGACACTCTTGTGCTGATAAACCCCCTATGCTGGGGAGACCAAGAAAGGTTTCCAAATCTGCTGTACCTGAAACCCACAACCAAATGTAGTCTCTAAGTGACTATTTGCCCCGCCAACAGCACCGCCCTCACAGACATCTCTGACTCCCCTCAGAACTCCAGTCTCAGCACTGCACTCAGCTCAGCCTACCAGCCGCGCCCCCCCCCCCGCTCTCATCTCACATATTACGAAAAAAAAGAGCTAGAGAGTGAGACAGGATGCGGGGTGGGGCGGGCCAGGCTCCCAGTCATTCACTGCTCCTGCCGGGTGTCATGGAGCTAGATTAAAAACTTGTACTACCTGGGAATGACTGACTGAGCCCTGAGCCATGTGGACTGGAGGTTGGACTCAGAGGAGTGAGTGCGAGCACCGGAACCGAAAAATGGATCATCACTCTAAAATAAAACTCACTCAGTCTAACTCCCCCAAGGAATAAGATGAGGAGAGGAGATGACCAGCACAGCACTAGCTAGTAACTGCTGCTTGCTTCAGTCAGTGCTTACACAGGGTGGGTCACCGCCGCTCACTTCACTGCTAGCGTGCGTCTTACTGTTAATCTCTCCAGACCACGGCATGCTAACGCCAAGCTCCACTGCTCTGCACTCTAGTCTCTGTTCTCAGTAATTCTCTCCTTCCTACTCCTTGTCCTTTGGCTTTTTGTTTATACTGCAACAAGTCTGCAAGTATTATCTCCAACCTCCTGACTGACTAAACTACTGAGTGCAGGTGTTTGTTACACTGCCGTTCGTTCGTCCGCCTCACTACAACAACCGCGAGTCTCCCGCACCGGGACCTGGCTTTTATACTGTTTCTGGACCCCATCACATGATTTTTGTTCCTTTCCAGACAGCAGACCATGTGACACCCCCGACTTGCTGGTCCTTCGTGGGGATGCCGATGCGCCCCTACTGGCAGGCATTAATTACTGCATTTAAAAACTAGAAAAAGAAAATCTTGTTTAAAGTAACAGCAGATTTAACTGCCGCCAATGCGCCCCTGAGAGGCATATGTCCTGGGCAGGTGCACCACCCGCCCCACCCTTCCTTCGGTACAGCAAGAAGCTCAGCTGTGGAAAAGCACTGAATCAAGGATGCTGCTACATTTGGGGTTTGCAATTGCAGCTTTGAACTGTGATGGAGGAGGGTTATGTATTTCTTTTAAACTAGGTGAATATTAAATTTGTGTTCTTGTTCAGTTTTGTTCTCTGGTGTTTTCCTTATCTGATACTTACTTTGCTGGTAACACAGTTGAGGCCTTACGGAAGAATCACAAGGCAAGTTGGTAAGGTAAATGTAGTCCTTTCCCTGCACTACCTCACCATTTCCCACAGCCCTCTCCACTTACTACTTCCTTTCAAAAAGACTTTTGTTTGCATATAAATATTTAAAATATTTATGAAATTACATTGCTCAGAAAAATCACAGTATGCATTTAAATCATGGTTATTTTCATTACTATAACTTTTCAAGGTCCACAATAAGAATGTTTTTTTCTCATCATTTTTATGGTGGTTGCGCGCACGTGCAAGCCAACGTATTGTGGCAATAGGAGATTTTGGGGGGTGTGTCGCTGCCAAGCCCGTTGCAGTACACAAAACTAGGGGCTCGGAATGGGCTAGGCAGTCTACACCAATGACCACTCGGTGTGGTCCTGACCAACTCTGCTGGGTGGGCTGAATGGTCATGCACTTCAGAGGACCAAAGCTGCTCCAGTCAGAGAGGTCTTCAGGCCTTTAGACCTTTGATTTGAATAAAGCGGTAGGCTGCCAGACAGATGGAAAAGATGAGCCACCCAGCAGAGTACCCGCTCGCACTGTTGCTCCTGGAAGTACAGCACAGTGTTTTTGTCGATGTCTCACTGTGCTGAGCTGTGAGGCCTACTGAGGGATAGGGGAGGAGATTAAATGGCGACCAGGAAGTGTGCACCCCCCTGCAGTGACCATTTTTGCCACTGCTGCCACAGTCCCTTCACTTATCTTTGCCGACATCGGGGCACAATCCCCATGTTGGCAGTGGAAGACCCCCCCCCAACAATATGGGACACTGGGGAGCCTACTCCCAGTGTTCCCAGTCAGGTCCTCTGTCCCCAGCAGTTCAGGACACTGGCTAGCCCACTCCCAGTGTTCCCAGACAGTATCCCCACCACCACTGTGGAACACTGGGGAGGCTACCCCAGTGTTCTGAAACATTCCTGGTCCCTAAAATAAAGAAAACCAACCCCCAATGTCTATTTTTTTAAAGCCCTGTAAAAGAGGAAACAGTCCCTTATCATCTCCCCTGTCCCACCTCCCCCATCCCGACCCTCCTTCTGCACACCCACCTCCCTGCACCCCCCGCACCCCATACTTACAACCGGAGGTCAAGAGCTGTCATCTTCTCTGGACCGGGACATGTCTGCACTCTTCAAAGCTGAACCGCGAACTGAAAAATCAAGGTAAGCGCTGTATAATGGTTGTCAATGGCAGTTTCAGCTTATGTTGATATCGCAGACATTTTTTGAGATTTTTGCACCAAATTTTCAACATGAGGTTCTTGTGATCCCGCTTCATGAGCATTGTCACTGTCATTTCCTTACTCTGTCCAGAAAGGTGATTTTGCTGTCACTGCACAGAATCACCTTTTGGAACTGATTAATGAAACAACAGTGCCACTGTGCATGAGGTGGGGTCCCAAAAAGCCCATGTTGAAAATTTGGTGTAAAAATACCAAACAATAGTCGAGTTACATGCGCTCATTGAAATTTTTATAGACACACAGGTAACTGAGGTTATTTTTAATATTTTGACCAAAATTTTCAACATAGCCATTGTTTCACACCACCTCATGAATAGGGATGTAAGTTTGTCATGGATGAGGTTTTAATGACTCATTGTTTGTTCATGAAATCATTAGTAAACGGTAGTAAATGTTGTGGCACTGTCATCATTGCTACATTCTGATGACACTAGTGAAAGTCATGGAAGTCCTGAATAAAGATCAAACATCATGGAATCAATGACGTGTATGACTGCCAAGACAAACTTACATCCCTACTCATGAACAATAAAGCTGTCATTTTTCACATCCTGCCTGAAATATATTTTCGCACCTGTGACGTGCAATGGCACATTCGCTGCACGAAATCACCTTTCGGGATAGAGTCTGAAAGGATAGTGGCATTATTCATGAGGTGGGGTCCCAAAAAGCCCATGTTGAAAATTTGGAGCAAAAATACCAAGAAATGCCCAAGTTATGTGCGCACATTTAAATTTTCTTACGCACGAGCGTAACTTGGTCAATTTTTAATATTATCACTCCAAATTTTCAACATAGCCATTTTTCCACACTGCCTCATGAACAGTACAGCTGTCATTTCTCACATCCTGTTCAAAACATATTCTCACACCTGTGGCGAGGAATGGCGCAGTCGCTGTACGAAACCACCTTTTGGGATTGAGTAACAAAATGGTAGCACCACTGTTCATGAGTCAGGGTTCCAAAAAGCCCAGGTTGAAAATCTGGAGCAAAAATACCAACAAAAGACAACGCGCGCTTGTTGAAATTTTCCTACTCACATGCATAACTTTTTCAATTTCTTATATTTTGACTCCAAATTTTCAACCTAGCCATGTCTTCACACAACCTCATGAACAGTACAGCTGTTATTTCACATATCCTGCCCCAAACGAGTTTCCACACCTGTGCTGCAGAATGGCATTTTGCCACGGATTAAGAAATTTTCACCTATGGGGTTTATGAGGTACAGTGATAAGAAGACTATGTTGAAATCTTTGGGTCAAAATGTGAAAAAATTACTAGGGGTGCATAGGCAGGGCTGTAACCAGCAGAAGGAGGGAGATAGGTAGTAATACCATTATATAAAACCCTGGTCAGGCCTAACAGCTGGTAGGTCGTGTCAGACGAATCTAATAGATTTCTTTGACTCGGCGACGAAGGAAGTTAATTGGGGGGGGTTGCGTGGACACCGCCTACCTCAATTTCAGCAAGGTCTTCGACACCATCTCACATAAGAGGCTTGTTAACAAGATTGGTAGTCTGGGCATGGTAGACAAGGTGGTGAACTGGGTTAGGAACTGACTAGCAGACAGGAGACACAGGGTGGTGGTAAATAGGGTACAGTCTGGGGAGGGGGGTTGCCAGTGGGGTACTGCAGAAATCAGTCCTTGGGACAATCTTGTTCAATGTCTTCATTAGTGACATTGCAGAGGGGCTGGAAGGAGAGGTCTGCCTGTTTGCAGATGACACCAAGATCTGCAACAGGGTGGATACTCTGGAAGGGGTAGAGCTAATGAGAAAGGACCTAGGCAGGCTTGAGAAATGGTCTGAGGAGTGGCAACGGAGGTTTAAATAAAAGAATTGCAAAATGATGCACTTGGGACATAGAAACCCTGGGGAGAGCTACAGAATGGGGGGCAGTTGCTGACTGTCACCAAGGAACAAAGGGACCTGGGAGTTATAATTTCACGTGACTTGAAAATGTCAAAGCAGACTACAGAGGCAGTGGGAGGGCCAGTGACATGCTGGGGTGCATAAGCAGGGGTATCACCAGCAGAAGGACGGAGGAAGTGATGACATTATAAAAAACCCTGGTCAGGCCTCACATGGAGTACTGTGTGCAGTTCTGGAGGTCGCACCTTCGAAAGGGCATAAACAGGCTGGAGACAGTCCAGAGCAGGGTGATTAAGATGGTACAGGGCTTGCACCACAAAACAAATAAGCAGAGATTAAGGGACCACAATATTTACTCACTGGAGGAGAGGAGGTAAACAGGAGACATGACAGAGACATTCAAGTACCTCAAGGGTATAAACAAGGTGTAGGGGGAAGACATCTTCCAATACAGGAGGACTACAAGAATGAGGGGACAGGACATGAAATTGGAAGGTGGCAGGCTAAGAGGGAATATGCGGATACTTTTCTACATGGAGAGGGTGGTGGACACATGGAATGGTCTGCCACAGGAGGTGGTGGGAGCAAGTACTGTGGGTAGAGTTAAACATGCATAAGACAGGCATGGGAGAACCACAGAGGTACAGCTGAGGGAGGGTCAGAAGCCGTAGTCAAGTACACAGCTTACGGTCAGACTGGATGGGCCTAGCAGTCCTTATCTGCTGACAATTTCTATGTTTCAACCTCTGGCAGCCATGTTCACAGTCACTCAACATGGGAGTGGTGCCAGAGGATTGGAGGAGGGCAGGAACCTGGGGGTTATTATTTCAGATCACCTGAAAATGTCAAAGCAGAATGCAAAGGCAGGAGGGAAGGCCACTGGCATGCTGGGGTGCAGAGGCAGGGGTATCACCAGTACCAGGAGGGAGGTGGGGATGCTGTTATAGAAAACCCTGGTCAGGCCTCACACAGAGTACTATGTGCAGTTCTGGAGGCTGCACCATCAAAGGGATATAAACATGCTGGACATGGTCCAGAGAAGCGTGACTAACATGGTACAGGGCTTGCACCACAAAACTTGCAAGGACAGATTAAGGGACCTCAATATGTACTCGCTGGAGAGGAGGAGGGAGAGAGGGGACATGATAGAAACATTCAGGTACCTCAAGGGATAAACAAGGTGCAGGGGGGGATACATCTTCCAATACAGGAAGAGTACAAAAAAATGAGGGGACATGAAATTGGAAGGAGGCACGTTAAGAAGGAATGTGAGGATGTTTTTCTTCACGGGGAGGGTAGTGGATGCATGGAATGCTCTGCCACAAGAGGTAGTGAGAGCGACTACTGTGGGTGGATTTAAACATGCACGGACAGGCATAGGGGAACCGTAGAGGTCAAGAAGAGGGAGGGTCAGAAGCCGTAATCAAGTTCAGGGCTTATGGGCAGAATGGATAGGCCAGGCCTAGCGGTCCTTATCTGCCAACATTTTCTATGTTTCTGTGTCTACACACCTACATATATATGCACACCTATGCAGGAATTCGAGCACAGGGCCCAATACTATTACACTATCTCAAAAAGTAAGGAAATTCATTGCAAAACACTTTGTTAATACATCAGCATGCCATCTCCAGCGCTGCTTCCCTTCTCTTACAACAGTGCTGACCCTTCTCTGGTGCCCTACCTTCCACGCTGTTTACTGCACTCTGACAACTATTACAAACAACCTTCCCTATCAATTTATGTCAGCCACCTATGGTATGCATACTTTTTCCCTGTATTAGTCCCAGCATTCATGTAGCCTGCTCAGCATACCAATTCCGATTTCATCTCATTTACCAAGGACAATTAGATAAAAACAGAAAAGGACCTCCTGGCCCACCTACTGTAGTCTGCTGTTAGGTCCCTACCTACTATGCTACCATAGATCCTAATTTCTCATGATATAAAGGGGCGGTCCCCCGGCACCACCTCAGGGATCCAGTGGTCATCATATCTGATGACCTGAAGGTAGCAAAGCAGTGTGATAAGGCAGTAGGAAAGGCTAGTAGGATGCTGGGGTGCACAGGGATGTCCAGCAGAAAAAAGGAGGTAGTGTTACTCCTATATAGATCAATGGTGAGGCCACACATGGGGTGGTGCTGCAACGTGGGTGGTCTGGTGGATATGTAGACTAGACTCGCTGTTGGGCTTTTTTTGAGAAAAACATCAAACTATTTAACAAGGAACTAACGTTCAGCATTGACAAATGCTTGTTAAATGTCAAAATTTGTTGCTTGCACATGCACAGCTCTTTTTATGTTGCTTGCACACATGTGCAAGAAACATAGTGCCATCATCCGAGTTTTCAGAGGTGTGTCAACCCATCTTCCAATGCAGTCAGTGTGTTTGCAGGCACAGCCCCAGTTCCCCAATCACTGCTGCAGCTGTCTGACAAGCTGAAAATGCAGTGGCATACAGGTGAAAGGAGAGCTCCGCTTGAGTGAGCAGAGCCTCCTACCCCCCACACACACACGCACACACACACACATCGCACGCGACGCACACCGCGTGCTCCGCGCCCCCACACTGTATTCGCCAACGGGGTGATCAGTCCCCCGCCGGCTCCACGCCCCCAAAGCATCCAGGTGCCACGCTGGGAGCCCACCCCAGTGTGGCAAAATGATGTTATGGCCGACGGGGTGACCAATCCCCGTCAGCTCCACTGTCTCTCCCCCATGCTGTCACCAACAGGGTGCCCAATCCTGCTCGGCTCCACTGTCCCCCCCAGCATCCAGGTGCCACGCTGGGAGTCCACCCCAGCTTGGCAAAATGTGTTATAGCTGATGGGGTGCCTCAACTTCGTCAGCTCCAGCCCCTGAACAGCTCAGCTGCCAGCTGGGAGCCCACCCCAGCGTGGTAAACGCCCTCGTTGCCTGTAAATAAAAACACCTGTAAATAGAAAACTGTCCCTCGGCGCTTCTCCCTGCCCTCCCACAACCCGCACTCACCCACTCGCACCCTACCTCTCCCACCCTCCCCACCCCATACTTACCTCCGAGCTCGGCGCGACGATCTTCGGCAGACCGGGAACATGTCTGCACTCTTCAAAGCCGACCGCGAACTGAGGAAATGCCGGTAAGCTGTATAATGGAATAGATAGGGGTTTTTCAACTTTATTGCATATCTCAGGCATTTTTTGGAATTTTTGCACCAAATTTTCAACATGGGGTTTTTGGGACCCCTTCTCATGAATGCTGTCACTGTCATGGCGTTACTCGGGCCCAAAGGGTGATTTCGCAGCCACTGCACAAAGTCACCTTTCCGGAATGATAAATGAAATGACACTGCCAGTGTTCATAAGGTGGGCTCTCAAAAAGCCTATTTTGAAAATTTGGTGGAAAAATTCCAAAAAATGACTGTTTTACGAGCGTGCGTTGCGCAGTTCCTACGCACGCTCGTAAGTTCGCGAATTTTCAATATTTTCACTCCAGATTTTCAACATTGCCATTTTACCACACCTCCTTATGAGCAGTACAGCTGTCATTTTTCACATCCTGCCCAAAATGTGTTTCTGCCCATGTAGCGCACAATGGCGCAGTCGGTGTGCCAAATCAATGTATGGGACACATTAAGAAAATCACAGTGACACTGTTCATTAGCAGAGGTCTTAAAATGGCTATGTTGAAAATTTGGTGAAAACATTCCTAAAAATGACTGTTTTATGAGCGTGCATTGCGCAGTTCCTACGCACGCTCGTAAGTTTGCGAATTTTCAATATTTTCACTCCAGATTTTCAACATTGCCATTTTACCACAACTCCTTATGAGCAGTGCAGCTGTCATTTTTCGTATCTTGCCCAAAACGTGTTTCCGCCCATGTAGCGCACAATGGTGCAGTCGGTGTGCGAACTCAATGTATGGGACACATTAAGAAAATCACAGTGACACGGTTCATGAGCAGAGGTCTAAATGGCTATGTTGAAAATTTGGTGGAAAAATTCAAAATGACTGTTTTACGAGCGTGCGATGCGCTGTTCCTACGCACGCTCATAAGTTCGCGAATTTTCAATATTTGCACTCCAATGACTTCCAAATTCCTAAACAGCACATAGAAGCAAGCAGCATTCGGCACTGACAAATGCTTGTTTATATTGTTTTAATATATTTGGGTTGGGGGTGTATACATTACTGCTGCTATGTATGAAATGTTATTTTTTATTTGCGCATGGTGTTTGCTTGTACAGGTGTAATAATAGCTCCTTTCTTGTCCTTTTGCAAATTGTCCTCGATGTCTATCTCTCATCTTTATCCCTTTCCAGGTACTTGGTGTGTAGACACCAGAAGAGTACTTGTAAAGAGAGAGAGAGAGAGAAAGAGGCTACAGACTAGGTGGCTTAAGTTGCATAAAAAAGTGTGTTTCTGTGAACTAGAGTGGCTTAAGTTGCATAAAAAGTGTGTTTAAGTTTCTGTGGGGGATGTATTCAATTCATGAGTAGTACCTGTTTAGTTCATTGCACTTCGTGTGTGGTCTGGTTGAGGGGGCTATGATGCAACCTGCTGGGCTTGGAAATCGGATACTACTTGTTGGGTGAGCAGGGGGAAAAGGCAACATGGTGGGCTGGGGAAGGGCCAGAGAATCTGGGGAGCTGGGCTACAGGGCAGCTTTTTGGACTGGGAAAAAGGCAGGGCAACATGCTGGGCTGCAGGAAGGGATGGTGACTCCAGGTGGTAGAGCAGGATGCAACTTGCTGTGCTGGGGAAAGGTTAAGGATTCTAGGGAGGGGAGCTAAGGGTGAAACTTGATGTGCTTGGAGAGGGCTACGGGCTGTGCACTGGAGCAGGTGGCTGGGCTATGGGGAGTGTGGTTTGGGCAACATACTGGACTGTGGGAACTCTGGGAAGGGGGCTTGAGTTAAAGTTACTGGACACGGGGAAGGGGGTAACAGGGTAGAAAATTCTGTTTCAAATGGCCCCCAAAATGCACCAGAATGCACTAAAACACAAAAATGTTCTGGGGGCCACCTCCAGTTTATAGTTTGCATTTTTTGTGTGGACACATTTTTAAGGCTGGTTACTTCTGAGCATGTGTGTGTGTGTGTGTGTGGAGGCACACACACACTAAGGAACCACGGCCCCTATGTACTATGCTGCTCACACTTGCACTACCACCAGGTCTCCACCTGGTGGCAGTCAGAGGCCAAGATGGGAGAGGAGTGCAGTCCCTGGGAAGCTCGATCCTCTTCTCCTAGCCGACCCCCAGAAACCAAAGTCCACACCCAAACCCGGATCTCCCACATGATAGGTGATAGCAGCACTGCAGAGACACTGGGCCAGTGTACCACCACCAACAAATGCAGGTTATGTACCTGTAACCATAATTCTGTTAGTTGTATACCATTCACATCCACACTCTGGCAGTTCTGCTGGAGATAACTGAGTCATAGGAAGTCTTAAAGCTAAGCTCCTCCCACCACCCAGGTGGTATATCCTCCAGCTCTGCTCCATGTCATCAGATCTCTGCATGCTGGAAGCACTGAACTGATGCCACTTGTCAGGGAAGGACACATTGGTTATGTGGGTATGAACTATATACCACTAACAGAACTATGGTTATAGGTGAGTAACCTACTAAACATGTCTAGTGGCATGGATAAAGTTCACTATCCACACTCTGGCAGATTCCTAGAAATCCTCCAAGAGGAGGCGGCAAGGCGCTCATCCCTATTTGGCAAACAGATACTGGAGGACTGAGGCCTCGAAAGCAGCATCCTGATGATGCATTACATTGATGCTGTAATGGGAGATGAAGATGTGCATTTTGCCCAGGTTGCAGCCCTGCATATCTCCTCAGTAGGGATATCCCTGGAAGCAGCCATTGAGGCAGTGATACGTCTAGTGGAATGAGCCATAAGCCCCAGGGAAAACTCCCTACCAACCAACCTACAAAGGCTGGTACAGGATGTCATCCACCTGGCAATTATTTGCTTTTCTGACAGTCTGCCAGGCACAGCTTCAGTATAAGGAACAAACAGCTGACAAGCATCGCCACAAACTACCATCATGTGCTTCTTATAATGATCAAGAGTATGGAGCCTGTGATCGGTGTCCAATGTCACAATGGTGAAGTACTCCAAGAGGTTAATCACATGGTTGAGGTGGAACTCTGACATGATCGTCAGGAGGAATTTCACATTGGGTCAGAGGCAGATCTTGTCCTTGTGGAAGACCAGGTAGGGAGGCTCTACCAACTGGATGGCTTTATTTTGTAGATTTTACTTCCTTTACTTTTTCCTTTTATTGGTGCTATGTGTTTTTTGTTTGGACTAATATCAGCTTAGCACCTGCTCGCTGCTGAGATTGTGTGTTCACCTGTGTTTTCTCCAACGAGAGTGCCTGGAGCACACTCACCATTCTGGCTGATGTGATGGCCACCAAGAAGGTGGTTTACTACAAGTTTGACATCTCACACTTGTGCTTCGGCCCCAATGGCTTGCCCATGAGCATTGCCAGCACCAGCAGTAGGTCCCATGGAGGTGGTGGTTCACACACTGGAGGGGACAAGTGGTCCAGACCTTTGAAAAAGCACCTGACCATCTTCTCTTGTGCCTCCGTTGGTATAACAGCCCCACGTCCGGTATGCAGAGATGACTTTAGGGTCGTGGCTTGCAGTTCTGACAGTAGTAGTAGTAAAACTCCCTATTTTTATACAGGATAAGGACTTTAAAGCAGATGAGCCCTATTTAGAAAGTTGTGCTGTAGGGAAGCATAAATAACATTGCATGCAGTATCAAAGACAGTTGTACTTAGGCAGAAGGCAGAATATACAGTGGCAAGATGATGGCCGAGACAGGGACCAAAGGTATGCAAGAAACATACCTACTGGACAGGTAAGGTGATCAAGCTCCTTCCCCTGACACCAGGGGCAGAATTTCTTCCACTTAAATGCATTGGCTTGGTGAGCTGACTCCTTTCAGGATGCCTCCACCACATGGAGAATGTATTTCAAGAGGCCCAAAGCCTGAAACTCTAGCCATTAAGGAACCAGGCTGTGAGGTGCAGGGACTGAAGAATCAGGTGCAGGACATCCCCTGATGTCTGGTCAACAGGTTGGGGTGGAGATTCAACCTCCACAGCGGCCTGCTGCTGAGGCTGAGGAGACCCAGATACCAGAACTTCCTTGGCCAGTCAGGCGCCCATCAAGAACATCTGCACCTTGTCCTTCTAGGCTTTGATCATGACCTTGTGAACCAAGGGGAAGGGAGGCATACAGGAGGGCCTGGGGAACCACGGCCAATTGAAGGCATCTCCCTGCAATGTCCTGGACTGAGGGGGAGTGGGTGGGTACAGAACAGCTTACGTTTTCTGTTCTCCTATAAGGCAAACAGATCCACCAGAAGGGTGCCCTACTGGGAGTTCAAGTGGTTTACCACCTTCTGCTGCAGAGACCACTCATGCGACATCTCTCTGACCTGGCTGAGAGTGTCTGTCAGTTGGATGTTCTCTCCCATGACATGAATTACCAGGTGATCTGCTTGAAGGCTGGGCATGAGGGTCCAGGTCTGGAGAACCTCCTGATACAGAGGAAGGGAATGCACCCTGCCCTACTTGTTCAAGTACAACATGGTGGCTGTGTTGTCCTTCTGGACCTGGATGACGTGACCATGAATCAACGAAGCAAATTCCATCAGAGCCAGATGCACTTCTCAGAGCTCCAGCAGGCATCTCACATCAGCTGGGTCATCAAGACTGGCTGGTCTAGGTGATCTAGGCATTAGGACCACCGACGGCCAACTCCCACTGCAGGAGATGCCTCCTCCAGTGGGCCCAATGGACCATGTTGGTGAAAGCCAATTTATGCCCCAGAAGCTACAGGAAATCCCGGATTCGGTGTGAGCGCCCAACCAGAAATTGACCGGAAAAAGGAGGTAAGGTCCTATGCTGGTCCGCTGTGAGACAGGTCTTAGCCTGAAATGAGTTGAGCTCTGCCCTGATGAACTTGATCACCTGTGAGGAGAACAGCTCAGACCTGGCCAGGCTGACAAGAAGGCCCAAGTTGTGACAGGTCTGGAGGGCCAGATTCCTAGACCGCTCAACAGACTCCTTGGATGGCCCGGAGAGCAGCCAGGCATCCAGGCTGGGGTATATCCTGACCCCCTTGCACTGCAGAAAGGCCACTAGCACCACTGCCATGCACTTGGTGAAGATCCTTGGTAGGGACAAGAGGCTGAAAGACGTAACCTGGAACTAGTACAGTACCCCTTCTGCAAGGAACCAGAGGTACAGGCGATGGGACAGATGGACTAGAATGTGGAGAATGTGTTCTGGAGGTCCAGGGAGCAGAAACACCTTCCCTTCTCCAAGTGTAACCCGCCTTCCAAATTGGGGGCTTACCTTAGGCAGCAGCTCCTGTTTCCAGTCACTTTCCCTAGCGCCTCCAGGAAATACCTGCATTTTTTTCTTGGTCCCCCGCTGCTGGCCCAAGTCCTTCTGTGCCCCTGTATTCCCCGTGCCTTAGCCCTGTGTAGAATCCAGCCTGCAGAGTACTCCCAAAAACTGAACCGTGATCTCCCGCTCGAATGCATGCACTTCGGTGCAGCGGGAATCATGCAGGCATGAGCGGCGCCTTTGATCATGTGACTGCCCAACTTACGGACGAATCGGGAGAGTGTCCGTCAGCCCCAGTGTCCCCACCAGCTAAGTGGAACCCGGTGACCATGACAATAGCCCTGAGAGCCCGTTTATTTAATTAAAGAGATCCGCGAAGTGTGTAAGATTGGTGCTCATGAATATTAATGAGCCCGAGCCCAGTCTCCTGAATATTCATGAGGGTGCCTTTGTCCACAGAAAACAATGCTTTTGGCAACTACCAAAGAGGAAAAAGAAAAGTATAAATAAATAAATGTACCTGCTGTAATGTTTTGGGGATAGATGTTACAAGGAGGAAAAGTGTTTTACATAAATGAATTTAACTCCTGGCTGCACCAGTAAACACTGGGACACAGAGAGATAGCTTACCTGCTGCTGCAAGGCATCCTTAAATATTGGCAGCAGCAACAGACAAACAGATTGACAAAATAATTTGTTCTGGGCAGCGATAGCAAGTACACACCCAGGGCTATTGAACTGTGGGGCATTTGGACAAATATTCAGTTTATTCTGGCTGCACCAGGACTGTATTTAAATTTGCTTGAGGGACTGTGTGTTCAGCAGCCATTTTCAAGCAGTCACAGCCAATCGGAGAGCTACGATATTAAAGCCAGGACTTGTGGCACATACGCTAAGGTTGATGGGAAACTTTCAAGTGCTCATGGGAAACTGCAGGGACCTAATTTCAGGCGCCAAAACAGTAAACCAACTGTGCATCGAGTGAGGTTCATGCATAATTCATTTTTTTGTTTGACAGGCCCTCCAGCCAAACGGAAGCCAAACACCCAATAGCTTCAGCCAATCACGTACCTTAGGAGAGCCCCATAAAAGACTATGTTTTCAACATTTTTGCCAGATTCGCGTTGGAACCCCCCACAGGAGTGGGGGCTCCGGCCCCCAGCCATGCACCTGGGCCTGGTGATCCAATTAATCCTCTTTGCCTTTTTTAGCAGTAAAAGTAAAGTAATTTAGTTTATGCCAAATCTGCTAGCCTGGGGGTTGCTAGAATGTCCTCCAGGTGCTAGCCCTCCTTTCCACGTTGAGGAAATATGAGGACCTGCAAATTGATGACATCAAGCCAGCTGTGAGAGAACTGATTTCACCTCAGTTGTGAGAAAACTGAAGACATCAGGAACCTTGATTGAGGAGATCCTACCGTAAGGAGCCTGAATGAGTACTCTTGTACCCCCCGGTGCAAGAATGAAAGAAAGTGCTTAATTGGGGCTGCCAATGCCCTTAGTGACTGTTCAGCTGGTCTGCACTCTGCATCTTGCTGTGCCTAACCTTAGCCCAGCATGGGTGGACCCTTTTTGAAACTTTACTGTTTGTGTCTGTTCTACTGGTCTACACCCTGCATCTGCTGCACCTGTCTTGCCCAGCGCAGGTGGACCTGACTGTTCTGCAGGACCCAAATGAGCCCAGAGTATTGTATGAATGTGCTGATACATGATGTCTGCTATGGAGCCTACAGGACTCGAAGGGGAGCACTCAGTACCGGGGCTCTTCCTGACTTTGCCTGGGAGGTCCAGTATTGTCTAAATTAATCCGGTCAAGATGTCCAGTGGAGCTACAAGCTACAGCCATGTACCACAAAAGGACTGAGACCCCAAGTCCTTTGGATCTGACTTCTGTTGCCTGGAAATGATTGTTTTCTAAGTAATCTGACCAGGGTGGCCATCCTGGCCCCTGGTTGAAGAAGCTCTATCTTCTTCAAATGTACCATCTGTGTCTAAAATATAAATGTGCTGAATGTACTGGAACATATACATGTGCTGGATATTCAGAAATACAGATTAGAACCAAGCTGTGTAACTGACTGGTTGCACCTCACCAGTGTTTCGACTGCAACATGCAGGGCAATCCCTGCATACACTAGAGACTGTAAATAGTTCAGATATCTAATTTTGGGAATTTAATTGCTACTCTTTATTGAATCAAGCCGGCCAACATACAGCTGCAACATCTCCCAGGCCTGCAACATGCAAGAACTTTAAAGTACTGGGTACCCAGGGTTAAATGTGTGGGAATGGGGGTCTCATACTAGATCTTACAGTGTCAGTGGCTCAGTAGGTAGCACACTCGACTCTGAGGCTGGGAGATCAGAGGGCTGTGGGTTCAGTTCCCACATCTGGCACTTGGGTTAATATCCCAGTACTGACACTGTAGTGCAGCATGAGAGGGGTGCTGCACTTCTGAGATGCCGTCTTTCAGATGAGACGTTAAACTGAGGTACCATCTGCCTGGATTGGTGGTAGTTCAGGTGGATGCTAAAGATCCCATGGCACTTATCGAAAAAAGAGTAGAGGAATTTCCCCGGTGTCCTGGCCAAATTTCCCTCATTCGCTAAAAATACCATCAACAGCTTAATCTGGTTCAAGGTCAGTTGGCATTCATCTGTACCCCCCTCTCCTGGGTTGTGCCTGACAATATAGGCAGGATTTGTCTAGTACACTTACCTAATCAACAAAAAACTAAAAAAAAAAAGATCTTGGGGAACTGGTACCAGTTGCGGGAAATAATGTGGTGTGTCCTCTGATTCTATGCAGTTTAGATAGCCAGGGCTCTAGATATCAGTGTTGATAAAATGTTGATTTCTTTTTGATTTATAACAGGTATCTATTTATTTATTTATTTATTTTTTGTTAACCGGGTAGGTGCACTAGCCATGAAATGACTATTTTCAGGCACGACCCGGGAGAGTACAACAATCAAAAGTGGGAACAAAGAGGAAGCAGGGAACTACAGACCAGTCAGCCTCACCTCGGTAGTGGGAAAGATCATGGAAGCACTACTGAAGGAGAGATTGGTGGAACATCTGGTTGTCAATGGACTACAGGACCCAAGGCAGCATGGTTTCACAGGGGAGGTCATATCAGACCAACCTCATTGAATTTTTTGACTGGGTGACTAGGGAGGTGGATCAGGGAGGGCAGTGGACATGGCCTATCTGGACTTCAGCAAGGCCTTTGACACTGTGCCACATAGAGACTAATTACACAAACTGGGGAATATGGGTGTGGGCAGGACAGTAGTGTGGTGGGTAGGTAACTGGCTGGGTGGCAGGACACAGAGGGTGGTGGTAAATGGCTGTCACTCCACAGAGGGAAGAGTGACCAGTGGGGTACCACAGGGATCAGTGCTGGGACTGGTCCTATTCAACATCTTCATCAGTGACATTGCACAGGATATAGAAGGCAGAATTTCACTGTTCGCTGATGACACAAAGCTCTGTAACAGAGTAGACACACCAGAGGGTGTAGACAGAATGAGAAGGGACCTGCAGAAACTTGAAGAATGGTCAAGGGTTTGGCAGTTGAAATTCAATGCAAAGAAGTGCAAGATAATGCATATAGGGCACAAAACCCTGGCACAATATATCAGTTGGGTGAGGATATAGCATGCACCAAGCAGGAAAGGGATCTTGGGGTTGTCATCTCTGATGACCTCAAGGTAGAAACAGTATGACAAGGCATCAGGTAAAGCAAATAGGATGCTGGGATGTATAGGCAGGCATCACCAGCAGGAAAGGGAGGTCATAATTCCTCTATACAAGACACTAGTGAGGCCCCACCTGAGTACAGTGTACAGTTCTGGAGACCATACCTACGTAAGGACATAGACAGGGTAGAGAAGGTTCAGAGGAGGGCAACAAAGATGGTGCATGGGTTGCATCACAAATCCTATGAAGACAGGTTGAAGGAACTGAACATGTACTCCCTGGAGGAGAGGAGGGAGAGGGGATATGATAGAGACACACAAGTATCTTACAGGGAGGAACAGGGTGCAGGAAAACACTATTTTTAAGCGAAAAGATGTTTCAGGACTAGAGGCATGGGATGAAGTGGAGGAGGGACGATTCAGAGGAAACATGAGAAAGAATTTCTTCACAGAGCGGGTGGTGGACAAGTGGAACACCCTGCCAGAGGAAGTGGTGGGGGCTGAAACAATCACGGGATTTAAGAATGCATGGGATAGACATAAAGGAATTCTAGAGGTCAGGGGTAAGGGGAAATAGACTTCTAGGAAAACAAACTGAACTTACAAGCTCAAATGGGCAGACTAGGTGGGCCATAGGCCCTTATCTGCCGACACTGTCTATGTATCTATGTATCAAAGACAGGTACATAGCATGAGTACAATGAAATTACAATAGCATAGGTCAAAATGGTAGTAGTAATGAATAGATGCAGCCAGAACAATAACAGTCAATACAATTCACATAGCATTTTAGGCAGAGAAAACCTACACAGTCTAGGAAGAGATACCACAACACAGCAGCAAGAAATATTGTTAAAATTGGTCACAACACTGAAGATTCAAATAGGCAGCAAAACAAGGCAAGGGCAAATTCCTGACTGGGCAGGATACATTATCACGGCCTCTGAAACAAGGCTCAGGTGTGTGTGTGTGTGTGTGAGGAGTTGGGGTAGATTAGCTGTCAGGGAGATTGTAAGGGTAAGAAGTGTTATGAGGTAGGAAGGTTAACGTTAGGCCAGTCAGCATCTGGATGGCGGGCGAGTGGATTAGGGGGGATTAAAACAAGTGTAGGGATCAGCAAGGGATAGATGGAAGTGCAGCTCCTTTTTGAAGCTGTCATGGGATCCAGATATTCAAAGTGCTTGGGGGAGAGAGTTCCAAAGCTTAGGAGCAGAGTGATTGTAGGCAACAGAGCCTTCTGATGTTTTTACATCTAGGTACATTCAGCAGGGATTTATCTACCGATCACAGCCTATAGGAGGACGTTTGAGGTACCAGCAATGTTGCAAGTGCTGAAAGGGTCTGGTTTCTGAGTATAGAGTCAATCAGGGAGCCCAGAGAGTACTGACAGCAAGCTGAGGGGGATAACCAGCCCAGGTCCCTGTACAGTTGGCAGTGGTGCTTAAGCCGTGGTGACAAGGAGGTGTATCGACAGATATTATTATAAGTGACATCCCACTTATGAAGGATAGTTTTGTGTGTGGCAGCAAAGGTCGGCATGCCATAGGTGAGGGCAGGGAGAAATATGCCTCTGGCAATAGCAAGTTTAGCAGAGGGAATCAACATGAAACTGGACTTGTAAGCAACCCCCAGTTTAGCATTCACTGCCTTGCAGGCAGATTGTATATGCAGGCTGAATTCCAGGGATTGGTCCAGAAGAATTCCGAGGTACTTAAAAGATGTAATGCATTCTATTTGTGTGCCACTGTGGTCTTGCACCAGTAGGGGAGTTTGACATGTCCTAAGTTTAGGGGCAGATCCAAGTAACATTGCTTGGGTTTTCTTAGCATTAAGTACAAGCTTATGTGCAGAAAGCCAATTTTGGACATTTGTGAAATCTGAAAAAAGGGATGCATTTATGCTGACGACCTTATCAGAGCTTGAATAGAGTACAAGATCATCTGCGTAGAGAATAGATGAGCATCAAAGAAAAACCTCATCGATCTTATTGATAAAAAGTGAGAAAAGAAGAGGTCCCAGAATAGAGCCCTGGGGAACCCCAATATTGATGGTAGCACCATCAATAAAGAGGAGTTGAATTTCACAATTTGATTTCTATTCGATAGATAACTTCCATACCAGGTGACAACTGATGGTGAAAAGCTCAGGTTGCAAAGAGTGGAGAGGAGCAGGGGTGATCAGCAAGATCAGAGGCCTTTGTAAGGTATATAAAAACTGTCCCTGTCAGCTGGCCAGCGTCCATACTGGTAAGCACATTGGTAGTGAATTTGAGAAACGCTGTAGAGGTACTGTGACCTTTGTGGAAGCTATGTTGTGTGTCAGAGAGAAGGCTGTACTTTGTGAGGTAGTCAACAGTTTGATTTGCCACAAGTTTTTCCAGAATTTTACTTAGGACTGATGGGATGGCTATAGGCCTGTAGTTAGTAATCTCCTTGGTATCACCTCTTTTAAGGACCAGCGTTACACGAGCAATCTTCCAGAGGTGAGGAACTTGCTATTAGAGAGAGACAAGGTGAAATTCTAGCCAGAGGGGAGGCTATGTATGGTGCTGCTAGTTTCAGGAGCCGAGGCTCAAGTGTATCTGATACAGAGCTAGTGTTGTCAGAGACAGTCCGTAATACCCAGCTGGAGGACTTTCATCAGCACCAAACCAAAACATATCTAATGTAAATAATAATGATCTTGCTTGCATAACCTCTACTCATTTGTTCCCCCATTCCTAAGCCCTAATCCCCCAGTGAATAAATATCTTTGTTTTTGCAAATTATGGTGTTGTGAGCATATTATTAGTGAGAGTCATTAAATGATAAAGTGTTTGAAATGTGGGGAAATGTTTTTGGGTCATGGGTTGGGGTGGCTAATGGTTATAGTGGGTGGTATGACATCCCAGGGGGTTGTACCAGGTAACAACTAGCCCACTTAAAGCTAAACTCTGGGTGGAGGCACTGCGCAAAGGCAATATCATGGAAAGAACCAGTTTTAAAGCAAGTTTGAGAACCCAGGCCCCTCAACCTTGTTTAGGCCTGCAAGGTAGGAGTAATAGCATTGCAAGGAGAACTCTGAAATTATTATCAAAAAGGCAGATAAAGGGGGATGTGTTGTTGTTTTAAATACATGTGACTATATTTCTGAAGTAGAGAGACAATTAGGAAATAATGAGTATTATGTCAAACAAAGAGATGACCCAACAATGGATTTTAAGTATAGTATTGATGAGTATGTTAAGGAAGGTTTTCATCAGGGGGAAATTAGTAAAAATGAGAAAAATTTTTTTAATCACTGAACATCCAGTTAGAGCCACGTTTTTATTTGTTGCTGAAAATCCACAAAACACTTATCAAGCCCTGGGCTGACCCATAGTTAGTGGAATTGGCTCGGTCATGGAGAGCTTGTCACAATTTGTTGATTCCTACTTACATGCATTTGTTATATTGTTACCATCATATGTACAAAATAAAAATGATATATTAAGAACATTACAGGATTTGGAGGTGGGTCAGCACTGTGATTTGGTAACAATGCATGTAGAAGCTCTTTATAACAATACCCCACATGATGGGGCTCTGGATTCTGCTGCGCATTTTTTGAAACAGAGAGAAGAAGGAAAGTTACCTAGTACCACTTTTTTATTAAAATTGTTAGAATATGTGCTAAAGTGTAATGTTTTCCAATTTAATCATGAGCTGTTCCTGCAAGTGAAGGGGACAGCGATGGGGGCCATGTGTGCCCCATCTGTAGCAAATTTATACTTGGGAACATGGGAGAACGAATTTGTATTTGATTGCATGAAAAATTCATATTATGAAAAAATATTGCTATGGAAACGTTACATTGACGATTTACTGTTTGTGTGGGATGGGGACATGAAAGAATTAAAAGAGTTCATTAAGTTTTTAGAAAGTACTAATGAGCATCTGAGGCTGTCATATGGGGCATCTCAAATGTAGATTTGTTTTTTAGATTTAGAAATTACAAAGGAGAAGGACAGCAGGCTATCCACAAACATCTATTGGAAGCCGACGGAGGGGAATGCGCTATTACACGCAGAAAGCTGTCACTCAAGACACGGTTAGAAATTTGTCAAAGGACAATTACTCAGACTTAGACGTAATTGTAGCAGCAGAACAGCTTTTGAAGACTGGGCAGATGCACTATGTGCTAGGTTGGAAGAAAGAGGTTATGGAAGGAGAGATATTTTGGAAGGGAGAAACTATGCAGCAAATCAAGATAGAAATTTGTTATTGCACAAACTTGAGAATAGAGAAGAATCACAAGAATCAGATAGATTTAATTTTGTTATAACCTATTCAGCACAAGCAGAGTAAATTACAAAAGTTTTTAAAAAACATTGGAATGTGTTAGCAAGTGACCCTGGTCTCAGGAGTATAGCTTCGGTACCTCCACGTATGGCGTACAAAAGGGCCCCCACTTTGGGTGATAGAATCATACATAGCCATTTTGTAAATCAAAATACTAAGTGCACATGGCTAGGAAAAGGAGTGGCTGTGTGTTTTCCCTGTAAAAAATGCAACAGTTGTACACATATTGAACAGGGTAAAGAATTTATAGCACAAAATAGTGGCTGAAGTTATGAAATTCGGCAGTTAACGTGATTCTGAGGGAATTATTTATATGGCTACCTGTACATGTGGGGCATTCTATATCGGGAAAACTATTAGAAATATGAAAACACGAGTAAGGGAGCATGTTAGAGCAATAGAAAAAAGAGACCTGACATATGCCACTGCTGCACATTTGGAAAAATTTACCAACAAAGATGCACATAGTTTTACATATATGGGCATAGATAAGGTGTGCCCAAAACCCCGTGGTGGTAACTCTATTTATTTATTGCTTATTCGTGAAGCCTTTTGGATCATTAATTTGGATGCTACAAAAGATAAGGATCTGAATGCAGGTTTTGAATTAAAACCATTTTTGAAAAAGAGGTCTGGAAAAAGAAAATGAAATATGCGTTTCAAAATTTAGGTTGTAACATATATCTTATTTGAATGTGTAAGAGCGAAGCTCTTGTTTACTCTTCATGATTGTTTTTCCAAGTTCTTCGCTTCCCAGTCTTCCCTCCCCCCCCATATCCCCGTTCCTTCTCATCTTGTATTGACTACCTACTATTCTTTTTTCACATCCCCTGTTTTACATTTACTTTTATATTAATTGGTTATCTGGGTGTATATATGCATTTCAACAAATGTTTTATGATAAGGTTATTAAAAATAGAATATGTAGTCTTTAAATGCCTCAGTTTTAGAGATGTTTATATAGGAAGGCTTGATTGAAACAAGTATTATGTAATGATTGAGTATGAGTGGAACAATCTGTGTTTGTTAAGCATGATTAGAATCAATTATGGTTAGACCTATCATGTTTCTTGATTTTATGTAACATCATTATGACCTGTTTTAGATGTATGTATTTAAATGGTCACTTCATAATGTTTTTTTAGCCTTTGAGAAAGGATGCAAGGGGCATCCGAAACGCATCAGGTGAGTCTCCCATTTGTATTCATGTAATAAATATTGTTTATGACCAGTGCCCTTGTTATGTTTGTTTTGTGTGTGCACTGCCTTCATAGTTGTATGCATTTTTTGGCATTTGCAGTACCAGGATCCTTGTGCTTACTCCTTTGTGTGAATAGGGGTAATAACCCTTGGAGTAGTACCGCATAAGGGTTACACAAGGATGCTATGATCTGATTCAGTGTGACCACCTGGCATTTGCACTTCTGCATGAACGTGTTCAAGTCATGCAAGTCCAATATGGGGCACCATCCCTCCCATCTGTTTCAGAACCTGGAACTACCTGGACACATATCCTTGTGTAGCCAGGGTGTCTGGGATGTGCTCTGTTGCTCCACCCTCTAGGAACTGAACTATGCCAGACTTCAGTGAAGATAACATGTCCTCTTGCACCATAGACTCCCAAGGGGCTTGGAGTCAGTAAGGTTGCAGAGCCTTAAAGTCCAGAGGCAACCCTTTGCTCACCACTTCTAGGACTCACTTGTCTGAGGTAACAGTGAACCATTGTAGAAAAATGTGGTGTAACCAACCACTAACTATGATCTGGGATAGGGACTGGATGGGAAGAGGAATGGCACCCTGTACCCCATCACGTTGCTGTCTTGGAGGGGGCTTCAGCAGACAGTGCCCTGGAGGCACCTCTGCCACCTCCCCCTTTTCTGACCCTGGCTGCTGAGGGTTTTGGACTCCAGCATGGAAACTGTCGCTACTGAGGCTGCTGCTCAAGCTGCAGAGGCTGAAAGGACAAACACTGGAAAGCCTTCTTCTTGGGTTTGGGAGGTATTGGGTTCTTCTGGAATGAAGCCACAGAATCCAGGGTGATGGACTTCTTAATCTGAGTGAGATGTCCCTTCACCTCAGGGCCAAAGAGATCAGTGCCAAGCAATGGGACATTGACCAACTTGTGCTGGGTGTCTGTTATGAAAGTAAACGGCCTTAGCAAGGCGCTTTGTCACATGGCGATGGCTGTAGCCATGGCATGGGTGCAGGAATCGCCCATTTCCAAGGCTGTCTGATGTTAGCATTTAGCCAACATTTCACCCTGATCTTGGATCATCTGGGCTGCCTACTGCTGGTTGGCAGGGAGCATGGGAAGGAGAAGCCCAACAATCCTGTAAAGGGACTGGCCAAAGTAAGCCATCATGACTTAATAGCTGGCCTGCCAAAGACTGTGGGAGGTGGCTGCATAAACCTTCTTGGTCGCATGGTCCAAATTCCTGGACTCTTTGTCAGGTGGTTTGTCCATGTCTCCTTGGCCCTGAATCTCAGATGAACTCCTAGGTCAAGGAGTGATCTGAGGAACTCAAGAGGGTGCCTGTGGAGCCAGCCCGGTGGTGCTGAGGGTTGAGGTGCTGGACGCCACACCTCTCACCATGCTGGCGACCCGGGTTCAGGAACAAGCCCAGGTCGTCGGGGGTCGGCAGGGGAGGACTAGGATCGAGCATCTGCAGACAGCTCCCCTAGTCCTGGGGTGGGTTGGGGAAGCATACCACGCTGTGGCAGCCCCTGGGGATGCCTGGAGGCACTGCAGATGCAGGTGTCAGCAGAAGGGGAGCATGGCAGACATCTACACATCAGTGCATGGATGTCATTGCACATCTGTGCTCCATCGGGGACCTACTGGAGGAAAAATGGCTGGGCGCGACCGAAACAGCTTGATGGCTGCACCCTGTGACACCAGGAGGCCTGTTGTGGAATCACGCTGGGGGGGGTCTGGGCTGGCACGGCTAGACAGGGCATAGGGGAGCCCCCAGCGAGTCGGCAATGGCTGTACCGGACCCTCATCATGCAAGTGTGCCTGCTGCTCTCCAACGGGCAGGGCCGACGGCTGGATGCCCCAACCAGTAAGTCGCTGCAGAAGGCGTATAAACTGTGATATGATAAAAAAAAAAAAGAGGGTGCCTGTGGTGACAGCATATTTGCAGACCATCCAAGTAGCGGGTGCCAGGCAGGATGCTGGATAATGCCAAAACTCCAGAGCTGGTCCCAAAACAACCTCGGCCAAAGGGAAGGCAACAAAGGGGACTTGTCCTTGTCGAGGATGCCAGTAAATTAATATTTAGGCAAGGCCAAGCCAATTTTATATGTAGTGCACCCTATCCCAAAGCCTCAGGGTGCTTCACATAATGCATTACTCGGCATATCAGAGAAATTAAACAATAAAAATCCCAAAACAAATACAGTCACAAAGATATAAAACTGGAGGCACATCTCATGAAGATCATAAATCAGCACCAAAGCCCTGGCCAAACAGATAGACTTTCTGTCCCCCTTTTGAAAGCCTCCACCAAGAGGGAACTCAGAAGATAAAGGGGCAAGGAGTTCAACAGTGTTGGGGCCACCACCGAGACTGTTATATTCCCAGACTGGCATGACACTGAGATGGCCAATAGTAATTCCTCAGTGGAAAGGTGAGAATGGCTGGGAGCATATACCAGGCCAATTGGTCTTTAAGATAGGCAGAGCCTGATCCATACAGGGCTTCATATGTTAACAATGCAATACGCACAGGGGTGATCTACAGACCTCCAGCACAGAGGGAGGAAGTAGACAGGGAACTAGTGGAGAACATACATAGCATGGCAGCTAAAGGCAAAATCCTGCTACTGGGGGATTTCAATATCCCGGACATGGACTGGGCCACCCAGGTGGCTGCTTCAGCCAGAAGCACAGCCATCTTGGAATCCCTGCAGGGGGTTGGACTCAGGCAGCTGGTGCATGAGCCAACCAGAGACAAGTCAGTTCTGGACCTGGTATGGACCAATGGGAACAGAGTCAAAGAAATACAGGTAGAAGGGCAGCTGGGGTCCAGTGACCACCACATGGTAGGGTTCAGCATGGAGACATGAACTTAATTAAGCCACAGAAGGGCAAGAGTATTAGATTTCAGGAGGGCAGATTTCACTGAAATGGGTAGATGTATAGAAGCAGTCCTAGGGAAGGGAGGGGTAATAGAGGGGGTGGAAGAACAATGGGAGAAACTGAAAGGAGCCATTGTGGATATAACAAACCAATATGTTAGGATAGTGGCCAAAGGCAAAAGAAAAAGGAAACCACTATGGTTCTCCAAAGAGGTGGGGGACAAAGTCAGGGCTAAAAGGCTGAGTTTCAAGAAATATAAGGGGAGCCAAAGGGAGGAGGACAGGGAGGTGTACCTTGAATGTCTAAGGGAAGCAGGGAAGGCTGTTAGGAGGGTGAAGGCACAGACAGAAGAGGGTTTAGCATGGTCTGTAAACAAAGGGGATAAGGCATTTTATAGGTGCATCAGTGAAAGAAGAAAAATGGGGGAGGATTGTGAGGCTCAAAGGGAGAAGGGAGAGTGTATGGAAGGGGATCTGGGCAAGGCAGAAATACTGAACAAATACTTCTGCTCAGTATTTACTAAGGAGGGGGAGGGTCAAGGACCACAATTGGGCTGCAGAGGCAATTGGGGGGGGGGGGGATGGACACCAGTCCATTTACAGTGGAATGAGTTTTGGAAGAACTCACAAAGCCAAAGGTGGATAAGGCCATGGGGCCAGACAGCATCCACCCGAGGATATTAAAGGAGCTGCGAAGAGAACTAGCAGCTCCTCTGGTAGCCCTGTTCACAGAGTCACTCAACACGGGTGTCATTCTAGAGGACTGGAGGAGGCCACATATAGTCCCTCTGCACAAATACAGCAGTAGGGAGGAGGCAGGGAACTACAGGCCAGTCAGCCTCACCTCAGTGGTGGGAAAGTTCATGGAGACACTGCTGAAAGAAAGGATAGTGGCACATATGGAATCCAACGGTGCTCAGGATCTGAGGCAACATGGATTCGCAGCAGGAAGGTCATGTCAAACGACTCTAATAGATTTTTTTGATTGGGTGACTAGGGAAATAAATCAGGGAGGGATGGTAGATAACACCTACCTAGATTTCAGCGAAGCCTTCGACACCATCCCACACAGAAGGCTGAGTAACAAGATGGGTAGTCTGGGCGTGGGAGACAAGGTGGTGAATTGGGTTAGGAACTGGTTAACAGACAGAAGACAGAGGGTGGTGGTAAATGGGATACCGTCTGGGGAGAGGGGGTGGCCAGTGGGGTACCACAGAGATCAGTACTAGCACCAGTCCTGTTCAATGTCTTAATTAGTGACATTGCAGAGGGGCTGGAAGGAAAGGTCTGCCTGTTTGCAGATAACACCAAGATCTGCAGCAGGGTGGATACTCCAGAAGGGGTGCAGAAATTGAAGAGGGTCCTGGAGAACCTTGAAAGATGGTCAGAGATGTGGCAACTGAGGTTCAGTGCAAAGAAGTGCAAAATAATGCACCTGGAGAGAGGGATCCTGGGGAGTGCTACAGATTGGTGGGGGGGGGGGGAGCTGACTGTCACCAAAGAGAAAAGGGACATAGAGGTTATCATCTCTGATGACCTTACGGTATCAAAGCAGTGCACAAAAGTGGCAGGGAGGGCCAATGGCATGGGCAGAGGTATCACTAGCAGGAGGTGGGAGGTGGTGATGCCATTGTATAAAACATTGGTAAGGCCGCACCCAGAGTACTGTGTGCAGTTCTGGAGGCCACACCTGCAAAAGGACATAGATAAGGTGGAGACTATTCAGAAAAGGGCAACAAAGATGGTGCAGGGCTTGCACCACAAAACATATGAGGAGAGACTAAGGGACCTCAATATGTACTCACTGGAGAAGAGGAGACAGCGGGGGGACATAATTAAAACTTTAAAGTACCTCAAGGGCATAAACAAGACGCAGGTGGGGGACCTTTTCCAATGTAGAAAAAGTACTAGAACAAGGAGGCACAATATGAAATTGGAAGGGGGTAGATTAAGAGGCAATGTGAGGAAGTTTTTCTACACAGAAAGGGTAGTCGACGCTTGGAATAGTCTGCCACAGGAGGTAGTGGGGGCAAGCACAGTGGAGTGGTTTAAGCATGCCTGGGACAGGCACAAGGAAAGCTTGAGAGGGGAGGGAGGGAGTGAAGAAAAGCCATTGATCGCATAGGGTCAGTGGCCACATACAATGTATAGGGCCTATGGGCAGACTGGATGGGCCTAGAGGTCCTTATCTGCTGAAAATTTCTATGTTTCTATGTAACAAAGAGATCTTGAAGGTGGAGCACCACCTAATCAGGAGCCAGTGCAGTTGCCACAGCACAGGTGAGATACGATCCCTTTCGGATACGCCATACACTCATGTGGCCATTGAATTCTACACCAGCTGCAGGTGGTACACCAACCTTCCAGATAACCCTAGGTACAGAGCGTTACAGTAGTCCAAACTCGAGGTCAGGAAAGCATGTACTAGGGTCGCCAGATCTTCTTGCCCAAGATAGCGTTTAATCCAGAAGATAGTCCTTAACTGGAAAAATCCACTTCGGACTACGGCCACTTCTGCACTAGCTCCAATGGAATGTTCAAGGACTCTAAAATAAGTTGGAGCAACACCCCAAAAGAAGTCAAGGCTGATGCAGCTGACCAGCCATCTGAGGAGTCATGGTCAAACTGCTGGGTCCTGGTTAAGGCTATCAGCAACTCAGCCTCTGAGTCTGATGAATCCTTGAACACTGCCTTGGTACTCTTTTTGCCGTGGACCACCCTGGTATCTTGGGTGATTCCATCAACAAGCAGTCTGTCAAGCCAGCAGCAAGGAAAGACTTCTTGGTGGGTGCCCCATACCGCAGCTGCAGTAGAGGGGGCTCCATTACCAGTGGAGGAGGAGAAGCAGATGCTCTGGTCTGGTGGACTGGCACAGGAATGGCCAGAGGAGGCCAAGGGATTGTAGGCCTTAGGGGCAGAGCCCAGCCCCTGCCAGCAATGGTCCACTGTTGCCGGAGGAGCTCCTCAAACTGTCCAAGCCTACAGTGTTGATGCCTCTCCTCTCCCAAGGACAAGGAGGTTGAGGAATGTTGATACCGATGTCCCCTGGTTGAGCGAGATCAAAAGCACAAATGCTACGACCTCAGTGATCAGACTGAGGACCAACGATGGTGGCAGCTTCTGAGGTAACTCAGCTGGGGGTACTGACCGGTCCTCAATCTCTTTGGTGTGGACAGGAAGCACTGGGGTCTGGGAGAAAGACGACTCGTCATCAGTCTCCTGTCAGCCAGTCAACCAGTTCAAGAAAAATCACGACTAGCTGGTCAACTGGAGTCAAAGTCAAAAGATTCGGTGGGGCCTCTGCAGGAACCTTGACCTGGCCCTGGACCAAAGGAAGTTTGACCACGGTTGAGCAGTCAGGGGAGTCAAAGGAGCCGGAAGAGCTCCTGGTCCTGGTGGTGGCACTTTTTGTGCTTCCTGTGGTAGGAAGGGCTCTCCCCAAAGGTCTGGAGGGTCACACGCATCTCCTGTAACATGTCCTAGGACACTCTGATGCTTTGCCCCAGCAGGAGCAGCAACAAGACTGATGATGCACCTGCCCTAGCTGCCGCCTCCTCAGCAAACTGGGCTGCTCTCCCGTCCGCAGCCATAGCCAGTTTGCAGTCCTTCGGCCTACCTAAGAGGAGTCGGGCCTTCCATTCTTTGATGGAAACCACGGGCATAGCCTGACACTTAGAATAGCTGTTGATGTCATGCCCTTCAGCCAGGCAGCAGATGCACATATTGTGTGGGTCAGTGACTGACATCTTCTGTCTGCACCTGATGCAGAACTTGGGGCTGGGTTTCTGCTGTTCCATAATGATCATTGATCAAAGGAGCGAAACCGTAACACTCAGGAGTGACAATAAGTTGAAATTATAAACTTTTAATTGAGACATCTCCAAAGAAAGCACTTCAATTAGCACATCCTTCTATGCATGTTGAGCTGCAAAGGAGTAGGCCTGTCTCTTCCAGCTGAAAGAAAGATATGACATCATGGGGTGGAGCTGGAGGATATACCACCTAATTGGTGGAAGGAGCTAATCTTGAAGATTTCTGATGACTCTGCTGTCTCTAGCAGAACTGCCATGTGGGTAGTGAAGTGTATTAACAACATTAGAACTTCACCTGGTTTAATTTCAGCTGGTTTACTTCTGTATCCCGTCCCCTCCCCCCAGCCAAGAATGAAACTAGACAGTATTGTCTAACTTCCACGCCTGTTCAACAAAAACTAACTTGCTATCTAATGAACTAAAATGTCACAATTGTGATGTCAGAATGTGAATAACTTGAGCTGTAACTTTCCCATTACCATTGACAAGATGCCCCTATAAACGAGGTATCTTACCTCAGTGGGGCCAGGGAGGTTCGGGGGATCAGCAAATGCATTTGACCTCCCACATTTCAATTAATGGAGCAACGGTAATTTTTTTTTTCTACATAGGTTATATACTCCTATGTTGCCCCTGGCTGCTCCACCTTTGACCGACCCCGCCTAGTCCTGTCAGCCTGCTTCTCTGGGACTTACTTCCTTTGTCATCCTCTGCCATAGAACTGTGGGGGGTGCCCAGGTGCAGGGCTGGCTAAGGGCTGGTCATCATCCTGCAGTCGCTGGTGTTTTTCCTTCGATTTTCTTCCTGGGCCCACAGGACGTGCAATGGGTATGATGTACATGCTCTGCCTCCACCAAGGCACCCCCATTGCCCTGAACATAGGATTCACTTGTGCCGCCATGTGGACACCTCCAAGTGGCAGTCAAGCAGCAAGCTACAGCAGCTTATCCTCCCTGAGGAAGGAGAGCAGTCTAGGGACACTCGATCCTCCCTCCCCAGCCAGCTCCCGAGTGACCCACATCCACTTCCAAACGTGGGTCAACGGCAGGACAAGAGGTGAGATACCCAGTGCCCCAGTCCTCCACACCACTGGGCTTGCTCGAGCAACATTAATTTAAGAGAAATGAGGCAGGTCAGATTTCTGGGAACAGCAGGCAGGCTGCTTTTAAACCTTTTGCACTTAATGGGGGCTATGCACAAAGAAAGGGAATGGCTATATCGGTGGTGCATAGGCAACCCTAATACTGAACGCTGTGCATCAGGGGTCCCATGGACCCCTTGCTGTATTCAAAGAAAAGGCGCACCCCTTCCACACTCAATTCCCCAGCCGGTCACGCAGCTACATACATGGACTCTCTAGGTAGTGTAAGTGGGTATGCCCGCACTCCCTGCCATTCATGAAGGCATGGAGTGCTGGGTGAGGGGGAGCAGGATATGGCAGCAGGCATCTTGCTGTATCTGTTGTGTGCCCCCACATAGTGCACCCATTGGCTGCATTGGGACCTAACCCCCTCGCCACCACCATGCTGCCCTGGCCCTTAGTCAGGAATGGAGAGCTGGGGCAGCTATTTAGGCAATCAGCTGACACTTCTGCAATATTGGACTTGCATCATTCCTTAATCCCCTGCTCTGCTTGGAGCAGGGGATACACTCTGTGACCAGGATGGGCATCCAATTGGATGCCCACCTGTGTCCATCGATCCTTCCCCCCGCACATCAGTACGTCAGGGGGCTGAGCCACAAACAGGTACCCTGTGGTGGCCAGCTGCAGTGAATGCCATGTCCTGCATGCCTGTTCGCTGGTGCAGAGCTGTGCATGCCAGGTACATGCCTTTTGAGCATACCTGGCCCAGAAGAGTGCATTACCCACAATATGCAATTAGAATTCAGGTACCAAAAATTACATGGTTTTGAAAAAAGAACTTTATACAAAGTTATATATATATAGATTTTTTTTTTCATTTATTTGTTCATCTCCCACTATGCGCTCCAGAGTCCCCCACTCCCTCGGGCCGCCATGGTCACGACTTACCTCCTACTCTCCTCACTTGAACCCTCCATCCTCACATCTGCAGCCGACCCAGGGTAACCTGGTGTAACCCTTCACCGGGTAGGTCCCTCTCCTCTGAGGGGGAAGGCACTGGGGGAGGTTGCCGGCACATTCACTATTTGGCCCCGGGGTGCTGCTGAGGCGGACTTGGCTCCCTGGAGGGCTTCAGTGGTGTTTGAAACCGGCAGCCATCATCCGACGGATCCCAGGAATTTTTTTCCAGTTTTCTCTGGTTCCTCACTGTGTTGCTCCTGCAGTACCTCCAGTCTCCACTGGGGGCCACTGCCAAGCGATGCTACCCTGCAACCCACCCCAAGAGAGGAGAGCAGTCCTTCAGGTGCTCAATCCTCTCCTTCCCCCTGCCAACCCACGGTGCCCAAGTCTGTTTCCCGAACCCAGGTTGCTGGTGCAGCACGAGGTAAGGCATCCAGCGCCTCAACCCTCAGTGCCACTGGGCCGGCATATTTTGGTTTTAATGAGTAGGATGTACTGTATTATTACTTGGGCTTCCTTTCTTCTCTTAAAACTCTCTATAAGTTGCTCATTTTGACCCGTTTCTGCTTGATGCTCACAAATACATTTCTGTGAACAACCACTGACTATTTATAAAGATATGTCAATAATTTTGTATTATACAATGGACATCAGAAAAAATCCTGTAACCTGATTGGTCATCTATGGTCTTTCCCCTGGCAATAACCTGTGTCTGTGGAAGGGCATTTCTAGAAAACATAATTAAATGCATTTTAAATTTGTTTTGCATGTCTAGCCATTGTATAGTCACAATAAGCACTCCAGTACATGAGTAATTGGGGGATTAGCCAAGTCTCATGTGGTTAAGTCACTCAGATGTGCCTCATACCCACCACATGAGGTGTGGGTAAATTCCCCAATAACTCATGCTGTTTTATGCCTTACTGCATAAATATGAAATGCCAGAAAGGTTGAATGAAGTATATTAAAGAAGGCAATTGTTTTCCTAGTCACCTGGGCTGAAGTGTTGCATAGTTTTGTCAGTGTCAGTGGCTCAGTAGGTAGCACACTCACCTTTGAGGCCGGGAGATCAGAGAGCTGTGGGTTCAGTTCCCACATCTGGCACGTGGGTTAATATCCCAGTACTGACACTGCAGTGCAGCATGAGAGGGGTGCTGCACTTCTGAGGTGCCGTCTTTCAGATGAGACGTTAAACCGAGGTCCCATCTGCCCGGATTGGTGGTAGTTCAGGTGGATGTTAAAGATCCCATGGCACTAATCGAAAAGAGTAGGGAAATTTCCCCAGTGTCCTGGCCAAATTTTCCTCATTCACTAAAAGAAAATACCATCAACAGCTTAATCTGGTTCAAGGTCAGTTGGCATTCATCTGTATCCCCCTTCCCCAGGTCATGCCTGAAAATAGGCAGCATTTGTCTAGTGCACTTACCCGGGCAATAAAATAATTCTACCATCTAACCTCGGCAAGTCTATGCCCCCCCCCCCCCACACACACACACTTTTTGCTGCACTCCACTACCTCTAAGTGGGCCAGTCCAGGATAATTTTCAATAAATAATTATTCAATGTATCCACCCAGCCACCTCCGGAGGTTCTTTCAATAATGTTCCCAAGTGTTGACTTTCCCCTCAGAACAAACAAATATCTTACCTGGAAGACCCAGTATGACGAGGACAGGATAGTACACATTCAGAAACAAAACGAATGGGCTACTCATGTTTCATGGACTCAGTGTGCACTTCTCTTCCCAGATTCAAGGCAGAAACTCCTGTCAGTTGCAGCACATTCAGAGCTGTGTTGCAGTAAGTCCCTCCAGCCCACTGTAATCCTCCCTCCGGCATCAATCAGTCACTGTCACCAACCTGGACACAGGAAAATGCTATACAATGCTGAATTGTTTCAATTGAGTTAAATCAACAGGGTTATCTCTCTGGGAACTGAAAGCCTGCCTTTCCTTCTCTTGGCCCTTTTCACAAGACTGCATTTACAATACACCTCCATTTACTTTAGTTGATTTGCTCACATTTCACTGGTCACACGGGATTATCATTAGCTGGAAGATTCCAAGACCATCTGCACTGGAAGCACAGTTGGGTTCCCATGGATCTCCTATCATACAACATGTCAATTATTCCTCTTCAGTTACTGTCCTCTTGGAGGTTGGAGCACATTACCCCTTTGTGCCACACTCTGTGTTGGCTGCTTGACAGATGGTGAGTTGACTATCTTACAAAGTCTGAACAACCTGGGACTACCCCCACTACCGTAGGCTGTGACCCCCCCCCCCCAAAAAAAGGAGACCTTCACAGTAGAGCCTGGTCCAGGTTCCCTCCTCCTGCCTTAAACTGGCACAAGACAGTGTCTTTACAGTATGTACCCCCATGCTGTGGAAGGCTTTCCCGGTAGAAGATTTGCTGTGCCGCTTCAGTGGCTATGTTTAAAACTAGAGTGTGCTGGCATCTCTGATTACAGGTTTTTCTGAACTGACCTTTTTACAATAAGCAAGCAATAAGGCACAACAGGTGTGGGTTACGCTGAGGTAACCACCTGTCCAGGGGCGTAGTGAGGCCAGACGCCACAGGTGGAGGGCCTTACAGACCCTGGAAAAGTGGTTATCTAGTCTAAACCACACCTTGGAGTGTCTTACTGCACGTATAGGGGGCACTATAGCACAGTGGTTTAAGGTGCAAATCAGGAGACCTTTGTTTGAATCCCACAGCCCCCACTTGCATACTGTGTGACCCTGAGCAAGTCACTTAACTTCCCTGTGCTCCCAGGTTGCACCTGTAAACAAGCTTCAAGCTTAGTGTGTCTCACCTGGTTAAACAATTGGAAAAAATATATACATAAAGTGAGAAAACTGAGAAACATTTAATAATAAAGTGCCAAATTGTTTTTATTTTATTTATTTATTTATTTAATTATTGCATTTTGGTAACCAGGTGAGCCCGCTGAGACCAGAGGTCCCTTTTTCAGGGGCGACACGGAGTTAATTACATACATTGTTTATAAGTTCATATACAATTACTTAATATAGTTCAGAAATTCACAATATACATTTGGATCAGAGATAACAGAAATAACAGCAATTGACTTGGGATTCACATACTGAGTACTACAGAAACAAATTAGTCACGAAGGAAGGAGACAGTCTGACAGTGATGATCAGGGTAAATAGCAGGATAAATAATGACCAACAGGTTCTAGTGCTATGAGGAATGTGTTCTAAAGTGTCAAGACCAACTGTGTAACCCTTAGGCTGCCGACAGAATTAGAACATGTAGGAAGTTTGGACTGATATATCAGTCCGTGGCCCTGCAAGGGTTAAACAAAGTTATTTTCCATTGTTAACTCTTGCTGTAGCCTGGACTTTAATACACATCCTGAATTCCTATACATTCTTAGTCTACTGGCAGCCTATGGGTTAAAAGTAACTAGTATAAGTAGTCCCTTCCCACCCGTCATTCATCTGTCTTTACACACATTCAATAGATGAAATGTTTATTATGTTATAATTACAGGGGCTGCCAGAAACAAGTGTACATACCTTGCCAGGCTGGCAAAGGCAAACTACTACAAGGAACAGTTAAATAGTAGCTGGGGAATGGTAAAAGATTTTGGCAAAACATCAAGGAACTGCTGGGCAAAGAGGATCGGAAGCACCCTACATTACTAAATGTGAATGGCACCACCACAATGGATCCTTGCACAATCGCAGAAACCTTCAATGCAGCATTTACAGATCTAAGTGGGGTCCTCCTGCCTGACTACCTTACTCCCTGCGGCCCAACACTGTCAACCCCTAATCAGGATACCGTCACCCCCCCCCCACTTCTACTTTAGGGGTGTCTCGATCAATGAGGTCAGAACCTATGTTAAGAAGGTACTTGGCAAATCCAGGTTGGGGAGTGATAGTGCTGACATGAAGCTTGTGTCAGTTGCACTTGAAGAGCTGCTTATTCCTATCACCAAAATATTCAACAAGTCTCTCACATTGGCTACATGTCCGACAGCATGGAAGCTAGCACTGGTGATCCCTGTGTTTAAAAGTGGGGATTGCTCCAGTACGGCCAATTATCGGCCTATCTCCATTCTCCCCCCACCCTTATCAAAAGTCCTGGAAAGAATAGTAGCAGATCAGATCATTGAACACCTCCAGAAATACGATCTACAGTGTCAGCAGCAACATGGCTTTCTCAAGGGTCACAGTACAACAACGGCTCTTGTTGAATTCACAGACGATGTCCATAAGGCCTTGGACAGCAGCAAACTAGTGGGATCCATATTTATAGACCTCACCAAGGCCTTTGACACTGTTAATCATACCATACTCCTGCAACAATTACATCCCTTAGGTTTCTCCTCCGAAACTGCCCACTGGGTAAAAGATTACCTCTCTAACCGGTCCCAAAGTGTCAGGATCGGGTCAGTGATCTCCTCAGCAAGGGAAATCAATCTCAGAGTCCCTCAGGGGTTCCCTCCTCTTCAGTCTGTTCTTGAATAGACTACCAAATGCATGGAATAGCAAGATTATTCTTTATGCCGATGATGCAGTTATTCTGGCTAGCAGTACCCAGTTTGATCAGCTACAGTATGAACTGCAGTCCACCTTCCACTCCCTGGAAGATTGGTTCAGTGTACAGAAACTACTCCTGAATTACAAGAAAACCAAAATGTTGCTGTTGTCCAGTTCTCAACACAAGAAATCCTACCCATACCTGACATTAGTCAATAATAAGGCCACTCCCCTTGAACAGGTACGTGCTTTTAAGTACCTGGGGGTTTTCATTGACAACACCCTTTCCTATTCTCAACATATTGATAATGACATCAAAGCAGTCAGTGTCAAGCTGGGTGTCTTACACAGGCACAAATAATACCTTACACCTGCTGCCCTCTGCCTGTCAGTCTCCAGCTCTGTCCCATCAATAATTGACTACGGCCTGGTAGTCTATGGGGCTGCATCAGATACAACACTTAAGCGTATTATGATAGCCCTCAATAAGGCATTCAGACCAGCATTGGGAGCTGACAACAGATTTCACACATGTTCACTCTATGAACAAACCAACTGGCTGAACCTCAATAGCAGGATAAAGTACCAGATGTGCCTTCTGGGCAAGAAAATCCTGCTAGAGAACACTCCCCCCTTTCTCAAACCCATGTTGCAGACTACCCGCATCTCTTACCACACCAGGGGTGTGACCAGAAACTCTCTAACCATCCGTTTCAGGAGAACCTCTCTGGGACAAAGGTCCTTTGCCTATAGAGCACCCCAAAGGCTAAATGAGATCCTCACTAGCAACACCTGCATCTCAGCATTTAAACTGTTGCTAAAGCAGCACCTCTCTGATGCCTCCACCTGCACCTGTAGGTAATCCTGGCAGACAATGCCTAATTCCCCTCAGGGGTACCTCATGGCCACTCTTGCCACTCCTCTAAATGACATTCAACTCCTACAACTTCCCCTCCATCCCCCCTCTCCCTCTGTTTTCTGTGACAATGCCTGACTTCGGCAGCACTACTCCATGGATTATTAGCATGATTAAATGCCTCCTGGGCCCCGAGGAATTACCTGACTATCAAGTCTCTCAACTATACCTCTCCCTTCTACCACTTCTCCAATTTCTCCCTCCTGCCAATTGTCCAATCTCCTAAGAGCATTCTCTTCCTGCTTTGCACTTTATAACTATATGTACTGCATTATTATACCATCCTTATTATTCCTTCATCCCATGTTTAACCTTAACAGGTCATACCTGTTGTGTTATGTTGTATTGTAAATGTAAAGTACCTCTTCTGACGTGAAACCTTTGAAAAAGAGCATTTTGCTCAAAGGTTTTTTCCGAAGAATAAAAATAAAAAATTATGGAATACTGGAAATCAAACTTCTACAAAATTCCTCTGGCAGAATAGTCACCCCCTCGAACACAGCAGAAGGCCTTATTTGGAGTCAATGTCTCAATTTAATCTGTAGCAGGATAAGGCAGGAGGTGGGAGAAGCAGGGCAGGGAGAGAGAGTCACCAGAGATGAAAAGG
The DNA here is from genome assembly GCA_016271365.2 of Neoceratodus forsteri. Lineage (NCBI taxonomy): Eukaryota > Metazoa > Chordata > Ceratodontiformes > Ceratodontidae > Neoceratodus > Neoceratodus forsteri. Next base: position 944,483,498 of record CM057451.1, on the reverse strand, counting down.
TGATTCTCCCCTTCCCACCGATCACCGGAGTTTTATTTATTTTATTTATTTGGAAAATGTTTCACCAGGAAAGACAACATGAGCTGTAAACAGCTCATTTCCAGAAGCGTCCGAGAGACAAGAGTTGGGAGTGAAGCAAACACATAGCAATTCAAGTACAATTTCTAAACCAAACAGTGTAGTACAATTACACAATAACCCAAACCAACCACCAGGGTAAACAAAACTATATTTGGATATAGCATAAATTGCAACAACCCAAGAGCAGGTGATCCAGTAGGGTAAAGGTTAGAGGATAGATAACACATTTGAAGTGCTAGAAGTAGGAGGCTGAGCACAAGATTCAAAATGCTATTGTATACCCAAGGGAGGGCAGTTATAAGACAAATGGGGAACTGGAAGGGCAAGGGGTAGAGGGTGGGGGATGGAAGAGGGAGAGAGAGGGACAGCCAAGATCTATACCATCCACGTTGCTGAGAACCCCTGCAAGGGGGTTAGGACCAGGCAGAAAGGAGGGAGAGAAATGGAGCAAGGTGGTAGAGAAGAGAGGCAGGGAACAGGAGGGGAGGAAGGGATAAGGAAGAAGGGAGGTGGGCAGGTGATGGATTTGAAAGTGGGGGGGAAGGGAGAGGGGGGAAAAGAGAGACAATCTATACCCCTTCAGGATGCAGAGAACCCTGCCAGAGGTTAGGATTATAAAGTGGGGGGTACGAAAGAGGGGTAGAAGAGAGGGAGCCAAGATCTACCCCTTCAGGATTACAGAGAACCCTTCACAGGGGACAGGACCAGGCAGAAAAGGAGGGGAGAGAAGGGGAGCAGGGAGGAGAAGTGGAGTGTGGCAGGTAACCGGAGTGGAGAAGAGGGATAAGGAATATTTATTTATTTATGTATTGCATTTTGGTGACTGGGTGAGCCCACTGAGACCTAAGGTCCCTTTTTCAGGGGCGACCCAGAGTTAATTACATACATTGGATATAAGTTCATATACAATTCCACAATCTGGTTCAGAAAATCACAATACACATTTGGGTCAGAGATAACAGACATAACAACAGTTGACTTAGGATACACATACAGGATATTACAGAAAGCAAATTAGTCACATAAGAGGGAGACAGCCTTGTAAGGGATGGTCAGGGTAAATAGTAGGATACGTAAAAACCAACAGGTTCTAGTGCTATAAGGAATGTAATCCCCAGTGTCAAACTAGCTGGGGAGCCGTGGACCTTCTAGTTCTTAACGATTGTATGGGTGAGGATTTTTGGGCCTGGTAGCTGGGGATTAATGGTAGCAGCCTCAAAGACACAGCCCCAGCAGGTACACTTTTAGGGTGGACTTAAATCCTTGAAGGGTGGAGCATTCAGTCAGATTCTCTAGGAGTGAACTCCAGAGGTAGGGTGCTGAGTACCCAAAGGACCACTTGCCTAGACTAATGCACACACGAGGGATGTCAAGAGGGTGGCCAGCCGATGACTGCAGATCCTGATGGTGAACCTTGGGATTTAGAAGGCCCTGAAAATTAGGGGAAGGGCCCATATTAGTGAATTTGTAGGTCAGACATAGCAAGGGATAGGACAGTTCGTGCCCTATTGAGGGCCAGTTGAGGTCCACGAGGACCTCACAGTGATGCCTCCTAGGTGGGGAGCAGGTAGCAAAGAGCGCAATCCTATTGTATAGAACAGATAACTTTCATTGTTCACTCTCCTTAGGAAAAAGTAGGAGGGGAGCACCATAGAAGAGGGTGGGAAGTAGTGTGCTATTGGCTATAGCTCATCGGGCATCATCGGTTAGGGAGTTTCCAAGCCTGTAGAGTAGGCCAAGCTTCTGGTGAGTGGTCTTAGCTATGTAGTCTGATTGCAGCTTGCAGGACATTTCTTGATCAAGGTAGACACCAAGATATTTGACCTTATCTACAACTTCAACTTGCGTCCCTAGGGCTGTGTGGAGCTGAAGCAGGTTTTGCCTGTCTGCTCCCAGACGCCTGGTCCCAAATAGGACAGCCTTTGTTTTTTTGTCATTCAACACCAGTAAGTTAGAGGTAAACCAGGCCTCAATTACCGTGAGACAGACCTGAAGTTTTGCAGAGATGACGCTGGATTGAGGATCACTGCAGTATGCAACTGTGTCATCTGCATACAGGATCAGGTTGTCCAGTCCACAGTCCCGCCCAATGTTATTAACAAAGAAAGTGAAGAGCAAAGGGCCCAGAATCGAGCCCTGGGGTACTCCAGTGATCACTGGTCTGCAACCAGATTGTACTCCTCTCCATTGTACTTTCTGGGTCCTGTTTAGCAGGTAGCTTTCAAACCAGTTGAGCAAAAGCATGTCTAGTCCAAGCAGTTGAAGTCCAGAGAGAAGCAATTAGTGGCTGACCAAATCAAATGCCTTCGATAAATCAATGAGTATTACCCCAGTTGGGGACCCCTTGTCCATGGCATCCAGGGTATCAGTCGTGAGTCTGATTAGGACTGTGTCCATTCCATGGCCTCTTCTGAATCCATGCTGATTGTCGGCCAAGAGCAGATGCCATTCTAGGTAGCCCTGCTGCTAGTTATAGACCAGCCTGTCCTGCACCTTCGCAAGAGGGCAGAGAATGGAGATGGGCCTGTAGTTCCCCATGATTACTCGAGGCCCCATTTTGTGGAAGGGACTACCACTGCCACTTTCCATTAGCATGGTGACCGGGAGGATAATAGCTGGGGCAGTGGCCTGCAGCAATCTGGGCTCAAGTCGATCTTGTCTAGGGGAGGAGTCAGGGTTTATTCGTTTTAGGAGGGGTAGCACTTCTGAGGGCTTGTCTAATTTGAGATGAAATTGAGGCTGGATCTGATCCCATTCAGTTTCTATTCTTTGGGGAGTGTCAGAGGGGAAAGGAGGCTTAGGGTTGCCGAGATCAGTAAAGAGGATATTGAATGCCTCAGCTACTGTGGAAGGGTCATTGGTCAGAGTATCATCAACCAGAAGAGCACCGTCTTGGGTACTGGTGGCACCCTTCAGTAGCATATTTATTTGGCCCCAGAATTTCTTGGGATCCCTTAGGTGCTGAGAGTGGAGATCACGCAGATACTTGATTTTTGCATTTTTAGTGGCTTTCTTGCACTTATTTCTCAGTGCCCTGTATTTCTCCCAATCTGATTTGAGACTCATAGATTTATAATGCCCAAAGTAAGTATTGGCTCCCAGTTTACAGCACATAAGTCAGAGCAGAAATCAGCCGGGATGAGGTTAGCATTGTTTCTGGTCTCAAACACCCTGGGTGGCAGTTTAGGGAGCTTGTTAGACCATGTGCAGAAGGTGGGTGAGTGGTCACTCAGTGAGTCAGCAATTATTCCGATGGTCTGTATCCTCTCAGGGATCATGACTAGAGCCCAGCTGAGCAGGGTGCGGTTGCCAGATTTGGCATTATGCCTGGTGGGCAGTTCAATGACTTGCGTGAGACAGGTGTCAAGGACTGGGTTCTTAGTTCCGGTAGTGCTGATTGTGTACCAGTTTTGGTTGTAGTTCCCCAAGAGTATCATCTCCCCTTGGGTATGCTCCACTAATGCTTGAGTTAGCATTTCTAGAGAAGAGGCAGCCATTTGAGGAGGTAGGTAGACAACCTAAGTATAGGGGTTTGGTATCTCCAAGTAGCACTCTAATGAGTATTAGCTCACTCATGGAGTTGCACAAGGGTGGAAGGTCAAGCTGTATGGCGTTGAATTTGGAGCTAATGTAGATAAGAACCCCCCCAACCTTCTTCCCAACTCGATCCTTTCTGAACACATTATAGCCTATTAGAGCAACATCTTGGGGAAGTATTTGTGGCTTTAGCCAAGTCTCGGACACTGCATTCACATCAGGCTTGTATAGGGCTGTCCATGCCTCCAGGTCCTGTACCTTGTGTCTTAAACTGTTACTGTTCATATGTACTAGTTTAAGTCCCCTAGCATTGGCCCAACAGAGGCTGGTGGCATCACTGAATGTATAGTATGGGGTGGATGGGCCGAGGTTAGATTCAGCATCCCCACACAGTGCTAACTTAAGTTTAGCCAGATACCTGATGATTTTAGTGGGGAAGGAGAGGAGGAGGATCTTCTTGTCAGGCTTTTTTATATTTGTAAAAGAGATTGTAGCAATTTCCTTGCCTAGTTAGGCCATACATGGGTAGTAGTAGTATTGAGACATTAGCGTTCTCCCTTACCCCATAGTACCCATAGGGGTGATGGCGTGTACTTTCTCCTGGGTCCAAGGGATCATATCCCAGGGAATGTAGCTGGTCATCCCCCATAATTAAGGCTGCATAGGCAAAAGCAACAATGATGCCCAGATGCCTCATGGTACACGTTCAAGAAAGGGCTCAGCAATCAACTTGGGCTGGGAGTGGTCAGCAGTATGTGCAGATGAACCCTCTACCTCTAAGAATTATCCAGCTATAGGAAGGTTAGGACAATTGCAGCATTGATTAGAACACAGTTAGTCTTGTGGGTTAAAGCAATTTCCAACAATGATTCAAGTACAATCAAGCTCGTAGGGGTTTACCCAGCAATAGGCAAGTTAAGGCAGTCAGCAACAATTGACATAATGACAGCCAAGCATGAAGATTTAAAGCAGTATGTTACAACAATAGTATTCTGTCAAGCTTGTTCACATTCATTCTTTCCATGCCAAAAATTCATTTGTTAACCCTACTTGTAGCACTTTAGATAGGAGAGAGGAGAATAATAAGAAGGGAGGGGAGAAAAACATATCAGTAACTCAGCCTAGCCCCACCCAGTTAAGCAGTCAGATCCCATTGGCCCTAGGCTCTGTAGCCCCACCCATATTGGCCATTTAATAGAAGCTGCGGTCTAGGAGGGTAGGAGGGAGAAAATCCCTGCTGTGATCAGGAGTTCCACAGTTCGGTCCCCTTCTGTCAGCCACTGACAGATTCAGGCTGCTGTGTGCAGGAGTGCCCAGGGGTTTCAGGCGCTCCCCCCATTGCCTCCGATGCAGCCGAAGAATCTGTGTAGAGTACAGTCAAGTCCAGTGACGGGGCTCTTACATACCCCGTCGCAGCAGATTTGAATTTTGGTGCCAAGTCTCCAACCCTCGTGGTGGTTGGATGGCAAGGGGAGACTCGGCTGTCAGCAATAGTCCAGAAAATCCCTGCTGTGTGCAGGAACCAGAGAAAATCCCTGCTGTGCACAGGAGTTCCACAGTTTGGTCCCCTTCTGGCAGCCACCGACAGCTTTGGGCTGCTGTGCGCAGGACTGCCCAGGGGTTTCAGGTGCTTCCCCCCCATCAACGCCGATGCAGCTAAAATATCCATGCAGAATAGAGCCAAGTCCAGCGATGGGGCTCTTAAATACCCCGTCGCAGCAGATTTGAATTTTGGTGCCAAGTCTCCGACCCTCACGGTGATTTGATGGCAAGGTGAGACTCAGCTGCCAGTAATAGTCCAGAAAATCCCTGCTGTGTGCAGGAGCTGGAGAAAATCCCTGCTGTGCACAGGAGTTTCACAGTTCGGTCCCCTTCTGGCAGCCACCAAAAGATTCAGGCTGCTGTGCGCAGGAGTGCCCAGGGGTTTCAGGTGCTCCCCCCGTCGCTGCCGATGCGGCCAAAAAATCTGTGCAGAGTACAGCCAAGTTCAGCGATGGGGCTCTTAACTATCCCATGTGCCAGAATGAGGATTTAAAACAGGCAATCCCCTTAGGTGTTCTATTTCACTCTGTCCTTTCTCCTTTTTTTTCCTGACTATCCTTTCTTTTCCCTATCAGGGTGGCCAACCTGATATCTATTTTCTATTCTTTTCTATCCCCTATTTGTTAAAATGCTTGTGTTCCCATTTAAAAGCAGATCCTGAAAATTAACTGGTGCCTTAAAGAAAGAGCAGTGGTTCCCTGCTGCTGGAAGCAGTATGTTGAATTTGGTCCCAGCTGATGTGTGTTTTGAAATGATTATTTAACCACCAGGAGTGGTTTCTTATAAAGAGGACATAGCTCTGAAGTGGATGCAGAGTTCCAAAGAATGTACAAAATTTGCCCGTTGTTTCATGCTCTTGTGTCTTGCAGCAAGTGTGTAGACTGAGCTAACTCAGTCGGGGAAACACAGAAAAATACTCCCTTAGAAAAAAATGAAGGGAGTTTAAGCATATAAAACCCCTATGATGCCCATATAAAGAAATGCTGCAGGTATCAGATACAGCAAAGAAGCTAGCTTTGCTGTCAAACAAAACAGGGCTGAAAATGAAATGGGAGCCGACGGCTGAAAGTTTTCAGCCAACAGCTGTTTTGCAAAGCTAGGTAACGTACAGAAAAAGTTGTTTCTCAAATGAAAAAGAAAGTATTTGTATAAATTAAAAGCAGTTATTGTGTCTAGCTATAAAGAAATGCATGCCCTGGAAATTGTCTTCTGTTTTGTATGTTTTCTTTAAAAAAGGTTTATTTCTCTTAAAAAAGCAGTAGGTTCGTAGTGCTTGCAAGAGTAAACAGATAAGGAGCGTGCCCTTTTCTGCTTACATTTTCAGGCCTAGTGATACCTACTGAATATTTTTCTTCTGGTTTAAAATATTACAATGAGCCAGAAATAAAAGAAAAAGGGTCATTACCTGATGATGTTTCCAGAGGTCCTGCTATAGGCTGGCAGCCCTGAACTGACTGTATTTATGGGAGAAGCAGTCAGTGACATCACAGCAGGGAGAGTCAGCTCCCAAGTGTGATGTCATGCCCTGTAATTAAGGATTTATTTAGCCTTTTTCTTCAGAAGAGAGACCTCGTTTGTATCAAGATGGCCATGAGAATTGCATTAAGCTAGGCAGGCTAGGACATTGTTTTATGAAATGTAGAGGTTTAAAATAAAGTGTTCCTGCTAACTGATGTTGTCATCTGACCTCTGATGTCACGTCAGGCTGCCATAAAAGTATGTCCACCAGAGAGCTAGAGAGATAGATAGGAGAGAGAGTATGGAAGATGGTCAGTTGCTTTCTGATCAGAGACTGAGCAAGAGCTAAGAAGAGCTGAGTGTGGAGGTTTACACACTGTTAAGAGGGAAGATCTCAGGAATTCTTTTGATTTTGATGCTTAATGGAAGAAGAATGATGTCCTGATGATTTACATTGGTGTGAAGAATTAACACCCTCTTATTTTTCTTTTTGTAAATATCCTTTATTTTCTTTATTTTGCTTGTTGGACAATAAATTGAAAAATGCAGAATATGCATTTTTTATGCACTATATTACAGTTGTCTGTCTAAATCTGTTATAAAGAATCCTCGCTACCACACCCTGTCGTAGCAGATTTGAATTTTAGTGCCAAGTCTCTGACCCTCGCGGGAATAGGGAGGCTGGAGAAAATAGGGTAAACTAGGAATAGAAAAAGGGGGGCATCAGTAGGGTGGAAGAAGGGGTTGTGGGGAGAAGGACAGCCATAGAGTGTCAAAATAGCACAGTAGCTTGTGGATGGTAGTACAGTGTTGAAATGGCACAATAGGTTGTGGTAGGGGGTGGGTGGAGGGGGCATAACCGGAGGTAGCATGTGAGGAAGTAAATCAGAGGAAGGAGTGGTGAGTTTAAGAGCTCCAGCTGGCGGGTAACTCCACCCCAGTCCCCGTGCTCTTCCAATCAGCAGCGGAGGAGAGAAACATGGAAGAGAACACCCTCCTCCAATTGCCTGCATAGCGTACTCTCTGAAAAGGGCGTCTACCATAAGTGGCCTTCCCGCTTGCGGCCCTTGTGTGAAGGACCCACATAAAGGACAACGACAGGATTCAGCCACAGCCAGGAACCCTGCTCGTCAGATCCCAGGTACACCTGTATTGTTTCTGGGATATACTCTGGTTGGGGGATTGGGAACTGGCTGCTAAACTGTTTCAAGGGGTACTGTGATTGTGCGTTTTTGGGGGTCTGCTGCTAAACTGTCTTGGGGTGGTATTGTGATTGTGGGTATATGGGCTTGCTGGTAGACTGGTTCTGGGTGGTTTTGTGATTGTGTGTTTGGGGGCTTGCTGCTAAACTGTTTTAGGGGGCATTGTGATTGTGTGTTTCGGGGGTGCTGCTAAACTGTCTTGGGGTGGTATTGTGATTTTGGATTTGGGGGCTTGCTGCTAAACTGGTTCTGGGTAATATTGTGATTGTGTGTTTGGGGGCGTGCTGCTAAACTGGTTCAGGAGGGTATTGTGAGTGTGGGTTTGGGAACTTGCTGCTAGACTGGTTCTTTATGATTGTGGGTTTAGGGGTTTGCTGCTATACTGTTAGCTAGGCAAGGGGTACTAGAAGAAAAAATAGTCTGTAAGTGTTGCTGTTTGCAGGAATAGGGTATGTGAGGAGTGTTAGCATGCAGTGCAGTGGTTGTGAGGCAGATGTCTTCAGGGAGACCTTTTGGAGACTGCAGTGCTGCTTCATTGGCAAGCACCTCTCTGGGTTGGCAGGGAAGGCCTCTAGACTTGAGGCTGCATTGGCTACAAGTCAGGAGGAGGTAACTAGACTTTGAGCTGTGTTGACTAGGAGTCGGGTAACCTTTTCTCCCACCCAAGGGACACCAAGTCCAACACTGTTACCTCAAAGGATACCAAATAGGAGGAGTGGCTGGACTGTGGTTGTTGGGCTCCAGGAGAGAGTGGGTGGTTGGATCTGGAAGGTTGGGGTGGTGGTCACAGCCACATTCCTCAACTGCAACCAGTACCACTACAGAATTCCTATGCTGCTCTGGCTGAGTGGAACTGCCAAGATGAGGCACCTGTGGTAGTGGCCGGGGAGGATGTGGGGGCCCTCCCATGTGGAGGCCCGAAGGAGGGTAAAAGAGGACTCCAGAGAAGAAGGAAGCAACTTCTGGTGGGAGACTCAGCTGTCTGGGGATAGAGTTGGGTATAGGGAATGGGGTGGAGAAGGCAGTTAGGTGCCTACCCCGCGCCATGGCCTGGAGGGATGGGAAGCGCATTCTACAGATTTCTAGAGCAGTAGGAAGGGAAGGGGAACTGGAGATCATTGTCCACCTGGGGACAAATGACCTAGCTAGGGATAGGGCAAGAGCAGTGCAGGGGGAGTTTAGGGAGCTGGGAAGAAGTCTTAGGTAGCATACTCTGTAGCTTTTGCCGAGGTGCTGCCTGTCTGTGATACGGAGAAGGAGAGGGAGCTCCACACCAAGACATTCAACTCATAGTTGAAGAAATGTTTCAGAAAGGAGAGGTATGGCTACAGTGGGGACTGAGGGTCTACCTGTGAGGACAAGAGCCTATACAGAGGTGATGACCTGTATCCATCCAGGAGGTGAACCACAGTTGTCAGTGGATGGTTTAAACATTACTTCGATGAATGTTTTATCTAGGCAAGGGGGTAGTGGAAGAAAAAAAGGGAGGCAGAAACTGCCCCCCCCCCCAACAGGCTGAGATAGAGTGTAGAGAGATCCCAGGGGTTGAGAGTCCCACCACAGAGCAAGTTAATCAAGAAAGAAGGGGGTTAGCAAAGGAGGAAGGGGGAGAATGAAGCAAGCAGAAGAGTTAAGAGAGGAAGGACAAACAAAAGGAAAAAGGGGAAGAGACAAGCAAAGAGCTAACAAAATTTGGAAGGCCATGTGTGCTAATGCTAAGTCTGGGAAATAAGATCCCAGACCTAGAAGCCATCATGGTGGAGGCTGACCTGGATTTTGTGGCTGTTGCCAAGTCATGGTGCACTGATAACTGACTGTGACATGGTCATACCAGGCTACACGTTGTTCAGAAGGGACAGGGTAGAAAGGATAGGAGGATGAGTGGTGCTTTATGTGAAGGAAAACATAAAAGCATCAGATATACAGGGAATTCAGGGGGTGGGACAGATATGCTGTGAGCCATTCTCAAGATGGAAAACATAGCCACTATTTGGACAGATGTGATCTACAGGCCTCCAGCACAGTGGGAGGACTTAGATAAGGTAATGTTAGAAGCAACTGGCAAAATGATGGAAAAAGGGGGAGGTATTTGCTGGTGGGGGACTTCTATCTGCCGTCTATAAATTGGAGCCTCCCTGCTGCAGCTTCAGCTAGAAGCAGGGACATCCTGGACTTCCTGTAGGGAGCATTCCTCAGGCAACTAGTCAATGAACCAACTCAGGATGGGGCAAACTAAAAGAGGGCATAGTGAAGACAACAAACCTTTGTGCCAAGCGAGTAAGCAAAAGTAAAAGAAACAGAAGACTGCTATGGTTCTCAAAGGAGGTAGCAGAAAAGTAAAGGCTAAAAGGGTGGCATTCAGAAGGTTTAAAGGAGACCCAGAGAGAGGAGGATAAGAAAGTGTATCGGGCAAAACAGAGGAAGGCAGGCAAAGCGGTAAGGAATGCAAAGGTGCAAACTGAGGAAAAAATAGCCCGTGGGTATCAAAAGCAGACAAAACACTTTTTAGGTATGTTAGCAATAAAAGGAAGACAAAGAGAGGAGCAATACTGACAAAGACCAAGCAAGAAACAGACATGTGACAAAAACAGACTCTGACGGCAGATAAGGACCACTTAGCCCACCTAGTCTTCCCATTTCCATACCTACTGGATAAGCTGCAGATTCTAGTTAACCAACAGCCTACTTCCGCCTAACCCCCACTATAATTGCCTTATGTCTGTCCCATGCATTCTTGAATTCCCCCACTGTTTTTGACCCCACAACATCCTCAGAAAGGCGGTTCCATGCACCCACCACCCTCTCCATGAAAAAAACTATTTCCTCACATTGCCTCTGAGCCGTCCCCCCTCTGCCTTCAGATTGTGCCCCCTTGTTCTTGCACATCTCATTTTCTGAAAGATGCTCCCTTCTTGGACTTTGTTGATTCCCTTGAGGTACTTGAAAGTTTCTATCATGTCCCCCCATCCCTCCTTTCCTCAAGGGTATACATATTAAGCTCTTTTAGTCTCTCTTCATATGGCTTCTGTTGCTGACTTTGCACCATTTTAGTTGCCCTCCTCTGGACTGCCTCCATCCTGTCTTGTGTCCTTGCAGAGATGGGGTTTCCAGAACTGCACGCAGTACTCCAGATGGGCTCTCACCAACTGTCTGTACAGATGGATAACAACTTCCTGTTTTCTACTGGTGATGCCTCTCCCTGTGCATCCCAGTATCCCCCCAGCCCTTCTTACTGCCTTCTCACATTGCTTACCTACCTTAAGGTCGTCTGATATGACTATCCCCAGGTCCCTTTCAATTTTTGTTGTTGTTAGTACCCCCCCCCCCATTGTGTACTCTTCCCTAGGTTTTCGCTTCCCAGATCCATCCTTTGCACTTCTTTGCATTGAATCTAAGCTGCCATATTTTGACCATTCTTTCAACCTTGCCAAGTCCCTTCTCATCCTTTCCACCTCCCCTTGTGTATCAACCCTGTTGCAGATCTTTGTGTCATCTGCAAAGAGGCATATTTTTCCTTCCAGACCCTCTGCAATGTCTCCTATAAAGACATTAAAGGTCCCGGTCCCAGTACTGAACCCTGCGGTACCCCACTAGTAACCACACTTTCTTTAGTGTGTACTCCATTTACTATTACCCTCTGCATCCTGTTGTCAAGCCACTCCCAGGCTGGCTAACTTGTTTATTTATCTTTTGGGTGAGACTGTGTCAAATGCCTTACTAAAGTCTAGGTAGGCCATATCCATAGCTCCTCCCTGGTCTACTAGTTTGGTCACCCAGTCAAAGAAATCTATTAGCTTTGTCTGACATGACCTTCCCACTGTGAAGCCATGCTGCCTTGGGTCCTTTGCCCCGCTCGCCTCTAGGTACTCAACAATTCTCTCTCTTTCATAAGTGATTCCATCATTTTTCCTACCACTGAGGTCAAACTAACAGGTCTGTAGTTTTCTGCCTCTGCCTTGCTCCCACATTTGTGAAGGGGAATCACATCCGCCCTCTTCCAGTCCTCAGGTACCACACCATCCTCACATGATTTGTTAAAAAGGTAGTCAGTGGTGCCACTAGGTCTCCCCTTAGTTCTTTTAGAATTCTGGGATGAATTCCATCAGGCCCCATTGCTTTGTCCACCTTGAGTTTTAGGAGTTCTTTCAGGACCCTTTCTTCTGTGAATGGACTGGTGTTGACCCTCCTGCCCAGAGTGCTTCTATTGTTTGGTTTAGGTACCTTCCCCTCTTTTTCTTTTGTGAATACTGAGCAGAAGCATTTGTTCAGTATCTCTGCCTTTTCACTATCACCCTCTTCCCACCTTCCCTCCCTTTTATTAAGCCTCACTATCCCTCCCTTGGTCTTCCTTCTCTCCCTGATGTACCTATAAAAGGTTTGATCCCCCTTCTTAACTGAGTTGGCTATCTTTTCCTCGGTTTGAGCCTTCACTATTCTGACTGCTTTCCCCTCTTCCTTCTGCTTTAACTAATACAGTTCTTTGTCCTGCTCCTTCTGTGATTCATTATACTTGCTGAACGCTATCTTTTTCTCCCTAACCTTCCCCGCCATGTCTTTTGAGAACCATAGTGTTTTTTTACTTTGTTTTGTTTTCGTTATTTGCTTCACACAAGACAGTCAGAAGGCCTAGTAGAAGGTGGCATACTATGAAGTTGGAGGGGGTTAAATTTAGGAGGGATGTGAGGAAGTACTTCTACACAGAAAAGATGGTGGATACCTGGAACAGCCTTCCAGCAGAGATAGTGGGGGAAAAACAGTGGTGGGATTCAAAAATGCCTGGGACAGGCATAAGGTAATCGTAGGGGTAATGAATGGGGGGGAAGGGAGACTGCACCATAAATTAAGTAGGGTCTGCAGCAAAAAAATGAAGGATTAAAACAAATAAATACAATGGGCATATTGGGTGGGCCCAGCAACCCTTATCTGCCATCACATTCTGTTTCTAAGCAGCAGAGATTGCCCTGGCAAGCTGGTAAGGCTAGGAGAGGGCTTTTTGATAGCCATCAAAGAAACACTAGGTATAAAAATTGACTAACATTTATTTATTTATTTATTAAAATTTTGGCAACCGTGTAAGTCCCACTGAGACAATGATCGTCCCTTTTTCAGGGGTGACCTGTTGTGCGTATTACATTTATTAGTGTAAAACAGGGATCATGAGAAGAAAGAATGTTTAATTCTTCTTTTTTTTTTTTTTCAATTTAAGAGAGTTTAACTTTTTAGGGCCTTTCTGAACATTTTTACTGAATAATTGTGACCGTCATGTTTGTGAGAGTAATTGGGGATGAATGAATGACTACTGTTTTTTGTTTGTTCTACTGCTTATTCATGATGTCTAATAATTAAACCCTTCTGATGTCATTGCTCTCAATTTATGTAGTTTTGCTGTATATTTTCTGCTGTTAGTCTGTCATTCTCCCAGGTCGTGCCTGAAAATTGCATATGTATGCCTAGTGTATGTTACTTGGTTTCCAAAATAAATCAATTGGTTATGAATTCTGTATGTGATTTCCAAATCTCAATGGCAATTATTTTATTTAAGGTCATTGTCACCTGTGAAAATGGGCATTTTGCTCATCAGGCCTACAGGAATAAAAAATAAATTCAATTTTACTGGACATTAGGCTGAGGTAAATGTATGTGTACCAGCCTGCCTCAGCCAATCAGAAGCTAGGATTTTCCCTACCCGTTTTATAATTGTTTATAATAACTGCGACCCCTGTTATCAGACTGATTATTGGTGCAACTGAACACCGTAATAACTGGATATCGTGTCATACCCAGTTATTATGGCGTTTGGAGCATTCGTGCTTCACTGCCTCTGTTGCTATTCCATACATTTTTAATATGAACCTCAGTTAGTCTGCGATTTTCTGTACTCTCTAATCAAGCTGGGTCAAGCTGTAAAAACTGCCAAAAAATACAAATGCTAGCAGTAATTCAACATTTTAAAACTGAATAAAAGTTTGTTTTCATCCGATCCCTTACAGGGCAACACCTGGTTTCATAGCAAGCTGATTTAGCCTAGGAGAGAAACATCTGAGCAAATTGACTTTTGATCAGTTTAAAAAGTTAAATACTGCTAGAGTTTATATATTTTAGAAGTTTGTTGCGTTACTTAGCTTTGCACTAACCACGGCCAGTTTTAGACCTAATGGCGCCCCAAGCAGAAATACTTGTGGTGCCCCCTACACTGCTTCCCATAGCCCCATCCTCCCTTCTTCCCCATCCCACATCCAAAAAGTGATGAGATTTATTTGAATACAAGGGTGATGACAACAACTATGGTTTTTAGATTGACATGTTTTGCATTTCAAGATGATTTCTGCTTATACGTTCTACTTCAGTGCACCCCTTCTGTGCTGATGCCTCAAGCGGCCACTTGGTCCGCTTGTGCCCGAAACTGGCGCTGGCACTAACCCACTGAGCAGATGCCAAAAATGGAGACAAGGAAAACAGAAATCTATACGCAAATCAGTGGTAAACAGTTTAAATGTTTCTGACTTGATTTGTTTTCCTTTCTTAGGTCTCTGCACCAGTTATTATAAAAAATAAAACACAAGTGACTGTATGCATATAAAGTTTTTTTTACACACCCTCAGTGTGTGATGGCCACAAAAACTTCTCAAGTTTCACACTCGTTAACAAGAAAATATAGTAGGCTCACTGACCCCCATATTCAGAGCTGACTGATAGCGTCGTGCAGCCAGTAGAGCTGTGCAGAAAATTGCACACAACTGGATCTCAGCAATATTGAGACAGCATGCACTGATGGCATGCACTAACTATCTGAATATGGGACTGTGCCAGCGCAGCGCAAAGTGACTGCGCTGTGCTGAAACAGCCCAAGGCTGAATACAGTCCACAGGGGAGCTCACTGGAGATAGCGCTCTCTATAGTGAACTGCCATGCTGACTAGTGGTCGCCCCTCCACCTGCTCACCCAAGTAATATGTCCCCATTCCCTGGTGTCTAGTGGTTCCCCCTCCTCCAGTCCTCCAAGTAGTATATAATGTCTCAATTCTCTGGTGTCTAAATGGTCCCCCTACCCTGATCACCCAAGTAGGATATAATTTCCCCATTCCTGGGTGTCTAGTGGTCCCTCTCCCCCGATCACCCAAGTTGCTTTATGTACTATTTTCTTGGTATCTAGCGGACCCCCCCACTAAGTGCCAACCCCCCTGCCCACCCACTGAGGACTCCTCACCTCGCACACACTCTCACCCCAGCCACTATTTTTTTCCAATGGACAATGAATGGCACAACCCTCTGCTCACCTCCTTGGCGGTCTGCTGTCTGACAGTCACAGAGCACAATCTCGAGTACTGTAGAAACAGCTTCTAAAGGTGGTTCCCACTAGAGAACAAGGAATGGAAACATTATATACTACTTGGGTGGTCAGGAGGATGGAGGATCACTAGGCACTAGGAAAGGGGGAAATGAAAATACTACCTGGATGATCGGGGGAGGAGGGCCTCTAGACACAAGGTTATGAGGGAATTATATATTACTTGGGTGATTGGGGTGTTTGAGTCCACTAGATTGCCAGAAATAGGTATAAATATGGAAACATGGGTAATGACAGTGTTGGGGGACTAATAGAGACAGTGGAAGAGGTGAATATAGAAACATATGTGATTAGGGGGACGTAGCCAAAGCACAAGGATAGGCCAGGGTTTTGGTGGTGGTAAACACCGCTGCGCTTGAAACCTATGAATATACCACTGCACCCTTTATTTTTGTTTATTTATTTATTGAAAAGTTTTACCAGGAGAATTACGCTGAGCAACAAGATGCTTGTCTCACGGTATATCCTTTATGCATGAGGGATCCCTCATTTGCATAGGTGCAGCAGTATATTTTGCTTGATTGTGCTGCCAGGTTAGCACTGCGCTCTGGGGGCATCTGAATATGACTTTTCCCTTAGCATCGCACTATTCATGGCACTAACCCAGTTAGGGCTGTGCTAACCATTTGAATATGTGGATCACTACACCCTAGACTTCAACAACTCCCAACAGAGGACCAATCTGGGAGGATATGGGCCTCTATTAGGCAGATAGCCTGCATCTTTCTAGGATGGGGACTGAAGTCCTTGATGGCAGATTTACATACTACATGGATGAGCATTTAAACTTGATGGTGGGGGAGGCAGTAAAGCTAGAGGAGGCAATAACTGCCTCCCCCCAGATGGCAAAGTGCTATGGAGGGAAGACACAAGGGGAGGAAAAAACCCTAAAGTGGATGGGCAGAAAGGCAGGGACTGGGACAGCAAAGAAGAAAAGGAAATTATAACTAAGGTAGGGAAGGACAGAGGATTGAAGGGAACCAGGAATTTTGAAAGTAAAAAGAGAAGAGGTATATCAAGGGGCAACTCAGGGAACAATACAGGCAGGAATGGGAGGATAAAGCAGGGTAGAAGATGGGGAAAAAGTTATGGAAGGCAGTGTGCACTAAGACAAGGAGTCTTGGAAACAAAATTTCAGATCTGGAAATCATCATGATGAAGGCTAATCTGGATTTCGTTACATAACCGAGTCATGGTGTACTGAGTGCCACAACTGGGACATGGCCATACTGGGCTGTTCTCTGTTCAGCAGAGACAGAACAGGGAGAAAAGGAGAAGGGATTATATTATATCCCTTACAAAAAGGTATTTGGAATACCACTGTAATACCACTCATTTGCCATTGTAATACCACTGTGATTACCACTCTACTACATTAAGGTTTTCATGGTATCACAGTGGTTTGTTTCAATTCCATTGTGATACCATTGTACCACTGTCCTACCATATCAACAAAAATAATCAAAATGTAAACTACCATAGTACAACCATGGTACCACTGGGTAGTACCATTGCACATTTTGTAGCTCACCACTGTGTTGCCATTGTGTCACATTTGGTAAGGGATGTGAGGGAAGGTATCATGGCCTTGGAGGTACATGGGCAGAAAGAGGAAAAGGAGGGTCTGGAAGTACTGTGGGTCCACCTGAAGGCAGGCTCCAGATCCACTGTCAGTACTAGGGTAATATGTACTGTAGATCTCCAGCACAGAGCGATGAGATAGATAAGTCACTTGGGGAAGCATCATCAGAATTGCAAGTAAGGGGGAGATGCTGCTAGTTGGTCACTTAAATCTGCCAGATGTGGAGTGGAGCCTTCCCAGTGTGGCTTTGGCAAGGAGCAGGGCAATCCTGGACTCCCTATAAGGGACTTTTTCTCAGGCAGCTAGTCAAAAGAACCTACTAAGGACGTGGCAGTGCCGGACCTGGTGCTTACAAACAGAGACAGCTTTGGAGACATCACAGTGGACATGGAAGGAGCTGGTAATAAGCAAGCACGTACAGAAAAGTTTTAAGGGGGTGAGAACAATGTTGAAACAGTTCTTTTTACTCCTGAAGATATAAATTTAGATACAGCTGTTAGAAGTAATCAGGAATCCCTGATTATACAGCATAAAGTTTTACTTCCTTCTGTCCATGTGACAGACCACTTTACTAATGACAGTGTTAACGCTGAGACAGATGTACGTAACGTTCATCCCCAAAGACTGTTTCTGTGCATGCAGAATTATCCACATGGGATAGTCGCTCACAACCAGATATGAATAAGGAGAATGAAGCCCAAAAGAATAGTTCAGACAACTTATCGACCGGAGAGGGGCCTAGCACCTCTAGCAAAACACAAAACTAGGGGGATAGGGTTGAACAACAAACAGAAAGAGAAGAGCAGCAAACAAGAGATGTAAACAGTATACAATAGCAGGAGAATGCTCTGTAGAAATGAAGATTTAGAATAGCTGACTGCTTCTCATCTAGCCAAGCCCTAGCACAGAGAAAGAAATGCAGTATGCCTAAGATACGGGAAGGGCCTAGAGCTACCCCAGATAGATTATGCATTGACTGGAATTTATTAAACGACTTTAAGCGCTTTTTCTCAACATGCTCTGATTCACACTCCTGGGGATGCCATCTTTGATGTCAGTTTCAAAACTACTGCAGATTTGGAGAGATTTGGGTTAAGTATGGAAAACTAAAATACATTGCTTTGTGGATACTGTTCCAGGCTAAACTGCTTCACAGTTTTAGGAACAGATTGATTAAAACTTTTATTGTATATTTGACTTTTTTAGGAGTAGCAGAAGCCTTAGCAAAGAAGGTTATACAGGCTGAAATGAGCAGTAGTGAATATAACTAAAAAACATTAAAGGTAAAACTGTTGTCATATTGACTTAAATTGAGTCATTTAAAATCTAAAGAGACAGATGAAAAATGTTATCTTTCTTCTACTATAGCTATGTAAGCTTGTGAACGATTGAGAAAATAAGAATAGAAGTTGATGGGTAGCTGAATTATAGGTATGCATTTACAAAACTAGATAATTTGTTTCAAGCTATTTATTAATATTGGGTGGTTGAACTGCTTTTACTGTATACAAGCCTATATGTTATATATTCAATAGTCAGATACAGAGATACTCTTTAAATAGGTCAGTTAGACGTCACATTATTAGAGTTAGTAAATGGTAAAATATACATTGCTTTAAAGTGAATGCTATTTTAAGATATATTTAATATCATAATGCTTCAGAATGATGCACAGTTGTAGGAGATATAAACTGCTTTACATTTGGAAAACTTTTTTTAAATTTGCCACTATACAATAAGTGCGTAAAATAGCAATGTGAAATAGCAAAAGAAAAAGTTTACATTGTTTTTCAAACAGTGCAACACATTACTCATATAAATATTCATGTTTTATTTAGCAGTATCTAAATATTGAACACACCATAGAATGACACTTTTCTGCTCTTGGAGTAGACTAGTTTTAGTCTGCCTCAGCACTTCCAGCTCCTGGCCATCAGGTTAAGTCTTTTCCCAAGCATTTGCCTCCCACCCCTTTTGCCCTAGCATGTGGCTCCCAACCCCCTACCCCTTGGCTTTTTTCTTCCACTCTGCCCTCCCTATCCCAGCTCCCATTGCCCCTCCCTGCCCCTCACTACCTCACTCTAACAGTCTGCCTCTGCCTCTCTCTCTTCCGCAGGATGAGGGCATACTACGTACAATGCCTTAGCACATTTTGTGAACTGCTTGTCATTGCAACCCATGTACTGTTAATTTTTTTGTACTCTATATAATTTACTGTAATTACATTGTGTCTTCTTGTGTTAATGTATCTGACATGGAACCTCCCAACGAGTTTCCACTCACGTGTGTCATTCAAGACTTCAATAAATAAATAAAATAAGTGAGGGGTGCATAGTGTAGAATGAGTTCTGGTTTACAGTTTTAAGTTGGTATCATTTATTAAAAAGTTCTTGGTATACATTTTTATTATGTATTCTAATGTATTCATTTTATAGGCCCAGCCTCCCTGAGGAAGCCTTAAAGATGAAACGTTGATTAAAGGGCCTGTGTAATAAATTAATAAAAGAACCTCACACTGAATAGTTTTCTGACTGTGTGGCTGGTGAACTTCTTTGTTTCTTGGATTCTGAACTGCATACTAGTCCCTACCTACTTTATTGCTATATTCTAAACTATCTGTGAAGTTCCCATCAGTGCTGGATTTTGGACTTGTCGCAAAAGTGTGACATTCTGAGTACACCTGCCTCCATCATGGATGAGAAACAGTTGTGGACAGGAGGCTGGATATTTAATGTTATGACAGATGGATGCAGGCACTCAAAATCTCCCCAGTTGTTTATTTTTAAGACATAACAAAGGTTAGCGCTTTTATCAGGGGCAACCCAAGACATGTTTTTTTTTTTTATTATTCTTTTTTATCCTCCAAGGAGCCTGGCAGGTGGCTCCGATCAGTCCCTCAGAGGGACTCCGTCTCCAGCACCACCTCCCCCTACCTGATTATCCCAGTGATCCCCCACAGGTTGCCCCCCCATGACAGGGCTGGGGCGAGGAGTGCCAGCTTCCCCCCCACCCAGGAGATTGTCACAAACCCACTCAGCAGGTCAGCCCTCTACTCCCAAAGTGCCAACCTCTGAGCGCAGTCTTGTGAACAGTTAACAGAACAAGGTAAACCTCTTGTCTGTTTTTGTGTGTTCGAGTCACCTTTTTTCACAAGTTCTGGAGGGATTCAAACTGATAACCTCTTGCTAACATACCCAATTGTCAGGCTCAGATAATTCTGTCTTCAGGGGGCCAGATATCTTTGCCTACAGGCACCTAACCAGGTATTACAAAATGAACCTTTAGAACCCTATACAAGACCTAGAGAACTCTTACCTGTTTCCCAGTTTGGTACCACAATAAGCTCATGCACAGCATCAACTGTAACCATCTAAGCTTCACTTATAAAAAAAGAAGTTTCAAGGCACAACAGGCAGTTTCTGTTTTTAAAATATATATCTTTACTTTAAAATAGGTAAAAATAGGAAAACAGTAAATACAGAACAAGATATCCCAACACATACAATCTTAAAAACAAAATAGGTTTAAAAGTGCAAATTTCTACAACCCATACACTTAGACTGGTCTTATCTAATGTATCCTTACTTTCTTAATCTTTCAGTGCATTGATGTTCCTCTTTCTCAGTCAGAAATGAAATCTATGCCAGTCTCTAAGGTCTACTCAGCATACTTAGAAGCAGTCTTGAGCCGGCCTTCTCTCTGAGGTCACCTAGCTCCACCTTGGTGTATTAAAATTTATATTTTATAACACAGGATGTCCTAATAAGATATTTAAAAAAAAAATAAGTGACATTAGTGAATCTCCTCTCTTCATGAGACTCCCCAAACCAGTATGTGATCTACTTCACACAGACAACAAAGTCTCTTTGATGTATTTAACTGGCTTCCTCTGATGACACTCCAAATAAATGCATATGCCCCTTTCCTCATGACACCTAGTGCAAATCAAAGGATTTCCCTGATGACGTCATACAATAGAATATATTAGTTCCTGGCTTCAAAGCAAACTGATAAAGCTAATTGCATCCCAGATATCTGTAGTTTAACCTACGTCCTATCCTTTGAACTATACCTAGGGTGGGGGTGTTGATGTGCCATTTCAGCAAGACAGTAGTTTCTCCTGACAGACAGTCCCCTACTAATTTTATATTGCAGAAAAAATATCATAGGGTAATCAGAACTAGCTGTCCAAGTGTCACAATCCTCCCCACCTAGACTGAATTTGGGGGCTCTGTCCCCTGCATGAGATGAGCTTCCCAAATCATGCACTCCTCATAGACATGAGACAGCCCATCTGAGTTCTGATTGGTCTCTCCAGCCCTATGTAGAATGGTCATGTCATATCCTTGCAAAGCGAAATTCCATCTTAGCAATCTACCATTGTTTTTCCCCATCTGCATCAGTCAAACCAGGGGGTTGTGGTTAGTCTGCACCACAAAATGCTGCCCATAAAAGTATGGCTCTAATTTCTTTAGGGACCACACTATGGCAAGACACTCCTTTTCCACCGTGGAGTATGCCTGCTCTCTGGGGAGTAAATTTTTACTCAGGTAGGTAGGCTATTGGGTGATCCCTCCCTTGGCTGGATGTCTGACTCAGTACTGCCCCAATACCCACATCTGAGGCATCAGTCTGAACTATAAAGTGTCTGCTATAGTCAGGACTCGTTAAAACAGGAGCACTGCACAGTGCCTCCTTTAGTTTGGAAAAGGCTTCCTCACAGGCTGGGCCCCAGGTAATTTTCTTGGGCATCCTTTTCTTTGTTAGGTCAGATAGGGGAGCAGCCAAGACACTGTAATTGGGTACAAATTTTCTATAGTACCCTGCTGTCCTGAGAAAACTCCTGACCTGCTTCTGTGTTTCTGGTCTGGGCCATGCCTGGATTACCTCTATTTTTATTTGGTTAGGACGGAGCTGTCCTCGTCCTACCACATGCCCAAGGTATACCACCTCTCCCATGGCCACCTGGCACTTCCCGGCTTTGTCAGTGAGCCCGACCCTCTGTATCCTGCCCAGCACTTCCCTAAGGTGGGACAGGTATTCCTCCTAGCTGGTATTAAAGATGGCAATGTCATCCAGGTACGCCACGGTGTACTCCTCAGCACTATTTAACACCTGGTTCACCAACCTTTGGAAAGTGGCCGGGGCGTTCTTCAATCCGAAAGACATTACTTTAAACTCAAATAAGCCTATCGAAGTGATGAAGGCCAACCTCTCCCTAGCTCTGTCTGTCAACTTTACCTGCCAATACCCCCTGGTCAGGTCAATCGTTGTCAGGTAGGTCACCCCCCAACTTGTCCTGGAGTTCGTCTGTCCGGGGCATCGGGTGGGCGTCTGACTTTGTGACTGCATTCAGTCCATGACAGTCTACACAGAAACAAATTAAGCCATCTGGCTTGGGTACAAGGACTACGGGTGAGGCCCAAGGACTGTGGGATCTCTGGATTACCCCTAAATCCAGCATCTCCTCCACTTCCCTCCTAATGTCCTTTTGGACAGCCTCTGACACCAGATATGTTGTCCGCCATATAGGAGTCTGTGTCTCTGTCTCCACATCGTGTGTCACTAAGGGGGCTAGTCCAGGCTTGGCACTAAACAAGGGGGAAAAATCTGCTAAAACCTCCCTTACTTCCTGGATCTAGCCCGGGGTCAGCTGGGGAGACAATTTTACTGCCTCCACAGAGGACTCCCATTTACTCTCTTCCAGTAAGTCCAGAAGGGGTTCTCCTTCATCTGTCCCCTCCCCAGGACTATGCACTGCAAACAACATGTCAGCCCTATTCGCATATGGCTTCATCATGTTGACAGGGTACATCCTTTCTGTCAGCCTTCGGTCAGGTAACTCCACAATATAGTTCACATCATTTACCTTCCTAACTACTTTGTACGGTCCTGCCCACTCAGCCTGCAGCTTGTCTTTCTGGACCGGAATAAGGACCATGACTTCCTGACCCACCATGTACGAGCGAGCTCTGGCTCTGCAGTCATACCACACTTTTTGTCTCTTTTGGGTAGCTGCCAAGTTGCTCTGGGCTGTCCCCATAAGCTCCTTCAGCCTTTCCCTAAACCTTAGTACATAATCCACAATGGGAGTTCCCTGGGTGGCGTGCTTACCTTCTCAGTCCTCCCGGATCAAGTCTAGGGGCCCATGTACCTGGTGTCCATATAAGAGTTTGAAGGGGGAACATCCTATCGACTCTTGGGCACCTCCCTCTATGCAGACAAGAGGTGGGGAAGGTATTTCTCCCAGTCCCTCCCATGCTGTTCAGCAAACGCCTGGAGCATTGACTTTAGGGTACCATTGAATCGTTCCACAAGCCCATCTCTGCACCACCCCACACTTTTCCCATAAACATTTCATCAGGTCTGACATGAAGGAACCCCCTCGATCAGTGATTACCTCCTGTGGAAACCCAACATGGGAGAAAATCCCAAGTAAGGCATTTGCCACTTTGTCTGTCCTCAGAGAGAATAGGGCGACTGCCTCTGGGTAGCGGGTGGCATAATCCACCACAGTCAGTATGAATCTCTTCCCAGAGGAGCTGGGGGTATTTAAAGGCCCCACAATATCCATTCCCACCTCTGGAATGGCTTCGCCACTATGGGCAATAGAATCAGGGTGGCTTGGGTTTTCTTGCCGCCTTCCCTATTTCTTGACACCAGTGATAAGACCTGCAATACTCCTTCACCTGCTGGGTGAAGTTAGGCCAATAGAAATTCTGGGCCAACCACTGCATACTGCATGTGATTCCCAGATAACCAGACAAGGGAATATCATGGGCAATCTTGAGCAACTGCTCATGATACCCCAGGGGAATGACAAGCTGCCTGCTTAGCATCCCTCCCTCTGTCTGCACAGCCTGAGTATACATAAGTCCATTTTCCCAATAAACCTTATGTCTGCCGTCACCTCCCTGTGCACCGTCCAAGTCTGCCCAAGCCCTCAGCGTCTCTAAATTAGGGTCACTTCTCTGAGCAGCTGCAAACCCCTCACACAGTCCCAAGGCATGGGACAGGTCCCCTTCAGTCGCTAAACTAGGGTCCCTAGCACTAGCACCAGGGCACTCAGGATCACTGTCATTCCCAACCCTCTGACAATGGGTCACCCCTTCCTCTTCAGAGTAACCTTCCATAGCTGTGTGGTTACTTGCTACTGGGGAAATTTCTATCCCCTTTTTATCAGTCTCCCCATCTGGAGACATAGGCTGGGGAACCAGCCTCTCAGTGGTTTCTACAATGGCTTCTGTGGCGTTCAGGGAACTACAATTTTCCCTTTCTGCTTGGCTATGGGTAACTGCACATACCATCCCCTGTTGGAGATTGTTACCCAGGATCATATCCACTGCTAGTGTTTTGGCTACAGCCACCTGTTGCACAGTTCCCCCTGTTTTATCCCAGTCCAGGAGAACACTAGCGAGTGGCAATGTTTTCTCTTCACCAGTGAAGTCCTGTACAGTGACGTATTTATTGGGTATAAGCTGACCAGGCTCTACCAGATCCCTCTTTACCAAGTTTAGGGATGCCCCTGTGTCCCTTAACCCCTGCATCTGTACACCATTCACCATGACTGGGTGCATGTGTTCCCTCATGTTCACTGGCATGCTTCCAAGCACACACAAACAACCCACTTCTTTTCCAGCACCCAGTTGTGTATTATTGCTCGCCTTTTTGGGACACTGTCTGACAATATGCCCAGTTTCTTTACACAATGAGCATTTATTTCTTCTCTCAGAGAAATCTTTTCTCTGAAACCTGGGGCTAACTGGTTTCGGTGGAGGCAGTGAGGGTTTTAGCTGCCTTGAAGGCGTGCTTCTCCCTTTCTGTGCTGCCACGCCCACCCCATTCACTCTCAGAGCAGGTCTGCTCTTGGCATAGAGGTCTGAGAGTTCAGCAGCCTCTTGCACTGTTTTGGAATCGTGGTTGTCTAGCTAGGTTTTTAGCTCTGCTGGGCATACCCAATAAAACTGTTCTAATAAAATCACATTTTCAATTTTATCAACAGAGTTTGTCTCAATTCCTTCCCACCAACATTTTAAAAACTGAGATTGTTTCTTGGCTAGCTCCTCGTAGCTCATGTCAGGGCTTCTCCTGAGCTTACGGAATTTAGCTCTGTATGACTCAGCAGTTAATTCAAACTTTTTTAACAGGGCAGCTTTAAGTTTGCTGTAATCATCACTGTCCTCATTGTCCATTTGACCCAATGCATCCTGAGCTTTCCCGAAGTAGCGGGGATAGCTGGAAGCTCCAGGACTCTCTAGGAATTTTAGCCTGAATACAAACTTTTTCAAAAGAATTTAAAAAGGCATCCATATCCTCCCCCTCTTTAAATTTGGCTTTTAATTTGGAATTCAATTTGTAACACAGTCCTGCAGTCCCAGTCAAACCCAAGCCACTTACCTGCTCTAGTGCCCCTGGTCAGAGTCATAGCTTCTCCAGTTCATGTTGCCTCTGGCACTCCTCTCTCTTCTCCTCTGCCTCACGGTGTTCTCCCTCTCCCCTTTTTTCTGCAGCTCGCTGGCGCTCACGCTCCTCATGGTCTGCCTCCCAGTTTTCTCACTGTGCCTCACAGTCTGCCTCTCATTTCTCTCACTCCCTCTTCTCCTGGAACTCCAGCTCCATCCTGCACAACTCAATTTGCAGCCTGAGTACTTCCGGATCCAGGATACTGGTGACCTTCCCCTGCTGCTGTGAACCTTCACTGACAGTGGCCCTGTTGCCATCCTCATCAGATCTGGACACTGCACTGGCCACTGGCCCTGCCACACTCAAGGTTTGCTCCTTTTCAGTCATGGTCTGTGACTCACTGCTCTGGGTATCTGCTACCATCATGGCATCTATGAGGTTCTGCTTGCTGGCTTTCATCGTAAACGGGACTCCTCTGTCCCCGCAAAACTGCTTTAAGGAGTCTACAGTGTGCCTGCTGTAGTCTTAAGTCATCTTTCCTAACTACTGCTACTCTGACTGGCACTTTAGAAGAAAAATAAAACGGGTAGGAACTTGACTGTAAGCCAAGGGATATAGTTCTGTTTCCTTTTGAAATAAAACGCTGCCTTTCTTTTTTTCCAAGTGAGCTGAACAGTCTCATGCTGATACACTGAACAATAAAGCTTATACCACCAAACTTTTTCGCACCGCTGCCAACCAATCTGTCACAAACCCACTCAGCAGGTCAGCCCTCTACTCCCAAAGTGCCAACCTCTGAGCACAGTCTTGTGAACAGTTAACAGAACAAGGTAGCCTTCTTGTCTGTTTTTGTGGGTTCGAGTCACCTTTTGTCCCAAGTTCTGGAGGGATTCAAACTGATAACCTCTTGTTAGCAACCCAGTTGTCAGGCTCAAATAATTCTGTCTTCAGGGGGCCAGATATCTTTGCCTACAGGCACCTAACCAGGTATTACAAAATGAACCTTTAGAGCTCTATGCAAGACCTAGAGAACTCTTACCTGTTTCCCAATTTGGTACCACAATAAGCTCATGCACAGCGTCAACTGTAACCATCTAAGCTTCACTTATAAAAAAAGAAGTTTCAAGGCACACCAGGCAGTTTCTGTTTTTAAAATATATATCTTTACTTTAAAATAGGTAAAAATAGGAAAACAGTAAATACAGAACAAGATATTCCCACACATACAATCTTAAAAACAAAATAGGTTTAAAAGTGCAAATTCCTACAACCCATACACTCAGACTGGTCTTGTCTAATGCATCCGTACTTTCTCAATCTTTCAGTGCGTTGATGTTCCTCTTTCCCAGTCAGAAATGAAATCTATGTCAGTCTCTAAGGTCTGTTCAGTATACTTAAAAGCAGTCTTGAGCCGGCCTTCTCTCTGAGGTCACCGAACTCCGCCTTGGTGTATTAAAATTTATATTTTATAACACAGGATGTCCTAATAAGATATTTAAAAAAAATAGGTGACATCAGTGAATCTCCTCTCTTCGTGTGACTCCCCAAACCAGTCTGTGATTCGCTTCACACAGACATCAAAGTCTCTTTGATGTATTTAACTGGCTTCCTCTGATGACACTCCAAACAAATGCATATGCCCCTTTCCTCATGACACCTATCAAAGGATTTCCCTGAGGGTGTCATATAATAGGATATATTAGTTCCTGGCTTCAAAGCAAGCTGACAAAGCTAATTGCATCCCAGATATCTGTAGTTTAACCTACGTCCTGTCCTTTGAACTATACCTGGGGTGGGTGGGTTGATGTGTCATTTCAGCAAGATAGTAGTTTCTCCTGACAGACAGTCCCCTACATATTTTATATTGCAGAAAAAATATCATAGGGTAATCAGAACCAGCTGTCCAAGTGTCACAGAGATCACATCCAGATTCCGGGTGTTGGGACGGGCACTGGTGGGGCCATTACAGAGCCTGCCAGCTCCTTTTTCTTGGTTTTCTCCTTCCCCCTTCCTGCCAACATCGCATGCTGGCTCGAGCTTCCCAACCCGTATCTCCCTGCATCCATCACTAGAGGGCAATCAACAAGCGAGACAGCTATCCCTCCCCTCCCTGAAAGAAGAGAGCAGTCCTACAGATGCTCGGTCCTCTCTCTGCCCTGCCAATCCCCAGCAGCCCAGGCTCATTCCTGAACTCATGTCACTGGCATGGCTTGAGGTGTAGCGTTCAGCACCTCAGTCTCCAGTGCTACTGGGTCAGCCCCTCAAGACATATTTTAAATGTGGATCATCTTCACATTTAAGCAATGCATGCAACAGTGTCTGGTGCAATTCATGTCAGCACTATGGCTACGTAGGCAACTGCTGGGGGCTAGTCACTATTGTGGGCTGGGTACATGCAATTTGTATGTACCTGGCCCACACAACTATGCACCTGGGGACCAACACTGGTTGTACGATATGTACAACCACACACTAATGGAGGGCACCTGTCTGTGTCCCTGCCTGTCCATGTGCAGCTGCACAGGGGGTGGATTGAAGAACACAGGTGGGCATCCAATTGGATGCCTGTCTTGGTTCCTAAAATGGATCCCCTGCTCCGTGCAAGCAGGGGATTCTGGGAAGGTGCAGAACCTGACAATATTAACAGTATGGGTGAGTTTTCAAATGGCTGCCTCAGCCCTCTCTGTCAGACCAATGGGCTTGGGCAGAACAGTGGGGGGATTCCCTGTCCTGCTGCAGTTGGTGGTGTCATTGGGGGGGCACAAAAATATGGCAGGGTCCCCGCTACTGTATCCTGCACTCCCCTCACCTGGCATCCCATGCCTTAGTGCATGGTGTGTGGTGCAGTCACACTCACAAACGTTCTCCTGGACTGCCCCCGGTATACAAAGCAAATTGCATGAAGAGAGTGGTCATTCTTTAGGGCATTTTAGTGGGCTATGCATAATAGGAGTGCCTGCTCTAACCAAGAAGAACTGTTGATGAATGCACAAAAAGCAAAGATCAATAAAGACAACACACATCTGCACAACGAGCTGCCCAACATCCTAGTTTGGCTTCTCCCCATCCTACAGAGCTGCAAGAGGCTTTATCTGGTGAGCCACATCCACATGTGGGAGATGAAGAGGATATAGCTCGGTCATTGGATACTCTGATTGCTCCACTGATGCCAGGCCCTCTCAAGATGAGGAGGAGCACACAGTGGTAGAGACTGCAAGTACTACACAATTTGATAAGCCATCTCCTACAACTCAGAATATGGACAGTCAGCAAGAAATTCCTGAATAAATGGCTGAGGAGGAGATTATGCCTCACGCCTGGAATGACTATGGTTATTAGAAAGTGATCACTGAGGTAGCAACAACCAAAGCCTAAAATGTCATGGAAGGAATCCAGGAAGTCACAACTCACATTAGAAAATAAATATGATGTCCTTAACTTTGGATAAAGGAGACTCAGATGCAGGATGACTCAGAAGCTTGATCAACAAAGTCCTCGCAGAGACTGGTATCCTTTGAAACTGACAATGACACCCAGAGTTCATCACCCTCAAAAAAAAAAAAAAAAGGAAGTTTGAAATGGATTATGTACTAGAAGTGGAAGATGCATTGAAAAACTACCATAGTTGATGCATATTTTTGCTAGCTCTTATTTGAGGTGTTACACAATGTCCTCTCCAAATGGCCACTTTTTCAGATGTCAGAATCACCTCCCTTAATGCCAGTAGTGTAAAAATCCCCAAAAGGATGCTTCTAACATTTTCAGTTTTGAAAGATTTAAAATACAATATTTGTTTGATACAAGAAACAGTACAATGATTTTATGGTCAGATAGAACACAGGCACAAAAGTTATGGTGTTGGGGCACATCCTTTTGGTCATTCAGGGAGGACGTATGCAACAGAATAGGAGTATTATTCAAGGGAACTCAACTTGCAGTATCTAGAACCCTAGATATTGTTCCTGGGAGAGGAATGCTATTAGATTTTATACATGATAAAACATGTATGCTCCACAAACGAGAAAAGGGAACTAAAACTTTTCACTCTCCTCCAACCATATCTATCTACCTCTCGATATTTGATACATGGGGGTGACTTCAGTTGTGCTCTAGTTATGCAAGACCAGGGTGCAAAAACAAGTAAGCAGTTTTGTGACTCCAGTTACTTAAAATGCTATCAGATGCTGGACTACTTGTTATGTGTATAGAACCAAATAGCCATTGGAAGAGTTTACTTACTACAGAAATAATCTAGATACCCGAATTGACTTGATCGTCATATCACAACATCTAGCTGTACAACAGGTATCTCTAACACCAAACGCAATTTGGTACCACAGGATGTATAAAATTAAATTAAACTTTGTTAGAGAATGAAGATGTATATAAAACAATGCATGACCTTTTGAGTGCAAGGAAATGGGTTGCATGCTTATATGATAACTTTAGTGAACGGTGGGAAAGACAACAAAAGGGACATTAAGAAAAAAACTGTTAAAACAAGCAGGTAAAATTAAAATGGATGAATACAAAAAATGTCTTTTGCTCTGTGCACAGTTAATGTCTTTTGTACATACAGAGGTGGGAACATACTCTTTGCAAATACAGAATATTAAAAATGATATGAAGAAATTGCAGTACAATAGAGCAACATAGCTCCTGATGGAGCACAGAAGTGGAACACGGGGAAGTTGGCAGGTGGTAACATCTTGGAAAGTTGTAAGAGAGAGTAAAAAGAAGAAACACAGAAACTACTGGATTCAGAAGGGAACATTCAAAAATCTGAGACAGAAACTGAAGGAGTGGTTCATGAATACTTACAGAGCATGTTGGCACTAGTGATAGATGTGTTCAGGATCCTACTTCATTTCTTAAGAGGCTTAATAGTCTGGAAGTGCCCCGAGAGGAACTAGAGAAATTAACTACCCTTATTCTTTATTTGTTTCCATCCCCTTCCCCGGGCCACACCTGGAAACGAGCTTCAGCTCCTCTCCTGGTTACCAAAATTTTCAAATTAGTAAATCAATAATTACACCTGAAGAGGAAATGGCTTCTATAAAAAGTCTAATAATAGCACGGGCCCAGAAGAGGAAGGACTTGCCTCTGAATTTTATAAAAGATATGCAGAACAGATCTCAGTTATGCTACAGGTGATGTATAACTAGATTCTGATGATAGGGCAACATTAATGTCATTTGACACAGTTGTTCAAATTGTTATTTTTTAAAAAGGGGGACATACACAACCTAAAGAATTGCAGGCCACCATGAACTCATGAATACTGATCTAAAGATCTTCAACTAGGCCAGCAGAAATAGTCAGCATCAAATAATGCACTTCCATTCCTGCTCTGTGATAAGTAGGAGTATCCATGACAGTCTTATCATGATAAGAGAACTAATAGAGATAGGAGAAAAGGATCAGGCAGCTGAGTATATTTTAATGATTGATCAGGAGAAAGCTTTTGACTAGGTTTCGCATGAGTATCTATTCACAGTATTAAAAAAATGAGGTATATCTTCTCTATTTTGTGACTGGCTAAGGAAACTGTATGGGGTGGCATCAATAATTTCACATGTAAATGAATATAAAGATTGAAATATTAAAATACTGAGAGGTGTGCGGAAAGGACAGCCACTGGATCCCCTTTTATATGTACTTAATATAAATCCTCTTTTGCACACAGTACAGGGAAACCCAAAGATAAAAGGTCTGCAGAATCATGATGGTTCAGCATCAACTGCTGTATCTGCTTATGCAGGTGACATTTGTCTGTTTTTGCAGACTAAGGCCTCTGGTGAAGAAACGATTAGTCTGTTGCTTTCTCAGATGTATCTGGATCCAGAATCAATATTGGGAAAAGTACGGGGTACATTATTAGTGCAGCATCTGAACAAGTATCTGAAATCAGTGGGACACCAGTGTCAAATGCCCTAATCAATATACTTGGTAAACATTTGGACATGGGGACATGGCTAGAATAAACTGGGATAAAAAAATAAAAGTATGGGAAGAAAAAAGAAAACAAACTGAAAAAATAGCAGCTATCAAAAAATAAAAAGGTAGCCATAATTACAACTTTACTATTACCTATTTTACTTATTTATGTGTAGTTTATCCACCCCAAAAGATCTGAAAGTAAAACTGTTAAGCTTAGTTTTTCAGGTAGTATGGGGAAGCAGACTGAACCCAATAAAGTGGAACATCCTTTACTTACCCATAAAACATGGAGGTTTGATTTGATCAATCCTATTATTTTTTTTTTTTTACAATGTCTATATATGTATTGGAATATTTACACAATCCTGAAAGGTGAGGTGTATATTTGGAGTCTATGGATTAGTAACTTTTTTCTTTTTTTATACAAATGGCAAACTAGCTTTGATAAATTAAAAAAGTCAGCTGCTATACCTATATATTTCTTGCCAGTTACAGAAAAACTGAGAAAAATGGCAGTTATCCCTTACTAGCACAGACAAACTCTGTACTACCATACAGTTGTAAGGATCTGACACACAGTTGAACTATGCAGGCGTACGTTCCCAAGCATTGCAAAGAATGGAGCAATATTTAACAGACAAAAGAACCCCGCAGAGAATATGGGTTACAGTATGGCTTAGTTGCCATTGAAAATTTAGAGTTAAGGGAAATACAAAGCATAAAAGTGTACAGGAAAGAACATGCCCTAGGGAGGAATGCCAGTCTGTGACAGAAATCATGGCACATTTATTGTTGGACTGTGTGTTTGCTAACAGTTTTTGGAAAACCCTGGCCCATAGGTGGCATGATACAGGGTGGGCATCAGTTTCCTATGAAGATATAATAACAGGACACATGGTTTCAAATGGATATTATGAAGAAGGTATTCTAAGGCTTAATTTTACATGCCAGAAGTTTTTCCTTTGGTAGGCGAGATGTCAATTGGTACGCGAACAAAAGGAATTTATTCCAGCTACTGCAATTTAGCAGAAGACTGAACATGAACTAAAGATCTTGCACAAACAAGATAGCATGTTACTATCTTTTAGAATTTTGAAAAATAAAAGTGGCAAAATATTGACTTTGTGTTTTTTACATAAGACATTCATTGACTTTTTTCCTTTTGATGTATGGGCTCAGACTTTCACATGGAATATAGAATCACATGGTAGCAGGACTGGTATTAGAGTAGTGTTTAGTATTTCATGTATCATTTGGTATTATGACTGAATGACGTGAATTCAGTATCATTGTTTGTATATATATTTGTATATATTTATTTTTAAAAGACAAAAAAAATTCCCCTTGGTACCAGTGATCGCCATATGGTGTGGTTCATCATAAAGACAGGAGCACCACCGAGGGTTCTGGACATCAGGAGGGTAGATTTTAAAGAAATGGGAGATAGCCTCAGGAACTACTTGAGGGGGCAGGAGTGCCAGGGAGGGGGTAGAGGCACAGTGGGGAAAAATAAGGAGAACATATTTAAAGCGATCAA
This sequence comes from Neoceratodus forsteri, assembly GCA_016271365.2. Lineage (NCBI taxonomy): Eukaryota > Metazoa > Chordata > Ceratodontiformes > Ceratodontidae > Neoceratodus > Neoceratodus forsteri. Next base: position 944,450,869 of record CM057451.1, on the reverse strand, counting down.
CCTGTGCATGAAGGAAGTGAGCAAAAGCAGAAGGAAAAAGACCATTACAGTTTTCCAAGGAAGTGGCAAGGCTGGTAAAAGATAAAAGGGTGGCATTCATGAGGTATAAGAAAACAGAGAGAGGAGGACAGGGAGGTATACCTAGCAAAGCAGATGGAAGCAGGCAAGATGGTGGGGAGAGCAAAGGCACAGACAGATAAGGATTACCAAGGGGGTTGCCACAGCGGATAAGACTTTCTTCAGGTACATTAGTGAGAAGAGAAAAGCAAGGTTTTTTACCAATAAAAGTTTTTAATTTTTTTAATCAATAAAATTACCACATTACAATACTCTTAACAATTCCAAGTGACTTATACAGATGGAAAAGTTCCCAACAATATTTACAGTAGAGTACCAAATAAAAAAAAAAAAAACTTATTTAGCTTCAATATTGAAGTTACCCAAATAAAACAAATAAATCACAGACATTAGGCTGTATAAAACAACCAATAACAATATAAGATATAAGTAGTGTGTAGAAATAAGCATGTGGTTCCAGAAGATCCAAGAAAGAGAAAGGAAAAGAGAAAATGAAAGAGCCTACCTTGATCCAACAGGTTCAGTGAGAGAGCACTTCCCTCTTCTTCCCATTGAGTTCCCTTTAGGTTTCAGATCTTGGTCATTCTGCCTGGTAACAAATTTCAAAATATAATCCCACTTTGTCATAAATTTAGACTCTCAAGAGCAGCAACAGTGTGCAAGTTTTTCTACTCAGAGGGTTTCTATAAGAGCTTGCCTTCATTCTGGGACAGAAGAGGCATTGCATTAATCACATGTTAGATTAAAATGATGTTCTTTGTTACCTTTGCAATTATTTTTATCCAATCTGACTCACTGGAAGTTAAGTTCACCCTCTTAAGGAAGTGACCCAGAATGCAAGTTTCTACATTTAAGTTATTGGTTATATTAGGGAAAAGATGACATAGCCTTGTAATTTTTGTCCAGAATTCAGCTATAAGTTTGCAATTCCAAAACATGTGGACAATGTCTGCACTGCCCTCCCTACACTTACATTTATCGGAATCTTTATGGCTCATTTTATATGGGTGAACCAGAGTATAATATGCATTTTTAATATTTAAAACTGAATCGTCCTGTGGTTGAAGGATGCAAATGTAGTACAAGACTGCATTAAGATATTCGTCCAATCCCAGGAGTCTACATTCAGACCCAGCATTCTGGACCACCTCTCACTGATTTCTGAATTTCCTTTGTGAAATGCGCTAAGCAAGAAGTTACATACTGAGGAAATACTGGGTTCTAGGGATGTGGATATGGTTCACTTATCCACACTCTGACAGTTCCACTGGAATGCGATGATTAGCAGGAAACTTCCTTAAGCTAAGCTCCTCACACCACCCAGGGAGTTATATCCCCCATCTCCACACTGTGACATCAGATCTTTATTTCCGCTGGAAGAACAGGTTACCTCCTTTGTGCTCTGCTTAGGATTTTCTCTGTGCCATTAGTGAACCTTTCCTTTCTAAGTTTTTGAAGTTACTTCAAGTGCAGTTTTGTGGTTCTTTTGACTCCATCTCTGATCAACGATGGAACACAAGAAACTGGGATTTAAATTCTCTGTTAGGTGCCACCTGAAGATGTCAGTCACTAATCCACATGGCACATGTGTGTACCACCTGGAAGGGCAACATGATGTGGCCCGATGCAGCCTATGCCTTTCCATACTTCCTGAGTTCTCTGAGGACAGGAAGCTCTGTCTTGTGCTGGATCGGTCTTCAGAACAGCATCTGAAGGATCACCCTAATGGCTGCAAAAAGGCCTAGACTGTGGCTATGTCTTCTGCTCAGCTTGCAGCCCTTGAGGCAGACGTGGTGGCTGCTATGGTGGGCACCTCCTCAGTCTCAGCACTGTTCTTACCTGGGACCAGCATCAGAGGGACTTTCACAGATCAGTTCTGTCACATGTGCAGGTCCCTTCAGACCATGGGAGAGCACTCTGCCCTCTGTGGTTCTAAATCCAAAACCAAATCTTCACACCACTGTCACTGGTCATGGTATGGGGAAAGATCATGGTCCTCCTAGTCCCTCAACTCACCTGACCTCTCAAGGGCTGTCACGTGCCCCTTGGCTGAGGGGCTGATTGGGCAGATCAAAGGCTCTTTGGCTCCCCCATTGAGCCAGACAACCTCAGTTCTGGTTGACCAAGCTGTCGAGATTTTTCTTAACCCAGTTGACTGGTTGTCAGATGAGGCTGAGGAGTTGGCCTCGTAGACCTTGGTGCTCCTGGTCCACACTCAGGAGGACATGGACCGATTGGTGACCCCAGTCAATCTTTCCAGGGATCAGCCTCGACCCGGGGTTAAGTCTTTGATGCCCTTGTTGCTGAATACTGGTAGGTGCGTAATCTATGGCCAACCTCAGGAAGATCCCTCTTGCCATTGACTAGGTGGGTGGGTGGTTGGTGGTCAAGGTCACAGTTTAGGTGTTCATGCTCTCCATCCTGCTTGACTGGGAGGCACAGCTGTAGATGAACATCCTCCTCATCTTCAGGAAGGAAAGGCACTGGCAGAAGATGTGTTGGTGCTATGAGGAGTTCCTCTCTGATGGCAGCAGTGGGCCATCGCAGGGCAGGGCAGGGCTCTTCTCTCAAAGAACTTTGGCCCCTTGGCAGCCACCAGCGGTTGCCCTGCTGATCCAGCTTCCAGAGGTGCACCCCACACCTCGTAGCACCAAAAAGGCTGGCTGTTCAGTTCCTGGCTTGCCAGGCCAGTTGTCGGTGAGGGTTATCCTGGGTGAGGATTTATGGGAGGTCCATGGTGAACAGTGGCCAAAGACTGTCTTTGAGGAGTCATTGGAGTCATTGGATGACTTAGATCAGGAGTCCATGGCCTCTTCAGGAACTCAGCTCTTTGATCAAGGCTCGGTCAAGGAGCCTTCCACCAACATGGGCCAGTGTCCTTTGGTGGGCTACTTCAGCTTATCTTGGAGTCCACATCAATCCTGCTGGAGACAGTCCTGAAGAGGGCTAAGTACCCTCTTATGGATGTTTTGGACTGGGATGGATCCTTGAGGGTTGCCTTCTTGGTGGCTATGACCATCTTGAGACTGGCCCTAGAGCTCTGGCAGCATCTAGCAACCTACCTTGCACCCTCGGCCCACAAGTACACAGTCCCTATGGGCTCCCTTTCAGAATTTTTGGACCACCCTTTGACCGAAGGTCTGGTCACGGATTTGGTGTTCCTTCAGTCCAGACATCAGCGGAACATGGACAAGCCTCTGGGGAAGGAGCTCCATAAGATTGACTATGCTGCAAAAAAGATGTATGCTGCAGCTACTCTGGGTGTCTGTCAGGCAAATTACGCCATCATGATGGCTGATTATGGTCATTCCCTAATGGGAATCTTTGACAATATCCTCTCTCCACCTCCATCCAGAGCAGCTGATGGCAGTGGAGCTCATCAGAGACCACAGTCAATCACTGGCTAAATAGCAGCTCCAGACAGCCTTGGATATGGGCGACTCATGTGCCCATGCAGTGGCAGAGGCTGTCTCCATGCATCACAGGGCTTGATTGCATTTGTCCACCTTCATGGTAGACACCCAACAGAAGTTAACCAGTGTCCCTTTCCTGATGATATCGACCTCTTTGGCCCCAGGATGGAAGGACGTCTCACTAGGATTGAGAAGTCCAATACCACCCTTGACTCTGTGACTTCATCCAAGAAGGACCAGGAGAAGAATCTGAAGAAACAGGCTTTCCAGTTTCAGTCCTTTCAGTCACAGCCTCCCTGGCAGCAGCTCCAGCAGGGGCAGTTTCAGGCCTGGCACCCCAAGCAGAGGTTCTGGGCCCAGAGCACTAAAGTGTTGGGGGCAGGGGTAGTGGTGTCCCTCTGGCAGCAACCACCAGTGCCCCTGCAAAAGCTGCCCAGTGATGGGTCGGGGGGTGTCATCCCTCCACTTGTCCTGTCCCTGAGTGCTCTCTCTGTCAGAGGTTGGCTACAACACTTCTTGCTATGTAGTTCTGCTATCATAACAGATAAGTGGGTGTTGGATGTAGTGGGCAGAGGACTGTCTCTAAATTTTGAGGCTCTCCCGCCCTACCACCTCCATGCACCTCAAGAGTCTGGAGTGTCTCAGCTCCATGTAAAAGGGGCAATAACCCTTGTCCTTGACACCCTGGCCAGTCAGGGTTACGTGTCCAGGTACTTCCTGGTCCCAAACTGGATGGGGGCTTGGGCCCCATTCTGGATCTACACAGTCTCAACCAGTATGTGCAGAAGCGCAAGTTCCAAATGGTCACTCTGAGCCAGGTTGTACCATCCTTGGAGCAGAACTTATGGTTTTACTCCCCGGACCACCAGGATGCATTGTTCCACTACCAGTACCTCTGTTTATGAGCAGAAAGGGTCATATACCAGTTCCAGGTCATGCCCTTTGGCCTCTCCTCTGCACCAAGGGTCTTCTCCAAGTACATGACAGTGGTAGTGGCCCACCTATGGCACCTAGGGATCAGATATACCCCTACCTGGATAAGTGGCTGGTAGCCAGTCCGTCCAGAGAGGCCGTGGAGAGATACACAGATCTGGTTTTCCAAACCTGACAAGACTTGGTCCTGTTGGTCACCCTGGACAAGTCCTAACTGGTACCAAAGCAGGTGATCAAGTTCATCAGGGCAAAACTAGACTCCCTGTGGGTGAAGGCCCACCTCTCAGCAGACCGAGCACAGCATCTTACCTCCTTTGTCTAATCATTTCAAGTTGGGCTCTTGCGCCTGCCCAGAATTTTCTACGGTTGCTGAGGTACATGGAATCCTGCAACAGGATGGTCTGCTGGGCCTGCTGACAGATGAGCCACCTTCAGTGGGAGCTTGGCTGTCAGTGGTCCCAGCTCCTAGACCATTTGAACCAGCCGGTCACAGTGACCTAGCTGATGTGGGATGCCATCCAGTGGTTGCTGGACTTGAAACATCTGGAGGAATGAATCTTTTTTGTCTGCCCAGAGCCAACTGTAATGCTGCTGATGGAAGTGTCTTTGGTAGAGTGGAAAAACATCTGGGAGATCACATGGCCCTTGATTTGTTTTCGTCCAGGAGTCCCGTCACCACATAAACCTGCTGGAGCTCTGTGCAGTGCACTTCATTCTGATGGAATTTGCTCTGCTAGTTAGGGGTCAGGTCATTCAGGTCCAGATGGACACCACCACAACCATGTTTTACCTAAATGGAGAGGGCAGCACAAGATCTCTTCCTTTGTGTCAGGATGCACTCTGCACCTGGACCCTCCTGCACAGCCTGGGCGCCAATCTTCTGGCAATTTATGTCATGGGGAGAACTATCAACCCACAGATGCTCTCAGCCGGGTGGGAGAGATGTCACACGAGTGGTCTACGAATCAGGAAGTGGCGAACCACCTGCTCTCTCTGTGGGGCTCACTCTCAGTGTACCTCTTTATCTCCTGGGAGAATACCAAACTGAGGGGCCATTTTGCACCCACTCCCCACATTCCAGGACACTGATGGGGGATGCCTTTGTGAGGCCATGGACCCTAGGCTTCGTGTATGCCTTTCCTCCCTTCCCTTGATCCACAGAGTATTGGTCCGGAAGGACAAGGCACAGATAATCCTGATAGCTCCAGAATGGCCAAGGCAGTTCTGATACCCGGGTCTCCTCAGCATCAGCAGTAGGTTTCTGCAGTGACTGCCCCTCTGCCAAGACCTGCTGACCAGATTTCAAACAGTTCTTCATTTTTAGACTCTTCCCTTAGTCTCTAACATTCTTTAAAACTACAACTTTTTTAATGTTGTTTATATAGCAGATGTCTTTGTCTTCCCAGATTCTGCAGATGAGTGCTTTCCCATTAACTTCTATATTTGGGCTTTTCACAAAGGTTTGAATAAAGATTCATTATAACTGAGTTTTAAAGAGGAGGGAAGTTGTGCAGCTTGGCGTATTGCATCAGCAATTAGAATGTTGTTTATTTTATGCGTTGGTTAATCAAAGAATAAGGCTTCCAGTTCAAAGTTCCTTTCTATCACTACACCTTGTTCTAAGGTAAGCCAAACTGGTACCAAATTCTTATCATTTATGTGGAGAAACCATTTCAAGTTTTGGTTTAACCTTATAGCCTGGTGATATAAGAACAAATAAGGAGCTTAAGGCCCACCAGTTCTTTCGGTTTAGATAACCTAAAGTAGTTCTATCTTGGGCATTTGTCATTCTTCCATGTAACTCTGTTTAGACCAAGTGTAAGTTTTGGAACCAAAGTTTTGGAATGTAACAAAGGATCTTGCTGAGGACGTACAAGGCTCTTGGCAAAATACTCATCTTTATTATGCCCAGTCTGCTCCAAGAAGTCAATGGTAATTTGTTCCATTTAACGAGGTCATTCTCAATTTTGTCCTGCAGGTCTGACAGATTGCTTGTGATAGTTCTGTTAAGGTCCTTATACATCTTAATTCCTAAGTAATCTATGAAGTTATCAGCCCAGTTCAGTCCTATGTTAATTATATCAGTTTTTAAGCATAGACCATTTAAGAATAGAAATCGTGTTTTCTCAGTGTTGACTGTATAACCCTGAGAACTCCTCAAAATGTCTGATAATCTGAAATGCTGCTTTAACAAAGGTCAGAGGATTTTGAACGCACAATAACAGGTCATCAGCATACAGAGTGGAGGTGTAATGCTTCCCTTTGAAAGTAATACCATCTACATCACAGTCTTTCTCAAGCTTTCACACAAGGAGGTCTAGAAAAAGCATAAAAAGTAGAGGTGAGCGAGGGCAACCTTGCTTCCTCCCTCTTTGGAGGCTGAACAACTGGAAGAGGATTACATTAGTGAAGACTACTACAGTAGTGTTTTTGTACAACAGGCTAACCCATATAATTAAATTATCTGGGAAACCATACAGTTGCAAAGTATTGGTAACATGTCTCCATGCTATCCTATCACAAGCCTTTTCAGCATCAATTAATAGTAATGCCATTGGTGTTTTAGATTTTTCTGCTATGTCCGTCCAAGTAGAAGGCTTTCCTTATATCATCTGAGGAGTTTCTTCCCTTTAAGCAACCCATTTGAGATTGGCCTATAAGATTCTGAATTCAACCTTCTAATTTGTACGTTAGTATTTTTGCAAGGATCTTATTATTGGTATTTATCAGTGTGATGGGCCTGTAATTTTTTGCAGTCACTTCAGTCTTTACCTAACTTGGGTATTAAGGTGATGATACCTTGCTGCACTAAGATTGGCAACCCACCCCTGTTCCAGAATTCATTAAAGATTTCAGTCAAAACTGGTGACAGAATATCTCTAAATGTGTGAAAAAAACTCACCGAGAAGTCATCAGGCCCCGGATCTGTTTTTCTTTAGGGAATTGATTGCATTCAAAATCTTTTCTGTCTTAACTGGTAGCCTAATTTCATTTGAGCTCTTAGCAGGTAAACATGGAATTTCTTTACCCAAATAAAATTCCTCCATATCTGTGATGATCTGGTCATTGGTCTCCAAGTGTAACTTATTGTAGTATTTAGTGAATATTTTACTTATTTTATAATATTCTGTGAAATGTTGCTGATATTCGGGTTTAAAATATCAGTAGTTTGGCATTTATTTTGGTTTTGTTTTAGTCTTAGAGCAAGTAATGTTTGGCTTTATGGCCTGTGTCTTGTCTTCTTATGTCAAAATCAATGGCACTCCTTAATAATTCATCCGTATTCCAACTTAGTTTTAGACCAATTAGCCCATACTTCGTCACCACAACTGTCTGATAACTTTTCCTCCTGTTCCTGTACCTCTTTTAATTTATTTCTGGTCTTTTCATTTAGCTCTCTTTTAATTCTAAATGAGACCCCCAATTAAGACACCCTGCAACATACAAAGTTTTGCCTGGAGTATTTATTTTGAAGAATTGTTTGATATGTTTTGAAATTTCTTCTTCTCTCTCTCTCTATGGACTCTAAAGTTACTTATCCTCCATCCTCTGTAACTTTTATTCAGTGTGTCCATCTTTAAGTCTTGTACAGTTGAAGAATGGTTAGATATAACTACAGGAGTAATTTCTATTATTTAAACTCCTTGGAGTAATTCTGAACTTATAAAAATGTGGTTGATTCATGAGCCAGTTTTATAAACTGGTGACCAAAAAAGAGTATTCTCTTGCATTGCCATTGAGAACTCACCAGGTATCCTCCAGGTTTACATTTTTTAAAAGGTCATTGAGGTTTTTATCCAAATATGACAGAGTGTAATTTGTGTCTGGCCTGTCTAGGATGGGGTTAACATACAGTTAGTGTCCTATGCTATAATGAAGTGAGAGTTTAAAAAGGGTTGTAATGAATCAAAAACAACAGAAAGAAACCTTGTACACTCAGTTCTTAGGCCTGTAGCTGTTAACTAAAGTGACAGCCTTTCCTTCCAGAATGCCAATAAGCAGCAGATAGTAACCCTCCTCATCTTTGATAGTTCAAATCTTACCCCCAGTAAATAAAATTATTATGTCAGCTTTTTTAGATGAGACACCCTATCAAATATCTGATCCACCCATTCCCTCCTCATCAAACTAACATTTTGTTTCTTTAAAAATGTTTCCTGTAGGAAAACAATTTTTGAATTTTCTCCAAGTGGCATAATACTTTGTATCTTTTTTGTTTGAGTGTTTAAATTTCTCATGTTCATGTAGTAAAAGTAATATTATTGAGCCGGCCCGGTGGCACCGAGGGTTGAGGTGCTGGGTGCCACAACTCACACCGTGCAGGTGACCCGAGTTCAGGAGCAAACTCAGGCGCTGGGGACCAGCAGGGGAGGGTAGAGGAGTTATTGCCCTCGTGGTGTTCTCCTCCCTGGGAGGGAGGGATGGGGATGGCCCAGTGTGCCAGCGGCCCCCGGTGGAGATGGGGGGGCACTGCAGCATGTCGGGCAGCACTAGTTCAGCGTGGCCAACGCCAGCAGGGTTGCCGTGTGCAAGAGCATTGGGCGTGCACCACACATGGGAGCTGGGTCACAGAACAAGGAATAAACCTGACCTTGGGGTAGGCAATGGCACCAGCCCCCATGCCCACTGCTGGGTTCGTCCTGGATGGTCTTTCAGTTCCTCCACCCGGGCCCTCACCAAAAGCAGCTGAGAATGATGTATGCAAGTGCACCCAAAGAGGAGGGGTGGCCCCACCCCAGAGGGGTCAAGCTGGGGGGGACCAGCTGCGAGGTGAGGGGGGGGAGAGGAGGCTTAGACAGGCGGACTTTGGGCTGGGCAGGATCTGGTTGGATGCCTGAGAGAGGCTCCTTGGTCCATGAACCGGAGTGAAAAAGAGTTTAAAAAAAAAAAAAGTAATATTATTATCCTTTAACAATTATGGAGCTGTTCTGTAATAAAAAAAAAAAAAACACACATTTTTTTTAAACCAGTTCAAATAACTGCTGGGATAACCAGACTGAAGTGAATCAGGGGCTTGTAAGATCGGAGATGACAGGCAGGTACATTTGTGAAGGAAACAGATGTGATAAGAATGAGACAAGAAAAAAAAGAGTCAATAAAAAGACTAAAACATAGAGTAAAGAACAAAATCTCCCAGAAGAGGTCTGGGATGTGGCTTTTATCATTTTGCATGTAGCACAATTTAAATAATCTAAGTTTAGTATAACACTAATATACTTACACTGTCAGGGTAGATAAAACACAGTATGATAAAACTAACAAACAAAACAAACAGAACAAAAAAACAGGCAACAAATTGACCATTCAAAACTGGATAACCTAAGAAATTCCCCTGCCCCGAGAATATATCAAATAAGTAAGAAATATTTCAGGACCGCAGTAAAATTAAATTAATGAGCCGAATCCTATTAGAAGAACGAAATTTCAGCAGAGGCTGCTAAACATTTGATAATGTTGCTAGAGCTAAGTGAATAATATACATTTAAGAGACTAGAATAAAACTAATTTGCATATAAGGATAAATTAGAGCATTTAAACTATGCACAAAACTTTGACTAGCATTTCAGTAGGTTAGATCACTATCAGCAAACCATTATGTTGCAATCCTGTAGGTAATACTTTGTTAAATTAGAATTAGATAAAAAGTAAGAGGCTAAGAATATGTATTTGAGAGTGGTCGCATAGTGCAGTGTCCATGTTGGCACAATTCAGTTGATGGCAGAGTTCAGTTTTCAGGAGTCTGGCAGACTGTCACCAGGCTGGTTAGTTTTCCTGATGTGGACACCAAACAAAGCATGCAGAAAGTGTTTAACTAGGTTTGAAGATGCCACCATGTTTTATCAGAGTAAACAAGCGCTACTAAGGATGCATAGAAATTCACTGGAAGTGACTTACTGACAGAATGTTGCTAGGCACGATCTGAACAGCTTGAGTCCAGTATTCTATAATTCAGCCATTTCAGCTGCAGTTTTCAAAATGGCAAACCACTGATTTTTTGATGCAGAACTCCAGGGTAGCAGACAGAATTCCGCTGTTATTCTGAGTCTGAATTCCCAGAAATGTAAGACTGGCCCAATGCCAACCAAAAATGTGGAACACAATTCCAAGTGCTAGTGAAATCATATGCTGGGATATTACATTTGCAGCTGTGTGAATGTCCAATGATATACATGTTGCCAAAACAATAGTACAGAGTTGCACACTTCTATTTTAAAATGTTATAGCACCTTACTGCATCCCCTGGAATAACCCAAAAGAGATCTGCTCTTTTAACTGCAGCTTGAAATATCCCCCTCAGTGACTGAGCTAGCAAATGTGCAACTGAAAATGTGCATGACCTACCCTTCTGAAACCATACCCAGTCACCTCTTCTGCCACCCTTAAATGGTCCTGTTCAGGATTGCTAACAGGCAGTGTGAAAAGCAGGCAATGGTACAGATGGGTTGAGTAAGCAATAAGCCACGACAGGGTGTGCGTTAGACATTTTAACACACAGCTAGGAGGCGTAGTGAGGCACGAGGCCACCGGCCGAGTGCGTCCAGCCTCCTAGCCGTGTGTTAAAATGTCTAACGCACACCCTGGAGGGGCTTATTGCACTTATGAAATGGATATCTTTAGTGAAACCACATTTAGTAGGTTAAATTTCCAATTTAAATTAGGAAAAAACACCTATGTTGGTGTCATTTTTAATAAAATAGTTCTTCCGCCTAAGTGTCTTGTGTTTTTTTTTTTGCAGTGAAGGAATGTTGTCCAAGAAAGGCTTCTGTACTTTAGGTATTCACCCCCCTTGCTGTATGGAGACGAGGGGAAAAAAAAGATTAAAATCCAGCTGTTTGGCTTTTTTTTATATGTATAATTTATATTTACAATTTTAAGAGTGAGCGGGCTGGTGGAGAGACAGAGCAAGCATGCACGCAGGCAGGTACAGACATTCAGTGATCGTTAGTGAGATCGCGGTTGTTCCGTTTTTTTTTTGTTTTTTTTTAATAGATGAATGAGCAGGCAGGCTGCGAGAGACATCACGGCTGTACCTTTATTTTTTTATTAAACTCAAACATGGATCTTAAGGAGCGAGTGGCCGGGCTGGTGGAGAGATCGCAGCTGTTGTGATTTTTTTTTTTTTTTGTACATTACCGAGCAGGTGGGCTGTGAGAGACATTGCAGCTTTTCCCTTCATGCTACATCCACGGATTTCACAGACTGAGTAAATGTGAGCAGCAGGTCAGATGTTTTTACTGCATTTTTTTGTTGGCATACTGAAAATACAGCCTGGCATGTCACTCGCAGCTGGTGAAAAGAAGATGGCTGATTTTCAGTTTGCCAACATTCTAACTGGCATCTTTACTAGAATCAGCTGGTCCTTTTTCCTGCGCGTTAGACAGAATATCACACAGGTATGGACCAATCAGCAGGTCTAAATTCTGATGCCCATTTCATAAACATTAAATAAAACATTTTTATTTACTGTATCTCCACAAGGAGTTTCTGGACTGTCCCAGGAACTACAAGATGCCAACCATGCCTTTCTGGGCAGATCATTGCAGAAACTTCTCCTTGCCTCCAGTCATCACCCCTCAAAGCTAATCCAAGCATGAAGTTATAAATTAGCATAAAGTAAATGTACTTAGGTGGAGTCCGAGCTGATGCATGTTATTAGATGAGGGAGAGAACTGTAGGCAACAACACTGAAAAACAAATTGCATTACAAAGGGAGTTGATTCCGGGGTGCAACACAGGTACAGGTACAGTATACAACAGTGCTTTAATTATAACAACATCAAACTTTAGAAGTCCATACATGTCTACTTTATCTGGCTGGGTGAAAAATCAAAGTTGGTAAATATTTTGGGTAAATCTCTTCTCAGTCCATTTTTAGCAGCCTGGAAGCATTATAGTCCAGGATCCCTTTTGCTGACCAAACACAGTACTGGGTTGGAAAGAAAAGCCTGTTCTTTAAACCTATGTCATGATGTTTCTTTTTTATTGGTACAAAGGCATCCCTCTTTATGATGATCTGAAGATAAGTCATCAAATATTTTAATGTTGCAGCCCTCAGAAGATATTGTTTGCTTATCTCTTAAAGGAGCTAAATATGTACACCCTGGAGAAGAGGAGGGTGAGGGGATATGATACAGAACTTTAAATACCTCATAGGAATAAAGAAGGTAAAGGAGGAAGGTATTTGGCCATGGATGGCCCATTGTCCGAGAAGGGTGCTGCAATGAAACTGGAGAGGGATAAGTTCAGGAGGGATGTGAGGAAGTACTTCTTCATAGAAAGGCTGGTGGATGCCTGGATCAGCCTTCCAGTTGAGGTAGTGGAGGCAAAACAGTGGTGGGGTTCAAAAATGCCTGGGACAGGCACAAGGGATTCTTAGGTGGAAGGAGGGGAAGGGAAAAGATGCCATAAATCAAGTTGGGTCTGCAGCAAAAAAATGAAGGTTTAAAAAAAATGAGCAGACTGGGGAGGGCAGTGGCCCTTATCTGCCATCACATTCTAGGGGCAGGATTTTCAAAAGTATTAGATCACTGCAAGACTCTGTGCATCGATGATACGGTGCAAAGAGCTTGTGGCGATCTGACGGGACTTCCATTCTGTGAAGCAATTGCCGCAAGTTAGATCAACTTTTTCTTGTCTAACTTGTAACAATCCTGGGGGCCATTATTATGGAACTTGTGCCAGATATTTGGTTAATTGCACAAACTGTCACAACTACACCAGATTGTAAAATTGGGCATAGTTGTGACAAAGGGTTCAGCACACTGCCAAAACCTAAGTATTGTGGCGCAGGGCTGGATGCAAACCCTGTGCCACAGTTGGAAAATCCGACCCCAAATTTCTATGTAAACCTGTAAGATTGAACTTTCCATTCCCTACTGTTTTTTTGTCTATCAGCAAGCAAAAAAAAAAGAGGTCTTAATGTTGTTACTACATATATTGAGTGTTCTACAACTTTCAACCATTGATCTGATCATTATCAGATTTACAGGCTCCACACATCCTGGAACTGACTCCATGCACACCAGATTTCTGGTGAATTGACTGAACAATGGTTGAGTTATTAAAGGGCAAAAATTGGGATTTAACATTAAACTGCCTACTCAGCCCTAATATACAGGTACTACTGCACCTGCATAATACATGGAATGCGCATGTCTCACAGTTCCATATGCTGCATTTAAAATATCCCCCAAGTCAGCCAATGTTGGGAATTGGGAGGTTTTACATATATTAAATACATTACTGCCTTATATATGCTGAATGTGTTTTACACTGTAAAATGTTACAAGGTTTATACCTGCATATTGCAAGTGCATTTTCTATAACTGTTGCAGTTTTATTATAATTGTCATCTTACCCGCCTTTGTCAGCTCCGGGCTGCATCTGAAAAAGGACCTTTAACCAGGTCAATGAATAAAATAAATAAAATTACATGGAACATATACTACATGGATGCTCAGTATAAACACTTACTTTTATTTGTTACAGGTAATAAGTACTAAATCCACCACCACCATACACAAACAACCATAGTGTGACTTGGCAGGTAACAGTCCTCAGCTGCGGCTATAGAGCTCATTTTGTTGATTTCCATTGACCTGTTCACACTGATTTCCCCCTAGGTAATCTGGCTGTAGTTTTTCTTTTAAACATAACCTGTAGGCGATTTGATAACTTTTCTTTTTTGACCAAGAGAAAAGTTTTGGCACACAAGCTTTTAGGTCCACATTGGACACTTATTGTTCCGGTAATATGACAAGTTTCACAAGAAGAATATTATAACTGAGCTAGAGAAAATTAGACTGGAAGCAAGCCAGCTGTATAATTTCAAGCTATAAGCATTTAGGCTATGGTGCCCCAAACTGCTACTTGCCTTAATGTACAAGTAACCTTTTTACATTTTAAAACTGGTACAGTGTCTTCCTCTTTGCAAAGATATATACCGAAGCCTTCAGATCCAAACAGGCTGAAGGAAACAGTTTTAGAAATATAGAAACACTGAAAGTTATGGGCAAAAAAAGAAGACCACATTGCCCATCCAGACTGCCCAAGAATCAAATTCCTTCAAGAACCACAGACCTGTTCATGTCCAAAACGTAATTTGCAAGAGCCTGGTGCAACAATTTTCTGCTATATATCTTTATTCCACCAAGATCCCTTCAGAAGTATATTCTTTAAGAACAGTCACACACACACACACACACACACACACATATTCAAAACTGAATAGGAAAACTGCGCAAGTGCCTGTGCCACGCAACTGAGATGCGCCACCCCAAAATATTGCAATATTCAGAAAATGCGCCAGAGTAAGGTGTTTTCAATATTGCAACACTGCACCACGGCGCAACTCAACATGGGCAGTGCATCAGGGCAGGACTGAATATGGGAAATGGAGCAAGTTAGGCTGGGGCAGTGCAGCAGCAGCACATGACTGCAGAAGGGAACTGAGCAGTGCACAACAGCAAACCTGGGGAGGGCAGACCCCCAAAGGCCTGGGTGTGTCCAGAGCCACAGGGACAGTGCAATATGGGTATCAGTACAGCACCAGTGGGCAGAGTACAAAGCACAACATAGTGACCAGAAGCCAAGGGGGAGTATCTGTCACAGTGTGCATGGCACATAGATAGGCAAGGTGGGACTGGCACTGCAATGGCATTACCAATGGTGGCACGGGCAAGCATAGCACTGTGACACCCAGCCCGATGTGCCATGCAGGGCGGATGTGTCTACTCTACCACAGTCACACCATACCACATGTGCACCAGCACACAGGAAGGGGTGCCCCAGGCCACCCAGGTGCCCCTCCCCCCCGTAACATGGCTGCAAACAGCATGCACAGCAGCATGGTGACAGGACAACAGCAGAGGCAGGCAGAGATCATCCCCATGGGGACGGTGTCAGAGCCACAAATGTATGCCAGGAAGGACACCCCACAGGCAAACCAGGGCAGTCACCACAGGCAATGTGTGGGCCAACAAGTGTGTGGTACAGTGCAGCCGTGTGTGCAATGGAACATGCACATATGGGCGGTGGGTAGCAAGGTGCAGTGGTGCAATATTCAACAGCATAGGCATTGGCAAAAGAAGCAATAGAAAGACCTCAAACACTGGTACTATCAGGTTAACAACAGTTTTAATATAAAACACAACAAGAAAATACAAAGCAACAACAGAATAGGAAACAGCCAGGAATAACTATGTACAAGAAAAGAGTTGACAGGAGCAGAGAATGCTGGCGGGGGTTAACTATGTACATGGGGCTTGAGTGGGTGTGGGTGTGTGAAGGAAGGGGCTCTATACACATGCAGGCATGAATGGCCTAACAGGCCTGGCCACTGTCTGGGTTGCGTTGTCCCCTCTGTCCACCACTGCACATTTCCCTCAAGAGGGCCCTGATGACACAAAGAATGGCCCCTTGGTACCTGAACATGGCTGCAAACAGGTCCACAACTGACACTGTCCATTCATGGACAATGAGCCTTCCATGGCCAGATAACCTCCTCTGGGTGCCTAGTCCAGCTTGCTGATAACCTATGGGAGGAATACAGAACATGACCTCAGTGATGCAGACCACCCAGGTACTACCCCCCCTGGGAAGTTGTGGACATGCATGTTGGATGCCATCCTGGCCCTTGCCCAGGGCCGCACTAACATTCGGCACACAGCAGACTGGCACTGGGAAGAGCAACAGTGCCACATAGTTACTGGCATGTGGCAAAGGAACAGTGAAGAATGGCATGTGCATGCACTGAACAGTGTCCTGGGACATGCATGCATGCCCCGCACAGTGTGTGACACCTGCCACCGTTTGCACCACTTGCTCAGGCCCAGCGTGTGTTTCTGTGTGGGCACCTGTGGACCTGTATAGCCACAGCAGCTAAGGATCAACACACACAGGAGCCAGGTGCACAGCGTAGATGCAACATGGTGCCAGGATGATGGTCCAGGTGTGCGTGTCTGGCAACACAGGGGCATGCATGGCATGCTGGCCATGGGCCACATTGAGCAATGAACCCCTCCCCAAACCAGGAACACACTGCACTGTCAGCACACTTACCTCCCACCTGGTGTGTAACATCCTACCGTGTCCTGGATCCACCAGTCCCTGAGTCCTCTCCGTCACTAGAGCACCACAGGGTGAGGTACATGGCCTGGTGCTGCTTCTCCTAACCTCCAGAATGGACAAGAATGGAATACTACTGTGTGCAGTATGCATGGGCAACTGCCCCCCCCCAAACAAGGGGTGCAACAGTGAGACAATGGCCCAGTGCATGGCACAATGCATGCCATGTGCTGGCATCGCACACAGGTGCCCGACACGGCCACTGCAAGTGTGACACGTGACACCAGTGCAGCAGGTGGCAGCCATGGATGCGAATGGTGCCGTGTGCCCCATAGTGCACCAATGGAGATGTCTAACCATGTGCCAGTGATGCACACCCCTGCTGTACACCTGCAAGCCCACCCAGTACCAGGCAATGTCAGCATGCATGCTGTGCTTTCATACCTGGGCATGGCACTGCCCCTCTGCATGCCATAACCTGCAGACACTGCAAATGTCCCGTGTCCCTCCTCCGCAGGTCGCCATACCTGTGCCAGCACTGCTCCCTCAACTGTGGCACACCAGTGCAGCATGCGAGGTGAGATGCCGCCCTGGCACATACCTGGGACCGTGACTCCACCAGCTCCTCAGACCCAAACAGTTGGCCCTCAATTGGGGCCACTAGGTTGGCTATCTCCACCTCCCCCCAGTTCTGGGCATGGGGTCTGGTGGTCTGGATGGGTACAGCATGTGTATATTCCCAACACTGCAGCAGGTGTTGCACTCTGCAATGCACTGTGGTGTGTGTGTGTGTGTGCTGGATGCGCGATAGGCCATCCATGCAGTGCTCCACATGGCATGCACTTGTGCCATAGGGATGCACAATAGCAGCACAACGGCACATTGTGGAACATGCGTAGTATAGGATGTCAATGCGAGAGTGCAGGGTCATGACCCATGCACCATGCAGATGGGGACACGTGTATCCGCCATGTTGTGTGTGGCATGCATTGCCACCACAGGGGCCATCCGCACCGCACATCATGGTGGACATGCGCAGTCCATGTACACCGCACAAGTGAGCAACGTGCAGGGACATGCATGGTGCATCCGCCATGACGTCACGCTTCTGCGACCATGCATCCCTGTGACAGAAAGTACTATCACACATGTGCATAAAGTGCACCGTGTGGAGATAAGGAGCCTCAATAGATGCACGATGCAGAATGAGATAGGCCAGGCACAAGTTTGCAGTATTCAGCCTGCATATGCAAATGACCTCATTGCCCAGTTTTGGCCCAACTCAGCACATTTGCATCCCATTACAGGTAGGCCTGCCCCTCAATTGCATGTACTGAACCATAAATGGGCTGCCCTGCGCGCCCCCTCTACATAGGTGACCAAAGGGAACTGCAACCTTGTAGGTGAGTGTTTACCTATTGATTTCTGTCCCATTCTCTGCTGTACTGCATACAGCAGGCTCTGCTCACCCTGGCACAGCTGCACAGCCTGTGCTCACGTGTATCTCTTGCATTCCACAGGCATCAGCATGGCAGCCAAGGAGGGGAAGAAGAGGAGGAGGTGGCTGAATTTTATGAAGGAGGAGCTGCAGACCTTCTTAGAAGCCTACCTCATGTGTGTAGACCTGTTTACCCACAAGACTGGCAACCAGCAGGAGAGGGCCCAGGGATGGGATGAGGTTGCGCAAGGAAGTCAACGCCTATGGGGTGTTCAGTAGGACACCCCAGTAATGTATAGAGTGGATGAACAGTGAGCGCACCAGGGCCAAGGAGTGACTTGCCGCATTTAAGGCATTCCAGTGGACCACGGGGGGCTCCACAGTGCTTGCCCTGATGGCACGGGAGGCCCTGGTGGCCAGCATACTGAACCACACCGTGGTTGAGGGAGTCCCAGGTGGAGGATTTGATACAGGAGGAGAGCTGGCACTACACTGTAAGTATGCATATGGTGGGTAGCAGCAGTGTCTGCGCGTGTGTGCCATGGTGTTGCACACCAGTCCACACATGCCATGGCACTGTGTACCCAGGGAACACTGTCTAAGCCCTGCCATGTGCTGGCAATGTTGTTGTCAGTCATGCACAGTAGTGGGTTGTGTCGCAATGAATGTCCAGGGCGGCACCTCGTGGTCATCAAGCATACCAGGAGGCCTGCCACATGTTCCAAGGACAGGACATGGGGACATGGGTGGTGTGTGCATGGCAGGCCATTGTGCTTCCTCGTGGCACACAAAGGGCCACCGGGGGGGCCTCACCTGGTGAGTGACTGATGGGTACACGTGGCAGTGTCCAACACTGTCCCCTGTGGGCGCACACACACACGCATATATGTTCCAGAGTGACTCGCACATGCCAGGCATGTATGTGACACATGTGTTCTAACATACACCAATGGGCCCAGTTGCAACACCGGCAGCAACGCAGTACACAGGCCCACCACATGTGTACACATGTCACGCACCTACATGGACAACACTCACTGACCATGCACATCCTTCCTCCATTACAGCTCCATCATGCCTCAGGGCTGTCACTGGGTCCAGGAACACTACAGCTGTACAGGAGGTGGATGGACCAAGGGCCTCCACGTCTGCTACATTTGTGGCTGCTGTGGCGGGGGATGCCGCGCTCGATCTGGGGGTCACACTGGGGCTGGCTGATCAAGTCCCCCTGCCCAGTATGCCTCTACTGGAGGATCTCGAGGTTCTGGCATCAGCCACAGATGATGATGATGATGCTGCTGATGATGACGAAACACAGCTAGAGGGCACCAGCACACACACACAGCAACCACCCACAGTGGTCTGGTTGCCAACAAGATAGTGACAGGCAGCATCTCCTGTCTTGGGTCCTCACATGCACCTCCCCAGGCACACCACATACCGGCTGCTGCTGCACTGGCTGTGGCTTGCCAGGGCCACAGTGCCACCATTCCGCAGGGCATGGTGCAGCGGCTGCCTACAGAGGCACACAGCGTGGCCATGCCAGGGCCCACCATGCTTAAACATGTACAGTCCTCAGCCCAAAAGCAGATCGTTGTGCAACGTCCGGAGCCTGCGAACATGGCACAGCAGCCTGGTACACTCCCAACCTGTCAGCACCCCCCCACAGGCCATGTCCCCCACTGACAGGCTCAATGAGCACACCCAGCTCCTGCAGAGCTCCGTGGAAGCCCAGGTCATGCTCCAGGAAACTATACATGGCCTACAGGTGCAGGTGGGTTGCTTGGGTGAGCATGCGGCTGCAAGGCATGCACAAGTCATGGCTGAGATGCGCCATCTGCATGATTGATAGATAGATAGATAAAAATGTTTATTTTTTGACAGGAGTTTATCATTAGGAATGTTGAGCCCTATTTACAAAATGGTCCTGTATAGATTATGGTTCCAAGTACAAATCTTGACATAAATTACATACAATATGACACAACAACTGACGTGGTTGAGGAGATGCACCTCATGTGGGTGGACATGAAAGCTGGCCTCAGCAGGATTGCACAGGCCATTGAGGTGGGTTGTGCAGCCTTGGTACCTCATGGCCACAGCAGTACCCACCGCACAACAGGCAGTACCACGAGCATTCACTCACCATGGTGACACCTCTGCAACAATGCTCACCAACACACCCAGATCTGGGCAATTGTTCAGGACCTCCACACCCAAAACGCGCTCAGTCACGGTTGCATGTGTCCACACCCTCGAGGGCTGAGGAATTTCCCCTTGTAGTAGTTGACCACCCACAGGTGGTAGCCATGCCTGTGCAGGGCCACCCACATGTCCGTGATGGCCATCGTGGTGGACACTGATGCATGTCTGGCATCCCTGGCCTGGACCACCTGCCCTGCGGCAGCCATTGTGACCCCTTCCCAGTGAATCCCATGCCTATGTGGTGTCCTGTCCATGAGGCATCCAGGATGTGGGTGTGGGGCATGGTGCCGCATTGTGTGGCATGTATGTGATGAGTGCATCCTGTGTCATCTGCTGTGTGTGTGTGCCAGTGATGTCCTCTGATCCATGCCATGTTGACACATGCAACTGCACACCCCATCCTGCATGACACTGCAGTGTGCACCCATGGCCACCCCTGTGTATCTGTCTGTGTTACCCATTGCATCAGTGTGGTGGCACACACACCTGGCCATGGCGCCCCCTGTGATGCTGCTGTGAATGTGTGTGGCCACCCAGTCTGGTTCCCGTTATACTCACCTGTGGTCACCGAAGTGCTCCTCAACAATGGTGGCCCTGTGCTGCCGTGCCCTCGTGGCCAGCCGTGGGTCCCTCCTCTCCAGCTGTTCAAGCTCAACCCCGGTCTGCAGTTCCTCATCCTCCGAACTTTCACCCTCTTTGGCCTGGACAAGTGTTCCACTGTCAATGGTGATGTTGTGGAGCATGCAACAGGCCAGGAATATGCCACAGGCCTTCTGTGAGCTATACTGTAGGGTACCACCAGACCTGTCCAGGCATCTGAACCGCATCTTGAGCATGCTGAACACATGCTCGATGATGTTGCATGTCCTGATGTGTGCCTCATTATACCATTCCTTGGCCTCTGACGAGGGATGCAGTATGGGGGGTGAGCAGCAAGGGGCACAGTGGGTATGCACTGTCACCTGTGGGGCGGTAATGAGATACATTAGTGTCCAGTCTGCATACACTGTCCCCTGCTGGCAACCCTAGCCCATCTACCACCTGTGCCACACTACTCTGCTGCCCTGACACTGCACACTGCCCACCACCGCCCTGCCGCACCTCCCTGTACCCTCGCTGTAGCGGTGTTTGCAATGCTGCCTGCCTGGTGTGCAAGCACGTTGCCCTATGCTGCACAGCCTGTTGGTTGCACTTGCATTCCCATTTCTTGTCCGGTACTCAGGCCAGCACCAGGAGCTTTCCCTACCATGGTGTATGTGTCGTGTCACATGCCCAGTCACTATGCCGACCGTCTTGCCTCTACCACACTGCATGCCTCACATTCACCCATTTCAACCATGGGCCCATGTCTATGGGTCCCACTGCCACCGTTCACCCCCTACGTTGTCGTCTCTGCCTGTCAGACACCGCATGGACCCTGCCCCCCTCCCTGAACTGCCACCTGCCACAGTCTGGCCTCCCCCAGCATAGGGTACGCCCCACTCACCCACTAGGTGACCACTGGGTATGTCCCCAGACTCAAAATGGTGGCACATGACTGAACGATGCCAGATGTAGGCATTGTGTGCACTCCCAGGTTGAGTCACACAGATATCAATGATGCGTCCTGTGGCATTGCACATCACCTGGCAGTTGATGGAATGGTAGCCCTTCCAGTTCACATATGCATCCCTGTTAGGGTCAGGTGGTGCCCTGATAGACACATGGGTGCAGTCTATGGTCCCTAGCATGTGCGCCACCCTATGGAAGTGCTGCATTGCTTCTGTCCACTCTGTCTGTGTGCTTGGGAATGGTATGAACTCAGAAGCATGGGGCAGCAGAGCGGTGAGGAATTGTGTGAGGAACAGGATGTGGCAGATTGTATGATACCTGTGGTGTCACCCACAGGTATCTGGAAGGTGCCCATGGCAAGCAGGCACAGTGCAACTGTCACCTTTGTTTCCACTGACATGGCATGACTCCTGTGTGTTGGTGTCTGCAGTTCATCATGTAGCATCTCACAGAGCTGTCTCAGCATTACCCTATTGAGATGATACTGGCCCATTATCTCCGTATCACTCAGCTGTTCGAAGCTGACATGGGCATGCTACTGTTTGTGGGTGGTGTACCGCCTATGGGCCCTTCCACACCCCTGTTGTTCCTCCCGTCTCCTCACTCCCCTCATGACAGTCTCCATGACAAAAGCACTGGTGTCTATTGCTGTTGCCGCTGCTGTTCTCCGTCCAGCCTCTGGGTGGCTTGCAAAGTTAGGCATGCTCCTTTTATACCTAACTTTGAGCAGTGCATCTTGGATATGCACTACACACATGCTGCCCATTTTTGCTGAATATACCACTGCGCGTCATATTCGTGGAAATGCCCCCTGTATATGCATCGTATGCATTAACTTTGCACCGTGGTGCATCTTTGGAGATACGTAATGTATCTTGCCTTTGAATATCGATTTGGTGCATTTTTTGTGCTAAGCATGTGAGGATGCAGATTTCAAGGAGGACACCAGTTTCAGATGTCACTCAAAAATATTATTTATTTCTTTAACAATAAGGCGTACTGAGCGGCAAACAAAATAAACAGAGGCAAATTAAAAGGCATAAATCATTCAAAATACAGTAATAACACTACAAAATAGCTAGTGATCTCACTGAGTAGGACAGA
This sequence comes from Neoceratodus forsteri, assembly GCA_016271365.2. NCBI lineage: Eukaryota > Metazoa > Chordata > Ceratodontiformes > Ceratodontidae > Neoceratodus > Neoceratodus forsteri. The sequence continues at coordinate 944,428,081 of CM057451.1, read as the reverse complement.
GTATGTCTAGTCCTTCCGAACTTCTCTTTGATAATGAAACAGACCTCCTTTTATACAGAGAAGGTCAGCTGATCTGGCAAACTCCACCCCTTTCTCTGAAAACTAACACAATATACTAAATGATACTTATTTATTACATTCTAGAGTCATCACATCTTTTATTACTTCAAAATATCTATCAGTAGTTTATTAATTAAAACAATACATGATATTTAGAGATTTTAGATGAAATATGCTGTAGAAGCCCCACCCCCTTTAGAGATCAAGGCTATAAAACATGCCAGGATAGGACCGGCTGACTTTATAGGGAAGCAAACAACAGGACTAACATGGATCCCAACAAATATACCTTAATGAACCAGGCATTCACCAATTTCAGGTTCAGTTTCTCAATGTGCAGGTATTTATTTCATTTTATAGTAACACTGCCCAAACGAAAACCTGTCGCTAACTCTAAATTATATGACAGTAGAGAACTGCCAAGGCTGCCGAGAAAATCATGGTTTGACGTAATAAGTATTTCCTTGTATGAGTTACCTATATTTTCATCCATACAGTTAATTTTAAATGAAATACTATTTTAACCAAGGGACAGAATAACAGACAAGGTAGACCTGAATGTGGCAGCAGAACTAACTGGTTACCATCCTTTGCTTCCTTTTCTTAAAATAAAAGAACAAACTGTCTGTTTTAGGATTTACATTTAAGCATTAAAAGCTTTATGGCTGCTGTGTCTTACACTAGTGCGCACTGTCGAAAACTACAGAATCACCCAGCTTGAAAGCAGGCTGTGATTTCAACACAACAGCCTAAAAACTACTCTAACAGGATTCTGGGGTGATTAGGCATTACTTTTTCTTATTCCCTAGTTCCCTGGTCTGAGCTACGTGATACCACTAAACATCTAGACCTCAATGTTATAAAAATAATTCTTCCTTTTATTGCATTCGCTATTTAAACCTCCTTTGTTTTACTCGCACAGTCGGGAGATGATACAGCGCTCCAATCTTTAAGGGACAAGGAAACAAAACACAGGAGTTCTGAGTGCTTACAGACAGACAAAATAAAATATTTAGCGATACACAGATGGCCAGTCTGCATATAGCTCTTAAAGAGACAGTAACATTTAACGAAGATAAATAAATAAATGACATGCTGCTGCAACAGGCTTTTTAAACAAAACATAACTAAATAACACAGGGACAGTGTAAAACAACACAATTAGTCCCAAGATTTGGCACCTATATCACACTCCTCCCTGCTTAAGAAGAAAACTGTACAAATTTTTGTTGTACACGTTTTCTGAGTAACAAACAGAGATGTTACAGATCTCTCTCATTGGAGAGATGGAGCTTCAGCCCACCCTCTGGCAAAGCTCCACCCCGGGGTCCCTTAACAATATTGTTTTTCTCACAAGATGAGAACCTTTGGGTTCTTCTCGTCAATCATTCTTTACCCCGGGGTCTTTTTGTGTCTTAGGATCATGTCTAAAATGGGACATGTAGTCAGCATATAATGCTTTCTTCCTGAGTGATGCAATACAGTGAAACAATACGGTTGAAGGGCAAGATACCAGCGCATTATTCGGGGGTTCTTATTCTTCATAGCATTAATCCAACACAAAGGATTATGGTCAGTAATAATTTCAAATTCTCTGCACCATACATAAAATGTCAAGGCTTCTACTGCCCAGCGTATGGCTAGACATTCTTTTTCAATGGTCGGATATCTAGTCTCTCGCTCATGTAACTTATGGCTATTGTAGATTACTGGATGTTTATCTTTACCATCTAGTTGTGACAGGACAGCACCAATCCCATTATTAGAGGTGTCTGTTTGTACCATAAAAGGGTGTGAAAAAATCAGGACTATGCAACACTGGATATGAGCATATTTTGGCCTTTAGGGTACAAAAAGCTTCTTCGCATTGTGTTGTCCATTGTACTTTTTCAGATTTTACTTTCTGTGTCAATTCTGTTAAAAGACTAGCTATAGCGGAGAAATTTGGTATGAATCTCCTATAATAACCTACAAGACCTAAAAAAGCTCTCACATGTTTTTTTGTTTGCAGTCGATCGTTTTGCGATATAGCTGAAATTTTGTTTGTTTCAGGTTTTATCATGCCATTACCTATTAAAAATCCTAAGTATTTTGTTTCCTGCATAGCCAAGGAATACTTTGTAGAATGTATGGTTAAACCTGCTGTAGTTATAGCAGTAAGTACCTTGAGTAGATGTATCAAATGGTCTTCCCGGGAAGAGCTAAAGATAATGACATCATCCAAGTATACCACAGCATAAGATGTATGAGGTCGGAGAATCTGATCCATACATCTTTGAAAAGTGGCAGGAGCCCTATAACCTTATAGTCTTCAGGTGAAGCTACCGCTGGTTGCAAGCTGCAACACTGGACTTAAGATTTGCAAGAAAGCGAGCAGTGCTCACAACAGAGGGAGGTGAACCTTACAATTTACAATTGTCTTTGGTTTGAAGCAGATTCCTAAGGAAAGTTAATATTCTTCAGGTGGAGGATACTTCTAACTGAAGGGTGAAATAAGGAACTTAGAATTATCAGAAAAGGCAGTCTTTCAATCAACAGAGGGAGGTGGAGTTTGCTTTACTTGTTACAATTGTTAAGATTTTACTATTTTCTGTGTTTCTGCCCTTCTGACTTGATTGGAGTTAGTGATTGACTGTTTGCTTTGCAATATTTGTAATACTGTGAGTATTCACTGGGCTAAGAATGTGTCATGAGCCCTGAATTGAAAGCAGGTTACAGGCTGTGTATTGGACCCAGACAGTGCCTAGGGGGTGGAAACTGTTTTTTCTTTTGTTTACCTCCGTGTGCCTTATAAGGCCAGGCCAGACTGTGTCAGGAAGTGCTTACATCACAGCTGCCAACAATAGCTCTGGAAGAATCTTACAGACCTTGATAAAAGTACTAATTTTAGCAGGCTCATCAGATAACCTTATAGTCTTTAGGTGAAGCTACCTCTGGCAAGCTGCAACACTGGACTTAAGATTTGCAAGAAAGTGAGTAGTGCTCACAACAGAGGAGGTGAACCTTACAATTTACAATTGTCTTTGGTTTGAAGCAGATTCCTTAGGAAAGTTAATATTCTTCAGGTGGGGATACTTCTAACTGAAGGGTGAAATAAGGAACTTAGAATTATCAGAAAAGGCAGTCTTTCAATCAACAGAGGGAGGTGGAGTTTGCTTTACTTTTGTTACAATTGTTAAGGTTTTCAGTGCAGGAAGAGTTTAAACCCACATAGGCTGAATACTGTTTTCTGTGTTTGCCCTTCTGCACAGCTGACGTGTTTTGGGGCTGACTGTTTTCAGAGCACAAGTCACCAAGCTCTTTTGGGACTGGGGAGGTTTACCTGTGTCTGACTTGGATGTTTGGATTTTTCTCTGTTTGATTAGCAGGGTATTTTCTCTGTCAAATTGGTTTGAAGCAGTATTACAAATTGTCGTATGGCATCTTGCTGACAGGAAGGCAATCATCGCATCGTAGGTCAGAGCATTTAGCTGATTGTTTTGTGAGGGCACAGTTTAGGCTCAACCCTTCCCACCCTCACCCCATCCACCCCTGGAAATAGTTCATTTATACCTGGGGTTCTGACATCATTTCCGTAAGAGGGCAAGGTACATATCACTGTCATATCCTCTCTAGCACACTGCACTGACAGTATATGCACACACATTATATAAATACATATATTTCTATATAATGCACCAATCACACACACACACACAAAAAAAAAAAGAAACTAAACAAGGTAGACAGTTATGTGGGGAGTAGTACAACGTAATGGCTGTGGGGCAGCAGTCTTCTGGGAGTCTTTCTGGAGGCTGAGATGCTGCCCTGTTTGCAGACAACTATCTGCCCTGAGGGAGGAAGTTGCCCATCTTCAGGCCGCACTGGACAGTGGCAAGAGAACCTCCCCCATCCAGGGAGCACCAGAGCCACCACCACTACCTCAGAGGTTGCGAAGAAAGCACAGCAGTTGGACCACAGTGGGCTCAGGGAGGGTAAGGGTGGTGGAACAGAGGCACACCCAGTCAGTTGTTCCACTCCACAATCCATACACCATTCTGGGGGAACATAGTTCCCCTATGGATGCACCCGCAGAGGAGACTAAGGAACGTGCAGACAACTGTCACAAGGGAGGCCCTCAGGAAGGAGGCAGAGTGCACCACAGGAAAGAAAGCAGCTCCTGGTGGGGGACTCAATTATTAGGGGGATAGAACTGGGGGGAGCAGGGAAAACTGAAGTAAGGTGCCTGCCTGGTGCCATGGCTTGAGGGACAGGAAGCGCATCGTTAGGATCATGAGAACAGTTGCACGGAGTCTCGAGCTGGGCGTCATTGTCTACCTAGGGACAAATGACTTAGCTCATCATGAGATTAGAGCAGTGCAGAAGGACTTTGTAGAGTTGGGAGGAGACTTAGGAAACGTGCTTTACACAGTATCCTTCTCAGAGGTGCTGCCTGTCAGTGGCATGGGTGAGGCGAGGGTACTTGCGCCATGCAGTTTAACAAATGGTTGAAAAAATGGTGTGGAGCACAGGGGTTTGGCTTCATTGGGGACTGGGGTTCCACCTGGAGGGACACCAGCCTATACTGGCAGGATGGTCTGCATCTGTCCAGGAAGGGAACAAGTCTTTTGGGCAATCGGTTTAAATGCTTCATTGGCAAGCCTTCAAACTAGTCAAGGGGGAGGCACTGATAAGCAGCAGGAAAATCCCAGCCTCCCCCTACAAAACAGGGTACTAAATGAGAAAAAGACCAAGGTAGAAAGGTCAGTGGAGGATGCTGCTACAGAAGGTAAAGCCACTAAAAAATGGAGAGCAATGAGTACCAATGCCCGTAGTCTGGGTAACAAGCTTCCTGAATTAGTGGCCTTGATGGAAGAGGAAGATCTGGATATCGTGGCAGTCACAGAAGCATGGTACACACAGAACCATGACTGGAATGTAAACATACCAGGATACTCTATCTACAGGAGGGACAGGGAGGGTAAAAGAGGAGGAGGAGTAGCTCTGTACATAAGAGAAGGAATCAAAGCAACAGAACAAAAGGGTAAACAGGGAGGAGAAGAAGCACTGTGGGTCAATTTGGAGGCAGGCAATGGCACCACAATCCGCACAGGGGTTGTATACAGACCCCCTTCTCAGGGGGAGGAAATGGACAAGGAAATGATAGAAAGTATACTTAGAATGGCAGATAAAGGAGATATTGCTGATGGGTGATCTGAATATGCCAGATGTTAACTGGAGTGCAGTTGCAGCAGCCACTTCTAAGAGTGGGTTATTCTAGATGCCCTACAGGGGGCATGCCTTAGACAACTAGTATTGGAACCCACTCGAGAGGGAGCAATCTTAGACCTGGTCCTCTCAAATGGAGATGGAGAGAGGATCACAGATGAAGTGGGTAGCCATCTGGGAACTAGCGACCACCCAACAGTATGGTTCACAAACACAGCAATAGAGTCAGTAGCATACAAAGGCAAAAGTACTGGACTTCAGGAGGGCTGACTTTGCCAAAATGGGTGAGTGCCTAAGGAATGCACTAGCAAATGGGCAGGAAGGAGGGTGGAAGAACAATGGGAATAATAAAACTGCCATCACAGAGGTAACGAGCCTTTGTGTGAAGCAAATAAACAAAACAAAATGATGTAAGAAACCACTATGGTTCTCAAAGGAGGTGCGTGAAGGTTCAAGAAAAAAGAAAGCATTCAGAAAGTACAAGGAATCACAAAAGGAACAGGACAGAGAAGTGTATCAGTTAAAGCAAAAGAAAGCTGGGAAGGCAGTCAGGAATACAAAGGCCCAAACTGAGGAAAAGATAGCCAACCAGTTAAGAAGGGGATAGAACCTTTAGGTACATCAGGGAGCCAAGGAAGACTAAGGAGGGATAGGAGGCTTAATAAAGGGGAAGGGGTGGGCAGAGGGTGACTGTGAAAAGGCAGAGATACTGAACAAATATTTTTGCTCAGTATTTACAAATGAAGAGGGGGAGGTACCTAAAACAAACAATAGAAACACTCTGGATACAGAAGTTGATACCAGCCCATTTGCAGAAGAAAGGGTCTTGAAAGAACTCTTAAAACTGAAGGTGGACAAAGCCATGGGGCCTGATGAGATTCATCCCAGAATTCTAAAAGAACTAAGGGTAGAACTAGTGACACCACTGACTACCCTCTTTAACAAATCATGGGAGGATGAGGTGGTACCTGAGGACTGGAGGAGGGCCGATGTGATTCCCCTTCACAAAAATGGGAACGGGGCAGAAGCGGAAAACTACAGACCAGTTAGTTTAACCTCAGTGATAGGGAAAATGATGGAATCTACCTGAAGGAAAGAATTGTCGAGTACCTAGAGGCCAGAGGGCACAGGACCCAAGGCAGCATGGATTCACAGTGGGAAGGTCATGCCAGACAAATCTAATAGATTTCTTGACTGGGTGACCAAAGTAGTAGATCAGGGAGGCTGTGGACATGGCCTACCTAGACTTTAACAAGGCGTTGACTCCAGTTCCACACAAAGATTAATATACAAGTTAGCCAGCCTGGGAGTGGGTCCCAAGATGATAGCCTGGGTAAAGGGTGGCTGGAGAATAGGACACAGAGGGTAATAGTAAATGGAGTCCACTCTGAAGAAAGGGGGTTACTAGTGGGGTGCCACAGGGTTCAGTATTAGGACCAGTCCTCTTCAATGTCTTTATGATGACACTGCAGACGGACTGGAAGGAAAAGTATGTCTCTTGCAGATGACACAAAGATCTGCAACAGAGTTGATGCACAGGTGGGGTGGAAAGGATGAGAAGGGACTTGTCAAGGTTAGAGGAATGGTCAAATGTATGGCAGCTTAGATTTAATGCTAAGAAGTGCAAGGTAATGCACCTGGGAAACAAAAACCCAGGGGAAGAGTACACAATGGGGGGTGAGATACTAACAGCAGCAAAAATGGAAAGGGACCTGGGGGTGGTCATATCAGATGACTTAAAGGTGGGCAAGCAATGTGAGATTGCAGTAAGGAGGGCTGGGGGGATACTGGGATGCATAGGGAGAGGCATCACCAGTAGAAAACAGGAAGTTGTTATCCCTCTGTACAGACAGCTGGTGAGACCCCATCTGGAGTACTGTGTGCAGTTCTGGAGACCCAATCTCCTCAAGGACATAGACAAAATGGAAGCTGTCCAGAGGAGGGCAACTAAAATGGTGCAGGGTCTGCACCGAAGACATATGAAGAGAGACTTAAGGAGCTTAATATGTATAGCCTCGAGGAAAGGAGGGAGAGGACATGATAGAAACTTTCAAGTACCGCAAGGGAATCAACAAAGTCCAAGAGGGTAACATCTTTCAAAACAAGAGGTGTGCAAGAACAAGGGGGCACAATTTGAAGATGGGGGCGGCGTCTCAGAGGTAATGTAAGGAAGTATTTTTTCACAGAGAGGGTTGTGGATGCATGGAACGGCCTTCCGGAGGAGGCTGTGGAGTCAAAAACAGTGACTGAATTCAAGCATGCATGGGACAGCCATAAGGCAATTCTAGGTGGTGGGGGTAGAAAGAAGTAGGCTGCTGGTTAACTAGGATCTGCAGCTTATCCATTAGGTAGGGAAATGGGCAGACTGGGTGGGCCAACCGGTCCTTATCTGCCATCAAAAAAAAAAATCTAATTCTATAAAGGCCAAAAGGCATGGTAGTAAATTGAAATTGTCCAAGAGGGGTACTAAATGCTGTTTTTTCTCGGGATACAGAATCTAAGGGAATTTGCCAATAACCTTTGGACAAATCTAATGTACTAATATACTGTGCCTGACCCAGTTGATCGATTATATCATTGATACATGGCATGGGGTATCCATCAAATGTGGATATAGCATTTATCTTCTGGAAATCAAGACATACTCGTACCGCTCTCTCTTTTTTATTCACTACCACCATGGGGAAAGTCCATGCACTTTTAGGCGGTCGTATCACACCCATTTGCTGCATCTTATTGATCTCTGTCATCACTTCCTTTCTTACACTTTCTGGTAGACAACATGGTTTTTGTCTAATGGGAGTTACTTGGGTTACTTCAATATGGTGTTCTATACCCGTAACTCTTCCGGGAGTTGCTGTGACAAAAGGATGAAATGGGGTTATGACTGTATCTAACTCCCTTCTCTGATCAGGGTGTAATGCAGCATTAACAGTAATATCATCAAACCTCCCTTTCCCATCTCACTCATCATACGAAATCTCCATCTCATTGCTGTCAGTTTCAGGAGGAACATACATAACATGCTGGTCTCTATCATACTATTTTTTTTAGCAGGTTGGCATGATATATTCTCTGTTTGTGTCTTTTATCCGGTAGTGCAATTTCATAGTTAACAGTCCCTAATTTTTCTTTTAACAGTGTATGGGCCCTGCCACTTCATTAATAATTTACGATCAGAACAGGGTAACAATAATAAGACCTTCTCTCCCAGCTGAAAGGATTTACTCCCAACACCCTGATCATACTTCTCCTTTTGATATTGTTGCTGTTTCAGCCTATGCTGATGTGCTGTATTAACATATTTTATCAGTTTGCTTCTTAGTTTGGTAATGTATTCCACTGTTGACAAGGGACTGTATTCCGTTTCCCATCCTCCCATGTTTCTTTAACTACATCCAGGATACCCCTTGGGTTTTTCCCATATAGCATCTCAAAAGGGAAAAGCCTGTAGAGGCTTGGGGTACCCCTCTATATGCAGACATTAGATAAGGAAGATATTGATCCCAATATTTTCCTTCTTCCTGTGTAAATTTTTTAACATTTGCTTTAGGGTCTGGTTGAAACATTCAACCAGCCCATCAGTTTGCAGATGATATGGTGAAGTATGTATTGCATGAATTCCTTTTTTATTTATTTTTGTTTATTTACCAAGTCTAGGATTACAAATACCTTTGAGCCAAGGCTCTTTTACAAAGGTTCCATGTCAGAGAAATACAAATTATGGAGAACATCAAGACAGACATTACAACAATGTGGACATTGCAGACAGATTACAGATTAATACAATTCAAGGGTAACATTGTAAGCAAGGCAGCCAGTGGCATTTGTCAGAGAAAACAGACTAGAGATAAGAAGTGCCAAAGTCATAGGGAGAGGGAAGAGGGAGGGGAGGGGGAAGAAGGAATGTAGGCAGGGTGGGGAGAGGGTGAAAAGTGCAGCATTGGGTATACCATGATGTGAGGGTAGAATCCAGTGAGGAGGGGAGGGGACCACTAGAGCAGGCAGGGAAGTGGAGAAACAAGGTTAAGTTGGGCAGTCACAGGAGCTGTTGATAGTGAGATAGTCCCGGAGCCTAGTTTTAAACATACCAATTGTTGGGGCAGAGGAGATGGTGGGGCTGAGGCCATTGAACCAGAGTGGCACTCAATAAGCAAAAGAGCATTGTCCCTGTGAAGTGTGACAGTGGGGGACTTTCAGTAGGTGTAGCATGGATCTCCGGAGGCACCGTTTGTTGGTTCAGTGTTGTAACAGAGTTGAGACCCCAGAAGGTGCAAGGCCAAGGTAGATTTTTTTCGCCATGGAGCAGGTGAGAAACTTTATGCGGTTTGATAGTTGGAGCCAGCCGGTCTGGGTGTACAGGTCACATGTGTGGGTGAGACAGTGAGCACCACTGATGAGCCGACATGCCTTATTTAAGGCAGTTGAGAGGTGTCTAAGGGTTATGGTTGTGGCTGAGCCATAAATGATGAGACCATAGTCTATTACAGAGATCACAGAGCTCAGGACTGCAACCTTCAAAGCTTCTGGCGTGAGGTGTTGTCTGTGTTTGTAGAGGAGACCAAGCCATGTATTAGCAGCTCTAGCTACATTATCTATGTGACCTCCATATGCGAGATTAGGGTCAAGCTGTATCCCTCAGTATTTGAAGGACCCCACCTGATCTAGAGTGTTCCCCTGGGTGGTGGAGATAGCCAAGTGGTGTAGCTTGTGTGGGTTATGAGAGCTGCAGAAGAGCATAGATTTGGTTTTCTTGTCATTGAGGACCAGTTTATGATTAAGAAACCACGTCTCTACAGAACTGAAACCAAGTTGAAGGTAGTGTTGAAGAGCTGCAGGATCTTTGTGAGTGGAGAATACAACAGCATCATCGGCATATGGTATGATCTGCTCAGAGCAGTGGTAAGGGAGGGAGTTTAAGAAAAGGCTAAAAAGGAGAGGGTTCAGTATGGATCCCTGTGGGACACCTGAGAGAACAGGCAGGGTGTCAGAAAGAGTGTCGGCAATTTTTGCTCTCTGCGACCGGTTTTGTAAGTAGCTTTTAAACCAGAGAGAAGAGTCAGGTAATAGCCCGGCATTCAGTAGTTGGTCAATTAGTAGTCCATGGTGTACTGTATCGAAGGCCTTGGAGAAGTCAGTGAAAATGGCCCCTGTGAGAAGGCCGTTGTCAAGGGATTTGTGCAAAGCTCCAGTGAACTCAAGAAGGGCTGTGGTGGTGCTGTGACCTTTCCGGAAACCGTGTTGTTGTGGACAAGGTATATTGTATTTATCCAAGTGGTCGGTAAGTAGATCAGCCACAATGTGCTTGAGTGCCTTAGAGAGTGGGGGCAGTATGGAGAAAGGGCGATAATTTGAGTGATTCGTCTTATCCTCACTTTTATGGACAGGTGTCACGGTTGCTGTTTTCCATAAGTCCAGGAATTTTCCACAGCTGAGAGAGAGGTTTAGGATTTTTGTTAATGGATGAATTACCTCATTGAGGGTAAGCAACAGAAGCTTAAGGTCCAGGGTGTCACTACTAGATCTAGATTTAGAGATAGTTGCAGTAATATAGCGGCGAGCTTCATTCAGCCTTACCTCCCTGAAGTAGAAGAGGGGATGGTTAGACTGTGGGGCTGAGGTATTTGGGGAGTAAGCCCTGTTTTCGAAAAAGTCATGGGGTAGGACAGCACTAAGGTCTGAAAAAGCCGTGTTAAAGGTGTTTGCGATCACCTTGGGGTCGAGGGTTGAGGATCCATTAACATGGCCGGAGAGGTTTTTGGCTGCTTCCCCGTGACATCCTTGATATTGTCCCAGAAAGCACGACCATTTCCCCATGTATTGGTGAGAGCATCTTTGTAATAGCTGGATTTCGTGAACCGGATGGCTTTTGTGCAGGCATTGTGTGCTTGTTTGTAATTTTGGATGTCCAGTTGTTTGCCAGTGGCCCTGGCAACAGCCCAGAGGTGGTCCCTTAGTTTCAGCTGTGAGAGAAGAGCCGTGGTGAGCCATGGGTTAGAGAGATTTTGTTTTGCACCTTTTAGCAGGGGCAAAGAGGTCGCAGGCTTTGTTGGAAATTGAGATGAAGTGATCAAGAGGCAAGTTAACAACTGTTGCTTCGTAGATGGGTAGCCAGTCTTGTAGAAGCAGGTATTGTTTGAGATGTGGAAGTTTTCCATGAGGAAGGACTCTGCTAGCGATAATTTAGGGAGGGGGCTTGAGAAATTTGTTAGACCATGCACATATGACTGGGAAGTGGTCAGTGAGAGAGTCTGGGAGAACGGTCGTATGAGAAATCCTTGTGGGGTGAGTGGTGATGATTCAATCCAGGAGAGTACTGGTGCCAGTTTTGTAGTTAATCCTAGTAGGAGAGTTTACCATTTGCGTGAGGTTAGCAGCTGAGATGGAGTCTTTATAGGCATTGGTGTCTGATGCTAACCAGTTTATGTTGAAATCCCCTAGTAGAATAAGTTCAGCTTCAGGAAGATGAGAGTTGATAAAGTTTAGGATGTCGTTGAAGCCATGTTTAGGGTCCCTGGGTGGGATGTATATGGAGACAATAGTCAGAGCTTTATGGTTAGGGCCTCGGATGATTTTTATCGGCAGATAAATACAAACATTTCAACAGTTGGGAACAAAAATTGCTACCTTGATCGGTAAGAATCTCCCTTGGGATGCCCAGTCTAGAAAACATTTTGAGAAGTTCTTCTGCTATTCTCTCTGCAGTGACTGCACACAAGGGATTTGCTTCTGGGTATGTAGTGTTATAATCACATATAATTAATATGAAACAGTTCCCTTTTGCACTTTTAGGAAGTGGGCCTACCACATCCATAGCAACACTCTGGAAAGGTGTAGTTACTAGGGGTAAGGGTTGTAGGGGTACCTTGTCTTTCTTGGAGAGAGGACATACCTTCTGACAGTGCATACAGGATTTAAAATAATCTGTCACCTGTTTGTGTATGCCAGGCCAAAAGAATCGATATAATGATCTATTTAGCATTCTCTCCATCCCCTGGTGACCAGCTAGGGGAATATCATGTGCTAAATACAGAAGTTGGTTCCTATAGATCTCTGGCACTATCAATAGAGAAACTACTTCCCCATGAGTTGGTTTGGTACATTCCCTATATAGTAAACCCTTCTGTAATACCAATTTTGGCCCATTCCCAGTATTTTTTCCCACCTGTAAGAAAAAGGTTTTAGTGTTACATCATTCATTTGTTCAATCCCAAATGTTTCTTTAGAAATGTCCTTAACAACATCAATGTCCATATCTTTAGTCCTGTTATCGTTTTGGTTCTCTTGAATTTGGTTCCATTTGTTTTTGTCCAATCTCTTCTCACGTCTGGATTTGCATGTTCTCCCAGGTAGTTCACATATTTCTTCCTCAAAAGGAAATATCAAGTTCAAATCTATAGTTTGTTTATTCTGGGCCCTGGTGGTAACGGCTCCCACCTGTGTAGCTTCAGCTAATAAAGTCTCAAAGTCAGGGTGATCATGACCAATGATAACTGGTACTGGTAAGTGTGGCACTAGGCCTACTGGCATTTGTTGAATAGTTCCCTGTACTTCAATATTTAAAGTCTGTACTGGATAATAATGTGCATCCCCATGAATACAGGTAACTCCAGTGAATGTTTCATACTTCATGGTAGCAGGTATTAGATTAGATTTCACCAGTGTCTGATGGATACCAGAGTCAAAGAGGCCAGCTATTTCTTGTCCATTTACTACAACAGAGGTGATATACTGTCCCCAATTGGCAAGAGCCAAATGTGTAGGTATTGTCTTTTACTTTGGACAAAACCGTGCAATATGACCTTTACCTTGACATATATGGCAAACAATGTCAGGATTATAAGGTCTGTCAGATTTTACTGTCCTCATACCCCCACTAGTAACATTAGTTGTAGAAGTATATGTTCTTACCATGGGGAATGCTGGACTTGATGCTGGGTGTCCCTTCTGTCTATGAGGCCGTGCTGCTAAATAATCTTCAGCCAGACTCACAGCTTTCGCAGCAGTCTCTGGTCGATGCTCCTTGATCCACATTTGAACATCTTGTTTCAAGATTCTCACAAATTGTTCCAGTACTATGGCCTCCATCATTTGCTCTTTAGTGCTAGCCCCAGGATGTAGCCATTTTTTACATAAGTCTTGTAGTCTAGTGTATGCTTCCTGTGGTGTATCAGTGGCTTGAAATTTCAAAGCTCAAAACCTTTGTCGATATGTCTCAAGACAGAAGTCATAATGTTTCAATATAGCTTCTTTAACAGCATCAAAATTTTCACTTAGTCCACTGTCAGTATGTTCATATGACAGCTGAGCCTTGCTGGTGAGATAAGGGGCAAGTCGAATAACCACTTTTCTCTGGGCCAATTACATGCATGTGCAATACGCTTGAATGTTGTAATATAGGTTTCGATATCATCAGTCTCTGATAATTTGGTTAATTGTATGTCCTTTGGACCATCTACAGCTACAGAAACTTGACCTGCACCTAGAGCATGTATGACTCGCAAGGTGTCTGCCCACCTAGCCTCATTACGCTGATTGTCCCTCTCTCTCTGCTTTACAAGAGCCACTTGCTGCATACAGAGCCACTGCAACAGATCCTGTGGATTGTCAACTGGTGGACTGACTTTCTTCTCCCCTTCATCCTCTGTATATCCTCCAATTGTGCCTTCCTCCTCTGTCTTGGCCGTCTTATGCCTTACATCTCCCAGTCCGGGTAATAAAGTTTCTCCAGTCTTAGCAGCCATGATTCTAGTGTGGACGCCACTAGTCAGCTCTCCCTCCAACATCTGGAGCTTCCACAGATACTTGGCAGTATCTTCAAGTCTGGAGTGTCAGACCTCGAATCCCACAACTGCCACCATATGTGAGGATGTGGGATTCAAGGAGGACACCAGTTTCAGATGTAACTCAAAAATATTATTTATTTCTTTAACAATAAGACATACTGAGTGGCAAACAAAATAAACAGAGGCAAATTAAAAGGTATAAATCATTCAAAATAAAGTAATAACACTAGAAAATAGCTAGTGATCTCACTGAGTAGGACAGAGTACGTCTAGTCCTTCCGAACTTCTCTTTGATAATGAAACAGACCTCCTTTTACACAGAGAAGGTCAGCTGATCCGGCAAACTCCACCCCTTTCTCTGAAAACTAACACAATATACTAAATTATACTTATTTATTACATTCTAGAGTCATCACATCTTTTATTACCTCAAAATATTTATCAGTAGTTTATTAATTAAAACAATACATGACATTTAGAGATTTTAGATGGAATATGCTGTAGAAGCCCCACCCCCTTTAGAGATCAAGGCTATAAAACATGCCAGGATAGGGCCGTCTGGCTCTATAGAGAAGCAAACAGCAGGACTAACATGGATCCCAACAAATATACCTTAATGAACCAGGCATTCAGCAATTTCAGGTTCAGTTTCTCAATGTGCAGTTATTTATTTCATTTTATAGTAACACTGCCAAAACGAAAAACCTGTTGCTAACTCTAAATGATACAACAGTAGAGAATTGCCGAGGCTGCCGAGAAAATCATGGTTTGGCGTAGTAAGTATTTCCTTGTATGAGTTACCTACATTTTCATCCATACAGTTAATTTTAAATGAAATAGTATTTTAACCGAGGGACAGAATAACTTAGACAAGGTAGACCTGAATGTGGCAGCAGGACTAACTGGTTACCATCCTTTGCTTCCTTTTCTTAAATTAAAAGAACAAACTGTCTGTTTTAGGGTGCTCCAATGGCTTACTGAAAAGCTGAGCGGCTGCTGTGCTTCTTACGCTAGTGCGCACTATCGAGAACTGCAGAATCACCCAGCGTGAAAGCAGGCTGTGATTTCAACACAACAGCCTAAAAACTACTCTAACAGGATTCTGGGGTGATTAGGCATTACTTTTTCTTATTCCCTAGTTCCCTGGTCTGAGCTACGTGCTACCGCTAAACGTCTAGACCTCAACGTTATAAAAAGAATTCTTCCTTTTATTGCATTCGCTATTTTCACTAGTTGTTTAAACCTCCTTTGTTTTACTCACTCAGTCGGGAGATGATACAGTGCTCCAATCTTTAAGGGACAAGGAAACAAAACACAGGAGTTCTAAGTGCTTACAGGCAGACAAAATAAAACATTTAGCGATACACAGATGGCAAGTCTGCATCAAGCTCTTAAAGAGACAGTAACACATAACGAAGAGAAATAAATAGATAAATGACATGCTGTTGCAACGGGCTTTTTAAACAATACATAACATAACTAAATAACACAGGGATAGTGTAAAACAACACAATTAGTCCTAAGATTTGGCACCTATATCACAGTGATGCATCTCCTACTTGCGCTGCACATCTCTTTTGAATATGTGGGCCTCACACGCTAAAAAGACTCTGAATTACTCATGAGTAATTGGGAACACATTAGGATAAGCTTCAACTATAAACTATTAGAATTTCATCCAATTGGTTTTCATATTAGTTTCTTATTTATTTTACTATAAAGTTGCTTATGCTTTTGAACCAGCAGTCATTATTTTGAAGTTCACCCTTGGCATGGAGGAAGGGGTTTCTAGGAACTACAAACTGCACAGAATATAATTTGGAAGAAATATTTAGAATATAGTACCATACATACCCAGGTTCCGCAGTTCCTCCCTAATGTTGTTGCGGCATAGGTCAGGAAGCATAGGAAGACCAGGACCAGTTGTACAATTCACAAGTAGTGTTTTATTATCAATAACAGTAAAATAAAAAGTAAAAATTGTTCAGTATAATTATTTATAAAGGCAGTACAAACAGAGAAAATAAAGTCCTTCGCCTGAGGGTATCTCTAATTCAAAGTTTCAGTCTCTCCCCAGCAAAGATGACTGCTCTTTTTATAATAAGTATTTGCCTGGTAATTAACTTCTACAACCTCAGCTCATTAACAGACTTCCTGTTTCTCATAAAATGTATTAGAACTTTGTCAGTTTCCTTGCTGGTGTAACAAAATACAATATTGTGTCCCAGAACTGACATCTTGTTGACAGTTCTGCAAAAGTTTATGCTGCATCTCAAGGTTAACACAAGGATGCACATATATTTTTATAACTGCAGATAAGCAAGGGGGAAGAAAAGACAGAAACAGCAAGTGAAGGTAGACAGATAGCAAGAGGTGGAGAATCGTGAGACTGTCACAGTGATCATTTCCTAGGTCTCACGAGAACATTTGGTTGCACAACCAGACAGACAAAAGACAGAAAAGGAGAGGATAGAACCTATCCTTGCATTTAGGGACAGGGTCTCATTCAACCATGTCACATACCCCCTCTTTAAGAGAGAACCTGTTTAAAAAAAAAAAGTTTAAAAAAACTTTCTATTTATTCTCTTCTAACATTAACTTATAACCTTAATAGTTCAGTACATATGCAGTATAGCAGAGAAGTTTAAACTCACACATTTTGTTTTTTTCAACCTTCAGAATTCTCAATTCCTGATCTATATCTTGACAGAAAAGTAGCATTCTCTTTCCCAGATTTCTACATCATTTTACATTTAACTGGCTATAGTGCCGGATACCACTGTGTGATTCTGTTATTTTTATCCTTCATTTGGTTAAGCCAACAGAGAGGTTTGTGATATGTTATAAGTACAAACATAGATACATAAGATGTTGTCGGCAGATAAGGCATCCACCTAGTCGGCATCCACCTAGTCTGCCTATGAACTGTAGTAACTGCTTCTTCAAGGTTTCTTTGAACTAGGTTGTACCCTTCCCTCGACTACTGGGATCCCCATGCCTATCCCAGGCATTCTTAAATCCTGTAATTGTTTCTGCTCCACCACCTCTTCTGGCAGGCTATTCCATTTGTCCACCATCCTTTCCATGAAGAAATATTTCTCACGTTCCCTCTGAACCTCCCTCCAGTTTCGTTCTATGTTCCCTTGTCCTGGAGTATCCCTTTCTTTGAAAAGTTGCATTTCCTGCAACTTATTCTTTCCTGTGAGCTACTTAAATGTCTCGATCATATTCCTCCTCTCCTCCAGGGAGTAAATATTCAAGTCCTTCAGCCTGTCCTCGTAGGGTTTGTGATGTAGTCCCTGCACCAACTTGGGCTGCCCTCCTCTGAACTGCCTCCACCCTGTTTCCTTTCATAGGTAAGGCCTGTAGAACAGGACACTATGCTTGAGGTGTGGCCTCACTAATGTCCTGTACAGTGGCATTTTGGCCTCCCTTTTCCTGCTGGTGATTGCCCTGCCTATGCATCCCAACACCCAGTTTTCTTTTCCTGCTGCTTTGTCGCACTGACTTCCTTCCTTGAGGTTATCCGTGATGATAGCCCCTAGGTCCCTTTCCTGCTTAGAGCATTCTATATTTTCCCCTCCCAGCTGTTTTGTTGTTCCTGGGTTTTTTGTGGCCTGTGTGCATTATTTTACACTTTTGAGCATTAAATCCCAACTGCCAATCCCTCGACCAGTCCTCAAGCTTCTGCAGATCCCTCCTCATTCTAGGCTCACCTTCTGGCATGTCCACCCTATTGCAGAGCTTTGTGTCATCAGCAAACAGGCACATTTTCCCTTCTAGGTCCTCTGCAATGTCACTGATAAAGATATTGAAGAGGACTGGACCTAGCACTGATCCCTGTGGTACCCCACTGGTCACCATTCCCTGTACAGATCGACTGCCATTTACTACCACCATCTGTGTCTTGTTGTCCAGCCAACTCTCTACCCATTTTACCACCATCCTACCCACACTTGTGTTCCCCAGCTTGTTTAACAGCCTTCTATGTGTCACAGTGTCAAAAGCCTTGTTTAAGTCCAGGTAGGCCACATCCACTGACCAAACAGAAAAACAGCACTCGCACACCAGAGCCAGGAGTTGAGGTGCTCCAGAGAAGATGATCGACACAGTTGTCAAATTTAACAAAAAGATTTTTATTGCTTTCAGTTAGCAAGTGTAAACTTTTTTAGCAAGCAAACAGAGTTATTCTCTGGCAGACCTGGTGCGCTGGTGCTTCACCACGTCAGGCTTCATCGGGGAAGGGAAAGAAAGGGGTTCCATGTCATAACAGTGATCACTGTTACAGTGAGTGTACATTGCCAAAATGAGAAAAGGTGACGTACACTCCCAGCGAGCACAGGAACAGTGAACTTTGCCCCCCACACCCCACTTAATTTAGATTCTCAACTCCAGAGGGGGTGCATGTCGGAGAGGGGAAGAAACTCAGAAAAAAAAAGTTAAACTCCCATAGACACACCACACAAAAAAACCTATATCCCTACCCAGCCCTGAACCCTGGACCTTTCTCACTGCAGCCAGCCACCCTCACCACCACACCACACAGCCAGCTTTGCAACACCACACCACACCACACTATCTCCAACATACCTTCAGCATTATCCCTCCTCTTCCGTTCACCCTCCTCTATAGTCACTGCTCTTCCCTTCATCTGCGCTATAGCTTTCAGGGTAACTCACATTACAGGCACTGAGACTGAGTCACTCATATGTGAGTCGCTCAATCTCAGTTGTCCATATAACGGGTTACCAAAGAGAGAGAAACTGGCTGAGAACACAATGGTGGGTATGAGGAGGACAGTCAAGAACGAAACAGCAGAAAGAGTAGAAGAGGGAGTCCAGTCTTGTAAGGGAAGTTTTGGGAGTGGCACTGTAGACTACACTGCTGTAGTCAAAAACTGGGAGGATCATTTTTTGGACCAGAGCACGATGGGCAGGCAGTGGATATGACCATGGTTTCTATACAGGGCACCTAACTTGGGGTGCAGTTTTTTGATGATTCCATCCATGTGTCCAGAAAAGTTGAGGTGTCAGTCAAGCCAAACCCTGAGGTACCTAAAGGAGGTGGTATCCTCCAATGTAGTCCTATCAAAGGTGTGGAAAGAGGGGAAGGAGGGGAGCCAAAAGAGTCTCTGCCTTGTGCCAGTGGTCATGGAGACAGTCCTCCTGGTGGTCAGGAACAGATAATGTGTATATAACTAGTGCTAAACATTGTCGAACTCAAGCAGAAGTCTGGATTCTACATCTGAAAGGGAAGGGCCAGACATATACAGGATAGTATCATCTGCATATATGTGGATACAGGAGGAGTAACAGACAACAGGAAGGTCATTTAGGAAGAAGAAGAAGAAGAAGGAGAAAAGAAGAGGCCTGAGTACAGAACCCTGAGGGACTCCTGTTTTGATGGGGAGAGGGGGAGATAGAGAGTCAGCAATCTGAACGGATTGTGCCCTTCCTACAAGACAGGCACGGAATCAGTTTGTAGCAGTGTCTGACTGCCCAGCTACAGAGAGCTTGGCAAGAAGGAAGGATTGGAACACAGTGTCGAAAGCCTCTGCAAGGTCGATAAAGATGGCAGAGGTGATGAGGCCACTGTCCATTCCGGTAAGGACAGAGTCAGTAAACCTGAGGAGGGAAGTGGTAGTGAAGTGTTGCTTCTGAAAAACAGACTGGAAAGGGGTAAAGAAGTGGGAGGAGTCAAGGTAGGAGGCGAGTTGGAAGAGTACCATGTGTTCATGTAGCTTTGCGAGGATAGGGAGAAGAGAAATAGGCCAGTAGTTCCCAGGAGAGGAGGGGTCACCAACTTTGTGTAGTGGAACAACAGTGGCATTCTTCTGGGCCACCGGGACAGAGGCAAGGGAGAAGGAAAGGTTCAAAAGAGAGGCAAGAGGGGGAGGTGATGGCTTGGGCAGACAGATCAAGGAGTTTTCAGTCTAGATAGAAACATAGAAACATAGAAACATAGACTTTGACGGCAGATAAGGACCGCTAGGCCCATCTAGTCTGCCCATTTCCCTACCTACAGGATAGGCCACAGATCCTATTTAACCAACAGCCTATATCTTCCTGCCCCCACAAGAATTGCCTTATGTCTGTCCCATGCATTCTTGAATTCTTCCACAGTTTTAGACTCCACAACTTCCTCAGGAAGGCTGTTCCATGCATCCGCTACCCTCTCTGTGAAATAATACTTCCTCACATTGCCCCTGAACCGCCCTCCTTCTATCTTTAAATTGTGTCCCCTTGTTCTTGCAAGTCTCTTTTTCTGAAAGATGCTACCCTCTTGGACTTTGTTGATTCCCTTGAGGTACTTGAAAGTTTCTATCATGTCCCCCCTCTCCCTTCCTTCCTCAAGGGTATACATATTAAGCTCCTTTAGTCTCTCCTCATACGGCTTCTCTTGCAGACCCTGCACCATTTTAGTTGCCCTCCTCTGGACTGCCTCTATCCTGTCTATGTCCTTGCGGAGATGGGGTCTCCAGAACTGGACACAGTATTCCAGATGGGGTCTCACCAACTGTCTGTACAGAGGGATAACAACGTCCTGTTTTCTTCTGCTGATGCCTCTCCCTATACATCCCAGTATACCCCGCCCTCCCTACTGCCTTCTCACATTGCTTGCTAACCTTAAGGTCATCTGATATGATTACCCCAGGTCCCTTTCCTGTTTTGTTGTTGTTACTACCTCCCCACCCATTGGTATTCTTCCCTGGGTTCTTGCTTCCCAGGTGCATTATTTTGCACTTTTTTGCATTGAATCCTAGCTGCCATATGTCAGACCATTCCTCCAACCTTGCCAAGTCCCTTTTCATCCTTTCCACGCCTCCTTGTGTATCAACCCTGTTGCAGATCTTTGTGTCATCTGCAAAAAGGCATACTTTTCCTTCCAGTCCCTCTGCAATGCCACTGAAGAAGACATTAAAAGGACTGGACCCAATACTGAACCTCCTGCTGTTCCCACTAGTAACCACCCTTTCTTCAAGTGGACTCCATTTACAATTACCTTCTGTGTCCTGTTGTCCAGCCAATGTTTTTCAGGCTACCACCCTGGGACCCACTCCCAGGCTGGTTAATTTGACTAATAATCTTTTGTGGGGACTGTGTCAAATGCCTTGCTAAAGTCTAGGTAGGCCATGTCCACAGCCTCCCTGGTCTACTACTTTGGTCACCCAGTCAAAGAAATCTATTAGATTCATCTGACATGACCTTCCCGCTGTGAACCCATGCTGCCTTGGATCCTGTGCTCCACTGACCTCTAGGTACTCAACTATTCTTTCCTTCAGAGTGACTCCATCACTTTCCCTACCACAGAGGTCAGACTGACAGGTCTGTAGTTTCCTGCCTCTGTCTTGGTCCCACTTTTGTGAAGGGGAATCACATCCGCCTTCCTCCAGTCCTCGGGTACCACACCATCCTCCAATGATTTATTAAAAAGAGTAGCCAGTGGTTTCACTAGTTCCTTCCTTAATTCTTTTAGAATTCTGTGGTGAATTCCATCAGGACCCATTGCTTTGTCCACCTTCAGTTTTAGGAGTTCTTGCAGAACCCTTTCTTCTGTGAAAGGACTGGGATCGACCCCCTATCAAGAGTGCTTCTGTTAATTGGATTAGGCACTTCCCCCTCCTCTTTTGTGAATACTGAGCAGAAATATTCGTTCAGTATTCCTGCTTTTTCACTGTCCCCCTCTGCCCACCCACCGTTTATTCTATTCAGCCTCACTATCCCTCCCTTTGTCTTTCTACGCTCGCTGATGTACCTATAAAAGGTTTTATCCCCCTTCTTAACTGAGTTGGCTATCTTTTCCTCAGTTTGGGCCTTTGCTATTCTGACTTCCCTCCTGCTTCTTTCTGCCTTAACTGGTACAGCTCTCTGTCCTGCTCCTTCTGTGTTTCCTTATACTTCTGGAATGCTATCTTTTCTTCCTGACTTTCACAGCCACCTCTCTTGAGAACCATAGTGGCTTTTTCTTTCATTTGATTTGTTTATTTGCTTCACACAAGGCTTGTTGCCTCTGTGATGGCAGTTTTGATAATTCCTGTTGTTGCTCCACACCTCCTTCTAGCCTGTTTGCTAGTGCTTTTCTGAGGCACTCTCCCATCTTGCCAAAGTCAGCCCTCCTAAAGTCCAGTACCCTCACTTTTGTATGGCTTGACTCTGTAGCTGAGTTTAACGTGAACCACACTGTTTGATGGTCACTTGTCCCCAGATGGCAACCCACTTCTAGATCTGAGATCCTCTCACTGCCCCGTTTGAGTACGAGGTCTAAGATTGCTCCCTCACGAGTGGGTTCGAAACTAGCTGTCTAATGCCTGCCACCTGTAGGGGCGTCAAGAATGGCCCTGCTCTTGGATGTCGCTGCAGCAAATGTGCTCCAGTTAACATCTGGCATATTCAGGTCTCCCATCAACAGTATCTCCTCTTTCTCTGCCATTCTAAGAATGCCTTCCATCATATCCTTGTCCATTCCTTCCCCCTGACATGGGGGTCTTTACACAACCCCTGTGCGGATTATGGTGCCCTTTCCAGTCTCCAAGGTGACCCACAGTGCCTCCTCTCCTCCCTGTTTACTCTTTTGTTCAGTTGCTTTTATCCCTTCCTTTACATAGAGAGCTACTCCTCCCCCTCTTCTCCCTGCCTGTCTCTCCTGTAGGTTATGTACCCTGGCATGTTAACATCCCAGTCATGGTTCTCTGTGTACCATGTTTCTGTGACTGCTCACGATATCCAGGCATCCCTCTTCCATTAAGGCCACCAGCTCAGGGGCTTGTTGCCCAGACTATGGCATTGGTACTCATTACCCTCCAATTCCTGATGGCCTCACCCTTTGCCCCATCCCTGTCCTTCTTGCCTTTGTCACTTTCTCCATTTACCCTGCCCTTCTCCTATCGACACCTCCATGTTGGTGTTTGCCACACTACTACCGTGATTGTTTGAGGCTAGGATTTTCCTGCTCCTTTCCAGTGCCTCCCCCCTTAGCTAGTTTAAAAGCTTGCCAATGAAGCATTTAAACCTATCACCTAGGATCCTGGTTCCCCTCCTGGACAGATGCAGCCCATCATGCCAGTATAGGCTTGCATCACTCCAGGTGGACCCCCAGTCCCCAATGAAGCCAAATCCCTGAGCTCCACACCAGTTTTTCAACCACTGATTGAATCCCATGGTACGGAACACCCTAGCCTCTCCTATGCCATAGATGGGTAGCACCGCAGAAGGTTACTGCGGCGTGCTACTTGACCAAGGCCCTCCCCAATTCCACAAACTCTTCCTGCACTTCTCTAATCCCTTTCTTAGCCAGGTCATTTGTCCTAAGTGGGCAATGACATCCAGCTCCTCCCTGTGCAGCTGTTCCGGCAATCCTGAGGATTGCCTCCCTGTCCCTCAAGCCATGGCGCCAGGCAGGCACTCACCTCCCTCTCCCTTCCTTGCCCAGTTCTACCTTCCTAACAATGGAGTCCCCACCAGGAGTTGTTTCCTTCCTGCAGGGTCCCCTGCCACCCTCCTGTGGGTCTCCTTTGTGGAGGTTCCCAGCATCCTCCTTGGTCTCCACTGTAGGTGCCTCCATAGAGGAACCACACTTTGCCAGAATGGCAAGGGAATTGTGGAAGGTACAACTGGAGGATGTGCCTCTGTTCCACCACCTCACCCTCCCTGAGCCCACTGTGGTCCAACCGCTCCTCTTTCTTGGCAACCTCTGAGGCAACGGCAGTGGCACTGGTGGTCCCTGGATGGAAGAGGAGGTCCCACAAATCCTGGCCAACTCAGCCTGGAGATGAGCAACTCCTCCTCAGCCCAGAGAGGTGCCTGCAGATGGGGCAACACCGCATCCTCCAGAACATCTCCCGGAAGACTGCTGCTCCACAGCCACTGCACTGCACCACTCCAATCATGTCTTGTTTCTGGCCCCTTAACTGTTTGCAATCCTTACTCTTTCCTCTGTTTTTTTTTCTCTCTCTCCTTACTTTCTGCCTGTGTGCCCTTTAAGCTCCTGATTTTCCTGTTCTGAGACAAGAATATCCTATATTTCTCAGTAGACCGCTTACTTGTTCAGAGGCAGACCTCCAGAAGCTAGAGGGGGCCGGAGAGCTACTCTTGCCCTTCTAGGATGGTGGGTCCTTGGTTCTGTGATCACTCACTTCCTGCCCCTAAACAGGAAGTTCCTGTTGTCAGTCAAATCCTGTGCCTATAAAAATAGAACTAGCTTTGGGTGGGGGTTGGAGGGAGGGAAGGAGGGCAATATAGTCCCAGTAGAGAAGTTCAGTCACACAGCAGTCCTTTCTCCTGGAGTCTTCTGCCAAGCTATTAGCAGAATCTTTCTAAGGCAGTCTTTAAATGTAGCTTCCTTCTAGCTAAGCCACTCCCCCTACTTACCAGATCTTTCTATAAGTAATTTAAACCTCACAACAGTTAAGTCCTTTCAGTCACCTGAGATTTACACCTAGATGACTTTTCAGTTACCCATTCAGTTCAGTTAACCCAAACACACACTTTTTTTTGTTTTGTTTGTTAGTTTTTTTACCCTAAATTAAAGGTCTAAATACAAAAGTTCTTCTACTTTAGTCCCAGCAGAGAAGTTCAGTCACACAGCAGTCCTTTCTCCTGGAGTCTTCTGCCAAGCTATTAGCAGAATCTTTCTAAGGCAGTCTTTAAATGTAGCTTCCTTCTAGCTAAGCCACTCTCCCTGCTTACCAGATCTTTCTATAAGTAATTTAAACCTCACAACAGTTAAGTCCTTTCAGTCACCTGAGATTTACACCTAGATGACTTTTCAGTTACCCATTCAGTTCAGTTAACCCAAACATACACTTTTTTTTTGTTTTGTTTTGTATGTTAGTTTTTTTACCCTAAATTAAAGGTCTAAATACAAAAGTTCTTCTACTTTAGACCCAGCAGAGAGTTCAGTCACACAGCAGTCCTTTTCTCCTGGAGTCTTCTGCCAAGCTATTAGCAGAATCTTTCTAAGGCAGTCTTTAAATGTAGCTTCCTTCTAGCTAAGCCACTCTCCTACTTACCAGATCTTTCTATAAGTAATTTAAACCTCACAGCAGTTAAGTCCTTTCAGTCACCAGAGATTTACACCTAGATGACTTTTCAGTTACCCATTCAGTTCAGTTAACCCAAACACACACTTTTTGTTTTGTTTTGTATGTTAGTTTTTTACCCTAAATTAAAGGTCTAAATACAAAAGTTCTTCTACTTTAGACCCAGCAGAAGTTCAGTCACACAGCAGTCCTTTCTCCTGGAGTCTTCTGCCAAGCTATTAGCAGAATCTTTCTAAGGCAGTCTTTAAATGTAGCTTCCTTCTAGCTAAGCCACTCCCCCTACTTACCAGATCTTTCTATAAGTAATTTAAACCTCACAACAGTTAAGTCCTTTCAGTCACCTGAGATTTACACCTAGATGACTTTTCAGTTACCCATTCAGTTCAGTTAACCCAAACACACACTTTTTTTTGTTTTGTTTTGTATGTTAGTTTTTTTAACCTAAATTAAAGGTCTAAATACAAATGGGGTTTAAACTTGTAAGGGGAAGGGATATGAGGGGCTGACTGAGAGCCCTCCCTCCAGATGAGGGAGTAGCCTTCAAGCCCAAGGGAGGGGGAAACAGACTGGAGGTGGAGGTTTCAGGAGGAGCAGGAGGAGGATGGAAGTATAAGGAATCTGGGTGGGGTTCGACAAAAAGGATCAGGGATAAGGGGTGGGGGTTAGTGTTAGTAAATGCCCGGAGTTTGGGAAACAAGTTGCCAGAGTTCCAGGCCATGCTGTTCGAGGGGGGGGTGGATGTGGCGGCAGTCACGGAAACGTGGGCCAACAAAAACCATGACTGGGACCTTAATGTACGGGGGTACACTACGCTTAGGAAGGATAGAAAGGAGGGCAGAGGGGGTGGAGTGGCTATGTTCATTAGAGATGACATAGAAATTGCTATGGAAGAAGAGGCAGAGGGAAACGTGGAGGCCTTATGGGTCACCTTACGATCCCCAGCAGGAGATAAGGTCAAGCTGGGTGTAGCATATAGGCCCCCCGGGATGAGTGATGTTCTAGAGGATGGTTTGCTGGACAACATCATTGCCCAGTGTGGTCCAAAAGGGAAGGAGTGGTGTTGATGGGGACCTAATATGCCAGGTACTAACTGGGGAACCATGTCCTCTAAGGTGGCCAAGGAGCAGAGGCTGCTGGATGGCTTCCAGGATGTGTTCTTAACACAGCATGTGATGGAGCCCACAAGGGAGGGCATGTCCTGGATGTGGTTCTGGCAGATGGGGATCTGTGAAGGGACATGGTTGTACAGGACCCCTGACTGGGAGTGACCACAATACTGTCTGGTTTCAAATAAGCATTGGGGGAGTGGGGTGAGATCTAGGACACTGGCAGTGGACTTCCAGGGAGCAGACTTTATGGGCATGGGAAATATTCTCAAGGATCACTTGAAGGGGATTACCTCAACAACAAGTGTGGAAAGGAGATGGAGGTCATAAACGGGACTTCAAGAGGCAGTCAGGATCTGCGCTAAGTTGAAACGTAAGGGACAAGGTCACATAAACCATGCTGGTGGTCCAGTGAGGTCCAGGTAGCAGTCAGAGAAAAGAAGGCGGCTTACAAAAATATAAAACAACAAGAGGATAGGGATAAGAAATGTACCAGCTTGCATCTAGAAAAGTCACCCGTAGTAGTGAGGGGAGCAAAGTCAGTAAAGAGCATCGCTGGCACAGGGATACATGGAGAGGAAAAGGGTTCTTCCAGTACATTGGGGAGCGGAGAAAAACTAAGGGCCATCTCAGCAGATTGAGATCAGAAGGAGGGTGGGTGGAAGAGAGGACAGGACCAGGCAGAGGTATTTATGCAGTACTTTGCCTCTGTGTTCACTAGGGAGGGATGGGATATCTACAAAGCAAGGCACAAGGGGATAGAAGCGGCAGGGAGTAGGATCAGGGAGCAGCAGAAATGGAGCAAAGGGAGGAAAGGTACCCCAAGGGTGTCACATCTGGTTAAGGATAAAAAGACCAGTAAGGTGGAGGGACGGATGATGCCATCCCACAAAAGGGTGTGGTTTGCCCTCAAGGCCTAAAGAAAGACAAATCTCCTGGGCGGATGGCATTCATCCGAGTACTATGAGAATTGGCGGACACTGGCTGCACCCCTGGAGCTTTTCAACAGGTCACCTGAGACAGGGAGGGTACCTAGGGATTGGCGAGAGGCACATGTGGTACCAATCCATAAAGGGGGGTCGAAGGAAGTACCAGGAAACTATAGACCCATCAGTTTAACCTCGGTGGTGGGAAAATTAATGGAGAGTATACTAAAGGAACGATTGGGGGTTTACTTGGAGGAGGTGGGAGGTCTGGATAGTCGGCAGCATGGGTTTGTGCCAGGTAGATCATGTCAAACCAACCTTGTGGAGTTCTATGAATGGGTAACATCAGAACTGGATGGGGTAAGCCTGTGGATGTATTATTCTTGGACTTCAGCAAGGCGTTTGACTCTGTCCCCCACAATGGTCTGGTGGAGAAACTGATGGGGTTAGGAGTAGGCCCTTTGATGGTCAGATGGATTGAAAACTGGATAGCTGGACGCACTCAGAGTAGTGGTCTGTGGGGAGCTCTCGAACCCTACAGAGGTTGGTAGTGGGGTACCACAGGGCTCGGGTCCTGGGTCCAATCCTGTTTAATGCATACATATCAGACATCAGGGATGGTATAGGGTGAAATGAGTCTCTTGGGATGACTCCAAGATGGGAGCAGTAGTTGAGGGAGAAGAGGGAGGTTGGCCTGCAAGGAGACCTGGACACCCTGGAAAGCTGGGCTCACACATGGAAATTAATTTCAATATCACCAAGTGCAAGGTGTTGCATCTTGGTCGGGAAACCCTAAACACAGGTACACCCTGGGAGGGAGGTGCTGGAAGCCTCAACAGGGAAAAAGACCTAAGGGTCATGGTGGATACATGTATGAATAACACTGAGCAGTGCAGGAGAGCAGCTAGCAAGGCAAACAGGATGTTGGGATGCATCATAGGGGATCACTCTAGGAGCAAGGAAGTGATTCTGCCACTGTACAATGGACTGGTTAGACCACACCTTGAGTACTGTGTACAGTACTGGAGACCACACTTGAAGAGGGACATACAGCTCCTGGAGAGGGTACAGAGGAGGGCAACAAAGATGATCTGGGCTAGGGGATTTGACTTACGAGGACAGACTTGAGGAGCTCTGCCTGTTTTCATTGGAGGAGAGAGAGACAGGGGACATGATTGAGGTCTTCAAGTACCTCAAGGGAATAAATAGGGTAAACATGGAGGGATCTTTAGACTAAAGCAGGGAGGCATCACCAGAGGGCATGGTTTGAAGTTGGAAGGTGGAAGGGTGAGGGGAAAAGAGGAGGAGGTTTTTCACTGAGAGGGTGGTGGACCCTTGGAATGCTCTGCCTGGTGAGCTGGTTCAGAGATCCACAGTGGAGCTTTAAGAAGAGGGGACAGACACAGAAAGTGGATGTATCAGATGATGGCCTATCCCGGGGGGGTGGGGATGGATGATAGGGGTTTCTGGAGCACAAGGGATGGGAGGGTCTCGGCACCCAACTAAGGATCTAGGTTCGAGCAGACTTGATAGACCATAAGGCCTAATCTGCTGGCAAATAGTATGTTAGTATGTTAGTATGTTAGTATGTTAGTATGTTCTTCTACTTTAGTCCCAGCAGAGAAGTTCAGTCACACAGCAGTCCTTTCTCCTGGACTCTTCTGCCAAGCTAGTCTGGGGAGGTGCCATTGGAAGAGTTTAGGGCATTGAACACTTGTAAAGTATCAGAGGGGGATACAGGGGAGAAGGAGGAGGATGGGGAGAAGCAAATTCCAAGGAGGTAGTGCAGAAGGAGGGAGGAGAAGAGGGGAGAGAGGAGAGGAGGGCTGAGGTGCAGGTGGTAAAGTAGGAACTGAAATGTGTGGCCTCCGTCAAGGGGTCAGACAGGTTGGTGCCATCAACAAGGGGCACTGGGATAGGGGGCTGGGCAGGTGGGGAGAAGAGGGCTTGTACTACCTTCCAGAATTTGGAAGGGTAGTTTATATTAGTCTGGAAGGTAGTTTGGAAGTATTCAGCCCAGGCAAGCCTTATTGTAGTAATGCATATATTACGGAGTGTATGGTAGCGTTGGTAGTCAGCAGGAGAACTGGAGGTTTTTGAGTCTTCCAGGCTAGGTCCCAAATATGTAGGCATGCCAGGTGTTCAGGGTGATCCAGAAGAGGTGGTTACCGTGTACCCTGGCATGCCTAATAGGGGCATAGTGGTTCCAGGTAGCTGCTAAATCATCAAGAAGAGGAGTAAGGTCCAGGGTTCTGATGGAACGAGTCACTACGATTCTTGGGGAGATTTGACACGGTGAATTTTGTGCACCATATAGATTGGGTGATGATCATGTAGTGCATCCAGAAGGATGCCTGCTGCAATTATTCTGTGTGAATGAGAGGTAAGAGCCTAGTCGATGAATGTATGATTTAGTGTTTATGAGGACTGGTTCATTATTAGCTGGGACAGGTTCAGGGAAGGAATATTATGGGTTCTGGAGTGTGACGAGGGCAGCCAATTCAGGTTGACATCACCCATGATGTATAGTTCGCCTGCGGAGGTATGGGACAAAAGGGTGGCCATGAGGTCTGTGAGGGTGGAAGGGGTAAGGCCAGGGTGACAGTAGACCCCAGCTACAAAGATGGGGAGGGTGAAAGGGAGTGAGAGCTTGACCATAAGAAGTTCATAAATATCTGGGAGGGAAGTAGAACAGGTGTAAACTGTACCAAGGAGGTGACATACAGGACCACTTCACCACTTCTACTTTTTGGGCAAGGGAGTAGCCAGATGTGGAAACACTGGCGTCAGAAAATTTGGAACTGAGCCGTATCTCAGAGAGAATCAGCAAATCAGGAGGATTTTTGGGAGTAAGCTCCTAATATTTAGATGGGCAATCTTAAGGCCACAAAGGAGTTGGGTGGGGTGGTGTGGGGGGGGGGGTACAGGACCTGGGTTTGGTTCAACGTCACCAGCCATGAGTAACAGTAGGATGATCAGGATCTTGGTGGAGGCAGAGATCCTGTTTTTGGTCGATGGGCAGGTTAAGTGAGATGGCTGCGAGCAGGAGGTGGGAGGACAATAGCTTAGGCAAGATAGACCCAGCAAGTAGGCAATGGGCAGGTAGGACCAACGCCCCAGGGGGCCAAGGGTAGAGGGACAAGACAAGGATATCATGGTGGGAAGTTAAGGTTGAGGGGAGGACAGGGCATGGCATAGAGATTGGAGTAGGGGGGTGTTGGTTGAGAGGCATAGGGTAGGATGCCTAGGGGAGGGATGAGGAGAGGGAGTAATAAGGGGACAAGTAGGGACACGAGAGAGAACTGTAGGGGAGCAGATGCTGAGAGAATCCTTGAAGAGAGACTAGTTCCACAAAGTGGCACACTAAGTGGGAATAACAGAGTACAAATAAGCAATGGCCTCCGAGGGCTGAGATTTGGCAGGTAGTCAACCGATGTGGGTGTGTAACATAGGGCTGCAAGCTTCAATCAGTGTGAAATAGAAGAAGTAACTCTGGGAGGAGCCACATGGATACTGGGGGGCAGAATGTACCAAATGACACAATTGGGAGGTGGACATAAGAGGGCTTAACGGGACAGGAAGGGTATAAGAGTCACACAGCCCT
Source organism: Neoceratodus forsteri (assembly GCA_016271365.2). Lineage (NCBI taxonomy): Eukaryota > Metazoa > Chordata > Ceratodontiformes > Ceratodontidae > Neoceratodus > Neoceratodus forsteri. Next base: position 944,397,353 of record CM057451.1, on the reverse strand, counting down.
GGGTGAGTATGTTCGTACTAGGCGCGGCACCCCCTGCAGGAGACGGCTGCTGTTACCTCGTGGGCTGTTTGGGAGGGCTATCTTTCTGAGCCCTCATGACCCTGCTGCTGGGTGGGTGGGTGGGGGTCCGCTTGAGGCACAGATGCTGTGGAAAAAGAAGCAGCATTTTTTTTGCATAAAAATGTTTATTGAAAATGGTGTTACAACATACAAAACATTTAATTTCCTGATAAGCATTATTATCCACACATCAACAACACGTATACACAACAACAATAAACAGACATCTTGATTAAAAACTTTAGAGGTCGAAATTCCTTCTATATATATATATATATAGATATAGAGATATATAGATATATATATACCAAGTAACATTCCATTTCTCAAGATATAGTTCTAAACCCTCTAGGTGGCTAACAGTGGATGGGTCACTGCAGACATGCACTCATGAGCCTTCCTTTAGCTTTTCAATTAGATTATACATCCCTCCCTCTCTACAGCCCCCTCTCAAGATCTGTGATTTTTCCCGAGTAAGAGGATCCAAAAAAGGTCCCCAGTCCTGCTCAAACCTTTCCTCCTTATTTTTGATTACAAAGGCAAGTCATTCCAATGCCAGTGTTTGGATGGCCAGGGTTTTCCATTGCTTTTGTGTCGGGTTTTCCACTGATACCCAGGTGTATAAAATACAGTGCCTAGCCAAAGCCGGCAGTACCCGTGACCATCTAGGCAGAGGCTCCCAGTCCCCCTCTTCATTCTCCTCTATATCAAACAGCATGGTCAGCGGGTCCAGAGTCAGCCTTCTTCCCAGTAGTGTTCCTACCTCCTCTGCTACTGCCCTCCAGAAATGTTGCAACCTCAGACAGGACCTGAAATAATGAATATATGTTCCCAGATCCGATTGGCACCTCCCAAATATGGATGAAATCCCAGGATTAAATGTATGCACCATCACTGGTGGGCAGTATAATCTATGTAGAAATTTATAGGCAGACTCCTGATATCTATTACATAATAGACTACCTCTATGAAGCTGCAACATCCGCTTCCAGTTCTCATCCTGGATCTCCCTCCCCAGATCCCTTTCTCACTGGCCTGTGACCTTCCATGTACAGTCTGGCAAGAAACTCCTACCCAACTGCACTGCTCAACCAATCAGTCCCTTTGCCTCCTTCCCCACTATCAGGACTAAATGTTTGACCTGAGATAGGGGGAATCCAGTGCCCTCTCTCTCCCCCCCCTTCCTCTGATGTAGGCTCTTACCTGTAACAGACGATACTGGTGGCCTATGGGTAGGTCTAGACCCCTGCCAATCTCTTCCATAGATGCTAGGTGATCTCTCACATAAAAGTCCCTGAGGCACTTGATCCCTTCCCTCTCCCACCGCCTAAAACCTGGGTCCTCCATCCCTGGAAGGAGTGCTGGATTCCCTGTAACCGGCAACAACAAGGTTTCATCCTGACGTGCCCCTGCCAGCTTCTGGATTTTCGCCCAGCTACTGAGGACTGCTTCTACCAGGGGGTTCATATTGGCCCCTCGGCAGTAACTTTTCAATCCTCCCAGACTTAAATATGCCAATAGCCTACCTGGGCAGGACATCTCTTCCAAGTCTATCCACCCAACCGCCCCCGACTTGTGCATCCAATCGCTGATATACCAGTACTGGACCACTAAATAATAATTCCTAATGTCCGGAAAATTTAGCTCTCCCCCCCTGCTTATCCACCTGCAGGTGCCTCAAGCTAGCCCTAGGCCTCTTGCCTCTCCATAGGAATCCAGAAAATGCCCTCTCCAGTCTTTTATAATCTAAGTCGGTGGGGCCCATATAGAGCATCTGCATAAGATACAGCACTCTCGGGAGGATGTTCATTTTAATTATGTTTATGCGCCTCATCCATGATATTGGGATCTCTCTCCAGCGTCGGAGGTCCTCCTCAATTATAGTGACCAAGAGTGTGTAGTTAAGCCTATACAGTGAATCCAGATCTCTTCCCATACACTCCCAGGTATTTGAAGGCATCTGTTACCTTTTGAGGGCCCCATCCTCACAGGATGTCGTCCCTCCCATTACTTCTGATTTTGTTAATTTTATACCCTGAAAATACTGCAAATTGTTCTATTACCTCTAGTAATGGGGGCACTGAGTGAACTGGGTTGGTAACATAATAAGAGCATGTTGTCTGCATACAGTGTTATCTTATGCTGCCCCCCCTTCTTTCCCCTGATCCCTTTAATTTCTGGATTACTACGGATACTCACTGCCAGTGGCTCTATGGACAAGGCGAACAACAACGGGGAGAGTGGGCATCCCTGTCTCATGCCCTGATGCAGAGTGACCCTGTCTGTGAGGGATCCATTTCCCACTACCCTAGCTGTAGGAGCCACATATGGTGCCCTAATCATCCCTATAAAATCCTCTCCCAGACCAAATCTCCCCAAAACCTCCTTGAGGTAATCCCATTCGACACAGTCAAAGGCCTTCTCGGCATCCATGGACAGCATGGCGGTGCCGTCTGGGCACTGAGAGGACAGCCATACCACATGCAGCAGTTTCCTCATATTGTGGTATGAATATCGCCCACATACCAACCCCGTCTGATCCGGGTGTATAAGGTTTGGCAGCAGCTGATCCAATCGTCCCGCCAAGACTTTAGCCAGGATTTTAGCATCACAGTTCAGGATGGAAATTGGCCTGTAGGAAGCATACTCCTGGGTGTCTTTGTCAGGCTTGGGGATCAAACAGATAACAGCCTCGCTACAGGAGGCCAGGAGAGCCCCTCCCACTTTTACCTCATTAAATACCCCAGACAAGGGTTCCATTACCTGTCCCTGTAATGTTCCATAAAATTCAGAGGGGAAGCTGTCTGGACCACTTGCCTTTCCTTTTTTCATCTTCTGGATGGCACATTTTATTTCCTCTCTGGTAATCCCCTTCCCCAGCTCCTCCCTCTGCTAAGGTGTGAGTTGTGGCAGCCAGAGCCCATCCAAAAACTTCCTGGCCTCCCCCATGGTACCCCCACACTATGACCGATAGAGTCCCTGGAAAAATTGCCTAAACCTATCCCTAATAGCGCCTTTATCCTTGACCATCTCTCCCCTTTCTGTCTTAATTCCAGTGATGCGGGATTGTATCCTATCTCCCTTAATTAGGTGCACCAAAAGAGGACCCGACTTATTTCCCCATTTAAAGAATTTATTTCTGGCAAATAGCCATGAGGTGCGTGCTTCCTTCAGGATGAAAGCATTCAGTGCTTCTCTGGCTGCAGTGAGCTGACTCAAGGTTCCTTCTGCAGGCTTCTGAGCTATCGCTGTCTCTAGGGACTTCACCCTTTCAGATAGCTCCTCCCTTTTAACTCACTTTCCCTTTTGTACTTGCTCACATAACTTATAATTGCCCCACGGAAGAACGCTTTCCCTGCTTCCAAAAAGATTCCGGGCGATTCAACCGACCCTTCATTAGTCTCCCGATAAAGCTGCCACTGCTGTCTTAGATACTCTAGAAAGTCCTTGTTATTAAGGAGGTATCTTGGTAATTTCCAGGGTGGAGGCCCCTATTTCTCCCCCCTAAATCGACATACCAATGAGACCATAGCGTGGTCCGATATATGAATAGGGCTATGTTGCACACACCCAATCCTGTGCACTTACACCCTAAGGACATATAAATAGTCCAAGCGGGACCAGGTCTTGTGTGGGTTGGAGTAGAAGGTGTATTCCCTTGCTCCAGGGTTAGCCGACCACCAGCTATCTACCATGTTCAGGTCCGCCATCCCTTCCACCCATCGCCTCACACCCCCAGCCTTCCGCCCCCATCCTTGTGAATGATCCAGGTTCAAGTCCATTGTAACATTGAAATCCCCTACCATGATTAACCCCTCAAATTGCTCCCTGACGAAGATGTCCATAATCCTCTGATAAAAAGATGAGTCAAATGTAGCCGGGTGCATATATGCTTGCAATAGTCACCATTTCCCGATATAATGTTCCCTCCACAAATACATATCTTCCTTCAATGGGGTCCACAATCACTCTAGTTACCTGCAAGAGAAGGTGTTTATCTATAAGAATTGCCACTCCTCTTTTGTGTGAGGTATAAGATGCTGCATAGGAAGCACCCACCCGTCCCCCCACCAGTTTCTGATGCTCTTTCTATATGAGATGCGTTTCTTGCAAACGGGCACTCTGCACCCGCTGTTTCTTTAAGGATGTTAATGTGCTTCTACACTTTATAGGGGAGGAGAAGCCCCTGACGTTCCATGAGGCTACTTTCACTTCTGTATCGTTAGCCATTCCTACTGTATAATGATTTCTCTAGCACCTTTGCTTGTATATCACCTGAGACCCTATATAACCACTGTTTCTCCTCATTTTCAGTTACAACTTCAGACCCCATCAAGATGTCATTTAACAACCATACTGTATAACAGTAAAACAGTTAAACATGTTCAGAACAAGATATACTGTACCCACAAAAATGTAACCCCCCCCCAAAGTGCAAGGCTTTCCAAGACCAACATTGCACTTATATCCCCCATGACCCTTGAGTCATCTCGTGACCCCGCCATCCTCTTGGATTAGCTCTACCCTCCACACTGTAGACATAAGCACATGCCCCCATAAAACCCAGCCTTCACCACTTATACTTTTCCCATTCTGATCACAGTCAATCCTCCCCCAGCATCCTCTATACTTCTGCTTGGTATATTTGGTGAACAGAGAGGGTCCCCCCCTTCATTTTACCTCACTGCAAACCCTTGTCCCCACCTCCAATATCCCTCTGCACTCCTCCTGTTTTCTAGACAGCTTTGCATGTGCATGGGACTCTTATTCAGCAGTTTAAGGCCTTCCACCTTTCCTCCAGCCCTGCTTCCATTCGTGACATTGTATTTGTACTTTTACTACTAATCCCGGGGCTCACATATGCCATCCTCCCTTCTCCAGCTTTATCATATGCTCCCCATCCTCATCCCCTCTTATTTTTCACACAAATTTGGCCCCATACAGTCTGCACACATTTTCAGTCCCTTTGCAAGAATCCCCGAGGCCAGGCTGCGGGGCGAGGAACGAGCAGCGCCTGACCAAAAACACCCGCAGCTACTGAGTCCCCATCCCACCCCCTTGGGTGGCCTCTCTCACTCCGGGTGGGAAGATGGATGTAGCCCACTTGTGCTTCTTTTTGTACTTGCCCTTTAGCCACCCTAGCACACGTGCGATTTGCCCCAGGATCGGTTTCTTTCTCTGTCGATGAGAACCCCAGAATCCCATGCAAGTTAGCCAGCCATCCAAAATAAATCCCATGAGAGTCTGAGGGAGATCAAAGAAAAACACTCCACCATTCATAGCAAGAAATCACAAGAGTCTGAAATTAGTACCCCAAATGAAACCCATTACTCTCCACAGCACTGACACCCTTTGGAACTCTTCAGCCTGCCTTCTTTAGTTCCTCCACAAACACTGCCAACTTCTCTTCCTCCCAGAATGAGTACATTGCACTCTCGTGCTTGATTTTGAGTGTGGCGGGGTATATGAGGAAATTCTCCATTTTTATTTATCGTAGCTCTACCATAACCTGATTGAAGGCCCGTCTCTTTCTCAGCAGGCAACTGTAGTAGTCCTGCAGCAGGAATAAGCGAGTGCCCTTGTACTTGAGTTCTGGGATATTTCTGTAGGCCACAAGCATTTTCTCCCTGTCTTGGTAGTTGTGGAAATGAAATATTATCTTCCTGGGTGGTTGACCAGATGATGGCTTGGGGGTGACCACTCTGTGCTCCCTTTCCAGTTTCCCTCGACCACCTTTCATGTTTAGGACAAGCAGTTTGGATAAAGTTACTGCACAGAAGTCCATGATACTCGCACCCTCCCTGCCCTCTGGCAGACCCCTTATTCTCAGGTTTAGCCTCCTATGGTAGTTTTCCTGGTAGTCAAATAAGTCCTTCAGGTCTGCCAATTCCTTTTCTAAAGACGCGACTCTCCCTGGTAGTGGATCCAGTGCGTCTTCAAGCCGGGAAATTCGGTCTTTGGCCTCTGTAATGCTGGAGGCATGTGCTGTCGATTGCTCCACTAGCGACTGTAGCCGGACATTAATAGTGCTCTCAAGCTTGGTCAATTGGGTGTCCAAGGCGGACATAAGCTGCTCCGTGACCTGTCGGCCCAAAGACAACATTTCAGCCGCCGAGAGGGAGATGGGCCCCGCCGCAGATGCCTGGCAGGTCACTGCTTGCTTCCTGGTGCTTTTGCCCATTATTTTCTGTGCTCTGCCCGAGCTTCCAATCAGGTACTCAACCATTCTGTTTACAGCAGATCTCTGCATAAAAAAATGTATTTCTACATATTAGGATGCTGCGGATTTTGACCATATTTTATGCTGAGTTTCAGGAGCTCTGGGAAATACGTCTTCAACTCAGCTTGCTCATTAGTGCCCCCCCCAATAAGCAGCATTTAGTGGATTGTAACAATGAGAGCACAGCAGAATGGAGAGCCAGGAGCAACAGCTGCCTTCTGATCACAGGCACGGTAAGAGAAATTCTATCAGTGAAGTTCGGCTAACCTTAGCTAAAGTAACACTGGATATAGACAGAAACAGACTAGCTAGCACTACCAAATACTGTATAAAATGCTGTACACTGTGTTGCTGAGACTCTATATGTATTGACTGACAGACATGAAGTTAATTAAAGAAATTAATTTAAATGCACGCAGCTGCTGGGCTGATGCAGAGTCCTTTGAGAGTGAAAAAATGGCACCAAACCGCAGGAGCAGGCTGCTGTTGCCTTGAGAGCTGTTTGGGGAGGGCTGTCTTCCTGGGCTTGGGCAGATGGGGGTTTGTTTCGGGCACAGATGCTTGTGGCTGTTTGGGGAAGGCTATCTTCCTTATAATGCCCTTGCCTCTTCATTAACAGTTTATTTTCTGTAGTGGATAATAATAGCAAGACCTTTTCACCTGGCTCAAAAACTTTTTCTTTTACTCCATGGTCATAATATGCCTTCTGCTGGTTTGGGCCATTTCCTGATTAGAAACATAGAAACATAGACTTTGACGGCAGATAAGGACCACTTGGCCCACCCAGTCTGCCCATTTCCCTACCTACTGGATAAGCTGCAGAATCTAGTTAACCAACAGCCTATTTCCTGCAACCCCCCACTATAATTGCCTTATGTCTGTCCCATGCATGTTTGAATTCCTCCACTGTTTTAGACCCCACAACCTCTCCAGGAAGGCGGTTCCATGTGTCCACCACTCTCTCCGTGAAAAAGAATTTCCTCACATTACCCCTGAGCCTCCCCCTCTAACTTTAAATTGTGCCCCTTGTTCTTACACATCTCTTTTTCTGAAAGATGTTACCCTCCTGGACTTTGTTGATTCCTTGAGGTACTAAAAGTTTCTATCATGTCCCCCGTCCCTCCTTTCATCAGGGTATACATATTAAGCTCTCTCAGTCTCTCTTCATATGGTTTCTGATGTAGACCCTGCACCATTTAGTTGCCCTCCTCTGGACTGCTTCCATCCTGTCTATGTCCTTGCGTAGATGAGGTCTCCAAAACTGCACGCAGTACTCCAGATGGGGTCTCACCAACTGTCTGTATAGAGGGATAACCACTTCCCTTTTTCTACTTGTGATGCCCCTTCCTATGCATCCCAGTATCCCCCTGGCTTTCCCTACTGACTTCTCACATTGCATACCAACCTTTAGGTCATCTGATATGACTACACCCAGATCCCTTTCCATTATTGTTGTTGTTAGTACCTCCCCTGCTATTGTGTACTCTTCTCCTGGATTTTTATTTCCCAGGTGCATTACTTTGCACTTCTTTGCATTGAATCTAAGTTGCCATATGTCTGACCATTCCTCCAACCTTGCCAAGTCCCTTCTCATCCTTTCTACCCCCTTGTGTATCAACTCTGTTACAGATCTTTGTGTCATCCAGAAGAGGCATACCTTTCCTTCAGACCCTCTGCAATGTCACCTATAAAGGCGTTAAAGAGGACTGGACCCAGTACTGAGCCCTGAGGTACTCCACTAGTAACCCCCCTTTCTTCAGAATGTGTTCCATTCACTATTACCTTCTGTGTCCTGTTGTGCAGCCAGTTTTCTACCCAGGCTACCACCCTGGGACCCACTCCCAGGCTGGCTAACTTGATTATTAATCTTTTGTGCGAGACTGTGTCAAATGCCTTGCTAAAGTCTAGGTAGGCCATATCCACAGCCCCTCCCTGGTCTATTACTTTGGTCACCCAGTCAAAGAAATTGATTAGATTTGTCTGACATGACCTTCCTGCTGTGAATCCATGCTGCCTTGGGTCCAGTGCCCCGCTGGCCTCTAGGTACTCAACAATTCTTTCTTTCAGAAGTGATTCCATCATTTTCCCCACCACTGAGGTCAAACTAACAGGTCTGTAGTTTCCTGCTTCTGCCTTGCTCCCACTTTTGTGAAGGGGAATCACATCTGCCCTCCTCCAGTCCTCAGGTACCACCCCATCTTCCCATGATTTGTTAAAAAGTGTCGTTAGTGGTGTCACTAGGTCCTCCCTTAGCTCTTTTAGGATTCTAGGGTGAATCCCGTCAGGCCCCATTGCTTTGTCCACCTTGAGTTTTAGGAGTTCTTTCAGGACTCTTTCTTCTTTAAATGGACTGGTATCAACCCCACTATCCAGAGTGCTTCTACTGTTTGGTTTAGGTAACTCCTCCTCTTCTTCTTTTTGTGAATACTGAGCAAAGTATTCATTCATTATCTCTGCCTTTTCACTGTCTCCTCTGCCCACCTCCCTCTCCTTTATTAATCTTCCCTATCCCTCCCTTAACCTTTCTATGTTCCTAATGTACCTATAAAAGGTTTTATCCCCCTTCTTAACTGAGTTGGCTATCCTTTCCTCGGTTTGGGCCTTTGCTTTTCTGACTGCCTTCCCCACTTCTTTCTGCTTTAATTGATACAGTTCCCTGTCATGCTCTGTCTGTGATTCCTTATACTTTTTGAATGCAGCCTTTTTCTTCTTAACCTTCTCTGACACTTCTTTTGAGAGCCATAGTGGTTTTTTATTCCGCTTTGTTTTCTTTATTTGTTTCACACAAAGGCTTGTTGCCTCCATGATGGCAGTTTTGATTTTTCTCCATTGTTCTTCCACCCCTCCTTTCTGGCCATTTGCTAATGCATTCCTCAGGTATTCACCCATTTTGCCAAAGTCAGCCCTTCTAAAGTCCAGTGTCCTTGTATTTGTATGGCTTGTCTCCATGGTTGTGTTTATTGTGAAGCACACTGTGCAGTGGTCGCTTATTCCCAGGTGTCTACTGACTTCTAAGTTTGTGATCCTCTCTCCATTTGAGAGTACTAGGTCTAATATTGCTCCCTCCCGAGTGGGTTCCACCACTAGCTGTCTAAGGCATGCTCCCTGTAGGGCATCGAGAATGACCCTGCTCTTGGATGTGGCTGCAGTCCATGTTGCCCAGTTAACATCTGGCATATTCAGGTCCCCCATCAACAGTATCTCCCCTTTTTCAGCCATTTTGAGAATGCCCTCTATCATTTTCTTGTCCATTTCCTCCCCTTGAGACGGGGGTCTGTATACAACCCCTGTGCGGATTGTGATGCCATTCCCTGTCTCCAATGTGACACAGAGTTCCTCTTGTCCTCCCCCTTTACCTTTTAGTTCTGTTACTTTGATCCCTTCCCTTATGTAGAGAGCTACTCCACCTCCTCTTTTACCCTCCCTGTCCCTTCTGTAGATTGTGTACCCTGGTATGTTGACATCCCAGTCATGGTTCTCCATGTACCATGTTTCTGTGACTGCCACAATATCCAAGTGTTCCACTTCCATCAGGCTACTAGCTCTGGAGCTTGTTTCCAAGACTCACGAGGCATTGGTACTCATTGCCCTCCATTTAATGTTGGCTTTATCCTTTTTACCCCATCCCTGCTCTTATTGCCCTTGTCCATTTTCCATTTACTCCTGTCCTGCCCTCTGTCAAGCTCTGTACCTCAGTGTTTACCCTACTACCTGCCATGCTTTGCGGGGAGGCTATTTTCCTGTTTCCTATCAGCACCTTCCCCTTGGCTAGTTTTAAAAGCTTGCCAAGGAAGCCTTAAACCTGTCACCTAGGAGCGTGTTTCCCTTCCTGGACAGATGCAGACCATCATGCCAGTATAGACCTTCATCTCTCCAGGTGGACCCCCAGTCCCCAATGAAGCCAAAGCCCTGTGCTCTGCACCAGCTTTGCAACCATTCATTAAACCGCATGGTGTGCAGTACCCTAGCCTCACCCCTGCCATGGACTGGCAGCACCTCTGAGAAGGTTACCGTGCTTGCTACCTGTCTGAGGCCCCTCCCCAACTCCACAAATTCATCCTGCACTGCACTGATCTTATGCCTAGCTAGGTCATTTGTCCCGAGGTGGACAATGATATCTAGTTTCCTCTCCTGTGATGCTGCTTCTGCAATCCTGAGGATTCGCTTCCTGTCCCTCCAAGCCATGGCACCAGGCAGGCACCTTACTTCCCTCTCCTCTCCCTTCCCCAGGTCTACACCCCTAACAATTGAGTCCCCTATCAGAGCTGTTTCTTTCCCTTGTGTTGTCCCTTGCCACTCTTTTGTGGGTCTCCTTGTGGATGTCCCCAGCATTCTTTTGGTCTCCAATGAGGGTGTCACCATAGAGAACCTTGATTTGCCAGACCGACATATGATTTGTGTAGAGGTGCAACTTGGGGCTACGCCTCTGTTCCACCACCTCACCCTCCCAGAACCTACTGTGGTCCATCTGCTCTTCACACATGGCAACCTCTGAGGCAGTGGTTGTGGAACTGGTGCTCTTTGGGTGGGGAGTCCTCCTTAGTCCTTGCCAGTTCAGCCTGGAGGTGGACAACCTCCTCCCTCAGAGCTGACAGTTGCCTGCAAATAGGGCAGCAACGCAGGTTCCAGAATGTTTTCCGGAAAATTGCTGCCCCACAGCCAGTGCATTGCACCACTCCCCACATGTCTCTCTTCCTTATAATATATGAGTAATATACAAATTTTTTTTTTTTTTTTTTTTTTTTTAGGCCACAACCACTGGTGACTGTTAGAAACAATCAATTACACCACTGCTCCACCACCCTGGTGAGTACTGCCCTTTATAGTAAGTCAACCAACACCACAATGTACTAGACCACTGCTCCTACACAAACCACTCTACTGAGTCCAGGGATAAAAACAAACTCACTGTTCAGCCAGCAGGACACTTCTAAAATATTGCACAAATATCCTTCCAAATCCTATGTGTCTAGCACAGAAATCAAGCAACTTCAGTTGTATTACAACCCCTCTGGTTATAAAATTACTACACTTTAATGGAATCCTGAAATTCGTAATGCCAATAAGAAAATAATGAAACTTTCTGTAGAAAGTGTAGCTTACCTTCCCTAGTCCCCTACAATATTATGTTTTACCAAGTTACCAGTTCCTCAAATGCGTTCTAGTTTGTTCTCTGCAGTATAGCCAATTTCTCAGCTTCCAAAAGGAACAGGCAGGTCCTCTGACTCTGATTACTATGGGCAGTTTCAACGTATTTTGCCAGCTTGTCGGGGGCACACATATAAGATTTTTTTCTGAGTGGTGGTATCTTCCCTTGTTTCTTTTATTACATCTAGTGGCCCTCTAGGTTGTCTACCATACAGCATTTCAAATGGTCAAAAACTTATTGATACCTGTGGCACTTCTCTGTAAGCAAAAAGCAGGTAAGGTAAGTATCGGTCCCAGTCTTTCCCTTCTCCTTTTACAAATCTTTTTAACATGCATTTTAGGGTTTGATTAAAATGTTCAACAAGGCTGTCTGTCTAAGGGTGATAAGGGGAGGTTCTTATGGCACTGATACCTAGCAATTGGTACAACTCCTTCAACAATGCAGCACCAAAATTACTACCCTGATCAGTAATAATCTCTTTAGGTAGGCTCATCCTGCTGAAAATTTTTGCAAGCTCTGCTGCCACTTTTGGGTTGTGACAGTATGCATAGGAACTGCCACTGATTATCGAGTAGCATAGTCACATACTACCAAAATGACTCGATTACCCTTTTTACTTTTGTCTAAGGCGCCAACCACATCCATCGCAATTCTTTCAAAAGGCACATCTATCAAGGGTAGGGGCACTGTCTTTTTTAGTCAATGGGACTACTCTCTGACACTCTGCACAGAAACTGCAATAGGTAGCAACATCTTCATGAATTCCAGGCCAGTAAAATCTGTACAGCAATCTGGCAACGGTGCAATCCCTCCCTGAGTGATCAGCCATAGGACTATCATGCTATCTGTAACAACTCAGATCTACACTTTTGTGGTATAACCAATTGCTCTATCTGTTCCTGTGTCTGAGGTTTAAAACATGTTTGGTACAGTAACCCATTACATTTTTGAAACATTGATTCACCCTGTTTTGGTTTCACCCCCAGCTGCTTAATATAACCTTGGAGAGAAACCTCATTCGATTGCTCTGAAACAAAATCACAATCAGTTATCAGTTTAGTTTCAGCATTTTCATATAGTAACCCCCTATTTCCATCAGTCTTTTGCAGCCACTGTTTCTTCAGATGTCTTCTTTCCTTCCTTGAATTCCAGATCTTGGAGCTATGCTCAAACAAGTCTGAATCAAAATCACCGAAAGGAAGAGTCACCACCGTGAGATTGTCTCTGCCTGTGCTCTTGTAATCACAGCTGCTGAAACTGCAGGTTTTACTTCCTCTGTGATTAACTCACTAAATCTTGGATAGTCATTTCCAGTAATTACAGGTAACTTAACTCCTATCCCCCACTTTCATTTGGTGCGACACTCTATTAATATGCAGTGTCGCTGGGGTGGTGGGATAGTATTTAGTGTCCCCACTGATGCAGATGACACCTGTACCTGGTCCTTTGGCACAATTCTGTTTGAGCACTTCAACATGCGCCAGGGTTTGTCGGATTCCTGAATCTATAAGTCCCTTAACAGTCTTATCTCCCACCTTGACATCTGTTAAGTACTTGCCCCAATTTGTTACCCCAAGGACAAATCTGCTCCAGTGTTATCCTCCTTATTTTTATGGCAGTTTCTTGCAATATGGTCTAGCTTGTTACAGTTATAGCACATAATGTCTTTGGGTGCAGATTTGTTACCACCACCAGAGTTCTTATCAGACTGGGAGTTAAATCGGGAAAAAGAGGGTCATACCAGTGCTTGGCTGTTACCTCGGTGCTGTGGCGTCTGTCTGGCCATCTGGTAGTCTTCAGCCACAGAAACGGCCTTTTCTCCACTTTCTGGTCGGTGTTCTTTTACCCAAAGCTGCATATCTGTAGGCAGGATGTTGTTGAATTGTTCCACTGCAAATGTGTTGATGATCTGTGGGACTGTTTTGACCTCTGGCTGGAGCCATTTAATAAGGAGTTTTCTAAGTCGGGTGAAGGTCTCGACGATTGTCGACTAAGTTGTACTTCAGAGACCAGAATCATTGCCTGTAGGTCTCCCCTGAGATGTCATATCTTTTCAGGATTTCTCTTTTCACTCGATCATAGTTTTCTGACTATGCAGTGTCCATATTGCTATAGGGAAGTTGGGCTTTACCTGTCAGGTAAGGTCTCTCAGCCTGATTGCCCTCTGCTGCTTTGGCCATTGGCAGGCTGTGGCAACCCTTTCAAAAGTTGTCAGGTATGCTTCAATATCATTCATAGGACACAAACTTTGTAAGTTTAATGTATTTTAAGTTATGTCTTGTTGTTCTGGTGTAACTGTGCCAGATCCTCCAGCTTTGATAGCTTGCAAGGCATCCAACCATTGCAGCTCCCGCCACTGCATCTCTTCTCTGCTTCTCGAGTTGCTGCATCTCTTCTTTTCTCTATGCCTCTAAACATTGAATGTCTTTTTCTCTCTGCTTCTCCGTCTCTTTTTGTTGTAAAGCCCACCATTTGAAAAAAGGCAGTTAGGCTTTCAGGTTCTGTCACTGCCTGTTCTTCTTTTTCCATCACTTGTGCTGGCTGTATAGTCTCAGCATGGACTTCTGCCTCTGCTAGGTTGGTTGCCATTCTTCTGGCAATCACTCTTGGGCTTGCTGCTACAGAATCCATATCTTTCTTCTATGCTTCCCTGGTACCAGGTCTAGTACCCACACATAAAACTCTAGGCTTTGAGTATTCATGACATAAATACCACTTCAAAAACCATCTGTCATCTAGGTATAGGTCAGAAACATAGAATTTGATGGCAGATAAGGACCGCTTGACCCACCTAGTCTACCCATTTCCCTAGCTAATGGATAGGCTGCAGATCCTAGTTAACCAACAGCCTACTTCCTCCTACCCCCCACTAGAATTGCCTTATGTCTGTCCCATGCATTCTTGAATTCCCCCACTGTTTTTGACTCCATTACCTCCTCAGGAAGGCTGTTCCATGTATCCACAACCCTCTCCATGAAAAAATACTTCCTCACATTGCCTCTGAGCCGTCCCCCCATCTTCAAATTGTGCCCCCTTGATCTTGCACATCTCTTTTTCTGAAAGATGTGACCCTCTTGGACTCTTGTTGATTCCCTTGATGTACTTGAAAGTTTCTATCATGTCCCCCCCCCCCGAGGGTATACATATTAAACTCCTTTAATCTCTCTTCGTATGTCTTCTGGTGCAGACCCTGCAGCATTTTAGTTGTCCTCCTCTGGACAGCCTCCATCCTGTCTACGTCTTTGCGGAGATGGGGTCTCCAGAACTGGACACAGTACTCCAGATGGGGTCTCACCAACTGTCTGTACAGAGGGATAACAACTTCCTGTTTTCTACTGGTGATGCATCTCCCTCTGCATCCCAGTATCCCACTAGCCCTCCTTACTGCCTTTTCACATTGCTTGCCCACCTTAAGGTCATCTGATATGACTACCCCCAGGTCCCTTTCCATTTTTGTTGTTGTTAGTATCTCACCCCACATTGTGTACTTTTCCCGTTTTTTTCCACATGCATTACTTTGCACTTCTTTGCATTGACTCTAAACTGCCATACATTTGACCATTCCTCCAACCTTGCCAAGTCCCTTTGCATCCTTTCCACCCTACCTTCTGTATCAACCCTGTTGCAGATCTTTGTGTCGTCTGCAAAGATACATATTTTTCCTCCCAGTCCTTCTGCAATGTCACTTATAAAGACATTAAAGAGGACTGGTCCCAGTACTGAACCCTGTGGTACCCCACTAGTAACCCCCCTTTCTTCAGAGTGAACTCCGTTTACTATTACCCTCTGTATCCTGTTGTCCTTTGGGACCCACTCCCAGGCTGGCTAACTTGTATATTAATCTTTTGTGTGGGACTGTGTCAAATGCCTCGCTAAAGTCTAGCTAGGCCATGTCCACAGCCTCTCCCTGGTCTACTACATTGGTCACCCAGTCAAAGAAATCTATTAGATTCGTCTGACACGACCTTCCCTTCTGTGAATCCATGCTGCCTTGGGTCCTGTGCCCCACTGTCCTCTAGGAACTCAACAATTCTTTGAAGGATACTACCCTCTTGGACTTTGTTGATTCCCTTGAGGTACTTGAAAGTTATCATGTCCCCCCTCGCCCTTCTTTCCTTGAGGGTATACATATTAAGCTCCATTAGTCTGTCTTCACATGACTTCTGGTGCAGACCCTACACCATTTAAGTTGCCCTCCTCTGGACAGCCTCCATCCTATGTCCTTGCGGAGATGGGGTCTTCAGAACTGCACGAGTGTCCCTTGATAGCTCCCCTCCCTCAGGGTGGGGGTTTCTGGGTCCCATGACAGCTCCCCTCCCTCAGGGTGGGGTTTCTGGGTCCCATGACAGCTCTCCTCCCTCAAGGTGGGGTTTCTGGGTCCCATGACTTGACTGCCAGCTGCTGGAGGCAGAGGATGGCAAGGCATAGTATGAAGACAGAAAAGGAGAGGCTAGAACACATCCTTGCACTTAAACTCTTTCTGAATAACAAAGGGGACAGGGTCTTATTCATCCATCACACCTAATCACACAACCTCTGCTTTTTTAATTAAAACACAAGCTATATCGACTCATTTTGCTAATGTAATCAACATTTGACCTTCAGTAAAAAAAAAAAATAAACAGTGCTACTACTGCTTGTGAAATGCTCTTGATATTACACACAATGTGAATGCTATAAAACTATGTGAACAAAAGAAGTTCATTTACAGCACCTTACTGAAACTGCAAACACTGGTTTGCTGTTCACTACAGTTAAACGGAGAATGAAAGGAGTCCGAGTTGGAGCACATGATGATTCACTAAATACCAGCCAATAACATCACTCTGGAAGCCTCTGATTGGTGTAATGGAGGAAGAAACAGTTTGTCGGATGTGCCTACATACCATTTTCAGGTTAACGATAGGACTACATCAAAAAGTTCCTCGGAGTACCTCTCCTTTTGGGGAAAAACCCATAGAATGAATACAATAGATGTGCTGCGATGCCACAGCTCTCTGAAAAAAGAATAGCTGATGCCAGCCCAGTGCTATGGTGGGTTAAGGCGGCAGACACCACACCAGCAGCCACACCGGTGATCCAGGTTTGGGAATGGACAAGGGTCATTCGTGGGCTGTCAGGGAGAGGGAGAACTGAGTGTCCCATGACAGCTCCCCTCCCTCGGCATGGGGGTTTCTGGGTCCCATGACCTGACTACCAGCTGGTGGAGGCCGGGGACAGCAAGGCATAGTATAAAGGCTGTTGGCAGACACAACATGCATGTATGCATTTGTGTGTGTCATTGCAAACTGCCTTGGGAGAAACCAAGCAAAAATGTCAGAGGAAAATGCCCTGGCATGCTCGGCGTCCCCCACGGGCAGTGTATGATCCTACGGGGCAGGCCACCACAGTGGTTAACAGGCACAGGTAAATTCCTGGGACATGTCAGTGAAGGGGCTAGGAAATACCATCAAGACCACCAACACCGGGAGATAAAGTATATATGAAAAATAAAAATAAAGGTAGGGTAGAATTGGCATCCCTTCTTTGTGCCATATTCCACTCACTTCAAAGCATTAGATAAAACAGAAAAAAATATGAGGGGAGTGCAAACTCTTGTTAGAAAGTTTTATTTCTCATTATTTACACAATTTAAAAAAACACATTGAAACAGACAGACACAATAATGCATTCAGCGACTGTGTTTAAAATGGTTAAGGTGTGCTCAAAGTTAATTACAAACAGTAATTCATTTGGAGAAAAAAGATAAGCAAAATAAATGCTAATGTTGTTGCCATTGCTGCTGCCACAATATGAATGTCAAGTCACAACGTTTGAAAGGCCTCATGGGGCACATGGCAGGAAACGTTTTTGTCCCGTATGACACAAGAGTTAAAACAGCAGTTCATGTTACATTTCTTATGTACTTCATATCTTTAATTCTTTGCAGCCCCTGTTGATTCCACCTGTATTTTTGGCTTCCAGATCCATCTATTCGCTACTGCATTTAATTTTATATTCACTGTATCAGAGCATAGGTTTTGTAGCCTGGAGTTAGCCCTGATACACCCAGTGTCCATTACAGTCAGGAAGTTGTGTCTGTTGCATGCTAGGTCATCGCAATCACAAGAAAGGTGCTGTTCAACTATGTGCATTCAAATACAGTTGAGGATACAGTATAAATGCAACCCTGGGAGGAAGCCATATTTAATGATGCTTACCATTCATTATTTTATTTTATTTTTTTCTAACTGTATTTTTTCTCCCTTCCTTACCCAACGATCTCTCTCCAGCAACCCCTCAGGTCCTTGGTCTCTACCTCCCTGCGTGACTTGACTAGTTCTCCACTCCCCCCTCTGGCACCGGGCATCCACCGGGTCTGCCCTCAGGGGAAGAGTCACCCCCGCCCAGGGCGCTCTTTCTTACAGTGTTGAGCTCCAGGCTGGGAGGAGGTGGACAACGGAGAGAACCGAGTGTGGACCTTGGGTGGGAGGCGCCATCACCTATCAATGGGAGGGGGGGGTATTTGTAGTATTTTGCATGATCCCCCTGTGGAGCCCAGCTGATAAGGCAACGTACTGCCATGGCTCCACCCCCAGGCATGCAACACGTCACTGCATTCAGTTACCTCCAGCCACCGCCAGAGGTCACTCCGTGAGCGAACGTTGTACCCCAGTGCTCCCCGGGAAGAGAGAGCAGTCCTCCGTATGCTCGATCTCTTCCCTCCTCTGCTGACCCCCGATGACCCGGGCTCGTTTCCTGATCCCAGGTCGCCAGCATGGCGCAAGGTGTGGCATCCAGCACCTCAACCCTCAGTGCCACCGGACCGGCACAACCTTTCATTATTTAAAATCTTAAAAAAATGCTGAAGCAGGCTGTAAACAAGGAAAAGAGGATATCTTACAAGACAGGAGAAAAAGGATAATTTAAAATGGACTAGAAAAAGGTGTGGGTTAAACATTTTCTCCTAACATCTGCTGGCCCACCTTGTGCAGCACTATTGTTACCACTCTTTGACATAAGTGACCCAGGCTTGAGGATGAGCTTGGGATACTAAAGAGCCAGCTGGGGTGTGTGAGGAGGATGGAGTGTCCCATAAGCTACATGCTTCCTCCTGCATGCTGCATGCTTCCCCCTCCTGGGGTGGGTGGCCTTTCGTAGTCTGCTGCACCAGTGCTTCCTGAGGTCACACTGGACATGGCAGGCAACACTGCTCAGCCTAGGGTGGAAGGATGCACAACCTGCACCACACATGGCCACTGCATGTGTCGTGGAGCATGTTCATGCCACCGTCCTATGGGAAAGGACAAAAGGCTAGGAAAAATAGGCAGCTAACAGAATGACATGCACCTCAGATCCCACATCCCAACTAGGGTCTCGCTCCAGTATTGGATTTGGTTACTTTAAAGGCATACCCCACCCTTTGGGGGGGCAAGACAAGGGAGCTCACAAGGATGTAAGACCTAGTGACAGAGGGAAGAGGATGGGTAAAGGTGCAGAAGGTGGTATAGTTGCCCAGTAGGAGGATAAACAGTAATTAAAAAAACATTTCTCCATAACGTGAACTGCTGCTTTAAGGCCCGATAGCCAAAATCTCTTACAGGCGACAAAGAAAACAAAAAAAAGTTCATTAGTATGGTGAGTTCTGTATGTTCGAAACAAGTTGAGGTCTCACAATAGTGCCTTTATTTCTTTAAATGTTGGCTATAATAAATTATCAGACACGCTGTACCATTTCATGAAAGCTACAGAACACTACTTACAGCCACATGCAGTTGACTGACAGCTAATCTGCCCAACTGAAAATGGGTAAGGTTGGACACATATTCCTGGCATTCAGTCAGACTGGTGGGGAGGTGGGTATTTTGTCTTACTGTGAAGTTAAGAGGCAGCAGTTCTTTTTTGCCTGTGTCCACAGACAGGTTACATGTTTTTTTTTTTCATGTGTGTGTTTGCTTTATGTTTTCATTATAAATATACAATTAGGAACTGTTACAGTATTTACAAAGTGTGCGAGTGTATGAAATATTTTACAAACTCACCCCAAAAATGAAGCTTTGTATCTTTAAGAGAATACAACCTTCAACAAGTCTTTTGTGACTTTACCCGTCAATAACGAATGTTATCCCAAGCAGCAATTTGCTTCTCTTTCGGAGAGAGAGCCATCTCTGCCTTTGTGTGGGATTTTTAGAAATAACCCCTTCCCTTTTCTCTTAAGTACCTCCCTCTATCCTCCACTTAGATAGTATCCCCTTGCTTTCTACATGGCTACCACATTGTTAGCCAAACTCCACTTAAATTTCAGTTAGTTGCCAGTTTGGCTCTTTGAAAATTGAGCTGTGGAATTTGAAGAGTGGCTGATACCTGTATGTAAGACAACCTTGGAGAACATGTTTAGACACAATTCAGATCCTGCTTCATATTTCTTTGATAGCTCTCTCTTCCCTTTATTTATTACCGATGACATCTAAATGAAAACAGGATCTTTGCCCCATGCAGTAATATTTGCCACTACAACTTATTCCTTAGTTAAAGGCATAATCCTCTGTTGTGATGTCACAGTCTGTTGCCATGGGAATAACTGTGATCTCACAAGCAGAGTACTGTGACATCAGGTGTGGAATAAACAACGGGAGCTGATGAACTCGAAAGGAACAAGGATCCCGTTTTCATGTACATGACCTCAGTAATAAACAACAGGTGAAAGAAATACTGCCCTTATATCAGATAGAAGCTGAACTATGTCTAAATATTATGTTTTTAAAAAATTCTCCTGGAGGCTTTTTAAAATAAGTGCACAATAGCATTTTTTAAGAGCTAGTAGCTTCAGAAACAGCAGGTAGAAAGTTTTGTAATTTTTAAAAGGGGTGACTTGTTACTTTTTATTTAAGTGTTTTTCTTTTCTTTTTCTATGCGCTCATTAAAAGGTCTTCTACCTAACAGTAGTGAGTGTGATGTGAAAAGTAATGCTTTACCTGGAAGCAGTCATATCTAGTTCATTTCCTCCACTACATCAGCATGTGACTGTTGCAAGTTACCAGTCATGCAGCAGGAGACGGGCTCTTCTTGATTACTAATGATGTCATAGTCAGTGAGGTCAAAATGCTGAGGATCTATAGGGAGGAAAAGAACTGACCCTGTCTACCTCAAGGGCGAATACTCTTTCACAGATCACACCTAGTACTGCCAGACAAAAAATCTTCTAAACAGCAAAACAGAAAGGTGGGGGGGGACACATCAGATATAAGAAGTAAGGGCAAAGCGAGAGGTGCACCAAAGGTATAGGAGGATGGGGAAGGAAGGGGACAGGGAGGAGTATGCAAGATGGTCCTGGGAGGTGATCAGAAAAGTGAGAGAAGCCAAGGCCCAGAGGGAGTTGAGATTAGAGCAGGGAATTAACAGGGGGGAGAAAGACTATTTCAGATACATCAGGGAGAAAAGGAAGTGCAAGGAGACAATCGTGAGGATAAAAAAGGGTGGGGAGTGGACAGAAAAGGGGGAGGAACAGGCTGAAGCACTGAATGAATACCTTTGCTCAGTGTTCATGGAAGAAAATGGGAGACCACTACCACCATGGGCTGGGAGGGTGGGGACAGGGGAGAATAGGCGACAGAAGGAAGAATTGAGAGAGGTAGAGTCCTAGAGGAACTGAGGGCATTGAGAGTAGACAAAGCACCAGGGCCAGATGGTATCCACCCCAGGGTGCTGAGGGAGATGACGGAGGTGTTGGCAGAGCCGCTGGTGGATCTGTATAGCACCTCACTGGAGTTGGGATGTGTGCCACTGGACTGGAGGATGGCACATGTAGTGCCATTAAACAAGAGCAGACCAAGGGATGAACTGGGTAATTATTGTCCGGTAAGTCTCACCTCCAAGTGTGCAAACTCATGAAAATGATACTAAAGGAAAGACTGGTGTCATACCTGGAGGACAATGGCCTCCAGGATGTGAGGCAGCATGGGTTAATTTTGGGGAAGTCTTGCCAAACCAACCTGATACAATATTATGACTGGGTGACAGGTGAGCTGGATAAGGGTCATGCAGTGGATGTGCTTTACTTGGACTTCAGCAAGGCCTTTGATTCAGTGCCTCATGGGCGGCTTGGGGGGAAGCTAAATGGTGCAGGGGCAGGGGCCAAAATAACAAACTGGATTACAAGCTGGCCGAGTGGGAGGCTGCAACAGGTGGTGGTGGTAGGGGAGCTCTCAACTCCAAGGCCGAAGATGAGCTGGGTGCCACAGGGCTCTGTGCTGGGACCAGTATTATTTGGGCTCTTCATATCAGACATTACACACAGGGTGGTGAGCAAAGTGAGTCTGTTCACAGACGACATCAAAATGGGAGCAGTGGTGGATGGAGGGGAAGGATGGAAGCAGCTGCAGGGGGATCTAAGCAAGCTACAGGAGTGGTTAGAGAGGTGGCAGCTGGGGTTCAATGCAGAGAAGTGTAAGGTTATGCACTTTGGGGTGAAGAACCCAAGGAGAGAATACTGGCTGGGGTGGGGGTTAAGCTGGGGATCACTGAGGAGGAGAACGACCTAGGGATAATGGTAACAGGGCCCATGAACAGCAAGTGCCAGAGAGTGGCTGCAAAGCGAACAAAATGCTGGGGTGCATAGCGCATCCAGGAGAGAGAGGTGATAGAACTGGAAGGGGGCAGGATCAGTTGTGTTCCAGGACAGTAGCTGCTGCTGTTTTCACAGGGTTCTTGTGGATATTACTTGGTAGGTTAGTTCTTTCTTTCTTGCTTCTAAGGGCTAGCAGGGTATTGTTCTGGGGATCCTGGATGTTTGTAAACTGATTTAGTGGCTGTAAGTGGGGCTCTTTTGTGGATGTTTCACTTTGTAACAGGCTGCGCTGGTAGAGGCCTATTTCTTCTGATTTAAAACCTGTTTGGTGGGATTTGCTTGGAGATGGTTCTTTAGCTGCAGGGCTTGAGGGAGACACAGGCTGATACACTCTCTCTTGTCAGGTGTCTGCCCAAGACCCACCTCCCCACCCTCCTCCCAGAAGTCTGCAAATTTATAGGGAAGACCTGCCCTGCAATTGAGGAAAAGGCTGCTGGTGCAGCTCATGTAGTTCTAGCCACTGGGGTTGGATTAAAGGCCGGAGAGAGGAGCTTAGGGAGTTGTTCATTTTCCTTACATGTTTAATGTGTTGTACTGCGCCTAGTAACAGAGTTACTGGTACAGTGGGACTGTCTCTAGGATTAGTGGGTGACCTGATTAGGCAGTAGGGGTATCTTGAATAGGGGAACCTGGTGGCTCACCCAAGGAAAACTATTTGAAAGGGATGGAACCACACATCATTAGGGCCGCATCTTTGGGAGGGTGGTGGGTGCAAGGGTGTGGAGCAGCCATGATACTGGACTGGGCTTAGAAGTTTGGTGGTTTGCCCAGTGTGCTACCAGCTGGCACAGCTTAGGGAGGAGGTTGGGATGAGGAGAAAGCTGGGGGAAGGGGTGGTATGGTTGGGGAAGGGCTGGAAATCTCCCACAGGGTTGCACCAAGCACTGGGGCGGGGTATAGGGAAAGGAGTGCAGGAGAATACTAGGGTCACATAGGGACCCTGGCAGAGGGGGGCCCAAAAGGACACTACCAAGGAAGCAGGCAGGTAACTGGGACCCTCACAAAGGGGGACGAAGGACAACATTCTCAGGGAAGTAGGTGGATAGCCAGTGCTGGACAGAAGGAAGCAAGGCAGGGAGGAGGATCAGACCTTATACTTAGTAACCGCCCACCTCTTTCTTCTGCTCAAGGATGGGGGGGATGTAGCCTACCATAGAGGTGGTTAGAGACGGAAAGGGTGTGGGAGTGGGGGCAGGAGGCAGGGGCCGATAGCAGGAAGAACAGGGGGACCTGGAATGCAGGAGAATGGGAGAGTAGTAGATCGAGCAGGGAAGAAGAGAGGAAAGCAAGGAGAAGGACCAGTTGGGAGAAAAGGTAAAGAAGGACCAGAAGTACAAGGATGATTCAGTAAAGAGAGCTGAGGGGTTAGGCCAGGGGAGCACGATGAGCAAGGAGGAACTAAATGGAGACAGGAAGGAAGGGAGGGAGGATGAGCCAGGCTAGTTTAGCAGATGGGGGAGAAGGACCAGTTGCGAGCAGTGAGGGGGGAATTAGCAAGGTACAGAAGGCTACTCAGGAGGAGGAGAGGCATAGGATTGGAGGGGAGGGAGTGGCCATGGTAAATAAGGAACAGGTGGCATGTGGCACCCAGATAGGGGGAGGAACAGGAGCCAGCTGGGTGGGGGGCCGGGTAGAAAGGATGAGGGACATGGAAGGGGGAAATGGGTGGTCAGAGTGCTCCTGCTGGGGGATTCTATGATCAGGGGTATCAAATGGGATAGGGAGGAGAAGCCTGGCCAGTTAGAACAAGATGCTTCCCTGGACTAACGGTGCACAGGGCTAGCACGAGGTATATCAGCTGGCAAGGACTGTGGGGGTTCCCAGACATACTGGTCCACCTGGGCACAAATGACATTGAGGGAAATAGCGAGCTAGAGATACAGGCAAGATTTAGGGAGCTCGCCAGGATCTGTCATGACATAGGATGCACAGTTTCCTTCTCAGAAATCCTGCCAGTGCCAAGGGCTAGTGGGGAACACAAAAGAAAAATTAGGGAGATAAACCAGTGGCTCAGGGAGTGGTGTGAGGCCAGAGGGTATGATTTGATGGGGGATTGGGGGGAGACCTGGGAGGATAAGGAGCTGTATGCTAGAGATAGACTACATCTCAATTTGGAGGGGAAGGGAATCCTTAAGTTGAAAATGGAGGAGTTCATTGGTGAAAAGTGGGTTTAAACTTGTGAAGGGGTGTGGATGGGAGAAAAGGCAGTCAAGGGGATGCCGATAAAGGAGGGACTTGTCTCCACTCTGGGGACCAGGGAGGATTACAGGAAAAAAACCAACTGGCAAAGTGCAGACCAGGAGAAAACAGAATCCCCAAGGGAACACGAGCAGGGGAAATGAAACTATTGGGAAAGGGTGGAAGGTAGTCCTGCTAAATGCCAGGAGCTTGGGCAATAAAATGCCTGAGCTCCAGGCGATGTTAACTGAGGGAGCAGTGGATGTGGCAGCGGTCACTGAGACTTGGGCCACTGCAAGACATGACTGGGACCTGAATCTGGAGGGTTACACTATGTTCAGGAAGGACAGGGGGGAGGGAAGGGGAGGAGGGGTAGCAATGATAGTAAAACTGCATTGGCATAGGGGGAGTAGAGGAGGCGGAGGGAACCGTGGAGGAGATTTGGGTCACCTTGATAACAAGGGGGGGCAAGAGAGTAAAAATAGGAGTGGTGTATAGACCCCCTGCCCTGGCGGAGGAGCTGGAGGACAGTCTGGTGGCAGATGTTAGAGACACTGCAGACTGGGCAGAGGAAAGGTGGTGGTGTTAGGGACTTAAACATGCCAGGAACAGACTGGGAGACTATGACATCCTCTGTGACCAGGGAACAGAGGTTGTTGGATGTCTTTCAAGACGCTGCTCCTAACTCAGCAGGTGAGGGAACAGACCAGGGAGCACGGGTACTGGATGTGGTCCTGGCAGACAGTGACCAGATTGGGGCTCTGGAGGTAAGAGACCCATTGGCGGGAGGACCATGCCACGGTCTGGTTCGGCCTGGACCTAGGAGGGTAGAAGGCTGCACAAAGACGGAAGTAACCGACTTCAGGGGTGGATTTTAAGGAAATGGGAAGGATCCTTATGAGCATTTGATGGGATTGGGTCAGACATGGACGCTGATAGTAGGTGGGAAATCATCAGGAGAGGGTGCAGGATGCTACCAGCACCTGTGCAAGAGTAAGACGAAATGCGGTAGGGCCCAAAACCTGTTGGTGGACCAGGGAGGTCCAGGAGGTGGTGCGGGAAAGAAAGCAGCCTATAAGAAATTCAAGTGCTCAAGGAGTGAAAGGGATCGGGGAGTATGAGCTGTTGGCTAGAAGGGCCACTAGAGTGGTGAGGGTGGCTAAGGCAAGGAAGGAGCAGAACCTGGCCAGGGAAATTAGGAGAGGGAAAAAGGGGTTCTTTAGATACATTGGGGAAGACGAAGGGTGAAGGGGCAGATTAGCAGGATTAAATCAGGGGAGAGATGGGCACAAGACCCAGAGGAGCAGGCTGAGGTACTAAATGAGTACTTCACCTCAGTTTTCACCAGGGAAAATGGGGATGCTGCATCATACATGGGAGGAGACAGAGATAATGAGGAGGGGGGGACCCTACCAATCGGCAGGTCTGGGGAGAGGGGGCATCACTGGCAGGTGGGGGAGGGCTAGCAGGAGAAGAGGTACTGGAAGTGAAATCACAGCAGAGAGAGAGTGAGGAAGCCTCAGCCCCTTAAGACGGAGAAAGCACTGGCGGATAAATTACATCCTAGAGTGCTGAAGGAACTTGCAGATGTCCTGGTGAAACCCTGGCAGAGCTTTTCACCATCTCTTGAGGACAGGTGGGTGCCCCAAGACTGGAAGGTGGCGCATGTAGTGCCTGTCCACAGGGGGATCAAGGGAGGTGGCAGGGAACTACAGGCCTGTCAGCCTGACATCAGTGGTGGGCAAGGTGATGGAGGCATTGTCAAGGAGTGGCTAGGGGGCCCTGGATAAGTCAGGGTGCCTGGACGATAGACAGCATGGATTCATCCCAGGAAATCGTGTCAGACAAACCTGGTGGAGTTCTATGACTGGGTGACAAGGGCCTGGACCTGGGTAGACCAGTGGATGTCCTCTTCTGGACTTCAGCAAGGCATTTGACTCTGTTCCTCATGGGGGCCTGTTGGATAAACTAGAGAAATGGGGGTGGAAACCAGATGATCCGATGGATAGGCAATTGGCTCCAGGACCGGACCCAGAGGGTCGAGTTGGTGGGATAATCTCTCCCAAGGAGGGTCATTAGTGGGGTCCCACAGGATCAGTCCTTGGCCCCTTCTGTTCAACGCCCACGATCTGACATAAGGACAGGAATCAGGAGTGAGATGAGTCTCTTGCAGATGACCCGAAACTGGGGCAGTGGTGGATGGGGAGGAGGGGAGGGTGGCCCCAGGGGACCTGGAGGCTCTGGAAAGATGGTCTAGAAAGTGGAAGCTGAGGTTTAATGCAGGAAATGCAAGGTACTCCATCTGGGGCCAGAAACCCAGGCCAAGTGTACACCCTGGGGAAATGCTACAAGTCTCAATGGCTGAGAGGGACCTGGGAGTGGTGGTGGATGTCAAGATGAACAACTCTGAGACTTGTAGGAGGGCAGCAGCCAAGGCCAACAGGATGCTGGGATGCATCGCTAGGGGGATCACCTCCAGAAGGAGGGAAGTGATACTCCCCTGTATAACTGCTTGGTGAGGCCACACCTGGAGTACTGCGTGCAGTTTTGGAGGCCACACTTAAAGAGGGACATTAACCTCCTGGAGAGGGTCCAGAGGAGGGCAACCAAAATGATTTGGGGCTTGGGGGACAGGACCTATGAGGAGAGGCTCGAAGAGCTAAATATGTACACTTTGGAAGAGAGAAGGGACTGGGGGACATGATAGAGGTCTTCAGGTACATGAAGAGGGTAAATAGGGGAGGAACAGTGAGGGTGCTTCGAAGGAAGGAGGAAGGGGCCACTAGAGGGCATGGGTGGAAGCTGGAGGGGGGAAGATTCAGGGGAGAAAGGAGGAGGTGCTACTTCATTGAGAGGGTGGTAGAGCCATGGAATGCACTACCTAGGGGGCTGGTGGAGGCAGAGACAGTGGAGGGGTTCAAGAGGGGGTGGGACAGGTACAGGGGAAGGGTTCAGGAAGCAAAATCCAATGCAGCAAGAATATCCGGAACTGGGAAGGGAGAAGCCAGAGAAGGCGAGGGGGACAGCAAGGTCAGCACCCAGGGTGGGGGCTGACCAAACGAGCAGACACGAAAGACCATTAGGCCTATTCTGCTGGCATTTTAGTATGTTAGTATGTTAGGTGATCTTGCCCCTCTACAGGTCGCTGCTAAGGCCACACTTGGAGTACTGTGTACAATTTTGGAGGTCATACCTAAAGCGTGATATCAGGCTACTGGAGGGGGTGTAGAGGAGGGCAACGAAGATGATATATAGAATGGAGGGAAGAGACTATGAAAGCAGACTGGGAGACCTGAATATGTACACCCTGGAGGATAGAAGGGACAGGGGGGACATGATAGAGACATTAAAGTATCTGAGGGGAATCAATAAGGATGGGGCAGACGGGGTCATTAAGCTAAGGAGGGGGAGGGTCACCGGGAGCATGGGCTAAGAATCGAGGGGGGAAAATTTAGGAGGGAAATGATGAGACACTATTTCACGGAGAGTGTGGTAGCAAAATGGAACATACTACCAGAATGGGTGGTATCATGTAAATCTGTGAACAGCTTTAAAAGGGCATGGGATAGGGAACAGGGGAGAGTGAGGGTGGGGGAGGTGGGGGGCAGCAGTGGGATGACAAAGGGGAGAGGGATGGGGCAGCTGCAAACTAGGGGTGCTAGCTGCACAGTCGAACAGACTTAGATAGACTGGGTGGTCTGTTTCTGCTGGCATATTCATATGTTCATATGTTCGTATAAGAAGTGATAGCCAACTATTTCTGAAAGTTACTATTAATTCCTGGCAGTACACTAGTGCTTCAAAATGGAGTTTAGATTTAGTGTAGCTGGGATTTGGTTATATTTATGTTTGGTAGCACAAGTGGCTACCTGAAAATACCCCTGATGTGGACCACTAGCATCAGAAATGTTTACAGGTGTGCCACCAACCCCCCACCCAACCACCACCACCACCACCACATGACATATGCAGGAAAACAAAAACCTTGCACTGCTGCCTGGCTACAGATAATCAAGAGGGAGTCTAGTGAAGCCCAGTTAGGGTGAACAGAACCTTGGCAGCCAATACCGCAGTGATGTCAAGCCCTCTCATTCACAGAAACAATGGAGTCCTGCTGTGGGATCAGCGGTGATGGTAAGATTAGTACATTAAACAGAAAAACTACAGAAATATCAAATTTAGGGCTCCTATCCTAATATGTGGTCTCTGGCTACTCCTCCTGGGTCAGCCGAATGGTCCCATCATGAACAGAACTTCTTCAGCAGAGGGCCCCCACATCATCACTCAGAGACATCAAACCCCTTCTGTTCACCCCTGACAGTACTCAGGATCCCCCGCAGCAACTTAATTCCCAGCACAACCCACAATAATGCAGCAGGTTCAGAGCTGTGCATGCCTTAGGGAGCCCTCGCAGGCAGGAGATCTGGGGTTACCATCACTCCGCTGAAAAGTAAGATGCAGCAAACCAGGCTAGGTAACTCACCTTCACCAGAACGCACACAAAGACTGCAATGAACAGTGGCTTGCTTTGCTTGTTTGTTTTTTCTATTTAGCTAAAAAGAGTATATTATTTTTATTTTATTTGGAATTTTTGACCAGGGAAGGCACAAAAAGCTGTAATAGCTCATTTCCAGGTGTATCCTGAGGGTGGGCTACATGGATCCATTTTTTTTTTTATTGATGGGGGAATGTTGGTCATGATGCTAGGGAAACCGCCCTACTCTTTTTCTGAAAGTGCCATGGGATCTTTAACTTCCACTTAAACAGTAACCAGAGATGGGCCGAAGGGACCTCGATTTAACATCTCATCTGAAGGACGGTACCTTGTGCAGTGCCCCCTCATACTGTACCTGGCTGGTGAAGCCCTTTCATGATATGTAAGGGTGTGTCGTGCATGCCTTTGAGAGGCACACATGCTTCTTTAATAATTTATATGTATTTTTACACCCAGCTCTGTTTGTGTGTGCCATTTCTTTTCTGTAAAAGTACTGTAGTATAGTGTCCGTTATGAGTATTACCCAAAGTACTTGGTGTGGGGCTAGAACCCATGACTTTCTGATATTCTGGCCCCAGAGGTGAGCTTCTACCTGCTGAACCACTGACACACTGTGGTGGAAATCTGGACTCTCGCTGGAATACATATGAACATAAAAAGCTGAAACTGGAAAAAAAAAAACACACCAACAACTGGAAAGCAGGAAAGAAAAATGGCCTTGCTTCACTCCATCAACGTTGTCCCTCGCAAATGGGGGGGGGGGCACAATCATTAATTCCTTCCCCCTCTAGCAGGAACCCTGGAATTCGGTGGTTTGGGCAACATAGAACAGACAGCAGCACTCACATTGCTACAGAATGTTTTCCCACAGACACCATCATCTGGGAGTATTTTTTAAAATAATAAAATATACTAGTTTACCACAATTCTAGGCTCTGTTTCCCTTGTTGAGTGTCTTGAAGCCCCACCCTTATGCTCAAGATCACATGCCATGTAAGTTAATGGCTTGGACAAAAATCTGCCAGACAAGTAAAATACTGTAAATGACAGCACGACAATGGAAAAACGGGCCGAAGGAGCACAGGAGCCCTGCCACAGAATTCAGAGCCGACATGCTGCAGTGAACTAGGGGCCCTGCCTCTAGGTACTTGTTTAGTCTTTCACACCTCCTTTTTGGGAGCAAAAAGTGCTTTTAAATATGTCGCCCCGTTCCTGAGGGAAAGAAGGGAAGGGTGGCTGCTGTGTAAAACCCTGGTCCAGGAATAATCATAAAGCACCCCCCCCCCACAGGAATACTTGTAAAGCATGCCCCCACCAGGAATAATCTTAATGTGCATAATATGCCATTATTTAATGGTAAAGCTACCAACTTTCCGAGGCCTAAAACTGCGACGGTCCATCCTGACCATGACCCCCCCCAACCGTGTCACTCCCACGGCCACCGCCGCACACAATCAATTACATTTTGCTGATTGCTCTGGCCATGCTGCCCCACAGTAATATCAGTAGCAAACATCCAGATTAAAACAATACATCATTCTGCTGCAGCAAGTTCCAAATTATGATGTACAGAGAGTTCATTAGAAGCAAACCTGCGTTAAATTGTGATCAGACATTCGAGCTGCATATATTGCTCCTCTTGACAGTCCCATCCAACCCGATTGCACTCACCTCATTTGCTGAACAAACTTCACTTCAGTGACTCCCACCACCACACCAGATTGCTTTCACACACTTCTCTACAGGTAATCAGGTTCGGGTACCTCAGTTCACTGCTGCCGGTCTCCTCACTATCTGAGTCCCTCTCAGCTACTGGCAGGCAGACATTCACATGCACTTGTTTGGACTACTACCCAGTCTAATCTAACAGGAAAGAACATGCGTTACTGTGCTCCCACTGACGTGCTTGCAGTACAACACAGGCGCAAGGGTTGAAGTTGCAAACTGCTGTCCAGCCCGAGTAGCGCCACAGTGGTGCTGAAACAACTGTCACTCACAGATTAGCAGTCAGCAAAAAAAAAAAGTGACAAAACTGGAACATATAAGCAAAAACCAGGACAAAAGTGACATTTTACAAAACTTGTGGGGACACTGGGATATGCTGCCTAAAATGGGGACTGTCCTGGGAAAATAGGGACTGTTGGTAGCTTTATTTAATGGTGAAACATTTCTTACACTCCCCCTTGAGATTCTTGGGGTGGGGGGGATGGAGGTGCATCCATAGGTCAGAATTTTGGAAGTAAATATTTTTATAAGAGATGAGTTTTTTTGGAAGTCAATATAAAATATTCTTGGGATAATTCCCCCCATTTCAGAAAACGCAACCATGTAGACTCCCATGCCTGCAAACCTGGATGTTACCAAATGTGCTACTTTCCCTTCAGAGAGCAAAACACATCACCCCACCCCCTTTAAAGTTTTCCCCTTATTTTTAAAGTCAAATATGGAGCTAACTGAAAGCCCCCTCATCTGTTCACCTGCCATTACAAGGATCAGGATCTCAGCTGCTGCACCCTGCTTCCGGTGAGAAAAGTCGGCAAGCGGGTTACTTCACAGCTGACACAGATACCGATCCTTGGTTGGCTGGCAGGGGGTATGCAAATGATGAACAATCCACACTCTTCCTGACTGGGAACTGAGCAGCTCACACCTCTGTGGTGTGTCAGGACACCAGCCAGCCCCAGTGTGGGTCTGTGGATCTTGCATGTGACTCCGTGACGCAATGCCACTTCAGTGAGTGCTACCGCCATGTTGACCCTTCAAGTCTGTTTCTCTTGCAGAATGAGGAAGCATCTTTGCCTTGGTCCCTGAACAGACTTACTAAAGTATCTTACAACCATTATGACAAAATAAACAATGCTGTCCTTCCCTGATACAGAAATAAAGTCTTCTGTCCACACTCCAGTTTTGTGTTTGACAAAAATCTTCACTAAAGAACACTTTGGAACAAAGTAAATACTACGAAAGAATATGTAAATGATAAATTAGCAGGAATTAGCAGATTCAGTAGGATAGACCATGACAATCTGTCGTATATCCAGTCTTCTGCGACAGTGCAAACATTTTTTTTAATCAAAGCAACATTCAGTGATAAAAGCAGTGTTGGGAGCTCAGTTGTGCTGTTTGCATAGATGCCACTGGCCAAGGCATCCTGTTCACAAGGGGAAAAAAATGGCTCAGTTGTCCTAACTGAGCAAGAGCAGCCAGCTCAGGTGCACTGTTTACAAAGCAGACAGCTTCAGGTGTTCTGTTTCTCAAAGGTGCCACTGGCTCACATGCTCTGTTGACAAAGGAGCCACTGGCTCAGGTGCTGTTTATCAAGGAGCCTCCGGCTCAGCTGCTCTGTTTACACAGAAGCCAATGACTTGGCTGCGCTGTTCACACAGGAGCTGATGGCTAAGTGCTGTGCTTATAAAGGAGGCATTGCTGCTCAGGTGATGCTTATCAAGGAGCCACTGAATCAGCTGCTTTGTTTACACAGAAGCCATTGGCTCCGATACTGGAATTTATCAAGGAGACACTGGCTCGGGTGTTCCGTTTACACAGGAAGCACTGGCTCGGGGCACTCTGTTTACAAAGAAGTTACTTACTGGAGTGCTCTGCTTATAGAGGAACCACTGTCTTGTGTGCTGTGTTTACAAAGGAACTAGTGACACAGTTCTGTTTACAAAGAAGTCACTGACTTGAGTGATGTGTTTATAAAGAAGCCACTGGATCAAGTGCTGTGTTTACACTGAAGCCACTGGTTTGCACACTACATTTACACAGAAACCACAGGCTGAGATGCTCTGTTTACAAAGAAGTTCCTGGCTTGGGTACTCTGCTTCCACAGAAGCCATTGGCTCAGGTGCTCTGTTTACAAAGAAGTCACTGGCTTGTATTCTCTGCTTACACAGACACCAGTCCCTCAGGTGCTCTGTTTACATCATAGTCATTGGTTTTGGTTACTCTAGTTACATATAAGTCACTGATTCAGGTGCTCTAGTTACACTGGAATCACTGTCTGAAGCACTCTGTTTACACAAAAGTCACTGACTCCAGTGCTTGCTTTGAAGAGGAGTTACTAACTTGGGCAATTTTCACGCAGGAGCCAGTTGCTTGGGTTATCTGCTTGTACAAGTAGAACACTCTGTTCACAAGAAAGCCACAAGCTTGGTATTTTTTTCTGTTTACTCCATAGCCACTGGATCGAGTGCTTTGTTTGCAAAGATACCGCTAGCTTGAGTGCTCTGGCCACAGAGAAACCAACTGCTTGGGTGCTCTGTTGACATAGCAGTCACTGGCCTGGGTGCTCTGTCTAAACAGAAGCCATTAGCTCGATGTCCTGTTTACACCAGCATCACTGGCTCAAGTGCTCTGTTTACACAGGAGCCACATACTTGGGTGCACTGTTTACACAGGAGTCACTGGCTTGGGTGTGCTGTTTACTCAGAAGCCAATGGCTCAAGGCAACTTGTTAACACAGGAGACACTGGCTTGGATTTGCTCTAAAGTCACTGGCTTGAGCAACCTATTAACACAGGAGTCACTGGCTAAGGTGCTCCATTTGCCGAGGATTGACTAGACCAGCCACTGTGTCAATAGTGAAGCCACTGGCTTGGGTGCTCTGTTTACACAGAACCCATTAACTCACCTGCTCTGTTTTCAAAGAAGCTAATGGCTCAAACAATCTGTTTCCAGACAAGCCACTGGCCCTGGGTCTTTGTACAGCTGGTTGAGATTTACTACTTGAAATTGAGCCTTGTGGCTCAGGTGCTTGTTTGCACAGTAGGCACCAGCCCTAATGTGCTGTTAGCATGGAAAATGTCACCTTGAAGAACGGAGCCCTCATGACACTCAGTGGACACAAAGACAAATCAGAGGGATGCAGTCCTTACAGTAAGGCTTTTCTTTTTTTGGTCTCAAGATAGTCCTTCATTTAAAAGAAGGCACTGTAGTTATAAAGTGAGTAGCTCGCCTGGGCTCCCAACACCTCTACATAAATCTCCACAGGCTGTGGATTCTCGCAGTCACTGGTGAGGTCTGAAACACAGACATTCCCAGTTCCTTCCAATACCTCCCCCACCTAAAAAAAAACAACAAAACCCCCATCTGGCTAAGTGCTTTAAGTGGTCATACAATTTGTTACTCCCTGCATCTGGTCTGCAAGAAAAAACAGGAAGAAACTTCTGCTTAGCCCAATTAACCAAACAAACTACTTAGAAACATCAGTGCAGGGACAGGTCCCTCCAAGTGTACTCTACCATTGTGACCAGTGAAGAACCAGTAGTCAAGGAACCTGGCTGCCGTTTTCTAATCTGAAGTACTGCACTGTGGCAAATGCCAAGCAGGTTTGTTTACAGTTTGGCAATCACTTTTCAACCTGTGGCAAAACTGAAGTTTTATCCGATGGTTACCTGGTGAACATTAACCCTTTGTGGAACATTCTTGAGATCTTAACTCTGAATAATCTAAAAGTATGATGTGCAAAACATGGGGTTCAGAGCCCGGCCCATTGTCCTCACTGCTTAAGTGTTTGCAGTGGTTAAACAATTAAGTAATAAAAGTTTTGGGGTTGGGGGGAGTTACCTGGTATCAGATCCCTGCCCCACACTTCTACCTGTTCAAGAAACAAGCAATGCCCAGTTCAAATATTATGGCTGTAAGAGTACGTCTCTGAAGGTACTGTTGTGTCTATGGGCTGCGTTAGTTCTGAAGTCTCTTCAGGTAGAATGAGGATAATGGTGTTTTCATGGGAGGGAATCACACAGGGGCTCTCCCCATATGTTTGAAATACCAAGTTCAACTTCATTAAAAGGACCTATTTCCGTTCCAAACTCCTCCCATCAGGAATCTTGCAGATGTTGCAGCTGGAAGCTTATTAGTAGTAAGAGAAGCATATTATTTTAACCTGGGGAGGAGGTAACATTTAAAAAAGTTTAAATCTCTCTGTCCCTTTTGCAGAGAGCCTTCCCTCTTAACACAACAGCATGTCTTCTCAGTAGGTCTGGTATCCTCAGTCATCTGTATCAAAGCTCTGGGACTCCTGGAGGAGATGACCAACAAAGTAAAAGAAGAACATAAACTTTTTGACATGATTAGAAATCAAATATTCCACTGGCTGAGGGGAAGGATATCATCATGGTCAGTGGGGAAGTTTACAGGTTCTCCCCGGGTTGGTACTGTGGCTCAGTGGCAGTGAAGTAGTCCTCCAGGAAAGACTGCAAGTACTCAAAGGTTGGCCTCTCCTCTGGCTCCTTCCGCCAGCACTGGACCATCAGTTCATGCAGGGATGCTGGGCATCCACTTGGACAAAGCATTCGATATCCTCGCTCTACCTGCTCCAGTACTTCACAATTGTTCATCCCTAGGGGAGAAGAACAACAGATTAGGACAAGTGACAAGGCTGTTTCTGTTACCCATTTACCCAGATAAGGCTGGCACATCAAGCTTCACCTTGCAGGCTATAACTGTCTTGTTGTAAGACGTCAGGAAGAGGTCAAAAGTCCAAATACCAGCACCATGGGCTAGTAGTTTTTGCTTTAGCTCAGCTGCAAAGTGTT
Source organism: Neoceratodus forsteri (assembly GCA_016271365.2). Taxonomy (NCBI): domain Eukaryota; kingdom Metazoa; phylum Chordata; order Ceratodontiformes; family Ceratodontidae; genus Neoceratodus; species Neoceratodus forsteri. The sequence goes on along the minus strand of CM057451.1, from coordinate 944,362,103 downwards.
TGCCTTCAGTGCAGAAAGTGCATCAGGCATCCAGTTCAATCCACAGCTCCTGAGCAATATATAACTGTGGATTTGTGTTCTGCAATCTGTTAGGGAGTGTGTGTGATAGAGTCACAGAAACATAGGATGTGTTGGCAGAAAAGGTCCATTTGGTGCACCCAGTCTGCCAGTATGTTTCCTGCCTAATCGTTTTCCGCAGACCCTAACTGGTCTCCAGTGGCCCTCCCTCCTCCCATCCTATTTCTAATATAACCCTATGTTTATCCCATGCATACCTGAAGTCCCCCACTGTTTTCATATCCACCACTTCTGCTGTCAGTCTGTTCCAGGCGTCTAGCACCCATTTAGTGAGGAAGTATTTCCTCATCTCTCTTACCCCCAAACTTCATTGCATGCTCCTGGTCCTGGTCCTCTTACTCATTTGAAAAAGACTCCACTCCAGCACCATGTTCACCCTTGTGAGGTACCTGTAGATAGAGATGTGTGAAGTCTGCAAAATTTGCATAATTCACGGAGTGATATTAGCACAATTTTTGGCCTGCGAATTCACCATGAAGCGCATAATTTCACCCGTGAATTTCGTGCTTCACAGTGAGAAAGCATGAATTTTACCATGAAATTCACACAAATCGAATTTTGGCTGGCTACCCTGAAATCTGAAATCTGAGAATTTCATGAAGCACAAATTTTCTGTGCTTCATGTGAAATTCACAGGTGAAGTTTTACTTTGCAATCTCTACTTGTAGGTCTCTATCATGTCATCTTTTGCTGTCTCTTCCAGGGTGCACATGGTGAGATCACTCAGTCTCTCCTCGTAGGGCTTCTTGTGTGACTCTGCACCATTTCAGATGCCCTTCTCTGAATTGCCTCCATCCTACATGTGTCATTTTTAAGGTGCAGCCTCCAAAACTGCACACAGTACTCCAGGTGGGGTCTCACCAGCGAGCAATACAGTGGCAACGCTGCCTCCCTAATCCTGATGGAGATACCCCTTCCGTATGCACCTCAGCAGCCACTTGCTCTATCCACTGCTCTGTCACACTTCCCTGACACTTTATGGTTGTCAGAAATGATGACATCAAGGTTCCTTTCCTGTTTAGTGACTGTCAATATCCCCCCCCCCCCCATCCTATACTCAGTCCCTGGGTTCCTATGCTCTAGCTGTATGATTTTCCACTTTTTGGCATTAAACCCCAACTGCCATGCTCTTGACCACTCCTTGCCATACTACCTTGCCTCCAGCTCTGCCTGTGATTACTTCCGAAAAGCCTAAACTGGCAGGCCACAGTATAGGCTCCCAGGTACTCCCCCTTTAAGACTAGGGTGATATTTTCCCCACTGACCTCCCCACTCCCCCATGTCCTTCCCCTCTCTCATCCCCCCCCCATTTCCACCAATTCTCTTGGCTAACTAACCCCTCCTTCTACTCGCCTGGTCCCATGCCCTACCTCTCCCTAACTCATGACCAGACAAAGCCTCTTAGATCGAGGTTGCTTCTTACTCTGGAGAGTGCTCTCCTGAGTCCCCACCCCAACCACTGGTATAAGGTCATCTTTTTGCTCTTGTGTAAACTAAGGTAATCCTGCATCTCTGTGCAAATGCTCTGCTTGTATCTGACTCGTATGTATCCTATATTTTCTGTAACTCGTGTACTTGTATCCAATGTTTTTGTATCTTAGGTTCTAATGACATGGAACCTTTGTAAAAGAGTTCATGTTCAAAGGTTGTTTCCGAATACCTAAATAAATAAGTAAATAAATAAAAAAACTCCTTGAGTTTCCCCAAGATCCCTGTGCATTCTTTCCATCCACCTTTGCATGTGCACCCTATTGCAGATGTTGGTATCATCTGCAAAAAGGAATACTTTCCCTTATAGTTCTTCTGCAATGCCACTTATGATGAAGACATTGAAAAGGACCTGTCCCAGTACTAAACCCTGTGGCACCCCGCTGGCCACTCTCCAATTATTAGAGTGAGTGTCGTTAACCACCACCCTCTGTCTCCTTACTCTAACAGTCATTCTTTCAGCAAGGTTTCCATTCATTTTCCCACCAGCGAAACAAGACTGATCAACCCATAGTTGCTAGCCTCCTCCCTGGTATTGCTCTTACATAGCGGGATCACATCAGTTGTTCTCCAGTCTCTAGAACCATGTCTGTTTCCAGTGAGCTGTTGAACAAGGCTCAGTGGTGCAGCTACAGCTTCCCCAAGTTCTTTCATTACCGCTGGGAGTATCATCCCATCTGGTCACATAGTGCTGTCCACCTTCAGAGCTGCAAATCCCTTCAGGAATCTTTCCTCTGAAAATGGACTTGTGTCCACCTCCCCTCCGTTCTTGCTACTCCCTGGTGGTCTGTTCCCTCTTCCTCCATTGTGAAGACAGAGCAGAAGTACCTGTTCAGGATGGCAACTTCTGCTTGGTCCTCTTCTGCGTAGCCTCTTCTTTCTGCCTTTTAAGCCTCCCTATCCCTCCCCCTGCTTTCCTCTTCTCACTTAAGTATTTGAAGAAAGTCTTAGCCCCTAGCTGTTAATCACCATCCTCTGTCTCCTATCCATTAACCAGTTTCTAACCCATTTCTTCACTCTGGATTTCAACTCTAGGCTTCTCATTTTCTTTTTGGAGTTGGAGACAGAGCTGGTTGGGGAAATGTGGCAGTGAGTGGAGGTGTGGCAGTGAGATAAGTGGCTGGGAACACTGGTGAATAGCTATACTAAGGCAATGATTTAAACTAAGGTAAAGCAAGAAATTATATTGGCAAAACGGTGCATTTTTATGCTGTTCTCAGTGAATGTGATTGATAGTTTCACATTGAGAGGTGCAGTGTTGGAGTTCATGCACACGTCAGCTGGGGCTGAGAATGTGAATGTAAGCTGCTCGTGCAGCCAGTTCCAACCGATCGGGACCTACATTGAAAATAATTTTGCTCTAAAGGGACACAGAGTGAGAATATTTTGATATTTGCACTCTAGGTCCCAGGGAAACAAAAATATCAGTGATATGTACCCTTTAATATACTCACAGGTATGTATATATTTATAAAATGGGTAGGAAAAATTATCTCTGCTGATTGGCTAAAACATACCACATGACCATGCGTATATCAGAGCGCGACCGCACACCTGCACTTTCAGCCCTCTCCAAAACATTTTTTGCCATTTTATAAGATAAATAACCTTTTCTAGGGTGTGCAGTTGCTCTGATATATGCACGCCTTGGTGGTTGACGATCGGCCAGGCCCCATGCGTATAACGCACACCAAGGTGTGCGATATCAGAGCACGCACCGCACACCCTAGAGTGGGTTATCTATTACATACGATTGCAAAATCCACACGCATTGTTAGGTTCTTAGCAAAGCTGGGAAATTTGATTAGGCTCAACACCACACCTCCACACTGGCGCTGGGGTGTGCCTGGGGTGTCGGCCCCAACTCTCACTCCATTCCATGTGTAAATAAAGTTGAGATGGTACAGTGTAGGAGAATGAGATAAGAGTTAGGGCCAATGACTCCAAGGCACACCCCAACACCTTTTGGTGTGTAGAGGGTGGGGGTGGTAGGGTTGGTAACCTTAACATCAAATTTCCCAGCTTTTTACACTTTAATAAAAACCCTAACTGATGCATTAACATAGTTTTTTGCAATGAATTTTCCTTCTTTTTGAAAAAGTGTAATTGAACTGGTATGTGATTGTGGGAGCACAGGCCCTCTGGCCCTGCGCTCCCCTTACGCTACCTACTGTTGCATAATGATATGCATAAGTGGAAGCACAGGGCCCTCTGGGCCCTGCGCAACCACTTACACATAAGTACGGACATACGGCAACCCTATAGTCATGAAAAGTAACCCTTGTAACACTAATTTGGCAATCTCTCAGTAACTGTAGTAAATATGGAAAAAACTCCACTGCAGTTGCAATCATGACTTTGAAACCTCCATGGGTGCTTAGTTTATGCAGAGGTGGACTAAGTTGCAGAAAGCGAAAAATCTGTATCTCAAATCGTTTTCAACATACGGGCACTGAAAGGCTCCACGGGTGCCACAATTCAACGGACACAACTAACTCGGGCATTTTCAGGATTTTTTCACCCAGTTATCAACATGGCACTTTGGGGATCCCACCTCATGAACAATGTCACTGTCATTTCGTTAATCTGTCCCAAAAGTTGAGTCTGCACAGCAAACGCGCCATTCTATGCCACAGGTGCGAAATCATGTTTTGAGCAGGATGTGAAAAATGACAGCTGTATTCTGTTCATAAGGAGGTGGGAAAAGGGTAATGTTGAAAATCAGGAGTGAAAATATGAAAAACTGGCGAAGTTACAAGCGCGCATAGAAACTGCACAACACACGTTCGTAACGTAGCCATTTATAGGAATTTTTTTAACCACATTTTCAACATGGGCTTTTTGGGAAATTCCTTCATGAACACTAGCACTGTGATTTTTTTAATCCACCCCGAAAGTTGATTTCGCACAGCGACCACACCATTCTGTGCCACAGGTGCGAAAACACATTTTGGGCAGAATGTGAGAAATGACAGCTGTACTGTTCATGAGGAGGTGTGAAAAAATGACAGTGTTGAAAATCTAAAGTGAAAATATTAAAAACTGGCAAAGTTACGAGCGTGCTTAGAAACTGCACAACACATGCTTGTAACGCGGTCTTTTTTTGATTTTTTTTGCACCAAATTTTCAACATGGGCTTTTTGGGACCTCCCCTCATGAACACCGGGACTGTCATTTTGTTAATCAGTCCCAAAACATGATTCTGCACAGTGACCGAGAAATCACCTTTTGGGACCGACTAACGAGATGACAGTGACATTGTTCATGAGGAGGGGCCCAAAATGCCTATGTTGAAAATTTGGTGAGAAAATACCAAAAAAAGGCTGAGATATCCACATTGAAATTCTTTGTTTGTATTAGAGTCCTACGAAGTAGGATCTTAGTTTGTATGACGAGATATGAACTAAGATCCTACATCGTATGACTCACAAAGTGGGATCCTAGTTCGTATCTCATCATACGAACTAAGATCCTACTTTGTATGAAGCCGATATGAACAAAGAATTTAAATGTTAAATAGCACACATTTTAAGGGCATTTTCCAAACAGTAAAGTGTAGAATGCACCTAGGGGGTCAAAATAAGCAAGCTGCATGTGTTGGTCTCTTGCCAGATTAGCATTTTGGTAGGTTTCCAAATTTGAATTTCAGGCAAACTGGAAACAAGATGGCGGCCATACAAAAGCAGAATTTTCTCATACAATGCAGGATTTTTCTTTTGTATCATACAGCTATATTGAAGTGCCCGTCAGAAACTATTTTTTCAAATTTTTAAATTGCAATAACTTAAAAACAGCTTATCATGTTTTCACCAGACTAGCAAATGGCACATCTGTAGGGTAGTCCCTTTCTGTCCTGAAAATTTCAAACCAAACAAACGAACCCTCTAGGTTGTAGGCGAGTTCAAAGAAAAATCCCAGCAAAGTCAATGGGTAAAAACATGTTTTTTTACCTCTCCATAACTTGGAGATCTCACCTCTAACCGGAACAAAACTTGTCAGATCAAGAGATCTACACCACAGGAAGGCACACACCACATTCTGTGCAAATCCATGCAATGGTTGCAGAGTAATTAAAGTGCAAAATTTGAGTTTAACATTGAAGTGCCTACTCAACCCTAACTATAGGGATGCGACCGCGCCCCTATAATACATACACACACAAATCTTTCTATCTACTTGTTCACATGGCCAGAATTTACATCGCAGCCATGTAGATCGGTCTGTCTGTTCTCTCTGAAACACTGTGGAGCAGCATTCAGACGTCCTGACTCTACAGCACTGTAGGTGCGCTCCCTACAAGTTCTGACATTTTGTGGAGGGCTCCAGTGGGGAAGGGGGCAGTAAAGTAACTGGTAGTGCCACAAAAGGATCAGGGATATGTCTTTTGACATGAGTTCAGCTGAAGGTTGTGTCCTATAGCTTAAACAGAGCTGAACTTGAGAAAGTGGTTGTTTTTTAAAACCGAGGCTAGATATATAAGAAAACATGGTCTCGGAGTTAAGCCGTGACACTGGATATGCGCGTATGCATATGCATATGCAAATGTACATACCCAGAGTCACGGCTCACCTCTGATACCGTGTTTTCTTGCATTTCTAGCCCTCGGTTTTAAACAACAATCACTTTCCCGAGTTCAGCTGTATTTAAACTGCAAAACACAGCCTTTATCTGAACTTGGGTCTAGAAAAGTAGTGGTACATGCTGCAAAAAAAAACAGAAGTGTAGGCTGAGAAAAGCCTGTCACAGCATTGTGGGTGGTGTGGTCTGTTCATATGGCCACACAAACCGGTGCAAAAAGCCCACACCACTACATGATCCCAAGAAAACAGGGAACACAGGCACACCAGAACGGCAGCCCCAAATGGCAAAACTGTGGCGTTCAGACGTGCACAGCAGCAACGATCTTGCTGCTGTGCACCACCAATAATGCCACAGATTGGACCATGTGAACGGGGCTTATCTCTCTGTCTAGTTATAAAATGGGCTTTATAATTCTCTGTAGTCCTAGCAACCTCATTGGTTGAAACACATCAAGTGACCGTTCATTAATTCCCCTTTTTATAAGTGCAGTAACCCAATTCATGACATGCATTTCTTCAGAATTTATGAACTTTCTGAGTACACCGGAAGGCACTCAGCAATTGGCCTCGTGCTTTCCAATTGGGGCATGCATTAATCCTCTAGAAATGCATGTCCTGTTGTGGGTTATAGCTTACTATATACGTGTGTGTGTGTGGCTGTAACCCCCACTTTCAGAGTTGAAACTGTTGCCTAAACAGATGTGACCCCCCCCCAGGACTTCTGCTGTAAAGTGGGTGGGGCTCAGTATGTGGAAAACATCTGTGGGATCAGCAGGTATGGCAATGAACTGAAAGACCCTATGCAGCTACCATTATGTGATGCCTTGACATCAGACATGGCAAATCAATACCTTTCCCAGGCCCAAGTACCACTGCAAGGACTCTGTAAAAGGTTGACCATTGTGTTGGCACCATTGGTAACCCTATCAGGTGTCGAGGAAGGTGAGTGACATGTGACGAGACCAACTGAACCACAAGTTTGAGCCCTGTATAAAAGGGGGGTGGCTCAGAAACAATCAGCTCTGTAAGGGATTCTGAAGTCCAGAAGTAAGTGAAGAATGTGTTGCGACTGCGAACAAAGTGCGGTGTTCTGGGCCTAGTTTCTGGAAGTAGCAGTACTTTGATTGGCATATGTGTGCTAGCCTGGGCAAGAGGTTACATCTGAAGATCAGCATGCAACCCTCGGTGTCGGAGTACAGACTCAAACTTTTCTGCACCTTTGTTACGGCTCTGGAGGAAGACCGCGAGCCTCATTCACAAACAGAACTCTTCAGTCTTGGGCCCATACAAGAGTCAGAGAGGTCACCGAACAGAAGCAAACAAGCAAAGTTGCAGCCCCACAAAGCCGTCCCTGGTAACCGTAACAGCGGACAGACTCTCTTATTTGCCAGCACTACATGAGTTTCAAGTTTGGTTTACAGATTGGCCATTGGGCCAGATTACAAATACCTCATTTGCATATGCAATGGGTCCTGTGGCATAAATGATTTATCCTCACAAGAGCATTTTGTTATGTATATTATATACATGTAACACGGACCTGTGACATAAATGATTTAGCCTCACAAGAGCATTTTGTTATGTATATTATATACATGTAACACGGACCTGTGACATAAATGATTTAGCCTCACAAGAGCATTTTGTTATGTATATTATATACATGTAACACGGACCTGTGACATAAATGATTTATCCTCACAAGAGCATTTTGTTATGTATATTATATACATGTAACACGGACCTGTGACATAAATGATTTATCTTCATAACAGCAGTTTGACTCCAGTAACCTCACAAGTGGCATGAATCACGAGTGAGGTGTGATATGTTAAACTACTTCAGAGCAGATAAATATTTATGCCACAGGATCCCTATTACATATTCTACTGAGGTAGCTGTTTTGTGTAGTTTTTATTTATTTTTTGTTTCGTTTGGCTTTTATTTTTTTAAGAAGCAGGATTTGTTGTGCTCTGCTCTGTGTTACTGCGCAGTTTAGAATGGGCTCTTGAGATGCTAACACTGTTGCTAAGGATACGACATCCCTACGTTCACAGCACACCTCATGATTGGCTATGAATTTTGCATGAGAGAGTTTTAAAACATGGTGGCTCTCTTTCTCAATTAGCGAGAGTCAGAGGGTACTGCTATACTTTTGGTGTGGCTGTTCTTTTTTTATTCAGTTTAGGTTTTTTATCTGGTTAAGCCTGTGTTCAATATTTGGTTCCTCCATTTTTGGAGGTCAAGTGGGTGAGCTTATATTTCCATTTGATGGGGGGGGGGTAGTGAATGGGACCGTGACCGTGCCAGCACTTTGAGTTGTAGTTTGTGACTTGGCAGTTAAGAATTTCAAATCCAAAAAGTAGTAGTGCACAAGGAACCACAGGGCACTGTTGTTTGCAGGTACAAAATAATTTTACTAAATTCTCCAAGTGCACAGATAATAACAAACACACAGGAGTTCAGTGTAGTTGCCCCTAGTGCCTCGACTACACGAGTCTTCAAGGGGAATTTTTTGGATTTGATTACTACAGAGGTTTGCCGCCTCAGCTTAGTATTGCGACAACAACTAGTACGTGTTAGCGCAGTGAAGCCTTTCTTTTTATTTCAGTTAACAATTTTTTTTTTTTCATATATGCAGCAGTCTTTTATGGAGATGAAGAGCAGAGCCTGTATGGGTCTGAGAAGGAAAAAACTGGATGTTTGGGTCTCATGCTGCTTTCGGGAGTGAGTGAGTGTGTGGGGCTGGCAGATTGGAGGGTGGCTGTGGACAGAGCAAGTTTGAAGTCTGGAGTGCTGCAATAAGAGAACATAAAAGCTACAGAGAAAAAAAGGTACATTTTGAGAGCAACTTTGATGTTTATTATTGTGGGCACACTGGTGGGAGATGAAGGTGGATGCTGCACACAAAGAAGGAGGAGCTAACAGTAAGGAGTAGCTTTTGTTAAATGGCATGCTTGGTAAATTGCTGAAGTGTGGAGATGGAGAATTAGTATGTGGGGGAACCAAGTAAACGGAAACAGGACAGTGCTGTTTTAGTGTATATTGTTAGGATGAGGAAGCAGGGTTTCGTATGTAGGTGGATAGTGTGAGAGAATTAGGTGAGTGACTGTAATGACACTGAAACTAGTAGTGTGTAAGTAGTGCTGGTAGGAGGGGCGATGATTAACAAAGGGGGTGTGATAAATATGACGTTCCAAATTGTATCACACAAGAGTGCAAATAAATAAGCAATAAGACATGAGGGGTGTGCATTTGACATTTTTAATGCACGGCCACGGCCACAGCCAGGGGGCATAGTGAGGCACAAGGCCATAGTCCTCGGCCATGCTTTAGAAATGTCTAATGCACACTCCTGGGGTGTCTTATTGCACTTATAAAATGGGAAACTGTATTTTACGTATATGAAAAACTAAGATTTTTATGTTTTAATATTGTAACATTAATATCTTTAAAACATTTTATAGTAAAATAGTTCCTCTGCCTATGATGCTTTTTCCCCCTCAGAAACATAGATTTTGACTGCAGATAAGGACCACCTCGCCCACCTAGTCTGCCCATTTCCCTACCTACTTAAAAGTACAGTTACGTAAGAACTTACCGTAACAGTAGATCTTCGAGAGAGGTTCCTGCAGTAGGTCATCACAGACAGGACTGTGCCCTCTGGCATTAGGACCGCACAGCAAACATTTCCAGCAATGCCTGGGGGGGGACCACCCACCCGATGTCACGTGACGGACGTCAGCATGACCCTATATAGTGGGAGGTCCCCACGTTCTCCCGCCGGAGATCCCAGAAGGATGAGACAGGAGAAAGGATGGAATCCTGGAGCCCAGTTCAAAAAAATGCTGAAAGAAATGCAAAAACTGGGGGAAGGTGGGAGGGAAAATGTGACCTACTGCAGGAACCTCTCTCGAAGATCTACTGCTACAGTAAGTTCTTACGTAACTGCACTATCTTACTTCAAGAGAGTTCCTGCAGTAGGTCATCACATATAGGACTGAATCCCAAGCAGTCACTCATAAAGAGACCGAGAGAGAGACAGGAGGAGGAAGAGCAACTGAAAGAACAAAACAGGACCGGCCTTAGGACAATAGGCCTGGCAGAACAGCAAGGCCAAAACTGGCTCTACGCCTAGAGGCAATGTCCAGACTGTAATGCTTCGTGAAGGTATGGACTGAACTCCAGGTACCTGCTGTACAAATCTCCACTGCAGAAACATTTCTCAGAAAGGCTGTGGACACTGTCATTGCTTGAGTGGAATGACCTCTGACCTCCCTCGGCAGAGGTTTCTCATACTTCTGATAACAGAAGCGAATGCAGTTAGCAAGCCATTTGGATAAGCACTGCTTAGACACTGCTGAACCCACAGATTTGGGGTCAAAGGAAATGAATAGCTGATCGGACTTTCTGAAGCATTTAGTCCTGTGCACGTAGCATCTCAGGATCCTGTGTACATTCAGTGTATGAAGGAGAGCCTCACCTTTGTTAGAATGGTTAGGGTAATACACCGGAAGTTCAACCGTCTGATTGAGGGTGAACTCTGAAACCACCTTGGGAAGAAACTTAGGATTTGTTCATAAGACCGCCCAGTCCTTATGAAAAATCAAACGCGGCTCCTTATACAACAGGGCCTGAAGCTCGGAAATTCTTCAAGCAGAAGTGACAGCAACAAAAAACAGTGCCTTCCAAGAGAGATAGTGCATGTCACAGCTCATCGCTGGTTCAAAAGGGGGAAATGTAAGCTTCTCAATCATGACATTTAAATCCCAAAGTGGTGTGGGGTTACGGATAGGGGGTTTCAGATAGAGAATCCCTTTCAGAAAGGTTTTTGAGATTTCCAGCTGTGCCACAAGTTTTCCCCCATACTAAATAATGAGAGGCTAAAATGGCCAACAAATGGACCTTGAGGGAGAATAAGAAAGACCAGAATCAGACAGGTGTAACAGATACTCCATAATCTGTGGAGCCGAGCACGTAAAGGGGTTCCAGCCTTTAGGCGCCATCCAAATGGAAAAGCACTTCCATTTCATAGAATAAGTCAATCTGGTAGACTAGGGTTTTCTGGCCTCTACCAGGAGCTGAGCGATCTTAAGTGAGACCCTGAATTGAGACTTAATTATATCTGTAGGAGCCACGCATGAAGATGCAGGGTCCTGAGCCCGGAGTGCATTAACCTGCCATGACCCTGGGTCAATAGGTCATGCTTGAGAGGAAGAGGAACTGAGAGCTGCTGCAGGAGCAGAAACCAGATTTGTCTCGGCCAGAGGGGAGCAATCAGGATCATTCGGGATCCCTCTTCCTGGAGCTTTAAGAGAACCCTCTGCAGAATGGGAAAGGGAGGGAAGGCGTACAAGGACCTCCCTGTCCAACAAAGTGACAATTCATTGTGCCAGAAAGCACCAGGCTCTGGAACGAGCGAGCAAAATCTGGGAAGCTTTGCGTTGAATGGGGACGTGAACAGATCTAAGTCTGGGTGACCCCATCTCAGAAATAGAGAATCTGTTACCTCCTGACTGGGTTCCCATTCATGGGTGAGGGACGAGGTCAGACTGAGGTTGTCTGCCAGGATGTTTAGAACTCCTGGAACATTTATGGCAGTGAGAAACAGATCGTGCTGAATTGCACAGTTTCATACCCGCATCGCCTCCCTGCACAGAGGGTACAATCGGGTGTCTTCCGACTACCGACATGTTGTCTGTCTGGACTAGCAGTGATCCTTTTGACAGAATGGACTGAAAGGCCTGGAGAGCAAAAAGAGCTGCTCTCAACTCCAGAATGTTGATGTGGAGATTCGTCTCCGATTGGAACCACGTTCTCTGGGTACAGTGGTCCCCTAGGTGGGCTCCCCAACTCAGACAGAACACGTCTGTTGTGAGAGTCCAAATCAGTGGGGAATTTCTGAATGGAAGGCCCCGCAAAAGGTTCAGAGGATCTAACCACTAGAGTAGATCCTTCTGGACTGCATTGGAGACTAGAACCAGATGGTCCAGGTCGTCCAAGCACTGATCCCATTGGACCCGCAGAGTCCACTGAGTGATCCTCATATGCAACCTGGCAAACGGGACCATGGAGATGGAGGCTGCCATCAGGCCCAAGAGGCGTAACCACGCCCTGGCGGGAAGGTATCTGGAAGAGGTCAGAACACTGACCTGCTCTGGAATGGTCTCCGCCCTGTCCAGGGGAAGGAAGGTTTTGCACTGGACTGTGTCCAGGATGGCCCCAATGAACTAAAGGTCCTGGGAAGGGGTAATGGTCAACTTTTTAAAGTTGTCCGTGATACCCAGGTGAGAAAAAAGGTCCAATGTGCATGACAGAGCTTCCAGGAGACTGTCCCTGGACGGGGCTGTCAACCGTCAGTCGTCCAGGTAAGGAAAAACTGCTATCCCCTGATGGTGTAAGGCCGCTGCCACCACCGCAAGGCACTTGGTATAAACCAGAGGTGCCAAGGAAAGGCCAAAGGGGAGGGCTGTGAATTGGTAGTGCTCACCTTGGAAGCAGAAATGTAGGAAGCGGCGGTGGCTCGGGAACACCGTGATATGCAGGTAAGCATCCTGCATGTCCAGTACACAAAGCCAATGATTCTCCTGCAGAAGGGGCAGGAGACTCTGCAGTGTCAGCATGCAAAACCTTTTGTACTCCACGTAAAGGTTTAGACTGCTGAGTTCTAGGATGGGTCTGAGGTTGCCCATCTTTCCTTGGAACCAGAAAAAAATGGGAATAGAATCCCTTCCCTCTTTGAGGCAGAGGGACAGGCTCTATGGCCGCCTTCTGGCTGAGAGACCGGATTTCCTCCTCAACTAGAGAAGCCTGATGAGGATAGTAAGACAAGTGACCTGGAGGAGAGTCTGGGGGGGATCTCCAGAAACTCCAAAGTGTGCCCTTTTGATATGAGCTGCAGAACCCATACGTCTGATGTCACATCCCTCCATTCCTGCACATGGAGGGCGAACCTTCCTCTCACCGGCTCCTTGCTCGCAAGGAGGGGGATGTGGTAACCAGTCAGGAAGTGGAGGGTTGAGGGGGAGGAGGTCCCCCAGATCCTCGCTGAGATTTTGCAGCTGGGGGACAAGAAGGGGGGCCCGTGGCCTTTATTTTTCCCTGTCACCGAGTGAAGGGTTGTTTTCCCTGCCTTTTGGCCGGCCTCTGAAAGAGCTGTCTCCTCTGGGTTCCCGATCGATACATGTACCTCATGGACCTCAGGGCTTTCCCGCTGTCCTGCAGGCCCATGATAATGTCTTTGGTGTCATCTCCAAAAAGGACCAAGCCTCTAAAGGGGGCATCTTGAATCACAGACTGGACATCATTAGAGAGGCCAGAAGTGCAAAGCCATGCATGTCATCTGAGGGACACCACCGCAGCAGAGGAGCGGGCTACCATGTCCACAGTGTCATAGGTAGCCCTAAGCGCATGGCAGCACGAAATCTTTCATAAGCACAGGTCCTTGACCAACTCCTCCTTGAGTTCCAAAGACTCCAGGGCCTGGATACGGGATTCAAGCTTGGCCATAGTTACCTTTCGGAAAGACACCATGTGCGCCATATAATTGAGGGAGCGAAGAGCACACGTGGCCAGAGAATAACCTTTTTTGCCACACTGGTCCAGATGCTGAGACTTCTTATCGGGGGGGAGAAGTGCTCATATGTTTTGGAGCAGCCGAACGGTTGTGGGCCACAGCAATGATGACCGAATCGGCCTTGGGGTGAGCATCCAGAAAGGAAACTCCTTCTGGAGCATGGTAGATCCGGTCCGCCTTCTTGGGGACTGCAGGGATGGAATGCAGGATGGGAATCGGGGAAGCTGTCTCCATATCTAAATGTTCTGCGAGGCGCTTCCTCTTAGGATCCTGCTCCTCTGTATTCCAGCCATTGGACTGCTGGATAATCCACAAGAGGTCAGTAAAGGAAGGATCCTTGGGGGGGGGGGACTTGGGAGAATCCTTCCCTTTGTGCATGGAGGAATGTTCGTCCGAAGAATGCTCCAGGGACTCTCCCCCAGAAAGGGATGACTCATCTTCAGGTGGTTCAAAATCTGGGAGAATGACCTCCTTGGATGGAACCCTGACACATGCACCATTGAGCGCACTGAGCTAACGGGTGATAGAGACTGAGGGGAAGGGGTAACCACTGTTGCTGGTAGGCGTTTATCCAGATCTGACACCAGCTCAGATCTGGCTTCCTTCCACCATGAATGGATTAAGGACTGAAAATCTTGCTGAGGAGCAGGAGTGGGTGGAGGAGGGGGGTGGAGGAGGAACACAGGTGGGTGGATAGAGGTAGGCTGGAGCACTCAGCCCATGAAAAGAATGATGGGGGTAACCCTGATAAGAGGGGTACCTTGAATAGTGGTACCCTGCAAGAGGAAGTCTGACGCAGGGCCCGATGGAGAGTAGGTAGATTTTGGGCCATGAGGAAAGAAGCCTGGAACATCAGGCAGAGAGGGTCCAGGCGTGAATCCCTGCAAAAAGATTCCCGACGTCAGCTCCTCTGACGTCGGGGGAAATGTCATCAGACTAGCCATTGCGTAGGTAGGCCCGACGAAATTAACGACGTCATCAGGATCAGCCGTGAGGGCCCCAGTGGAGGAGCCAACCAAATACAAATTGGTGCAGTCGTCGGGATCAGACGCGTGGGTCCTGACTGGGGGGGGCAGACCAAATACACGTCAGAGCCTCTGACGGAAGGAGAGGTGGTGCAGATGTGAGGAGACCTAAAGGGTTTGACGTTCCGGAGAGCTAGACAGAGACGTTTGAGGTTGTCATTGTAGCCTCTGGTCTGGGGCCTTTTGCAGGCATCTGAAGGATTGACGCTGGGGTGGGCAAAGGAAGAACCACCTCCAGGGATCCTGTCCCCTCCTCCGAACTGGTGGTGACCACAGGGGCTGGAGAGACCACCTGGGGAGGTGGGAGGGAAGGTTCCTGCCCAGGAGGAGCCTGGGGGAAGGAAGGCTGACAGCCAAAGCAGTACTCGTCTGGGACATCGAGTGAGATGGCATGAGCTCCTGACGGGACAGCAGGGTCCGGGCGGACGTCAGAGATGGGCGACTTATCAGACGCAGAAGTTACCGGGTGGCTGAGGGAAGAACCCTTGACCGACTTACTGGCAGAGGCCAGGCAAGTGCCAACAAAGCCCTGAGGACTCGGCTTAACGGCAGCTGGGCGGGCCCCGGAGGAGCCGGGGACCGACTTATCGGTGACAACCGGGCATTCGCTGGAAGAGCCGGTGAATGACTTACTAGTGGAAATCAGGAGAAAAGCAGCAGTAGTAGTACCTGGAGGAGCCCTGGGTGTGGCCTGGAGAACCACGAGGGCAGGCGGCAGGGGAGCAGCCTTACTGGTCAAGGATCTACTGGAATCCCCTCAGTCCCAATCCTCTGAACGCTCCTTCTCCCGATGCTTCACCTTTTCTTTTTTCTTCTTTTCAGACTCTGAAGAAGGGGAAGATGTGGTGTCCCTCAACGTCTGTATCTCTTTCTCAAGTGAAGCCATCCTAGACTTCAAAATATGGGCTTCCTGGACCTGCTGTCTCCTTTTCCGAGTGGCCTGGTTGAAGGGCTGGCAGTCGGAGCAGGCCGCAGTGTCATGGTCTAGACCTAAGCAAAAGAGGCATCAAAGGTGCCCGTCCTTATGGGGAATCTGGGCACTTCTCTGATTTAGTCGGCAGTGGAGAAAACATAAATGAAACTACAAGATTAGCTTTTGAGTGAAAAAACAGGCAAAAAGTGGTGACCGGCTGGGCAAGTGTAACCGCGTGGTACTCTGCGCAGGTCGACGGTGGGAAAGAACTGGAGGGTGGGCGTGGGGACCGCCCACTATATAGGGTCACGCTGACATCCGTCACATGATGTTGGGTGGGCGGTCCCCTGCCAGGCATTGCAAGAAAAGTTTGCCATGCAGTCCTGACGCCAGAGGGTGCAGTCCTATCTGTGATGACCTACTGCAGGAACCCTCTCAAAGTAAGATCTCCAGATCCTAAATGATCAGCAACTTACCCGCTCTTTCCTATCACTAGGGTTACCTTCTGTTTATCCCATGCATTCTTGAACTCACCAATCGTTTTAGCCTCTACGACCTCCGCTGGGAGGCTGTTCCATGCATCCACCACCATTTCTGTGAAAAATACTTCCTCACGTTACCCCTGAGTCCCCCAACCCTTACATTATGACCCCTTGTTTTTGCACATCTTTTTTGAAAGACGCTGCCCTCCTGGACCTTGCTGATTCCCCTAAGGTACTTGAATGTCTCTATCATATCCTCCCCTTTCCTCCAGGGTATACATACTGAGGTCTTTCAGTCTTTCCTCACTTTCCTCATATGTTTTCTGGTGCATTCCTTTCACCATTTTTGTTGCCTTTCTCTGGACCACCTCCAGTCTGTCAATGTCCTTCTTGAAATGACGTCTCCAGAACTGAACACAGTATTCCAGATGTGGCCTGACAAACTGTCTGTACAGTGGCATCACCACCTTCTGTTTTCTACTGGTGATGCCCCTCCCTATGCACCCCAGCATCCCTCCGACCTTCCCCACTGCCTTTTCACAGTTCCATGTCATAAAGGCAATCGCCAAATGACAATCGCCGTTTCGGTGAATGTACATCACCAAAAATGAATAACGGTGATGTACACTCACAGCGACTTCAAAACCGGCGATGGGAGTACATGATATGTCGGGGTGTGTGTGTGTGTAAAACTTAAAAAAAAACATAACAAAACATCCTGAAGCAAAAAGCGATCCCGCCCAAGAACTGAACCCGGCACCCTCCCAACCCCAGCCTGCCACCCTACCCACCATGCCACATGGCCAGCTGGCAGCCAACTGCCACACTACTTCCCACATACCCTCCCTCCCCTTCTGCCTGTCGCATGGTGTGGCCCCCCCCAAGCATGTATACATATAGGCATCCTGTCACCATATTCGCCTACCTCTGTATCCTGTCGCTACCCTGCTAGGTAGCCCACAACACAGGTGCCGTGACTGAGTCGCTCTTTTTGCAGTTCCTCAGTCACGGTCACCATGTTCACAGGATACCCCTTTTCACATTGCTTGGACACCTTCAGGTCATTTGTTATGTTTACCCCCAGGTCCCTTTACAGTTTTGTTGTTAGTATCCCCCCCCATTTTGTATTTCTCTCCTGGATTCCTATGGCCCAAGTGCATGACTTTGCACTTTTTTGTACTGAATTTAAGCTGCCACACTCTTAACCACTCCTCCAATTTGCCTAGGTCTCTTCTCATTTTGTTCCACCCCGTCTGGAGTGTCTACCCTAATTCAGATCTTGGTGTCATCCGCAAAGAGGCTTACATTCCCTTCCAGCCCCTCCGCAATGTCAGTAATGAAGTCACTGAAGAGGACCAGCCCCAGAACCAAGCCCTGTGGCACCTCACTTGTCACCCCACTCTCCTGGAACTGAACTCCATTTACCACCACCCTCTGGGTCCTGTTGCTAAGCCAATTTCGGACCCAGTGTACCACCTTGGGACCTACTCGCAGACTGTGCAACTTGTTTACTAGCCTCCTATGTGGGACGGTGTCAAATGTCTTGCTAAAACATAGGTAGGCCATGTCCACCGTCCCTCCTTTATCTACCACCCCAGTTACCCAGTTAAAGAAATAAATACTTTTGTCCTTTTATGGCCTCCGTAGTTGAACTGGTGTTGTGATTACACCTAATCCCTCCCTAACACACACACACACAGCCCACCTACGGCCTATCTGACTACAGGTACTGACAAAGAGGGAACAATTTCTGTGATGGCAAGCATTTCACAGTTGTCTCTCTGTCTCTCTCTGTGTCTCTGTCTCTCTCGCCACACAAACATTTCCTTGACATAGGGCCCAGAGTGACCTGTGCATCTGCATCTGTTCTCACAGGTCCCTTGCGAATGATGATATGATTCCACTACCACAAAAAAGAAAGGAAATTCATTCCAAAAACTATGTTAATGCAAACATTAGAATTAAAGAATGCAAAGTGGACACAGTAAGGAAATAAAAACCATTAGTGTTTGCAGTCATGGGGGTCTTGGTGAATTGTTGGTGTTCCTTGAGGTTGTCAACTGTGTTGTTTACCACCGCTGCCCAGCCCAAAGCCTTCTGTCTGAAACACAAGGTACAGCTCCAAGACAGTGCCTCACAGGCATATACTCTGGAGGTAGAGAAGTATGTGACCAACAGAATCAGTCATAGCTTTCTCCATGCAGGGCCCTGCAGTTCAGGGAGGGCTGGACATTAGGGTTGACAACCTCAAGGAACACCACTGATCCGCCAGGACTTCTGAGACTCCAAACCCTAATGTTATTTCATTTCCTTACTTTGTTCGCTTTGTGTTCTTCAACCCTAATGTCAGTATTAACATTGTTTTTTGCAATGAATCTCCTCTTTTTTTGTGGCAGTGGAATCATATCCTCATTCATGCAGGTACATTCATTTGTGAACAGAAGATAACAGAAGATTAAGAGATCCAGACACCCAAGGCCCCCTGGGCCCTGCACCAGGGGAAGAGGTCATCTGCCTGTGGAAGTGTAGGGCCCTCTAGGCCCTGAATTTCAATGCGTCTATGAATACAAAGAATCCTAGAGGCAGTCTTTGGGGCTACAGAGGGTCCTGCACTGCCATATGGCTACAGATACACATGATCAGGGCCAAGAGTCCATCTGGCTGCAGAAGTGCAGGGCTATATGGGCCCTGTACTTCCGTGCAGATATTGATGCAGAGGTTCCGGGGCCTCTGGGCAGTATGCCAAGAGAAGAGTTTTTTTTTTTTACTTTATGGTTATTTGTTACCTGTGCAGCCTGCACTGCACTGTACTGTCCTTCCCCAGGCTTGGAGTGGTTCTGCATGGCCCTGCACCATGGGAAGAGTTCATCTGGCTGCGGTACAGCTACAGATGCACAGGGCTCCAAGACAAGAATCTGTGGGGATGTCCGTGGGGTTGTGAAAGTGCAGGATCCTCTGGACCCTGCACTCCCATGCAACAACAGATGAAGATAAACAGGGACATCTAGGCCCTACACCAAGGGAAGAGTCCATCTAGCTGTGGAAGTGCAGTGCAGCTACATGAAAACTGTGGCTACAAATGTACCAAGAGAAGAGACCTCTTCACAATATGGTTACTTGTTTTTTTTCTGCACTTGCGTACTTTTCAGTAACATTATCTTTTTTGTATTTTTCACTTTTGTATGTTTCACTACTGCAACACAAAAAGGATTCTCACTAAAGTGATTCTCACAAAAGTGAAAATGTTCAAAAGTGAAACTCGGTAGTAAAAAATACAAAAGTGAAAATAATGTTACTTGAAAGAACATTAGTGGAAAAAAATCAAGTAACCATATATTGAAGAGGATTCTTCCCTTGGCACAGGGCACAGAGAGCCCCACTGGCCTATATCCACAGTTGCACAGAAACACAAGGCCCGGATGGACTCTTTCCTTGGTGCAGGGTGCAGATTGCTTTGCTTGTCTGCATCTGTTGTTGCATGGAAGCACAAGGCCCTAGGGGCCTTGTGCTTCTGCAGCCCAATGGCCAAATCCACAGATTCTTGACTTGGGGACCTGTGCGTCTGTATCCATAGCTGCACTGCAGGCAGGTGGACTCTTATCTTAGCACAGGGCCCCGCTAATCTGCATCTGTAGTCGCACAGAAGCGCAGGGCTCACAAACTACTAAGATACATGCTTTTGAAAGACTGAAGATTCAAAATGATATAGTTTTTCTGTAACATTATTTTCACTTCCATATTTTTCACTACCAAATTTTTCTCTTCTGTATGTTTCACTACCGCATCACGAAAGTGATTATCATGAAACAGAAAATGTTTGTCAGTGAAAATGTGCAAAAGTGATTTTTGAGTGACAAAAACAATTTTTGTTCCCTGGTTTTCACTAATGCAAAAATCCAGCTTTCCTTAAAATGTTCATTTTTTTTTCATTATGTATTGTATGTGTTTTTTCCCATTTTCACCCGCCCGAGTCCTGCACGTGCACGCCGTGTTCAGAAATGCCCTCTTGACTTGCTGCCCCCTCCTGCCTGCGATGCCACCGGCCCTCCACCTGGTGGCAGCTGGGGGGAGGTTGCCCGTCTCCAGACTGACCTGGCTAGGATTCGTGAAACCTCCTCCCCCACCCAGGGACCACCAGGGCCAATACCACTACCTCAGAGGTTGCCAGGAAAGAGGAGAGGCTGGACCCAGGTGGGCTCAGGGAAGGAGAGGGTGGTGGAACAGAGTTGCATCCTCCAGCTGTACCTCTACACAATTCATTCGCCCTCTGGTGGACAGTGGTTCCCATGGAGGCACCTGTACTGAGACCAAGGAGGATGCTGGGAACCTTCACAAAGGAGACCCACAGGAGGGTGGGCATGGACCCCACAGGGAAGGAAACAACCCTGGTGGGGACCTAATCTAGGGGGGTAGAAATGGGGGAGGAAGGGGAGAGGGAGGTAAGATGCCTTCCTGGTGCCATGGCTTGGAGGGACAGGAAGCGAATCCTCAGGATCGTGGAAGCAGCTGCACGAGGGAGGGAGCTGGATCTCATTGTCCACCTAGGGACAAATGACCTGGCTAGAAATGGGATCAGAGCAGTGCAAGAGGAGTTTGTAGAGCTGGGGAGAGGCCTTAGACAAGTAGCGCATATGGTAACCTTCTCGGAGGTGCTGCCTGTCTATGGCAAGGGTGATGCTAGGGCACTCCTCATCAGGGAATTCAATGAGTGGTTGAAAAACTGGTGTGGAGCTCAGGGTTTTGGCTTCATTGGGGACTGGGGAGCCACCTGGAGGGATGCAGACCTATACTGGTGCGATGGTCTGCATCTGTCCAGGGGGGAACCAGGATCCTAGGTGAGAGGTTTAAATGCTTCATTGGCAAGCATTTAAACTAGCCAAGGGGGAGGCACTGAAAAGGAGCAGGGAAATCCCAGCCTCCCCCCACAAAACATGGTAATTAGTGAGGTAAACACCAAGGTAGAGAAGTTATTAGGGAGCAGGACAGAGATAAATGTAAAAAGAGGCAAAGGCAGTAAGGACAGAAAAGGGGCTAAAAGGGGTAAGGCTATCAAAAAGTGGACGGTGATGAGTACCAATGCCTGTAGTCTGTGTAACAAGCTCCCTGAACTAGTGGCCTTGATGGAAGAGGGTTGCCTGGATATTGTGGCAGTCACAGAAACATGGTACCAGAGAACCATGACTGGATGTCAACATACCAGGATACACAATCTACAGGAGGGGCAGGAGGGTAAAAGAGGAGGAGGAGTAGCTCTCATGTAAAGGAAGGGATCAAAGCAATAGAACTAAAGAGTAAACAGGGAGCAGATGACGACTCTGGGTCACCCTGGAGACAGAAAATGGCACCACAATCCGCACGGGGTTGTATACAGACCCCATCTCAGGGGAGGGAATGGACAATGAAATGATAGAAGGCTTCCTAGAATGGCAGAAAAAGGGAGATATTGTTGATGGGGACCTGAATATGCCAGATGTTAACTGAGCACCTTTGCTGCAGGCACATCCAAGAGCAGGGTCATTCTTGATGCCCTACAGGGGCATGCCTCAGACAGCTAGTATTGGAACCCACTCAGGAGGGAGCAATCTTAGACCTGGTACTCTAAATGGGACGAGAAAGAATCTCAGATTTAGAGGTGGTGGCCATCTGGGAACAAGCGACCACCAAACAGTGTGGTTCACTATAAACACAGCCATACAATCAAGCCATACAAAAGCAAGAGTATTGAACTTTAGGAGGGCTGACTTTGGAAATGAGAGAGTGCCTTAGAAAAGCACTAGCAAACAGGCAAGAAGGAGGGGTGGAGGAACAATGGGGAGTAATCAAACAGCCATCACAGAGGCAACAAGCCTTATGTAAAGCAAATCAATAAAACACAACGAAGGAAAAAACGCTATGGTTCTCAAAGGTGTGCCAGGAAGGTTAAGGAGAAAAGGATAGCATTCAGGAAATATAAGGAAACACAGAAGGAGCAGGACAGAGAACTTTATCAGTTAAAGCAGAAAGAGGCTGGAAGGCAGTCAGAATAGCAAAGGCCCAAACCGAGGAAAGGATAGCCAATTTGTTAAGAAGGGGATAAGACCTTTATAGGTACATTAGGGAGCTAAGAAAGACCAAAGGAGGGATACTGAGGCTTAATAAAGGGAGGAATGGGGTAGAGGGGGACAGTGAAAAGCAGGGATACTGAATGACTATTTCTGCTCAGTATTCACAAAGGAAGAGGAGGGAGGTACCTAAACCAAACAAAAGAAACACTCTGAAGATGGGGTCGATACCAGTCCATTTACAGAAGAAAGGGTTCTGAAAGAACTAATAAAATTGAAGGTGACAAAGCAATGGGGCCTGATGGATTCACCCAAGAATTCTAAAAGAACTAAGGGTAGAACTAGTGACACTGCTGACTACTCTCTTTAACAAATCATGGAAGGATGGGTTGGTACCTGAGGACTGGAGGAGGGCAGATGTGATTCCTCTTCACAAAAGTGGGAGCATTACAGAGGCAGAAAACCACAGACCAGTTAGTTTGACCTCAGTGGTAGGGAAAATGATGGAATCACTTCTGAAGGAAAGAACTGTTGAGTTCCTAGAGGCCAGTGGGGCACAGGACCCAAGGCAGCATGGATTCATGATGGGAAGGTCGTGTCAGACAAATCTAATAGATTTCTTTGACTGGGTGACCAAAGTAGTAGTCCAGGAAGGGGCTGTGGACATGGCCTACCTTGATTTTAGCAAGGCATTTGATACAGTCCCACAAAAGATTAATACATTGTTAGCCAGCCTTGAGTGGGCCCCAAGGTGGTAGCCTGATAAAAATTGGCTAGACAACAGGATGCAAAGGGTAGTAGTAAGTGGAGGCACAGTGAAGGAAGGAGGGTTACTAGCGGGGTACCGCAGGGTTCAGTACTGGGACCGGTCCTTTTTAATGTCTTTATAAGTGACATTGCAGAGGAACTGGAAGGAAAAGTATGTCTCTTTGCAGACGACACAAAGATCTGCAAAAAGGGTAGATACACAAGATGGAGTGGAAAGGATGAGAAGGGACTTGGCAAGGTTGGAGGAATGGTCAAATGTATGGCAGCTCAGATTCAATGCAAAGAAGTGCAAGGTAATGCACATGGGAAACACAAACCCGGGGAAGAATACACAGTGGGGGATGAGATACTGAAACAGTAAAAATGGAAAGGGACCTGGGGGTAATTATATCAGATGACCTAAAGGTGGGAAAGCAATGTGAGAAGGCAGTAAGGAAGGCTGGGGGATACTGGGATGCATAGGAAGAGGCATCAATAGTAGAAAACAGGAAGTTGTTATCCCTCTGTACAGACAGTTGGTGAGACCCCATCTGGAGTACTGTGTGCAGTTCTGGAGACCCCATCTCTGCAAAGACATAGACAGAGTGGAGGCTGTACAGAGGAGGGCAACCAAAATGGTGCAGGGCCTGCACCAAAAGACATACGAAGAAAGACTAAAGAAGCTTAATATGTATACCCTTGAGGAAAGAAGGGGGAGAGGGGACATGATAGAAACTTTCAAGTACCTCAAGGGAATCAACAAAGTCCAAGAGGGTAGCATCTTTCAGAAAAAGAGATGTGCAAGAACAAGGGGGCACAATTTGAAGATAGAGGGGGGACGGCTCAGAGGTAATGTGAGGAAGTATTTTTTCACAGGAGAGGGTTGTGGATGCATGGAACAGCCTCCCTGAGGAGGTTGTGGAGTCAAGAACAGTGGGGGAATTCAAGAATGCATGGGACAGACATAAGGCAGTCCTAGTGGGGGGTAGGAGGAAGTAAGCTGTTGGTTAACTAGGATCTGCAGCTTATCTGTTAGGTAGGAAAATGGGCAGACTGGGTGGGTCAAGCGGTCCTTATCTGTCGTCAAATTCTATGTTTCTATGTTTCTAACCACTCCAGGAGAAGAGAGCTGCCATTAGGTGAGCAATCCTGCTCCACCCTTTCCCCCGTGCTGGCACCCCAATGTCCCGAGGTTGTTCCCGAACCAGGGTCACCAGCGTGGCATGAGGTGTGGCATCCAGCACCTCAGCCCTCAGCGCCACCAGGACAGCCAAAATGTTCATTTTTTTAACTGAGCATGCTCAGAAAACGGAACAGTTTTTAACTTATATTTTAAAAACTATACAATTTTGAAACTTCAAAACTTGCAAAAGCATGTACAATGGGTCAGATTCTATCAAACCTGTAAGTGTCTGGTATAAAAACAAACAAAAAAAACCCTTTCTTTAGCTACAAAAGAGGGGAAAAAACTCTTAATTTTGCTGAATTTTAGCCTTTTTGCATCTCTGTAACTTTGCTCCCCTGAACCGACTGACGAAAATTTTCAGAATACAGAGACCATTGCCCAGACTCCACGACTACCAAATTTCAGGCAAATCAGCTGAACAGAGGTAGAGTTATTAAGGTGCAAACATTGGGGTTTAACATTTAAGTGCTTACTCAACCCAAATATACAAGTGCTACTGAGCCCAATAGTTAGGGTTGAGTCAGCAGTTAAATTTTTTGCATTTTAATAACTTTGTCATCATTTGATGAATTACCACAAAATTTGACCTGTCAGGCTGTCAGATTCTCAAGATGTGAACAGTTTCTTGATGGCATCTTGTATGGTTTTTGAGATATGGAGGGTCAAAAAAGTGACAAAAAAGTTTTGTTCCCCATATTTAACATTGGGTATTTTTGCTCTCGCCTACAGCCTAGATGATATGGAATTTCTTTGTGAAATTAACAGGGATGATGGAGCCTCTGCCAAGGGTGTGCTTTTTAATGGTTTGGTGAAAAAATATTTTACAGTTTTTGAATAACCATTTTTTGGATAACATTCAAGTTCGATCAATTAAAAAAAACAGTTTGATCGATATGAAAAATTCACAAGTGTTAACAGGTCATGATTCATTGTTCGTTTGCAAAGAAATACTGATTGCAAAAGGTAAAAACACACATCATGAGTGGTTATTTGTGTGATTTGTTTGCCGTGGAGGGGAAAAAACACTCGAGATGACTGCCATTTTCTTTTTACTGTTAAAAACAGTAAAAGTACAAGCATGTTATGTATTATAAAAAAACAAACACCTGAACTTAGCTAAACGGGACCTATTCAGTTAGATTCCACTGTTTGTGTTTTAAAAGTGTGCCAAAAATACGTTTCCTGGGCGCCCAAAATCCAGGGTGCCCAGCTTAGTGAGAGGAGCCATTCACCCTCATTCTCTGTATGAGAACAGCAGGACTTTCTTGACTTCTGTAGCAGTAGCTAGAACTCTTGCTGCAGACTGCAGTGAGCCGCCGTTTCCCTGGTGTCTACTGGCACCCTCGCCAACCCTCCGATTACCATTCCTGTAATACATTTAGCTTTTCCTGGTGTCTAGTGGCACCCCCAACCTCTGATCGCTGTCCCTGTATTTACTTAGACTTCCACTGGTACCTAGTGCCACCCCCCTGGTCACCATCCCTGTAATACATTTAGCTTTTCCTGGTGTCTAATGGCACCCCCAACCTCTGATCGCCATCCCTGTATTTGCTTAGACTTCCACTGGTATCTAGTGCCCCCGCACCCACCCTTCGAATGCCATCCCTGTCACTGTCTTATCTTTGCCTGGGTTCTACTGGCACCCTGCACCCTCCGATTATTGTCCCCATAATTTATTTATATTTCCTTGATGTCTAATGGCACCCCTCACTCTTCGACTGCTGTCCCCATAATTATTTGATAGTTACCTAGTGTCTAGTGGCACCCACCTACCATCTTATTGCCGTCCCTGTAATTTATTATTTTTATGGTTTTTAGTGGTGCCCTCCCGCTTCCGATCACCATCCCAATAATTTATTTATATTTCCCTGGTGTCTAGTGGCAGCCCCACCCTCCGATGGCCGTCCCAGTAATTATTTGATAGTTCCCTGCTGTCTAGTGGCACCCCTCACCCTCCAATCGCTGTCCCCGTCATTGTTTTATATTTCCCTGGTGTCTAGTGGCATCTCCCACCCTCTGATCACTGTCCACATCTAAAATAAAGAAAACCGTCCCTCAATTTTTTTGTTTGTTTGTAAACCTGCAAAAGAGAAAACTGTTCCTCGCCGATCTGCCCCCCCACCCCCACCTCCCACGCAGCACTCACCACCCCACACACCCTCACTCACCTGAACAGGTCACCGGACAAAGATCCATTATGGAAACAGTTGTATGTTTGTCTTACCTGAAGATGGCTGTATGTGGTTGGTTGTGTGGGCTTGTCCTTTTGCTGCTTTGGGGTGGAGAATTAAGGTTGGAAATCAAAATACCATATTTCCCTACTTTTGTTGCTTTAAGCTGAACCCTAACTAGTGCATTAATATAGTTTTTTTTTTTTTGCAATGAACACACACACACATATATTTTTGCGTATACAGCCCATGATGCTTTGCATTATGAGGGTATGTGTGATTTTGTATTTCTTTGTAACTTGGCTTCCCGGCCATTGCCCTTCGGGATAACCCTGGCCTCACTGCTTACGTGCTAAGGTTCTTTGTGTGTGTGTTAGGGTTATGAAGGCACTTTAATGTTAAACTTGAAATTTTGCACTTTAATAACTTTGGACCTGTTCAACGGATTTGCATGTAATTCGGTATGTGCGGTGGGGCATGGCAGACTCTTGATTTGCCAAATTGTGTTTTGGTCAGACTTACGGTTTTTGCACAGTGAATCACTGAAAAATGCACTTCTCGCTAGTTTTGAGGGCAGTTTTTCGGATTTTGTTCGTGGCGCTGCGCAGCCACCATGTAGCATGCCAGTCTGAAATGTGGCACATAAAAAGAGCTTGGGTGAAGGAACATGCCACATTTTGTTTGGTGAAAAAATATTAATCCATTCAAAAGTTATTAAACTTTTTAGCTCCCATTATAAGTCTATGGAAAAATGTATATGGTTGTTTTGCTAAAGAAGAATGGGGCCCTGGCCATCTGGTCACTCCTCACGATCAAAGAATTTGCAGGCTCGCAATCAAAGATTCTTTGATCATGAGAAATTTATCAATCGTGACGGCCACCATCTTGTTTTCAGTTTGGGGTTGGTAAAAAACAAATATCTCAGCCCAGGGGTGACTTCTGAAATAAAACTTGGATGGGTTTTGCTCAGGGGGATTCCCTCTATCGAGCCGTGTGTGGTTTTATGTAGTTGTGTCAAAAAATGTAGTTTTAAACTTTTAAATTATTTGATCACGGCTCGCTAACAATCTTTGATCGCGAGCCTGCAAATTCTTTGATTGCAGGATTCTTTGATCGCGATCTTCATTCACGAGGGAAGGACGAGATGGCCAGATTTTGGGGATGGAAATATAACACATATCTCAGCCCAGGGGTAACTTGTGAAGTAAAACTAGGATGGGTTTTGCTCAGGGGGCTTCCCTCTATCAAGCCATGCCTGTGGTTTAATGGAGTTGTGCCACAAAATGGAGTTTTAATATTTTTAAATTCTTTGATCATGAGCTTGCAAATTCTTTGGTTGCGAGATTTCTTTGATCACAAGCTTCATTCGTGAAGGTGGGACGAGGTGGCCAGATTTGTGCTGGACCAGATGTCCCTGGGAGGGACCAGATGGCCCAGATTTCATGACCAGATGTCCCCTCATGATCAAAGATGATCTTTGATTGCGAGGTCGCAGCCGATTCTCACGATCAAAGAATCTTAAAAGGTGCAAAAATTTTAAAATTAAATATCTCAGAAATGGTTTGGTCTTTTAATTTGAAATTTGGAGGATATTGAGGGTATGTCCTGTAGATGAGAATTATGTTTCTTAGGTGTCGTAAAATTAATTTGCTGCGGAGATATTGTATGACGCAGTTTACATTTTGCGTATAGCTTTCTGCATTGTGGTAGTGGCTTTACATTTATAGGGTAGCTAGCCTTACTGCCACGGAGGTACTTTTCAGTGGTTAGGTGTATAAAATGTAAACAGGTGCAGAATTATGCCACTCCAATGAATGAAAATCTCAAAATTTAGAATTAAATATCTCGGAAATGGTTTGGTCTTTTAACTTGAAATTTGGAGGGTGTTGAGGGGATGTCCTCTAGATGTGAATTCTGGTGTTTAGGTGTCGGAAAATTAATTTTCTGCAGAAATATTGTGTGACACAGTTCACGTTTTGTGGATAGCGTGCTGCATTGTGGTAGTGGCTTGACATTTATAGGGTAGCTAGCCTTACTGCCACGGAGGTACTTTTCAGTGGTTAGGTGTGTAAAACGTAAACAGGTGCAGAATTATGCCACTCTGACGAATGCAAATTTGGTTTGTTTCTGCTTTGGGCCCCATACTGTAACCAATATGTAATCCCACCAATACATATGACATTCAGTACTTGTACTGTTATGTTAGGCAGAATTTGCAAGTTGATGGGAACGTAGGACCCGAACTTGTGTGACATTGTATTTTACTATGCTTTCTCAAAAAGTGAAATTCTTGCAAAACTGTATTAATGCAATAGTTAGTTTTTCATAACAAAGTTTAGAAGTCACGTTAGGACTATTGCACCCCATGACCACCCCGCCCCCACTCAACAGGCATCGGGGTGCATTGGGGTCATCGGTCCCAACTCTGCCCCAGTCTCCTATACTGCACCACCTCATTTTATTTACACATGTAATGGGGTGAGAGGACTGACGACCCCAACGCAGACCCTGATGCTGCTGGTGGGGGCGGGGTGGTCATGGGTACAAGGGGTGGCAACCCTAACGGCGAATTTCCTTGTTTTTGCTGCTGTAAAAAAAAAAACTAACTGTTGCATTAATGCTGTTTTTTGCAAAGATATATATATATATATATATACACACACACACACACACACGTGGCAGTTTTGCCCCTAACATTGTTGTTGTATGAATAAAGATGGAATCCCGAGGCATTTCCCCTTTTCTGTTTTCCTTTCTAACAATTAAATCTTTCTGCTGCAGCAGTCTGCTTATCTATTATTCTCATTCCCACTCTAATAGGGTGGCCTCTGTTATGGTTTTCTTGCTCCTCCCACTGCAATTTATTTTCCTGCCTCGGATCCTTTGCTTAGGAATGGGGAGGATGCCATTTAGTTTCATTAAAATGCTTTGAAATAGGAAATGAACGAGTCCTTCCAAAACCCCCTTATTTGTACCTCAGTTCTAGAAAATAAAGTTACTTCAGGGAGTTTATAGATCTTTTGGGCTGGGTATAACTCCTGCACTGTAAAGATAGAAGGGTTGCGCTCTCAGGAGAAAAAGAGTAAAAGCGCCAGGTTCGCGCTTTAAAAGGGAAAAGTGAAAGCACCAGACACTTGTCGCTCATAAGCATTTCCCCTTGCTAGAGAAAGCATGTGGAGAAAGCATTTATAGTTGTTTCCTGGATATAGTCTGTCGGACAACCTAATTAAAGGGAGAAGAACCCTACATTTTAATGGCAGTGCCAGCCTCTCGGCATTCGGTTGCATTTTGCAACAGAAGGAAGATAGGAAGGCTGCTTTCACTGTTAGTCCTCTTCGTCCCTCCAGTGCCAGACCTCTGTGAGCACTGTCTTTTCTAAGCGCTATAATTTGAGCTCCTGCTCTGAGGAGAAAGTCTGGTGCTTAGCTCGAGAGCCTAGAGGGCTAACATTGAAAGAATAAAATGCTGACATAAACAAAGCGAACATAGCGCTGGGTAATGCTATCAAACACACCAACTACAAGCTTACACCACTATAATATGCAGGATACTTCTGTGAATACACTCTGAGATATACACTATGAGGTGGAGAACATCAAAGGGAAGAAACAGAAATACTGAAGTGACTTTTCATATTTTGCAGTATTGTTGCTTTCTTCTTACCCAGGGTCATCTACCAGGACATGTAGAAAGGGCTCCTCTTAGGGGGCAGGCGACCCAATATGAAGCCTATTTATAGGACAAGAGGTAGCATGACACCTCCCTGGGGGTGCAGCCTCAGGTCCTTCATTTTCAATTATCTATGCATGTTTGTTTTCTTGCTTGGCATTTTATCTTCTTGAGTGGAAAGAAGCTTTTTAAGTTTATTTAAAAGGTGGCCATAGAATCTAGACAGCCTGATCCGCCAACATGTTGTATTAGTATAGAAACATAGAATTTGACGGCAGATAGAAATTCTTTGTTCTTAGATTTAGGGCGGATCAGACTTGTCACATGTCCATTATTACCTGTCTTTTAAAGATATTTAAGAGGCTTCTGTGCTCAATTGAGACAGATAGGTGGGAGAGAGTAGTCCTATCTCTCTTCCAGGGAATCCCATAGATGAAGGTGGAACATTGAGACGCAATACTTTCACTCTATGAGAATAAGTTTTGTTTTTATTCTAAAAAGCTCTTGGTGAGCCAGGTTTTGTTTTGTAATTTTGTGTAAAACAGTATATTTATTTCTTCTTTATTGTCTGAGTTTGAATTTGGTTATCTATTGATTTGACAGTTTTATAAAATAAATGACACACAAGTGCTACTTCACTGAGAGGGTGGTGAAGCCATGGAATGCACTGGCAGAGACAGTGGAGGGGTTCAAGAGGGGCTGGGACAGGTACAGGGGAAGGGTTCTGGAAGCAAAATCCAATGCAGCAAGAATATCCGGAACTGGGAAGGGACAAGCCAGAGAAGGCGAGGGGGGCAGCAAGGTCAGCACCCAGGGTACGGGGCTGACCAATCGAGCAGACTCGAAAGACCGGTAGGCCTATTCTGCTGGCATTTTAGTATGTTAGTAAGTTATTGTGTGTCTCATCCTGAACTTTGTCTCCAGTCTCTGCCTTTTTGAGTTGTCTATGCCCACACACTTCCACAATACACACACATATACAAGGATGGGTCTTCCCCCTCACAGAAGTGGTTAGCAGTTATTTCCCTGTATACCCTTTCCCTGCATATGCAACTGTGTTTATACTGACAGTAACCATCGAAATGTATTATATAAAATAAAAGATAGGTAAATGTGCTATACTCTGAAATAAGCCCGTTTGAGGGGGCTAGCCAGATCATATAGCCACCTACTAATTTGGCTTGTGGCTTTATGATCTGGTGGGCTCCTTCAACGGGTTTATTTCCTTGTATATCACACCTACCCATCATTTGTTCTATACAATGTATGAAGGGCAGTTATATACAGCACTGTGGAAAACTTATACACAGCTAAAGTTCCTTGACATCAAAATACTAAAATCTCAAAGCTGCTACATCTAGTGTTGTTCTAAAAATGTTTTTAGCAAAGTCAGTGCAAAAATGTGCACGAGGCAGGGAATGAAATAAAACAAGGATCATTTTAAAATTTAAAAAAAAAAACACTGGACAGTTACCTGGATATGGCACCCTCCCTTTCGTAACAAGCTCCGTTAAAAGAATTCCAAACGACCACACATCTGACTTGATTGTGAACTTGCCATAAAGAGCCGCCTCAGGGGCCGTCCATTTGATTGGGAATTTGGCACCTGCAACAGGAAATGCGAGTCAGGAAGAGAAAATGAGGATGGCACAAATTGCTAGAGCTGTGAGAGAGGGGCACTGATCGAAGACACTAGAACAAAAAATAAAGCTCAGGTCACTCTCGGCAAGGAAGGATACATCCAGTCAAGTAACACTTTTTGCTAGATTTCAGCCTCTGGAAAGTTCATCTTTTCTGTTTTCCTCTGGATGTCCTCAGCATATATTTCAACAGTATTACACCACCACTATTTTTTAAATTTTCAACAGCCCAAAAACAATTATAAGTAAAGACAACACAGAAAGAAAGTATAGTGTCACTACAAGCCTACAATCTAAGTTTAAAAGAAAAATACCAGTTACCAGTTACTCTGAAGCACTGAATTGAATATGTTTCCTTCCTTCACCTTCTGGCTTCTTCTGAGAAGATGAACTTCTGTTTGCTGCTTTAACTGTGACTAAGCCCCACCTCCAGTTATCACGTAGCTGAGGTCAGAGGCCAGACAATTAACACCCTTCACCCAGCTACAGGACAGTCAGACAAGCCAAGATAACATTTGCAGCAATTAAAGACAGCACAGAATTACACCACCACTATTTTTTAAATTTTCAACAGCCCAAAAACAATTATAAGTAAAGACAACACAGAAAGAAAGTATAGTGTCACTACAAGCCTACAATCTAAGTTTAAAAAAAAAATACCAGTTACCAGTTACTCTGAAGCACTGAATTGAATATGTTTCCTTCCTTCACCTTCTGGCTTCTTCTGAGAAGATGAACTTCTGTTTGCTGCTTTAACTGTGACTAAGCCCACCTCCAGTTATCACTTAGCTGAGGTCAGAGGCCAGACAATTAACACCCTTCACCCAGCTACAGGACAGTCAGACAAGCCAAGATAAAATTTGCAGCAATTAAAGACAGCACAGAATTACACCACCACTATTTTTTAAATTTTCAACAGCCCAAAAACAATTATAAGTAAAGACAACACAGAAAGAAAGTATAGTGTCACCCATGCCTACAATCTAAGTTTAAAAGAAAATACCAGTTACCAGTTACTCTGAAGCACTGAATTGAATATGTTTCCTTCCTTCACCTTCTGGCTTCTTCTGAAAGATGAACTCTGTTTGCTGCTTTAACTGTGACTAAGCCCCACCTCCAGTTATCACTTAGCTGAGGTCAGAGGCCAGACAATTAACACCCTTCACCCAGCTACAGGACAGTCAGACAAGCCAAGATAAAATTTGCAGCAATTAAAGACAGCACAGAATTACACCACCACTATTTTTTAAATTTTCAACAGCCCAAAAACAATTATAAGTAAAGACAACACAGAAAGAAAGTATAGTGTCACTACAAGCCTACAATCTAAGTTTAAAAGAAAAATACCAGTTACTCTGAAGCACTGAATTGAATATGTTTCCTTCCTTCGCCTTCTGGCTTCTTCTGAGAAGATGAACTTCTGTTTGCTGCTTTAACTGTGACTAAGCCCCACCTCCAGTTATCACTTAGCTGAGGTCAGAGGCCAGACAATTAACACCCTTCACCCAGCTACAGGACAGTCAGACAAGCCAAGATAAAATTTGCAGCAATTAAAGACAGCACAGAATTACACCACCACTATTTTTTAAATTTTCAACAGCCCAAAAACAATTATAAGTAAAGACAACACAGAAAGAAAGTATAGTGTCACTACAAGCCTACAATCTAAGTTTAAAAGAAAAATACCAGTTACCAGTTACTCTGAAGCACTGAATTGAATATGTTTCCTTCCTTCACCTTCTGGCTTCTTCAGTCATTGTGGTTTGAAATCACAGAAAGAGCAGAACCAAACCACACAAAAACACGTATCCTGGATTTTAGGGGGGCAGACTTTGGGAAAATGGGGAGATGCTTGAAAGAGGCATTAAGGGGAATGGGACAGGAATCAGGGATTGAGGAACAGTGGGCAGTATTTAAAATGGGGATTATAAGAACAACAGAATTATGCATTAAGCAGGTTAGCAAGAGGAAAAGAAAGAGGAGACCATTATGGTTTTCCAAAGAGGTAGCAAAGAAAGTGAAAGCCAAAAAGATTGTATTCAGGCAATACAAAAGACACAGGCAGAAGGGATAGGGAGAAGTACCAGGAGAAACAAAGGAGGCAGGAAGTCAGTAAGGAAGCCAAAGCTCAGACAGAAGAACACATTGCAAAATCAGTGGTTAAAGGGGACAAAACCTTTACAGGTACATAAGGAAAAGAAGGACAAAGGGAGGATAGTGAGACTGAAGGGGAGGATGGGAGCCCGTGAGGATGACAACAGTAAAGCTGACATATTGAACAGGTATTTCTGCTCAGTCTTTACTAAGGAAGAGGGGGTAATGGGTCTGAAGGGAGTACAAAGGTGAGAATGGTGCAGAATGGACACAAGTCCCTTTACACGAGAAAGGGTCCTGAAGGAACTGGAAGTAATAAGAGCTGATAAAGCAATGGGGCCAGATGGGGTGCACCCCAGGGTCCTTAAAGAACTAAGAGAGGTGGTGGCTGAACCTCTGGCTATCCTGTTCAGCCAATCACTGGAAACAGGGAGGTACCCAAAGACTGGAGGACAGCAGATGTAGTCCCTTATACAAAAGTGGGAACAAAGAGGAAGCAGGGAACTACAGACCAGTCAGCCTCACTCGGTAGTGGGAAAGATCATGGAAGCACTACTGAAGGAGAGATTGGTGGAACATCTGCTTGTCAATGGACTACAGGACCCAAGCAGCATGGTTTCACCAGGGGAGGTCATGTCAGACCAACCTCATTGAATTTTTTGACTGGGTGACTAGGGAGGTGGATCAGGGGAGGGCAGTGGACATGGCCTATCTGGACTTCAGCAAGGTCTTTGACACTGTGCTACATAGAAGACTATTACACAAACTGGGGAATATGGGTGTGGGAGGACAGTAGTGTGGTGGGTAGGTAACTGGCTGGGTGGCAGGACACAGAGGGTGGTGGTAAATGGCTGTCACTCCACAGAGGGAAGAGTGACCAGTGGGGTACCACAGGGATCAGTGCTGGGACCGGTCCTATTCAACATCTTCATCAGTGATATTGCACAGGATATAGAAGGCAGAATTTCACTGTTCGCTGATGACACAAAGCTCTGTAACAGAGTAGACACACCAGAGGGTGTAGACAGAATGAGAAGGGACCTGCAGAAACTTGAAGAATGGTCAAGGGTTTGGCAGTTGAAATTCAATGCAAAGAAGTGCAAGATAATGCATATGGGGCACAAAACCCTGGCACAATATATCAGTTGGGGGTGAGGATATAGCATGCACCAAGCAGGAAAGAGATCTTGGGGTTGTCATCTCTGATGACCTCAAGTTAGGAAACAGTGTGACAAGGCATCAGGTAAAGCAAATAGGATGCTGGGATGTATAGGCAGGGGCATCACCAGCAGGAAAAGGAGGTCATAATTCGCTATACAAGACACTAGTGAGGCCCCACCTGGAGTACAGTGTACAGTTCTGGAGACCATACCTCACGTAAGGACATAGACAGGGTAGAGAAGGTTCAGAGGAGGGCAACAAAGATGGTGCATGGGTTGCATCACAAGTCCATGAAGACAGGTTGAAGGAACTGAACATGTACTCCCTGGAGAGAGGGAGGGAGAGAGGATATGATAGAGACATACAAGTATCTTACAGAGAGGAACAGGGTGCAGGAAAACACTATTTTAAGCCAAAAAGATGTTTCAGGACTAGAGGGCATGGGATGAAGTTGGAGGAGGACGATTCAGAGGAAACATGAGAAAGAATTTCTTCACAGAACGGGTGGTGGATAAGTGGAACACCCTGCCAGAGGAAGTGGTGGGGGCTGAAACAATCACGGGATTTAAGAATGCATGGGATAGACATAAAGGAATTCTAGAGGTCAGGGGTAAGGGGAAATAGACTTCTAGGAAAACAAACTGAACTTACAAGCTCAAATGGGCAGACTAGGTGGGCCATAGGCCCTTATCTGCCGACACTGTCTATGTATCTATGTATCTATGTATCTATGTAACTCTTGTGGGGAGCTCCACATGGTTAGGAACCCCTGCACAGTGGTCACAAATGGCTTCTGCTGGAACAGGCTGAGACTGGAGTAGCTCTCTGTTCCACCATATCCACTGACTGTACACCCCTATCTGCAATGACTCTTGCTGGAGAGACTGGGACTGGGGTAGCTGTGACTTCCACCACATTGGTGCCCATACATCACTGTCTACAGCGACTTACTAGAACAGGCTGGGATGGTTAGCAGTACGTTTCACCACATCCAGTGCTAATACACCACTGTCTACAGTTACTCCTGCTGAGAGAGGCTGGAACTGGGGTAGTTGTGAGCTTCACCACATTCAGTGCACCTACAACACTGTCTACAGTGACTCCTGATGGGAAAGGCTGGGACTCGGGTAGCTGTGAGTTTCACCACACATCCAGTGCCCATGCACCACTGTCTACAGTGACTTCTGCTAGAAGAGGCTGGGACTGGGGTTAATGAGAGCCCTGCCACATCATGTACTCCTAAACCACTGTCTGCAGTGACTTCTGTTAGAACAGGCTGGGACTGGGGTTAATGAGAGCCCTGCCATATCATGTACTCCTAAACCACTGTCTGCAGTGACTCCTAATGGGAGACAAAACATAGAAATGTAAAATTTTTCAGCAGATGAGGGCTGCTTGCCCTACCCAGTCTGCCTACTTTGTCCCTGCCTATACTGTCAACACAGACCCTACCTGATCTCTGGTTACTCCTCCACCCACATTCCTACCAAGATTCCTTTATGCCTGTCCCATGCATGCTTGAAGGCCATCACTGTTTGCACCCCGCCACTTCAGCAGGAAGACTGTTCTAGGTGTACACCACTCTTTCAGTGAGGTACTTCCTCACATCCTTTCTAAATTTTCCCCTTCCAGCTTCATAGCATTTCCCCTTGTTCTCGTGCCCCTTCTCTTCTGAAAAATACACCACTCTTCTATCTTATTTACCCTGTGAGTGTGACGCTTGGCCAGCCGGTTATGATTGCTCTATGATATTTGGATACAGAATGCGTTATTGAGCGTCTCTCATGAGACAGCCTGTGGGATGACCCCCACAGGTTTCAGTTAAAATGACAGGATATATGTTAAACAGCAGAACTCTGTAATGTGATTAACTTCCAAGACATTGCATTTAATGACCTGTTGCTTCTTTGAAGCTGGGAAACTAAAATATACATTTTATGATGTCTTCAGAGGAAGAACAGTTAATTTCAACTGGTGTTAAAAAGCTATATGACATCTAGGTGAGAAAACTGCGGAGCTGTAAAAGGTCTTTTGATATGGGCTGGGAACAGGAACTGCTCATAGATCACAGAGAAGGAACTGGGAAATCACAGATTTATAATTTGGGAAATTAGTTTTTGCTGATGTCACCTTATTTAATATACCTCCTGATAGGACATCCTGTGTGTATTATTTTTTTTATTTAACAAGGAGGAGCTAGGTGACATCATGGAAAAGGTAGGTATAGAGACAGTTTAAACTGTTCCGTTCCTGATCTTTAGACACATTTCTTTGTGGGCTCCTAGAAACAACATCTAACTTTAAGCACTGTAAGAAGGTATACATTAGATAGGAAAGTCTAATTGTATTGTGCTAGGAGTTTATGTTTGTACTTTAACCTTGCTATTTTAAGTGATTGTATGCTTTGTGACATAGAGTTCTGTGTTTACATTTTACATATTTTCTATCCATTTTTAAGTAAACCTCTTATTTTAAAGAGACTGCCTGGTGTGCCTTCGAAATTCTTTCTTTTGCTTGTGAAGTATAGATGGTTAAAGTTGACAACTGTTCCTAAGCTTAATGGTGTTACTGAACTAGAAATAAAGTAAGACATACCCAAGGTCTTTCATACAGTTTTAAGGGTTCATTTTGGATACCTGGTTAGGTGCCCTTCAGCAAAAGATATCTGGCATTCCCCGAAGAGCAGAATTATCTGAGCCTGTACATTCGGGTATGCTAGCATAAGGTTCACAGTCTGAATCCCCCCAGAACTTGAGACCAAAGGTGATTCGGACCCACAAGCAGACAGGAGGGTTACCCTGTTCTGTTACCTGTTCACAATACTTTGTTCGGAGGTCGGCACTGTGGGAGCAGAGGGCTTGACCTGCTGAGTGGGGTTGTGACAGTGAGTACCTACAGGTCTCTATCATGTTCCCCCTCTCCCTCCTCTCTTTAGGGGAGTGTACATATTGAGATCCCTCAGTCTCTGACAGAAGAGAAGAGAAAGTGAGGAAGGTACAAATCACTAAAGCTGTGAAAACGGGGCACTGCTGGGGACTGAGAAGCTGCAGGATCCCTCCAAGGTACCGCACATACACCATTGCCTAAAGTAAATCAGATCTGTAGAGGCTGGGAACTGAGTGGCTGTGAGCTCCCCACAGCTAGTACTTTAGTGCTACTGCCTATAGGAACTCCTACAGAAGAAAGAAGAAGCTGGAGTAGCTGTGGGCTTCACCCAACCAACACTACTTATGCCATCACCTACAGAGACTCCTGCTGGAAGATACTGTGGCAAGGCAGAGAATCTGGAAGTTCTCCATCAGCCAGCATTTTTACTTCATTGCATATCATGACTCCTACTTGGA
The DNA here is from genome assembly GCA_016271365.2 of Neoceratodus forsteri. Classification (NCBI taxonomy): domain Eukaryota; kingdom Metazoa; phylum Chordata; order Ceratodontiformes; family Ceratodontidae; genus Neoceratodus; species Neoceratodus forsteri. Next base: position 944,323,908 of record CM057451.1, on the reverse strand, counting down.
CTGCAATATGTAGAAGCTCAGTCAAAGCTGGAATTCTTTCGCCACTGTAATTATAGAACGGGTGACTACAGCCAGAACTGCCTGGCCTCAAAAATGCAGACTTGTCTTGCTCAGTTTTACATTTATTTATTTTGTTGCCTGGCTCAGTTAACTGGGACCAGGTCACTTTCACTGGAGTTGCAATACAAAGAAAAACAGATTAGGAGGAAATCAATTTCCATACAGCGTAAATAATCCATTCCTACTTTTCCTGGGGCAGAGAAGACTGTAAATGTCCACTTTATAAAAGAGATATGTAACCTATAAGTCAATTTTTTTTTATTTACAACCAGCTGAGATGCACCATCTCATTTCCAGTGGGGTCCTGCTTCTACCCATTTCTACAGCTGGGTAGACTGGTGCACTGAGAGGTTAAGTGACTTTTCAAAGTTGAATATTTGGCTCTAGCTGGGTTTGACCCTGTAATTTCCTGTTTCCTAACCAAGTGCTCTAACCACTAGAACACAGCACCCTTGCAAATGACAATCAGCAGTGAACAGTTATAAGGGACACTTGCTGAAAGTGCAAAAAGTCCTGGAAAATGACTGCACTTTCTCTTTATTTCCTGGGTATAAGGCAAGGTTTTACTACTGTTCCAAGCAACCCTAAAAGCTATGCTTGGCACTGCACACTTACTTTTTCTCATATAGGTTTCGGTTCCTGAGCCAGGAACGTTACCTTTTTGTTCTGGTTTTGGCTCCCTCCCAGCACAAACTGCCACTCCTTTCACTGTTGTGGCCAGCAGGGATCCACAGGAGGTACTCCCAAGAGAGTGACAGTGACTGTCAAATAGATGGCTTGAGGTACATGGTATTTTGGCCATGTTTTGCCCCATCCAGCACCCAGGCAGTGCTACGACAGGCCTTGCACACATGCAGTTTCCTCCTGCAGAGAAGGCAAGCTCCCTGGCCAAGAATAACATGAGTTCACTGGCTCGGTGTAACATGGTGCCGACCCTCTACTGGCTGGGAGCACTGCCACGCAGCAGCCGCTACCCTGGGCCACCCAGCCAGCTCCTGAGTTCACTCCCGAACCTCGGGTCACTGGTGTGAGAGTACAGCACACTACTACTGGGCCATCACATGACTTTGCACACTTCTATTTAACTTAAAGGGGAAACTCTCAACTTCCCTAAACTAATGTGTAGGCATCTAGAGGTCCTGATTAAGCAAACAGACAAGAAAAATAATCATTTTTTTATTACGTACAGCACTGAAAAGAGCATTTTAGATTTGCTTTATCTTGCAAACCGTCACCCAATAGCCAGCTTTAACTCCCTGGAACTCCTGCAGCCAAGTCTCTGATGATGTGAACGGAGGGCTGACTGGGGATGTCTGTTACTTTGCAAAAGCTTTTAATATATAAGGGGGGGGCCTCTGGGAGTTAGGATCGGCAGTCACGGTAGGCCAAGGCCTGCTGTATTAACCAGATATAAAGTGATGTTTAAAATGCTTTAAATAATACAAAACTTATTTTTTCTTGGTGGTTAGCTTAACTGAGACCTCCAGGTTCCTGCACATTAGTTTGGAGAACGTGAGAGTTCCACTTGAACTTATTCAGTCACAGGCAATCAGTACACTTGGAGGAGGCATACCAGAAGAGCAGACTGGGACAAAAAGCAGGATGTGAAATACATAGGATACAAGGAGAAAACACATTTCCAAATAGTTTGGTTTCTATAGCTCTCTCTAAATCCACTACATACAGACACTCAGAAGCCTCAAATGAGATGCAAAGTATCGTGGGTATGCAAACCCATGTGTAGGGGGTAGGCTGACAAAGCTTTTCCAAAACAAAAGTCGCCAGGCTTTTACATCAGATTTAGTTAAGACCGAGAGCAACAAATGGCAGATGTGTTTCATCCTGCAGGGACCCCTCGCTGCAGCGCAGTCACTATCCCAATCAAATACCAAGTCACACCCTAACTCAGTCACATTACAATTAGCAGACTCAGCTACTGCTCCTGCAGTGAAAGGGTTAAAAAAAAAAGTTATCTGGGACTGCTGTCAGCTGTGAGACTGATTGGGCAAAATTATTATACTGAAGATCCTTCACAGAGCTTCAAGGAGTTAATTCAAGGGACAAGATGCAGAGTAGACTGAGGTCTGGTGTTCAGTGACAAGCTACACGGTAGACTGTGGGCTGGTGTTCAATGTCAGTCTTCGGCTGCTGCTAAATGTAGTTTATTCACACACTAGAGTATTCGTTTATCAGACCCAGTGCAAAAGACGGTCTTGGTTCTCTGAGGTCCTGAGCTCTGGGTTGCCATGGCAACACTGGCTGACTTCCCTTGGTGATCCTGCACAGGTGCAGGGAGCAAGTAGGTCAAGCAAAGGGATAGGTTTACTCTGCAAACATTGCTGGGAGCTATTGTGCTAAACTGTCTGCCTCTTCAGTAGGTGGGGAGCATAAATCAGTTACAAAACAGATAAACTCCCTCACCTCACCTGTGGATTCTGTCTAAAATCTCATTCTGGTTTCCACTGCAGCTAAGACTGTGCCTCAGACGTCTGACCCAGGATCCGTTTATTACCAGTAGGGATGTGTGAGTAAGGAATAATAATTTCCTAATACCACAAATATTAGGCATCATAAATATATGTCCAAATAGTAAATCATTCTCACGTTCTGTATTCAGCCAAGGTTATTTGGGAATTAATACAAAAACAAATGTTCCCCTCCCTAGGTGGCCAGGGCTAGTTTCCTGGCCTCCATAGTTCCCAACCTGCAACATTTTCCCAACCACCATCCCCTTCCCTGGAGTCCCACATGGAAAAGAAAGTGATGGCTGGTTTCTGGCATCTTGCCAGCCGGTGGCAGTCTTTAGAATGTCAACTTCTCCCTTGTGCAACTACCTCCATTGAGAAAACAGTAAATATTTTGCCTACACCCATTATCACTGGCAGAGGTGGTGCAAACTGAGAGAGGACCTTAAAAAAGGGGGTGAGATGGTCTAGTGATGTGACAGCAGCGTATTGCTCTGCAATCTGGTGAAATGGGTTCGCATTCTGGCCACAAAATCCCAGACTGAGGTCTGCTGGGGGCCTGATGTGTCACTTCTGCTGAGGATCCTAGGGGCAGAGAGGGTGGGCAACGTGGCATTTGCAAACCCTCTGCTGGCCAACTAAGAAGCAGCATTGGTGTCACCTGTGAAGGTAGATATGTGCCAGCCTGCCCTCCTGGCTGGATGAAGAGAGCAGCTGTGGAGTCCCCGATCTTTTGGGGTTGGAGACAAGATGAACTAATGGTGTATAAAATGGGGGGGAAAAAAGAAAAAAATGGGGAGACATGGAGTAACATATGGCATGTTAATGCCAGCATGCACACACACCAAATGGCTTACGGCGCTGCACTGGTTGACTCATCCCACATTCTGGGATTCTCATGGAAAACAAAGACGGAACCACAGCCATGGGGGATGTAGTGCAGCGGAACCTGAATGAGAATGGAACAGAGTGATAGCATCAAGGTGGGAGTCAGTCATCAGTGCAGGTGGAAAGCTGCTGCACCCTGAAGAGAACCAGATTAAGGAAAAAGGGTGGAAATTGTGTGGTGCTAGTGATTAGACCAGTGGATTGTGAAATGGGCTATTAAAGGTTCAAATCTCACCAAAGCCACTTTCTAACCTTACAGAGATTGCCTCCCCCAAACCGCACTCCGACTGGCCATCAACTCTTCCGTCCTGTCCCTAGTGGACTATGGCCTATCTATCTACGCTGCGGCCGACAATACTGCCCTCACCAGAATCCAGACCTCGATAAATAAGGCCTACAGGCTCCTGACCGGTGCATCCCTCCACACCCATACTTGCCTGCTCTATTCCACCGCCAACCTGCTCACCTTGGAGGAGTGCCTGCACTACCAAACCTGCTTACTTGCCAAAAAATCCCTGCTAGGACTCTCCCCTCCAGGGGTCACCGCGTCCCTGCGGCTTGCATCCCCATCCGTTGCCACCCGTAGCTCAGTTAAGGCCACCTTTCTGGTGCCCCGTACCAAGACCTCCCTAGCCCAAAGGTCCTTCCACTACCGCGCCCCCACATGGTTCAACTCCCTCCCGCTCTCTGTCACTAAGTCTACCAAAATTGGTCCCTTTAAAGTTGCCCTCCGTAACCACCTCTTTGGCACCAGAAGCTGTAGTTGCCCTTAATCAACGTAATGTTGGGGTCCCTCCCCGTTTCTTGCCCATGGCCTTGACAATGTCCGTTGAACTTCTCCCCCCCCCCTTTTTTCTTCTCTTTTCCTCACCCCTGTTCCCCCCCCCCTCACCCTTCCACTTAGGTATTTCCCCGGTATGACCAGGGTTGTGACTTCTACTATTGTTATACTTTATACGATTGCTATTTACTGCATGTAACTTTATCCCGTAAACCACTGTTATATTGTGTTCTTTTTGTTATCTGTATTGCACCTGTATGTTACCACTGTTGTATCTCACACTGTAACCGTGTCTACCCTCCCTCCGACAAGGTGCCTTTGTAAATGAGTCCCTGGCTCAAAGGTTGTAAATCCGACTTTCAAAAATAAATAAAATAAAAAATTACTATGTAACCTTGAGCACGTCACTTGATCTCCTGTGTTTCAGTTCCTCCCAGTGGAGGGAGAGACAGACAGACACACACACACACACACACACAAGATGAGATGTTGCATGTCATTTGGGCTACCTTGGGGAAATAAAACTGTTAAAAAGAGAAACACAGATTGATTGCATTAAACCTGGCACAGCTGGGTCTCTCTGGAGATTAGGGAGAACTGGTTCAGAACCACCTAGAACCTATGTCATTTTCTGTAACAGAATTATATCAAAACAATTTTCCAGATTCTGTAAAGTTCTGAACATTTTTAAAACACTGATTTTGGAGGAGCTTAATATTCTGCTTCATCAGGTCTTTATCTAGTAAAAAGACTTCTGGTAAGTAAAAAGACCCGCACGGAGGTGGGAGGTAGTTTCCTGCCACTCCATATTATTTGATAGATTCCTTTCTCTTCACTGACAATAGCTTAAGGGTAGATAATAATGGTTAAAACAGTTTTAGTACTTTGAATAACAAGATTTAGAAAGCTCTAGTAAGGCTCAGTTAACTGTGAGAACAATTTATGACTTATCAGAACCTTTCAGAACCTCTTGTGGTTTTTCCATCCCTACATCACCTGCCCTCTGCTTGACTGCTGCAGAGCACATGCAAACCGTGATGTGGAAGTCACAGTTTGGCAGGACCAGGGGTCTCAGCAGCAAGACCCCTTCAGGGAGGCAGTATAGCGCAGTGGATTAAGGCTCTGAGCTGCAAGTCTGGTGACATCCAGCAGACCAGACCTGGGTTTGAATCCCACAGCTTCCACTTGCATACTGTGTGACTCTGAGCAAGTCACTTAACTTCCCTGTGCTCCCAGGTCGCACCTGTAAAAGCTTTCAGCTTAGTGTGCTACTCCTGGTTAAACAACTAAAAAAGAAAAAAAGAGAGGGAAGGGACTACATATGCACGACTACAGACTGACTGACCACTCAAGAATCAGAACGGCAGAGGCTGTATTGGCTCTGCTCCAGCAGAAGGCTCCAAAGCAGGCTACCACCCCTCTCAAGCTGACATCACAAAAATGTAGAGGGCTGGGACACAATTTTCAAAGGGCCTGACATGGCCTAGGGACTAAGTGCCAATGTCCAACTCCTTGGCACAGGGACAAATCACTGCGCTGAGAAAATACCATTTTCAGTATGTTATGCGCAGGGGCCGCATTCTCCTTCTTTCCTGCAGCTATAGAAAAAAAAATACTATGCTTGGCCATAGCAGGGGCCAGATTTTTGAAAGTGGAAAAATTGAGCACATGCAAAAAAAAAAAAAAAGTTACATATTGGAGTGTTTCTTAGCATAAAAGCAATTATTTCCACATGGGCACAATTTTCAAAAAAGTTGCCATTTTACAACTTTTTACACAATTTACGCAGCTTGTACCTATTTTTTTTTTCTGCAACTGTGTAAAAATGCTATGTCTACTACCAGGTGTAACTTCTCCCCCCCAGCTATGAGGGAAAAATGGAATAGGCTGCCCGAGTGCATGTGGATAAAATTGTGGTTGCACAAGGAAACCCTCCCTTGCATAACCTTTTTTTCCCCACACATGCACACTTTTTCCACTTTTGAAAATCTGACCCCTGGCGTTCAAATTGTGGAGCAAATAATGGCCTGAATGTGATGAACAGCAACAACAAAGTACAATCACTGTTAGGATCAGCAGAGCTCAGTTGTACTACATTAAAAAAAAAAAAAAAAAAAAAAATTCAAACCATTCCATTCTGTGCTGTAAAGTCTAGTTGCATGAAAGTGGTTTTCTCCTTGCAGTTCAATTAAAGCTGTGGCTTATTCAGGATCTGAAGTTACATGCTATGCTTGAGACATCACAGCTATCTCCACAGCAACTGACGGTATGTGTTCCAGGTGAGGCATTATGACTGCAGCTCCTGACTCTGCCTCAGCTGTAAGTAAACCGTACGGATCAATAATACTGTTTTCATGTAGATATCATTGACACAACAGAAATGATGGGCCTCCCGATGCTTCAGCAGATGTTCATCGTGCTTATGTGCTAGCGACCTGAGTCCGGGAGAGGACTCATACAGCCAGGACTAGTGCAGACAAGGCTGGGGAGTGTTACTTGACTGCAGCGCGTGCCAGCCAGAGTAGGAAAATGTCCAGGTTCCAGCACAACAGTGGCCACTCGGGGGAGCCAGCCCCCTTGTAAGGGGGTGGTGTCAGCCTGAAATATGCTGCTACATTCAAAGCCATCGGCAGCATGGCCCGACATCAGGGGATGTGAACGATAAGTGGAAGGAAGTGAGAAAACAAAAAAAGATATATGCTCCAAACCATGTAAATGACAATTGCTGGCTCCCTCAGACCCAGCTCCATACAGATCCCAACCAGCTCGACAGTGGTGCAACAGGGCCATGGGGCTGGGTAAGTCAGGAGCAGGTAGCAACTTGAGGGCCAAACAGCTCTGTTGAAAAACAAAATAATAAAGAAAAGAAGGGCTCTAAATGCAATACATTTTGAAATGTTCTGTAATAATGGAGTGCTACTGAGGCCAGCTGTAATTTGTTTACTGATCACTGGAGTCCGTCTTTACGTGTTTGAAGTGTACAGAAATTGTTGCAACATCATGTGAAACATTATCAAGTCTTAACGGAGCAAGAGGAAATTCAGTTGAGAAATGTGTCACACTATGTGTGACTTGTATCACTTGTGAGATATGGAGCTTATAGGAAGGTGAGGACCTACCTTGCCGTGCTGTGTATTCATTATCCTCGATCAGTCGGGCCAGTCCGAAGTCGGCAATCTTACATACCAGGTTGTCCCCCACCAGGATGTTGGCTGCCCTCAGATCTCTGTGGATGTAGTTCATTCTCTCAATGTAGGCCATTCCAGAAGCGATCTAAAGGCAAGAGACTGGCATCACAACACAGCGCCATCACACCCCCACTAGTGGATATTGCAAAATCGCACCAGATACTCTCTTGGGCTAGCAAATGGCAGTTGTTGCAGCCTAATCTGGGTTTAAAAATTAAATTTGCCAGTAACACCACCTCATCAAAATCACAGATGTTTGCCCCCGTTTGTGGGAAAACGATGCAGCACTGTCCCCTGTATAAGGTTCAGGATGCTGTTTGATGTAAATGACTGATACTGTTTGTCAGACAGGTATGAAAGGTTGCTGGTTCAGTGACAGCTTACTGCTCTGCCACGTGGAAGGTCAGAGCATGAAAGCAAGAGATGTCTTACTCAGAAGGGAGGGGTTATAGCTGTGCTGCTACATGGGAAACCATGGGATTTGAAGCAACCTTGGGTCCCTTGCTCTGTGGTGAAGGAGAACTACAACTGTCCTGCCACATGGGTAATCATGGGATCAGATGAAACCTTGAGTCTCGCTTTCAGGTGAAGGAGAGCTATGGCTGTGCTGTCAGGTGGGAAACCATAAAATTGGGTGTGACCCTGGGTCTCTTGTTGCAAGGTAAATGAGACATTGAGCCGTGCTGCCACATTTGCAACCATGGTATCAGAAGCAACCTTGAATCTTACTTTAATGTGAAGGAGAGCTACAACTGTGCCGTCAGGCGGGAAACCACAGGATCAGAAGCAACCCCGAGTCTCTTGCTGTAAGGTAAAGGTGAGCTACCCCAAGGTGGTAAACCACAGGATTAGAAGCACTCTTGAGTCTCTTGCTGTAAAATGTAAGAGCTGGTTACTCACCTGTAACCATAGTTCTAGGAGTGGTACAGTATATGGTTCACATTCACACTCTGGCAGTTGCATGGGAATGATGTTATTGAACAGAACGTCTTTAAGTTAAGCTCCTCCCCCCACCCGAGTGGTATATCCCCCGCTGATTCTGCCCTGTGATATCAGATTTCGCACGCTGGAAGCAGGATTAGGTGCTACTTGCCTGGGGAGGCTGGATGGGTTGTGTGGATGTGAACCATATACCACTCCTAGAAAGGACAGTTATGTACTTACCATAACAGTAGATCTTCTAGAGAATCTTTTTCATCAGGCCACATCCTTGGAACTATACCTCCGTCAGCATTAGGACCACAAGGAAACATTTGTAGGCCATCAGTCAGGGGCCACCCACAATGACATCATGCATCAGCATCTACATAAATGTGGGCAGCCCCACTTCTCCTCATTTCCCCACTGGAGATCATGCTCGTAGGACCTCCCTCTAGGGAACGAGGAGACAGTCCAGCACTCTGCATACCAGATGAAACTGACTGCTGGACAATACAGCAATTAAAAGAACAGGACAATAGTCTGAACGCAGTGGTGGCATTAAGCACATGCAAGCCACACAATTGCATGGGCCCCCCCAAAGGCAGTGAGGGGCGCCCTGCCTTTCAGATGACTGTTGCAGAAATGTTACATTTTTTCAATGCTTTCTGTGCCTGTGCGCCACATTACTCCATCCCAACCCAACCCCCAGCCCCCGGACACCACCGTGTTGGACAAAAGATCCTCACCCTTGATGTGTGTATGCTGTGCCAGTAGTGATTCAAAACTCGTGGGGCACACAGAGTAAAAGAAAAGACTGTCAATAGGAGCTGGAGGATCAGTAGGCAGCCAATCGAGGAGCGAGAAAGGAAGAAAGTAGACCAATAGTGAGCAGGGGCGTTTCCACCAATGAGAGGTGGGCGTGGAACGGAAGACAGTCTATCTCCATACATTGTACAAGAGCCAATGAAAACACTCAAACAGATCCAGCAGCAGGCAATCATGATCAGCGTGCCCACTAGATTTTGTTGTGGTGGTAATAAGGCATGGCAAAAGGATTTTCCTTGCTCTCTCTGAGTGACTGTGAGAGGAGCTGACTGACTTCTGTGTCGCCGCCCGGCCACCCTGCTCTCGACCCAATATGCCGACCATCACACCCAGTCCCATCCCGGATCATCTCTCTTTCCGACTTGCGAAGTTCAGTTGCAGTCTGTTGCTGCCGAAGGCCTGGAGCTGCCGCAGGCCTGCAGCCAGCCAGCCGCACACCAAGACCACATAGTCAACCAACAGCACCAAGCACCAATGTACAGACAGACACGCGAGCTGACTCTGCAGGCCATGGTCACCACACAACACCACCTGGAATCAGGACCATCCATCAAGCTGTGGTTGTCATCGTGGTCACGCTGAGCAGAGTCCAGACCAGTCCTCGTCGTCTCTGACTTCTCTCGCAGGCAGTGGCAGTCTGGTAAGGACTAAGGAAGCCTAGGGGTATTTTTATTTTTTGACACTTGTGTTGTTTATTTACTTGTTTGGGCCACTTGACTCCACAGGGCCAGGGAAGGAAGGGAAGGTGGGACAGGTAAACAAAATGTGTAGTGGTAAGTGGTGCAGGGAGGTAAGGGCTGCAAGCCGGAGCCCAGCCCAAGAAGATTCAGTTTGTTTGTTTGAAAGAATGGAAGAGAAGCTGTAGGAGGGAATCACCCCCCTTGGGCAACACATTTATGGGCCCCGCCATTCAGCTGTGCATGGGGCCTCCGCGGGTCAAAAGCCTCCACTGGATGAGGGGTGGGACAGCTTGGCCCGATGAAAGAGATTCTATCAAAGATCTACTATAATGGTTAAGTATGCAACTGTTCCATCTTCCTTGAAGATATCGCTTTCATCAGGCCACACCTTTGGAATGAGTCCCAAGCAGTACCAATAGCAAACAGTCTGGGTAGGTGAAGCCTAGAGGCTTATGACTGTAGGCCATGTCGTAAAGCTAGGCCAAATCCTTTTCTGGTATGAGAAAATGTCCAGACTGGAATGTTTAGAAAAGGAGTGGACATGAGGCCAGGTGGCAGCTGCTTAGATCTTCGCAGCAAAAACATATCTGCAACATGCAACATAAACCATACCAGGAAGTACCTCAGTGTACTGCCTATAATAAGCATCTTCATTTCAGAAGAAAACTAAACAACAAGCGGGGAGGACTTTCTGCAGTTCGAGTGTGGTGTGCAGAATATATGATAATTCTGTGCACAGGAAGGTGTAGAGCAATGTGTCCCCAGGACAGGCATGTTCCGGAAAATACACTAGAAGGTGGATAGCTTGGTAGAATATGAAAGTAGATGCCACCTTTGGGAAGAAGGGAGGACGTGTACAGAAAGACACTGTCAGTGTGTGAAATCAAGCCCTGAGGCTCACACACTATAAACTGGAGGCTGGCAATCATTCGATCAGAAGAGATTGCAGCAAAAAAGGAACACTTGCTAAGAGAGGAAGCATAAGCTATAACTTGGGGCTGGCTCTAGAGGAGCCAAAGGCTGTGTCTGCCACAAAAGGCAAAGCCCAAATCAGGACTCACATGTAAAGACCTACTAAAAATGGTCAGGTCACCCCCCAGAGGCCCACCGGACTACAAGACACAGGCACATGACAAGGTTGATACAGCTGACGAGAGTATCCTGATGAAGGAATGCGGTACACCTGATCCTCATATGAGTAACAAGTATTCTGATGTCCACCTGGATGGGAAAGAAAAAGGTTCCCATTTAGGGGAAGCCTTCCACAAAGCAAAACTACCCCTGTGAAGAAAAGGCAGGCCTGGTGGAAGGTTTCCTGGCAGCCACCAGAACAGCTGCCACATCAGTGGATAACCCAAAACGAGCTATGGCTATGCATGTAGGAGTCATGCCTGGGGATGCACTTTCTGAACTGCTCCAAAAGCAGGGCCAGACAGGCTGTGTTTACTAAAGTGTGTATTAAGAAAAGTATGTAGCACATCAGCTGAATTCACTACTCCAAGCCAAGAGTAGTGCCACAAACAAATGCCAGAGGCCGCAGCCACGGCAGGGGCAACAGAGGAGTCATATACTGTGCAGAGCAAAGGTTTACCCACATCAACCTCCCACAAGGATTGAGGAGCTCCCTTTTGGCAGTCCCTTCTGGTGAGGCCTATGCAGCAGCCTTCACCGACTTCTATAAGGCACTGTGATACATAATTATAGGAGCCTGGAAATTTACTCAACACGCAGACCCAGAGAAACAGAAGCATATGTGCTATTGTCCAGAACATCCAACCTCCTGTAGTCTTTAACGGGAAGCCCAGGATCTATAATGGGTAGTTGGGTGAACAGTTGGGATAGCTTTCGGCTTATACCAGGCTGTAGGAGTGGCATCCCTTTTAGGAGAATCTTGCTATGCTCATGATCAGGGCAATCTCATGCAAAGGACATATCCAAGTGTCACAGCAGGGTGTTATGCCAAGAAAACAAGATTAGCACCAAGAGGGCTAGTACACAGACACTGGTCCCACTGTACTCAGAGTGGGCACTGTGAGTTGCGCATATGCAGGGAGACCTGGAACACTGTGACGGCAGCCACTGCCATTGTACCCAGTAGACATGGAAAGCCAAAGCTAGACATAAGGATGGTAGCATATAAGTTGTGCATCAATAAGCAGTCAGTCTGCCCTATCCTGTGTCAGATATGGACAGCCCATGAGTGAGTTCATGACTGCCCTTATGTATGGCAGACACTGGCAAATGGTCAGTACTGACATTGGTGTGTGCATGGTCACTCAGAATACCTTGACCATCTGTCTAGTACGAGGTAGATGTTAGGAGAAGTTGGCACCTAGAGAGGACTTGAGAGAGCCCATTATTCAGGTAAAGACAGATCTACAGGCCTTCCTTGTGTAAGGTTGTGGCTGCTACTGTCAATCACAATTTGGTCAGGACTTCCTCCGACTTATGAACTCGTTGGTCCTCACACAGCTGGTTGCCTCTGCGACACATAATTGTGGTCACTCATTAGACCTGGTCTTTCTACTGGATGTGGAAATCTCTGATAGGATGGTGGAACCAGTCGGGTGGTCTGACCATCACGCTGTAAGATTCAATTTCCGAGCTACCCCCAATAGACCTGCTCCTGTGGAGGTGGTCCGGTACCGCCCTTTGAGGGGTTTAACCCTTGATGGTCTGATGACAGTGCTGGACCTATCAGGATTACCAAATGCAAGCGTGGGTCCAGATAATCTGTTGCTAGCTTATAATAGGGCTGTGATGGAGGCGCTGGATTCCATTGCTCCTGTCCGCGTTTGTCCCCTTACCCTTCGCCTGCGGCCCCCCTGGTGGGACTCTGAGGGAGTTGCGGCGAGGGGGACGAAGGTTGGAGTGTCGCTGGCAAAAATCAGGCCTTGATGCTGACAAACTTAGATTGATGGACCATTATAGGATATCAATCATCTGTCTCTCATAAAAAGGCAGAGTTCCTGTCCAGGGAGATAGCCGCAGCACAGAATCGACCCTCTCAGCTCTTCTGAGCTGTGCAGTCCAGCCTGTCTGCAGATCCAGAGAGTGTTTTCACAGGAACAGTGTGATGAGTTTGCTCGATTCTTTGCTGATAAGGTGGCTGACATCAGGTCCGAGATCCGACTGGCTAGCTCCAATGGAGGTGGCGGTGGTCGGTGGGAGGTTACAGTTCCTCGGTTTGACTGTTCCAACTTTGACCGGTTGGAGATTGTAGATGTCATGCAGATTGTCCAGAGTATGCGGCCGACCTGCTATGGTTTGGACCCAGGCCCAACCTGTCTCCTTGTGGGGTGTGTTGAAGTCATCGGCCTGGTCCTAGTGGAAATTATCCAGTGTTCGTTAGAGACAGGTGAGTTTCCAGACTCCCTGAAGGAGGCGATAGTGTTGCCCCTCTTTAAGAAATCTTCTCTTGACCTGAATTGTCCTGCCAACTACAGGCCGGTCTCTAACCTCCCCTTTGTAAGGAACCTTACTGAGAAGGTAGTCATGCTGCAGCTGGAGAATCATCTTACCATCCATGATATCTATGATCCTCTCCAGTAAGGATTTCGGAAGAGGCATAGCACGGAGACTGCCCTTGTTTGGGTGCTCAATGATCTCCTGATGGCGAGGGATCAGAAGAGGTGTTCCATCTTGGTTATTCTTGATCTCTCTGCAGCATTTGACACCGTGGACCATGTGGTATTGCTAGAACGTCTGCGGATGATCTGTGGTCTGTATGGTACTGTCCTCAGATGGTTCCATTCTTTCCTCACCGGCAGATCCCAGAGGGTGGTGTTGGGGATCTATTTCTCCGACTCGGTCTCCTTGCCATGTGGGGTACCGCAGGGCTCTGTGCTGTCACCCATGTTGTTCGCGGTGTACATGATGCCATTGGAAGATATTGTAAGGTAGTATGGGTTGGGATTCACTGCTACGCAGATGATACCCAACGTAACCTTTCTTTGTGCCCAAGCAGGATAGTGTGGTCTCTATGTTTAACAACTGCCTCGCTGAGATCCAGGACAGGTTGAATCCAGATAAGACCGAGGCTCTGGTGGTGGATCTGGGCCATTGGGTAGAGGACCAGGACACTCTCTAAGCCGGGTAAGCATTCCGGCTGCTCCAGAGAAGCACTGCATGGCTCTGATAGGCTGCCGCCTGCTGTCACCCTCCTCTAATTGGACCTCTGCTCTCCACTCGGCCACTAATTGGCCCAGCATTTTTCCTATTGAAACTACAGTCTCTGGGCTTCTGCACCCATTGCTTTGCATTGACCGTTGCCGAAAATCGTGGCCCGCCCTCCCTCCCCCACCACCTACCTATATTAAATAGGCTTTAGCTCCATCCATTTGACCTTGGAATCCACCCTTCTTGAACCCTATTGGGCTCACATACTCTGGACCTCTCCCCACTGCAGCTTACTCTACCTCTCCTTGCTTCACCTCCCGGGTTGGTTCTTGCCCTACAGACCCTCTCAACTAGCTCTACACATTCCCCCTAAGCACTATGGCTCTACCCCTTCTGCCTCTTCATCAATTTCTCTTTTGCTCCCTGTTACCGCTGTTTTCCTGCCTGGAGCTAGATACCCCTCTCTTCCACTGCACTACATGATTGACCATATCTACACCTACTCTGGCACCCCTCCCACTGAGCTTGAATATTCTCTCCCATCCTCTTCTGGGGATGGCTGGCAACACCTGAAGAACCATTACAGAGTGGTATATGTTCATCTGCTCCCGTTCTCAACACTGGCTCACATTACTTCACTTTGGGACCAAAGTCAGAATCACCACAATAGATCGTGCAGGAAATGGGTGAACAAATCCTCCTTAACTCAATTAAGATGGTACATTTTGAAGCTTCTGCTACTCCTGCTGCTGCTATCTGGGAATGTTCACCCTAATCCTGGTCTTATAATCCCTAGCTCTGACCATCAACCGAGGCACCCAGGGACTCTCACCCTTGCATCTCTCAACATCTGCAGTCTTCTGCCTAAACTTTATGCCCTGCAAATAATCACGAACCAACACAACCCAGATATCCTTGCAATTGTTGAAACATGGCTATCACCCAAAATTCGTGATACGGCTATTGCCCTGCCAGGGTACAACGTCTTCAGACGTGAGTGACAGGAGTACAAAAAGAGGGGGAGGCTGGGCTTTATACCTCAAAGACACCCTTCTGGGTCACCGCCTACCTACCCCCTCTCGAGCTCAGCTACACAGATCCTACCTATTAAAATTGTGCTGGCAGCTCAAAACAAAGCCCTGACTGTTGCTTCTGTTTACATTCCTCCAAAAGAACAAGGTAAAGGCCTCAACTCAGTCTTAGACCTCATCTGTGCCCACACTCCCTGACACTGAGTCAATCCTAATAGGTGATTTTAACAACAGTTGGCTAGCCATTGACATGGGAGGCCTCAAGGATGCCATCTCAGTGGCCATCCTGGCACAGCTGGTAGTCTCCCCCACCAGACATAATTATAAAACTGGCACAAGTACTCTTCTGGACTGGATACTGACCAGCCGTCCTTCCTGCATCTCAGATGTTTCCATCCTTCCGGATACTCTAAGTGACCATTCCCCAGTCATCTGTGAATGGTCGAATAAATTCTGCAGCCCCCTAAATTAATCAACAGTAGAGTTCTTCCTCGTGGATAGTTGAAACACCTCAAATCCCACCTCCAACACCTTGCTGGTCTCCTATATTCAACGCTTCAGATGTCAACTTGGCCTTGGATTTTTTCATCAACTTCTTCAATGCTGAGTGTGACACCTATGCCCCGTACAAAAGGCGTAAAGTCAAAGGCCTTTGCAATCCTTGACTCACCGCTGAACTACTTATGGATCTGAAAGCAAGGGGCCTCCTCTGGCTCCGGGTACAGGCCACAGACAATCAAGCAGATATTCAGAAGTACAAACGGGCTCGAAACGACTGCACTAAATCAATCAGTCAGATCAGAAGAAAAAAGTTTCCTACAGAGATGCTGTCACAAACACCTGGAGAAAGGGTTAATCCTTCTGGGACAATCTTAAAGAAGTAACTGGGAAGCAGCCAAAAACCACACCCACTATGCTGGACATTGATGGTGTCATAACTCTCGACCCTACTACAATCACAAATACTTTCAATACTGCGTTCTCTGACCTTAGTAATGTTCTCCCTTTGGACTTCTTCAATGATGACCACCCTCCTACTCTCACCCCCAGCCCACAACCCCCTTCCTCAAACAGCTCTCCGTTCTACTTTAAAGAAGTCAGGGCGCATGAGGTCTGTAAATACGTCTCTTATACAATCGCCAAATCCAGAACTAGTGGGGATTCACTCAACCTCAAGCTGGTGTCCCTCACCCTTGATGAAGTGCTACTTCCACTAACAAAAATGTTCAATCTTTCCCTCGCCCTCAGCCAGTTCCCTGACAGATGGAAATCCGCCACAGTAACCCTGGTCCACAAAAGTTGGGACAAGGACCTGCATGTGAACTACTGGCCTATCTCCATACTCCCCCCCTTCTCTAAGGCCACTGAACGTATGGTATCTGACCAGCTAACAGAATACCTGGACAAACACAACATCCTATGCCCCCAACAGCACGGACTCCATTTAGGTCACAGTATTACATCTGCACTCCTTGAATTCACCGGTGCCATCCACAGCTCATTGGACAACAGCCTCCTAACTGGATCGGTCTTCATAGACCTGTCCAAGGCTTTTGACACTGTTCATCATCAACTATTAATCACACAGCTACTTTCTGCTGGGCTCTCACCCAAATCCACTACATGGTTCAAGAGCTACTTGGAGAACCACCCTCAAAGAGTGAAAATAGCTGATGTTCTCTCAGATGCAAGACCCGTTCGCTCAGGAGTTCCTCAAGGTTCCATTCTCGGGCCACATCTTTTTAGCCTCTTTCTGAATGATCTTCCACAATCGTGTCCTGAACAAATCCTCCTTTATACAGACAACAATGTCATCCTCTCCACTCATAAGGATCCGGGCCTCCTCCTAAAGAATCTGCAGCTTGCCTTCACCTCGACTGAAACTTGGTTTAGTATGCATAAATTGGTACTCAACTATAAAAAGAAAAACATGCCGATAGTCTTCTGCAGCCCGCACAACAAACATAGGCTCAATCCCATTGCGATCACAAACTGCCTTGGTGCAACCCTCGGACAGATCCAATCCTTTAAATATTTAGGTGTTGCCATCAATTGTAACCTATCATATGCTACGCACTTTGACAATGTTGCCAAGGCTGCCAACACCCGCATCGGCCTACTGTACAGACATAGGCAATGTCTTACCTCAGACACCTTAAGGATTGCAGTACAGAGCTCTGTAATCTCAATAATAGACTACGGGCTGATCATTTACGGCTCCGACTCTGCCACCGCCCTCAAGTGCATATCCATCGCACTAAACAAAGCTTGCCATCTCATCACCAGTGCCCACCGCCTCACCCACATGTGTGACCTCTATGTACAGACTAGGTGGCTTCAACTTTCAAACCAAATCAAGTATTAAACCTGCCTCATGGCAAAGAAAATAACATTAGGACTCGCACCCCCAGGTGTCCAAGCTCTTCTCTGCCCAGCACGAACTCCTCGCATTATCAGGGGCCCTGAATCCCAGCTACTGCATGTCCCACATTGCTGCACCACCCAAGGGCAAAGATCTTTTGTGCATAGAGCTCCTAGTTGGTTCAATGGTCTCAACATCAACATCTCCTCAATGCCAAAGCTTGGACCATTCAAATCCAGTCTCCATCACATTCTATCTGTATCTAGCTCCTGTGACTGTCCTTCCAAATTCTTCTACCCTCTCCTCTTTCCACCTAGTACTTATCCCTCTCCCACCTCAACTCCCACTCGCTCATACACCTACCCATCCTCCCCTACCACCCACCCACCTTCCCTACCCCTCTTTAGCACTTTGATATTTGACAAATGCATATGGCCACACCCTGCTAGTGTGTCTCTCTTCCATACCATGTTAACTCTGTTACCCAGACCTCCTTCTGCCATTTTTTTACCACTGTATTGAATGTATAACACTGTATGGAACTACCTGTAACCCTCTGTTATGCCTGTTATTCAATGTCTTGTGTGAATTTTACCTCCACTGACGTGGAACATTTGTAAAAGAGCCTTGGCTCAAAGGTACTTGTAATCCTAGATTCAAATAAAAAAAATTAAAAATAAACACAGGCCTTACAAAGCACAGGTATGCATTTAGCGACCCCTCTCCATGACACTGTAGATGGAGAACGGTGTGGGGGGGGGGGGTGAAGGCATAATTAAGTGCCCTGCAATAATGTGGGCTACCAGAAACCAGATACAGATGTCCATCAACCTGTGGGAAACTAAGCTGGCATGTGGAAATATGCCACTTCAGGGTATCCCGTAATATGAGTGAATTAATTTAAGTGAGTCAATTTGGGCGATGTCAAAATAGTGAGTGCAAAATGGGCTATGTGCAGTTAATAGCATACAGGAAGTACAGCAATACTGTGTCCATAGGGAGCAGTTGTTGCATACAGCATGTAGGGCTGTATTTGTTGGACCAGACTTCAGCTGGCCGGCTGGAGTAGTGGGTAAAGTCACCGCCTCTATGTCTGGAGGACCTGGGTTTGGGACTGGCTGTAGGGTTTTTATTTTTGTGTGTGTTTTGGTTGTACATTATTTTTTTAATTTGGGGTTGCTGAAGTCCCATTCCCCCACCCTCCCAACTGTGTATCCCCCCACCTGCAGGTTGCCCCACCAACATTCTCCCTCTGCTGACTGCTGTCTCCCTCTATGATGTAGCCCCCACTCCCAAGTTTCCCCTCTCCCCATTATCAACCCCCCGGAGATGATTATAATATAAAAGGGGGGTGCAGGGGGCATAGCCCTCCACATAAAAAGTAAGTAAATATCACCCCCCCATACAGAAAATTAGGAGCCATCGCTGTTTCTTCTGTTCGTTGTAGTGCACATTGCCGTTTTGGTTTTCAATGATGTGCATTCACTGTTCTTGTTATCGCCATTGTGGAGTCGCTCAAATCATACAGATCCCTACTTCAGTACCTTGGAGTACCACAGAAAGAAAAGAATGGAGGGCAAATTTGACACCCATCAAAATGCCAAGCAAGGCAACTATATCCCCATTAATATACAGTGCAGAATATGTTTTAAGCTGCATATGGGGAAAAACTGGGACCTCTGGGGTGGACTTGAAATCGTGCCCCACAGAGTCCATAGGACAGCCATAGTGTTTCAAAAGGTGCTGTGCTGTACAACCCTCCTTGCAACAACATCCTCCTCCCTGTCATAAGAGGAGACAGTGGCCCTGTCATTCATGGTGCAGTCAACAATGGGAAGAGAGAACTGCTCTGACAATGGCGGAGTTGGGGAGAAAGGAGGCAGTGACTGTGTACTGGCTGAAGACAGGGACTGGGCCTAAGACCCATGTCGACAGCAGAACAGGCACTATGGGTAAGCCTGCAATAACATGTGGGATAGGTGCAGAACCCCACCAGCACAGAGTAGACCTCAATGACACTTGTCTAAATAGTCATGAGTGATATAGGTGACAGTTGGGTGGATGTGCAACCCAACAATGAGAAACACCATGCTCTATATGCACAGTACTACGAGAGATAAATCCCCAAAAGGGAACACAGTCAACGGTTGGGGATCTGATAAGCGATGGTGGGCTGCGATCCCGCAGAAGGCCCATCAAAAGTAAAATACTGGCCATGTAGGCACTGCAGCACCCCAGGCAAGCCCTGACCATGAAATCTGGTCAATAGGTGCTGGGCTGGTAGTCAATGGTGGGTATCCACCTGGCAACAATAACAAAAGGCAGCCAGTAGGCAAGCTGGAAAGCAAGTCCCAACCAGTAAGCGAGGCAATAGTCTGAGGGCTGTACGTTGACGGCAGGCTGTGACCCAGCAACAACTTTGGAAATGTACTGGCCCTAAAGGCATGGTAGTGGTTAGAGCCAAGTCCCAACCACAGTGATTGATCGACAGTCATGGAGTTGATAAAGGTTGACAGCAGGTGAGACCCTGTGATGACGAGAACAGACTTCTGATGACTGAGCGTCGACGGCAGGCTGCAGCCCAGTGATGATAGCAACATACCGGCTGTATAGGTGTGGTAGTGCAGAGCAATGACTGAATTAGGCCTCTCCATTTGAAAGTCAACAGTGGGCATCAGCCCAGTGACGACGGTGACATATCAGCCGTTTAGGCACAGGAATGCAGAAACCAAGCCCCCACCTAGACATATGATGAATGGTTGGAGCAACATACCATCCGTATAGGATTGGTAGTGTTTAAGCCAAACCCTGCCCTTGGTGTCAGGATGACAGCCAGGGAGGTGATATTCACCACCGCCAGGGCGTATGGAGACCTCAGAGATAGAGGCGACTAAGGCCGCAAGGTGACACCGATCTAGAGGGTGGAAGACGGTGACCACTAGGTGATTGGTGGGGCAGGCGATGCGAATTTCCACAGTCCAATAGCCTTCCGTAGCTTGTAGAGATGCTTTGTAGCAGAAAAGGAGCTGCAGGAGATAGCAGGCGATGTCACCTGATGGCGAAGAGTCATGTTCAGCGGTCCTTACATCTGGTCCCAGTGTGAGAGGCCTCAGCAGCCAAAAACAGCATTAAGCTGTGCTCTTCACCTGCCTAAGCCGTAAAAACAACGATAATACCATCATGGCGCATGTAAAACGCTGAACAAACTCCTAGAGTTAATTATTTGATAATAAAGATAAAGAAGAGTGGTTGTGAAAGCGATGTTTCCGAAAGCAGGTCTGACGAGTGTGGGTGATGGCAGGAAAAGAACTGAGAAGAGATATGGCTGCCCAGGGCCGTGACAAGGGGGGTGCAAGAGATACGGTTGCAGTAGGGCCGACACTGCCAAGGGGCCCACTGCCTCAGAGGTCAGCATTAAAACCTTTCGTTGTCAGAGACAAACTTGTAACTTTTTTTTTGCACAGTATTTGTACATTGCTTATCCATTTGAAATTGGGTCTGTCAGCAGTGGCAGCTGTGGGGTCAGCACTGAGGAGTTCTACTTCAGTTTTAAGGGTTGGGGATACAGAACAAAGAAACAACAGGGTCCATTACTCAGACATCTGATCAAAGCAAATTACATTGTTCAGTTCCTTAATCTTGCAAGGCGGAAGTGGGCAACATAGGCAAACTACAGATGCTCTGCAAGACTGATGCAAAAGAACCTGCGCTATAGATAACTTTTATATGCTAATGGTTATTTAACACTCATTTGTGGGGAGATAGGATCCCACAAATTATTTTGCAGGGGAGCCCTTAAAGCCATTCACACAGCCCTGTGGCTACCCACGTAGATGCTGATGCATAACGTCGTCATGGGTGGCTCCTGGCTGACTGCTCGCAAACGTTTCCGTGTCGTCCTAGTGCTGCCGTCGGTATAATTCCAAAGGTGTGGCCTGATGAAAGAGATGTCCTAAAAGAAGATCTATGGTTACAGGTGAGTAACCTATTTTTCTAGGGGCATGGATATGGTTCATGTATCCACACTCTGGCAGACTCCTAGCAGTTCTCCAGAAGGAGGGGGGAAGGCGTGCACCCCTAGTTGGCAAACAGAGACTGGAGAACTGAGATTCTAAAACCCGTATCCCGACGTGACTCAAGGTCAATGCGGTTATGGGAAATGAAGTATGTGCTGACTTCCAGGTAGCAGCCCTACAGAGCCCCTGTATGAAGACATCCCTTGAAGCAGCCATGAAGCTGCGGTATGTCTGGTGGAATGAGCCCTAATCCCTACAGGAGGCTCCTGACCAGTCAACCTATAGCAGAAGTCGATGCAAGATGTGATCCACCTTGCAATCGTCTGCTTTGCTGCTGGTTTTGCAGGCGTGGCTTCAGTGTACGTGACAAAACAGCTGATGAGCCTGTTCCCAAGCTCCAGCTGTATGCTCAGCATAGTAGGATAGCACTCTCCGCAGAGCCAGGATATGGAGCCTGCGGTTGGCTTCCGAAGATGGGATGGTAAAATATACTGGTAAGTTAATCACTTGGTTAAGGTGACACTCCAATACCACCTTTGGCAGTAACTTCAGGTTGGAGCAAAGGACAACTTCGTCCCTGTGGAAGACCAGATAGGGCAGGTCCACTGAGAGCGCCTGGAGCTCCCCAATCCTTCTGGCAGTTGTAACTGCCAGTAGAAAAGCTGTCTTCCACGACAAGTGTGACAACTTCCGTGCATCAGCTCAAAAGGCTTGCTCATGAGAATAGCCAAGACCAGCAGTAAGTCCCGTGGTGGAGGTGGTTCAGCTGCCAGATGGAACAAGTGGTCAAGATCCTCATACAAATGCCCAACCACCTTCTTCTGGGCCACCATCGGCATACTGGCCTGTGCCCAGTAAGCAGAGATGGCTGCCAGGTGCACTTTTAGGGTCATTGTTCATAGTCCCAGTTGGGAAAGGGACCAGAGGTAGTCCAGGATGCAAGTCACAGGGCAGGCAGTAACCCATCATATGGGCAACTGAGACTGAG
Source organism: Neoceratodus forsteri (assembly GCA_016271365.2). Lineage (NCBI taxonomy): Eukaryota > Metazoa > Chordata > Ceratodontiformes > Ceratodontidae > Neoceratodus > Neoceratodus forsteri. The sequence goes on along the minus strand of CM057451.1, from coordinate 944,301,584 downwards.
TGACTCACATATGAGCGACTCAATCTCAGCACCTGTAATGTGAGCTACCCTGAAAGGGTAGCGAGGGAAAAAGAGCGAACATGCAAGTTAGCGAGGAAAGAATGGCTAGAAGGTAGGACGGCTAGAGGAAGGGGAGGAGTGAGGAAGGGAGTATGTGGGAGGCAGTGGTGTTGCTGAGCTGCTCCCATGGTGTGGAGGTGAGGGTGGCCAGCTATAGGGAGCTAGGTGCAGGCAGGGTTTGGGACTGGGGAGGGGAAGGTTTTTTATGCTGGCAGGGATTCTTTATTTTTTTTTTTCCAACTGTCTTCCCCCAACATGCACCCCCCTGGTTGACAATCTTTAGTCAGTGGGTGCGGGAGGTGAAGCCCCCTGTGAGGGGTGCGTGGAGCAAAGTCCCCCCCTGCATAAATGCAGTTTACGGCTTTTGCCCAGTCCTCGCTGAAAATGTACATCACCGTTTTTCTTTTTGGCAATGTACAGACACTCTAACGGCGATTGCCGTTTGGCCATCGCCATTATGACATGGAACCAGGGCAGGCAAGGGGATCAAGTTCCTTGCCCTGACATCAAATGGAAAATCTCTTCCATTTAAAGGCATAGCACCTACAAGTTGATGCCTTCCTGGAAGCCTCCACTACGTGGAGGGCATCCTCGGAGAGTCACAAGGCCTAGATCTCTAGCCACTCAGAAACTAGTCCGTAAGGTGCAAGGAATGAAGATCCATGTGCAGGACTATCCCCTTAAGTCTGGTCAGCAGTTTGGGCGGAGAGACAATTGCCACAAAGACCTGCTGCTGAGGCTGAGGAGATCCAGGAACCAGAACCATTGAGGCCAGTCTAGAGCCATCAGGATCATCCACGCCTTATCCTTCCCAACCTTAACCAGTACTCTGTGGATCGTGGGAAGGGAATAAAATGTGTACATGAGGCCTGGGGTCCAGGGCCTCGTGAAGGCATTCTTGAGGCACATGGAGGCAGTAGGGTGGGAGAGCCTCGATGTCTAGAGACAATCCTCTGCCCAGCATGTCCAAAACTCACTTCTCCGTTGTGACAGCAGACCAACTGTCTCAGACTGTGGGGGGTAGGCACAAAGCAGCCTCAGTTTGGTGTTCTCCCAGGATGCAAACAGGTCCACAGAGAATGAGCCCCACAGTGGGAACAGGTGTTTCACTACCTCCTGATTCAGAGATCACTTCTGTGGTGTCTCTCCTACCTGACTGAGAGCGTCTGCCATCTGACTGTTCTCCCTCACAACATGAATCACCAGGAGGCTGTGCATGAGGGCCCAGGTGCGGAGTGCCTCCTGACACAGAGGAAGGGAGTGTGTGCTGCCTTGTCTGTCTAGGTTAAATGTGGTCATGCTATTGTTCGTCTGGACCTGAATGACCTGACCCCTGTCTAGTGGAGCAAATTCCATCAGAGTCAAGTGTACTGCATAGAGCTCCAGCAAGTTTATGTGGTGATGAGACTCCCTGCGCGACCAGCACCCATGGGCCATGTGGTCTCCCAGGTGTGCTCCCTACCCTACCAGAGATGTATCCATCATAAACATGATGGTTGGCTCTGGCCTGTGAGAATGAGCATCTAGAACTTGCATTTCCGCATGTAATGATTGAGATTGTGCAGATCTAGTATGGGGGTGCCAGTGCCCTGTCTGTTCAAGACCAGGAAGTACCTAGACACATAACCCTGACTGCTTAGGGCATTTGGGACACAAGCTATTGCCCCTTTTGTAAGGAGCCCAGCGATGTCCTCCCTGAGGGTGGACAGCATGTCCTGAGAGACCCCATATTCTTGAGGCGCATGGAGGCAGTAGGGCGGGAGAGCCTTGAAGTCTAGAGACAATCCTCTGCCCACTATGTCTAACACTCACTTGTCCATTGTGATAGCAGACCAACGAAATAATAATAGTAAACTTTATTTTTAAAGTACTATTCACCATGTATCAAAGCGATGTACACTTATCACAATAAACATACAAAACATTTAAAAATGTATATACAGTATATATAGTTTCCTATTAAAACCAATAAATAAAATAAAACCACAGAACACTGTGTAGCAAGAAGTGATATAGCCAGCCTCTAAGTGGAACAGTAGTTGGGGGGCAGCCAAGGCAAGTTTTATTTATATGGCGTCCAATCCCAGAGGCTCTGGGCACCTTACAAAAATATACAATAAAGTAAGCAATAAAACAATAAAATTACATGAATACAATTTTGAATAAGTAAAATATAAATCAGTTTAAAAGCTTTTAGAATGCCATAATTAGGGACTGGGCAAGAACATGTTAAAATTCAGTGATCATTAAAAGCCAGGCTAAAGAGATGGGCCTTCAGCCTCTGCTTAAACACCTCTACTGAGGGGGCCTCCCAGACTGCAGATGGAAGCGAGTTCCACAGGGATGACCCAGCAATGCTAAAAGCACGATCTCCCAAGGTCTTGAGCTGAACTCTGGGAACATCCAAGAGGCCCCTCGAAGAGGAGTGGAGGGAGTGATCGGAGGTCACCAGTGTCAGGAGCTCTACCAGACAGCCAGGGCCTAGTCCATTCAGGGCCTTATGTGTGAGAAGACTCACCTTGAAAAGGACTCTCCACCTGACTGGCAGTCAGTGCAGGGCACGCAGAACCGGAGTCACATGACTGAACCTAGGAATATGTAATTTTACCTTTATAATTATGATTATTCATGTATCTATTTAACCGTTTTATTGTTGTATTCTACAGCGCCTTGGAACTTGAAAAGCGCTTTATAAATAAAGTTTACTTACTACCAGTCAGTAACCAGGCTGCTGCATTCTGCACCAGCTGCAGTCGGCAGAGGGTCCCCTCCCATGACCCCAAAGTACAGAGCATTACAGTAGTCAAGCCTGGAGGAAACAAAGGCATGCACTAGCATCGGCAGGTCCTCGGGGCGGAATGAGGGGCTAAATTTGGGCAATGTTCTGCAGATGGTAAAAGCCACTGGTGACTACAGACAACACCTGATCTTCAAAGGTTAGCCTGCTATCAAGGATCATGCCCAGATTTCGCACCCTTGGGGAAGCTATCAATGGGGTCGAACCCAGTACAAGACCAGAGTCAGCCCCGGGCAGCAACCCATCACGCCCACGACCAGGCTCGATCACCAGCACCTCTGTCTTGGCCGGGTTGAGTCTCAGCCAGCTGGAAGTCATCCAGTCATTAATTTTAGCCAGAAAGTTGTTAAGTACATCAACAGCTCTGGATGTTCCAGGAGCAAATGACAAATACAGTTGGGTATCATCTGCATAGCAGTGAAATTCCACCCTGTATTGTCGAATGATCTCACCCAGGGGCAGCATATACACTGTGAACAACATTGGTGACAGGATCAAGCCCTGTGGTACTCCCACAGGACAGAGGCATCGGGGAGGAGGAGAAATTCCCCATCACCAACCACTGCACCCTATCCGAGAGATAGGACTTGAACCACCTGATGACAGTACCGGCGAATCCACAAAACTCACAGAGCCAATCCAATAGCATGACGTGGTCCACAGTGTCGAAGGCTGAGGAGAGATCAAGGAGTACAAGAACTGACCTGTCTCCTCTATCTCTAGCCCTGAGCAGATCATTATGCACCCTCACTAGAGCTGTTTTAGTGCTGTGTCTAGCCTGAAAACCCAACCAAAATGGCTCATAAATGTCCAAGGACACCAAGTGATCCTCAAGCTTCTCAACTTCTCAACAGTCTTGCTCAAAAAAGGCAGGCTGGAGATGGGACGGTAATTCGCCCGGACATCAGGGTTGAGGGAAGGCTTCTTAAGGAGGGGCCTCACCAGCGCTTCTTTCAATGCAGCCAGGAAAACTCCTTCCACCATTGAGCACCTGGCAGTCCCAGCGAACACCAGGCTAACAGTCTCAACATAGATACATAGCCAGTGTCGGCAGATAAGGGCCTATGGCCCACCTAGTCTGCCCATTTGAGTTTGTAACTTCAGTTTATGTTTTCCTAGAACTCTGTCGCCCCTTACCCCTGACTTCCAGAATTCCTTTATGTCTATCCCATGCATTCTTAAATCCCATGATTGTTTCAGCCCCCACCATTTCCTCAGGCAGGGTGTTCCACTTGTCCACCACCCGTTCTGTGAAGAAATTCTTCCTCACATTTCCTCTGAATCGTCCTCCCTCCAACTTCATCCCATGCCCTCTAGTCCTAGAACATCTTTTTCGCTTAAAAATAGTGTATTCCTGCACCCTGCTCCTCCCTATAAGATACCTGTATGTCTCTGTCATGTCCCCTCTCTCCCTCCTCTCCTCCAGGTAGTACATATTCAAATTCCTTCAACCTGTCCTCATAGGACTTGTGATGCAATCCATGTACCACCTTTGTTGCCCTCCTCTGAACCTTCTCTACCCTGTCTATGTCCTTACATAGGTAAGGTCTCCAGAACTGTACACTCTACTCCAGATGGGGCCTCACTAGTGTCTTGTATAGTGGAATCATGACCTCCCTTTTCCTGCTGGTGATGCCCCTGCCTATGCATCCCAGCATCCTATTTGCTTTACCTGCTGCCTTGTCACACAGTTTTTCTGCCTTGAGGTCATCAGAGATGATAACCCCTAGATCCCTTTCCTGCTTGGTGCATGCTATATCCTCACCCCAACTGATATATTGTGCCAGGGTTTTTGAGCCCCATATGCATTATCTTGCACTCTTTGCACTGAATTTCAACTACCAAACCCCTGACCATTCTTCAAGTTTCTGCAGGTCCCTTCTCATTCTGTCTACACCCTCTGGTATGTCTACTCTGTTACAGAGCTTTGTGTCATCAGCGAACAGTGAAATTCTGCCTTCTAGGTCCTGCGCAATGTCACTGATGAAGATGTTGAATAGGACCGGTCCCAGCAGATCCCTGTGGTACCCACTGGTCACTCTTCCTCTGTGGAGTGACAGCCATTTACTACCACCCTCTGTGTCCTGCCACCCAGCCAGTTACCTACCCACCACACTACTGTCCTGCCCACACCCATATTCCCTAGTTTGTGTAATAGTCTTCTATGTGGCACAGTGTCAAAGACCTTGCTGAAGTCCAGATAGGCCATGTCCACTACCCTCCCTGATCCACCTCCCTAGTCACCCAGTCAAAAATTCAATGAGGTTGGTCTGACATGACCTCCCCCTGGTAAAACCATGCTGCCTTGGATCCTGCAGTCCATTGACAACCAGATGTTTCACCAATCTCTCCTTCAGTAGTGCTTCCATGATCTTCCCCACTACCGAGGTGAGGCTGACTGGTCTGTAGTTCCCCACTTCCTCTTTGTTCCCACTTTTGTATAAGGGGACTACATTTGCTGTCCTCCGGTCTTTGGGTACCTCCCCTGGTTTTAGTGATCGGCTAAACAGGATAGCCAGAGGTTCAGCCACCACCTCTCTGAGTTCTTTAAGGACTCTGGGGTGCACCCCATCTGGCCCCATTGCTTTATCAACTCTTATTACTTCCAGTTCCTTCAGGACCATTTCTCGTGTAAAGGGACTTGTGTTCATTTCTGCACCATTCTCACCCCTTGTACTCCCTTCAGGCCCATTATCCTCCTCTTCCTCAGTAAAGACTGAGCAGAAATACCTGTTCAGTATGTCAGCTTTACTGTTGTCATCCTCCATGCGGCCCCCATACTCCCCCTTCAGTCTCACTATCCCTCCCTTTGCCTTTCTTTTTTCACTTATGTACCTGTAAAAGGTTTTGTCCCCTCTACCCACTGATTTTGCAATGTGCTCTTCTGTCTGAGCTTTGGCTTCCCTTACTGACTTCCCTGCCTCCTTTGCTTCTCCTGGTACTTCTCCCTATCCCCTTCTGCCTGTGTCTTTTGTATTGCCTGAATGCAATCTTTTGGCTTTCACTTTCTTTGCTACCTGTTTGGAAAACCATAATGGCCTCTCTTCCTTTTCCTCTTGCTAACCTGCTTAATGCATAATTCTGTTGCTCTTGTAATCCCTGTTTTAAATACTGCCCACTGTTCCTCAACCTCTGATTCCTGCCCCATTCTCTTAATGCCTCTTTCAAGTAGCTCCCATTTTCCCAAAGTCTGCCCCCTAAAATCCAGGATATGCGTTTTTGTGGTTTGGTTCTGCTCCTTCTGTGATTTCAAACCACAATGACTGGTGGTCACTGTTCCCAGGTGCTCCCCACTGTTACCCCATCACACTGTCCCGCTTTGTGAGCAAAGGTCCAGTATTGCCTTCTGCCGAGTTGGTTCCATGACCAGTTGCTTGAGGAAGGCACCCTGAAGAAAGTCCAAGATAAATCTGCTCCTAGTTGATGCTGCTACTGGGATGCTCCAGTCCATGTCTGGAATACTGAAGTCTCCAACCAGTACTACCTCACCCTTGTCTGCCATCCTTTGGATGGCTAGCATCAGATCCCTATCTGTTTCTTCCTCCTGGGCTGGTGGTCTATAGACCACACCTGTGCAGATGGCTGGCCCCATTTTCCTTTCCAGCTTAACCCACAGTATCTCTCCCCCATTTTGTTCCTCCTGGATCTCTGTGGCCCTTATGTCATTTTTCAGATACAGTGCCACTCCTCCTCCCTTCCTACCTGCCCGGTCTCTTCTGAATATGTTGTAGCCAGAAACGGCCATCTCCCAGTCATGGTTATCATTACACCAGGTTTCTGTGATGGCCACAATGTCCAGGTCTGACTGCACCATGACAGCCTCCAGATCTTCCATCTTGTTACTAAGGCTCCTGGCATTGGCACACATGGCTTCCATGATTTGACCTCCCTAGACTGTTTAGCTGTTCTACTCCAGCCCCTTCCCTGGTTGTCCTTTATCCCTGGTTCTCCTTGCTGTCTGCCCTTCTGCTGATTTTTGCCCCTTTTCTGCCTATCCACCTCTTGACCGCTAATCTCCATCTTTTGCACACTGCTTTGCTGAGATATCCACTCCTCCGGTTCACTGGTTCCACTGCTAGCTGTGGGGGGTGAGCAAGTAGGTACCCTCCTTGCTAGCCTGCCACCCCTCCCCCCCCTTGGCTAGTTTAAATGCTTGTCAATGTAGCATTTAAACTTGTCACTGAGTGTTTGGATTCACCTCCAGGATGGATGCAGACCGTCAGGCTTGAACAAACCTCCATCCCTCCAGGTGGGTCCCCAGTCACCAATAAATCCAAACCCTTCCTCACAGCACCAGTTCTTCAACCATGAGTTAAAGTTCCTGGTGCATGCATCCCATGCTCTCCCATGCCTCTCGGAGGTAGTACTTCTGAGAAGGTGACAGAAGTAGCTACTTGCTTGAGACCCCTTCCCAATTTCCTAAACTCTTCCTGAACTTCCTTTGGCCCCCCATTTGCCAGGTCATTAGTACCTCGGTGGATAATGACATCCAGCTCACCCTCCCAGCTTGCCTTCCCAGCTATCCCCAGGATCTTCCTTCCATCCCTCCGTGCCATGGCACCTAGTAGGCACCTCACCTCCCGGTCCTCCCCCTCCCCCTCCTGTGTTCCTAGCTGGATCCCTCTTAAGACGCATCCCATTAAGAAACATATCGGGGCTGGGTCCAGTTCACAAAATGTGTGCTTCAGCTCTAAGATCACCTTAGTCACTTCCGCCACCTCCACTAGCCTAAACTCTTCCCAGACAGACAGAGTGCCTCTATTCCCCCCAACCTAACCACTGCTAGGCAACAGCCTATCTGGCAGAATCCCCGACTGGATGGCCGACACTCTGTCAGAAAAGAACAGAGCAAACTCTTCACATAACGTGGATGAAAAGGCTTTTTTCGACTGCAGACAGGCAGGATGTAAAAGCCTATCTACAGTCCAAAACAGTTGAGATTGTCTGTTCCTCCCCAGAGCAATCTCCCTGGACAGAAATTCTGCCTTCTCACGGGAGATTGCCCCATGGTACTCAACATAGTGAGCACACAGGGCCAGCTTGTCAGACTCCAGCCAGGTCTTCCGTCAGCAATGCTTTAACTTCCGACCCCTGAGATCGCCATCAAATCAAGAGGATCTCACGTGAGAAGATCTGGGTTGTAAATGAGCTGGTGCGATGGCATCCAGAGCTTCAGAGACCACCCTGTTATAGGTGGCCACCACCTCTCCGGTGCCACTTGCACATGCTGCATCAACCCTAGATAGATCAGCTCCTGCCAGCAGTCCCTCTGGGTGCAATCCCTTAAAGGGCGATAGCTGACCATCTCCACAGGGGAGAGACTTTCAGGAGGGGCCCCAAACGTGAACTCCATGGTGTAATGATCAGACCAAACAACTTGATCAATCTTCAGGTTATCAACATGAAGACCCAACTGAAACACCAGATTGAGTGTGTGGTCATGCTGGTGGCTAGCAAAAGCAACTGCTTGTGAGGCTCAGTGAAAACATCAACTGGAGGAGGTCATAACCGAAATGTGAGGATTTATCATCGATCCAAGCATTGAAGTCCCCCAGGATTAAACACCTGGGGGACTCCAACACCTGGTCGACAATGAAGTCCGCTACCTCCTGCAGGAATTCTCCCCCTACCCCAGGGGGGTGGTAAATATGGAGAATCCTGCAACCTGCACCCCCACAGACAGCAACGCACTCAAAAGATCAGGTGCTACCAACTGGCTGCACGAGAAGCCCAGGCTGGACTGAAAAACGATAGCCACTCCCCCACCCCTGTGATCCTTCCCCGGGCAGTACACCACGAAGTACCCGGAGGGAATGGTAGCCTCAAAAACTGGCCCGGTATCATCACCCAACCAGGTCTCCGTAATGCATGCCAGGTCGACCAAGGAAATCAAGTCCTCAAAAAGGGCGGTCTTGTTCCTCATCAACCTGACATTGCATAGCACCACCCAAAGAAGATCAGAGAATATGGCCGGCCCTCTTGCTACCTGCCCATTCAGTCTGGTGGGAACCCTGGGCACGGAAACCAAACACGTCTGGCTTCTCCCCAGGCACCGCTTGTTCCCAGGGCGTCTCCTACACCGAGCGACATCGATGCTTCTCACCAACCCCTCCCCAGCTGCCCTAGGCCGATGACCCTCTGCCGCTCTGCTATCCCGACCTTCCTGCAGTGCCTTGATGCAGTGGCTGGAACTGGGAAGTCAGTAAAGGGGAGAAGGTCCTGGAGCTGGGCGGCAGCAGCAAAGATGATACAGGCAGGGTCATGACACCAACACATCTTAACCTGGCAAATTAATCCCTCAAGTAACCCAAACCCCCACACACCCAAAAAAAAAAAGAAATTCAGCCCCCCCACCCAATAAAAATAAATAAATATTAAAAAAATCAATAGGAGAGAACACAAACAGATGAGTATGTGCTGCAGCAAATTCAAAGAAAAACACAAGTACCAGATGTCCAGAAAATACAGAATTGTCCAATCCAAAAGTCCAAACCTTTTACTAAGCTAATAACTAACAGTGCAGGTAGAACAAAGGTGGTCACAGGACAGGTGGAGGGATGACACCCCCCCCCCAAGCCATCACTAAGCTGCTTTTGCAGGGGTACCAGCGGCTGCTGCTGGAGGGGCAGCACTACCCCTGACAAGGAAGATGAGGAACGCTGAGTGTGGTGCCTCCTGGCAGAGCAGGATACAGAACGAAAGCACCTCAACCATCTGGCTTATGGCGAGAAGGGTCTTCCTGTGTCTGGCCATAAATGATGCGCCTTCTGGCACTGAGCAACACAGGCATCGAAGACCCCAACTGGGTTGGAGGCTGGTCTCTGGAAGGATCGACTGGGGTTACCGACTGGTCTACCTCCTCCTGAGTGAGGACCAGGAGCACCAAGGTCTGTGAGAACGACTCTTCAGCCTCGTCCGACAACCGGTTGACAGGCTCAAGAAAAATCTTGATGCATGGTTGACCACAGCTGAAGTTGACTGGCTCGACCACGGAGCTGAAGAGCCCTTGACCTGACCTGCCTCTCAGCTGGGAGTGCTCAACAGCTGTAAGATAGTCAGGCGTCAAGGGACTAGGAGGACCTTGATCTACCCCCACCCCATGACTAATGCCAGTGGCACCTGGATTTTGAACCATGGAGGGCAGTGCTCTCCCTCAAGATCTAGAGGGACAGGTACATGTCATGGAACTGGCCCATGAAAGACCCTCTGATGCTGGCCCCAAGGAACAGCACTAAGACCAAGGAGGTACCCGCTGTGGTAGCCGATGCTTCCGCCTCAGGGGCGCAAGTTGCTCAGCAGACTTAGCTGCAGCCGAGGCCTTCTTATAGCCCTTAGGGCACTCCTTTGGATCCCTTTTTGAAGGCTGACCCAATGAGAGCCAGAGCATCCTGTCCTTGAGGGACTCAAGAAGCATGGATAAACACAGGATGCACCTGGCCATGTCGGGTTGTTGCCCACCCAGGTAGTACACGCACGTCTCATGCAGATCAGTGACTGAAATTGTCTGCCAGCATCTAACACAGAATCGAATCCTGGGACCAGATTTTCAAATGGTGGTGCTACAGCACTTTGAATCTGGTGGGGCACCAAAGACTTTTACCACCACTGCGTTCGATGTTAGTGAGTTGAACGTAGTTGCAACAGTTTACCCAATTTACAGTAGCTTGTGCCCACCGTAAAAAGGGTCCCTGGGATTGACGCAAGCTAGACCACAGAAATCTGGTCTAACTTACAGCAAGTGCCACACAGGATGGAAAATCCCGTTAGATTGCCGCAAGCCCAGTAAACCATATCTTTGGTGCTCCTGGGGCTTGAAAATCGGCCCCTGGTTTCTTGTGTTCCATCGCTGGCCAGGAGACAAAGTCAAAATAACTGCAAAACTTATAGAAGAAAACACACTTTTTATTGAAAAGAAAGCTCACCTATGGCGCAGAAAATCCTGAGCTGGAGTGTGAAGAAGGTGACCTGTTCTTCCAGCAGAAAGTAAGATCTGACATCACAGAGCATAGTCAGGGGATACACATTGCCCGAGTAGTGGGAGAAGCTTAGCTTAATATTGTTCTAGTGGAACTGCCAGAGTGTGGATATGTGAACCATATCTACACCCCTAGAAAGGAGCGTTAGAGCTGTGCTGTCAGGTGGAAAACCACGGGATTGGGAACAACCCTGGATCTCCTGCTCTAAGATGAAGGAGAACTACAGCTGTGCTGCCATGTAGAACATTATTATCAGAAGCAACCCTGTGTATCTTACTCTAGGATGAATGAGAGCTACAGCTGTCCTATCAGGTGGAAAACCAAGGGATCAGGAGCAACCCTGGGTATCTTACTCTAGAATGAATGACAGCTACAGCTGTGCTGTCAGGTGGGAAAGCACAGGATCAGAAGCAACCTTGAGTCTTGCTGTAAGGTAAAGGAAAGTTCCAGCTGTGCTGTCTGGTGGGTAACTGTGAGACTGGGAGAAACCTTGGGTCTCTTGCTCTAAGATTAAAGATAGCTACAGGTGTGCTGTCAGGTAGAAAACCATGGGATTGGGAGAAACATTGGTTCTCTTGCTGTAAGGTACAGGAGACCTACAGCAGTGAAGATATGAGGAAAACCACAGAACAGGAGCAACCCTGGGTCTCTTTCTCTCAAAGTAAGGAGAGCTACAGCTGTGCAACTATGACAGAAACTACAGCACTGGAAGCAATCTTGGGTTTCTTAGTCTAAGGTGAAGGAGTGCTGCACTGCTACATGGGAAACCATGGGATTTGGAGCAACCCTGAATCTTTTGGTCTAAGGTGAAAGTAAGCTGCACTGCTATATGGGAAACAACAGGACTGGGAGTAACCTTGAGTCTCTTGCTCTAAGGAGAATGACAGCTGCAGCTGCACTGTCATACAGGACACCACAGGATCAGGAGTGACCTGGGGTCTTTTGCTCTAAGGTAAAGGAAAACCACAGCTGTACTGCAGTGTGGAAGACAACGGGCTCAGGAGCAAACCCGTGTTTCTTGCTCACTGAGGAGAAGAGGGAAATTAGGCTATGGTAGGGAGTTCCACAGGAGGACAGGGGTGAGAGGTGGAGGGAGAGATAATAGGCGAGGGAGAGGTTATAAGAAGGGGAGTGAGCAGTGAAAGGGCACAGGAGGAGAAATATCTGTTGAAAGGGGAAGCAACCACATCAAATGCAAAGACTGGAATATTCCCCAGTTTGGGAACCAGAGTGGTTGATAGTGTACTGTGGTCAAAATGAAGTGGCTAACCTTCCAGACCTAAATTGGGGAGTTAAGGTGATTAAATGGACGGTAACCCTGCATTCTGACTGGCCAAAATCAATTTTCTTCATTATAATAGCTGACATTGTTGGGAGTCAATTGTTTATTGAATTCCTGGTCTGGGTAGACATTACTGCATGATAACGCCCATGTCATCAAAAGTCGTAGTTTATTGAACTCTCTTGCTGGGATGGCATTTTTGGATGATAATGCCTCTGTTGTAGGGAGTCAGGTTTACTGAATTTCATTCTGGGGAGACAGGTTATTCACCATTTGGCAAATCAAAGCTTAGACTGGACTAGTGTAAAATAACAAGCTTGGGGTGGGTGAGATTCCTTGCCAGCTACATAGCTCGCCTCTAGTCTACAGGGGCAATGTGGATGCAAGGAGCAGAGCTAATAAACAGTACTGTACCTGGGCCGACATATCAACCAGCTGTGGAAGCTTCAGAAACCTTCCCTTCCCATCCTTGAGAAAATCAAGTAGACTCCCTAAACAGGTAAGAAAGATAAAACATATATCAGTAAGTTTTTATTATTTATACTGGTTGCACAGCTGTGTGCACTGTTGTGCATTACCATTCCTTGTTTTCTTCTGCGCAGTTATCTGTAACACCTATCAGCTTTGATCTGCATACTGTTGCCCATGATGCTTTGCACTGGGGACTTCCTACACCATGAATTAGTCCAAGCTCTTGCATTATAGGTGTGCATGATAACGTGCACTATCATTATATATCTGTTTACAACTGCATCTAAAAATGAACTATAACTTCACAGGACAGCAAGAGCTATTCTAGTTATTACACTCAGGTATTGTACTGTGAAGGGGAATCTTATTATGGAAGAAGCTGTAAGGTAACAACAGCTGAGATGCTACGGAGGACCCTTATTATGCTAAGGTACTGCTGTGATTGCAGTTCAGTCCTTATTTTGTTGAGCCCTGTAATACTTTTCACTTCTTATTTAGGGGCAGGGCAACTAAAAATCCTCAGAGCATATAAAAGAGGCTTTTCAAAATTTCCAGAACAGTCCACAGAGCATACTGACAGTATTTATTTCAGAAGGAAAAGAGATTCAACGCACCGGGAACAAGATGGAGGTACTCACATTAGCAAATTCAAAGTACATCAAGTAGAATATAGGAGCACCCAACATGGAATATACCAGTTCACTGCAAACGGGATGCAAGCAGTGTAAATTGTATTGTGTCCACATACGGCAAACTGACAGGGACTGAATATACATCAGCAAGCCTAAAACGCCACAGGTTGCGTTTCACCTGGGCAACCAGGCTTTATCAGACAAACCCCCAAGTGCAGACATGCTCACATACATAATGCACAAGCACCCAGCTTCACAGGTGCAATTAATTAATTACATACCACATTTAATTAAACGAGGACTTGGTGGTGAGCCCAATTGTAAACATTAACATTTCATACATATAATAAAACTGTGCTACCACCAGGCACAGCACTTCAGTTAAAAAAGAGAGCAAATGCAGTAGAGAAAGATGATCCCCAAAATTAGATACTATGCAATCATAAAGTATAGGGCACTAGTGGGAATGAGGAACAAATATCAAGCCAGAGCCTACCATAGTGATACATAAGTACCATACTTTGGGCTGCTCGTGACCCAAACCAATAAGATCCCCTATAGGCTGACTGGATATCTCTCCCTGGGCTGAGGTACAGATATGTCTGTGTCTGCTGTTCTCAGATTTTGTTGATTATGTTGAGAGGCCTTCTGGCACCATGCAATTCTGCTTAAAGTCAAGCCACTCCAAATTAATTCATGGGCATCTGCATATGCTTCCCATGATGCTTTTCTATAAATTTGGCTGTGTGGCCAATATCCTCCAGGATAACCCTTGCTCCAGCACATTTGTTCTGGGGTTCTTTTGTTGTTATAAGCACCATATGCATATATACATTTCTTGCTATAATTATATTAGGGAATATATCAGAAAAAAACGTTTATGGTACATTTAAAAGCATATACTGAATTTTAAACTTATTCAAAGGGGTTGCCAAATTAGAAAGCCATTGTTAACATACATAGGAACTTTATTAGCTCAATAAGTATTTTTCTATAAAAGCATCCCAGATAAGGCACTTAACAACTGCAGCACTCAAACATTACAATTAACCTCAAAGGAGGGTCAGAGATGCAGACATTTTATATTAAAACATATTTCATCATGAGAATCTCAGGCAAAAAAACAGTAAGTACACAGGAAAATAAAAAATTTTCCACCAAAAAGCTTTTTCTCCCCCATTACCCCTGCACCTTACTTGGCAGCGGGGGAGTCATGCTATTTCTATTATCATCCCCATTACCCAGGACCCCAGATTGCGGTCACACATGTGTGTGGAGGCACACATGCGCTCCGCAGCTTCCGTAATGGACCCTTCCTCCCTCCCGCCTAATGCTGGGTTCCCCCTTGGCTTGGCACTGCCACCTAGCCTCCACCGGGTGGCAGCCAAGAGCCAGGGAAACCCCACATCCCTCCCTGGAGAGGAGAGCTTGCCTTGCAGCTGCTCTGTTCGGTTCTTCACCCTCCCCCCAGCCGACCCCTGGAGGTCCGAGCTTGCTCCTGAACCCAGGTCGCCAGCCAGCACGAGGTGTGGCATCCAGCATCCCAACCCTCAGCGCCAATGGGCTGGCCTCAAAGGAAAAATTCTGAAGCTTTTTTCTCACTCTCAGGGATTTAGAACTTCTTCAAAAAGGAGGCAAGGTCAATGGACTCATTTAGCCCCCGGTCAGATCTAGCACCCATGGAATATATCCAGTAACTTTCTCTGTGCCCAATCAGGTGTTCAGTATCACCTCTCCTTGGTCCACAGTCCACTCTCTCAATGCCTGTGAACATTATTTTGTGGTTACCTGTGGTAGCCAACCTCATGTGTTTCACTACTGCATAACTGTCATCCATTCTTTCCAGGGCCCTAACATGCTCCCCTATGCGCACTTTAAATTG
This sequence comes from Neoceratodus forsteri, assembly GCA_016271365.2. NCBI lineage: Eukaryota > Metazoa > Chordata > Ceratodontiformes > Ceratodontidae > Neoceratodus > Neoceratodus forsteri. Next base: position 944,286,484 of record CM057451.1, on the reverse strand, counting down.
GCGCGTGGTTCTTTCTATGTAGTATGCTCCACAACTACACAAGTAGGTAAAGTACTCTTTCCATGCTACAGTTAATAAACTGCTGCACTATCAGTGTGTGTTTTTTCATACAGGGCTGCACACAGTCACAGTATATGCACTCTCCACACCTGAAGTTGCCCACGGGGTGGGGTGGGGGAGTAACCAACCCTACTTGTTGTATTTATTTCAAAATGTTTGCCACAGCTGTCCACATAATGCCGCTGTGGCACTACCACTTACTCTGCTGGTGATCCAATTTCGGGAACAGGCTCAGACTGCTCACGGGATGGAAGATTGAGCATCCCAGAGATAGCTCTCCTCCTTCAGTGGTGGTGGGGGACAAAGCATTCCGCTGTTTGCCTGCTAAGTGGCAGAGGCATGGTTGCAGCAGTAGGACCACAGCAAGAGTAACAAGCAGCTGTCAGACACACATGGCACACATGTGTCCCACTGCCCGTATGCGTCACTGTGGAGAACCCAGAAGCTGGAAGAAAAAGCCCTGGACAGCCACTGTGCCAGCACGCTCCCTCCCGCAGGCCCACACATGATGGACCTGCAGGCCACCCACCATTATTGTGGTCCCAGCATTGTGGTGGATAACCAGTAAGTCCATGAGAAGGCTGGTGACAGGATGTGGGCGGGGTGGGGTGCCACTGGGTGAGTCAGGGTGTAAAGAAAAGCTTTGAAAAATCCACATGCTAGAGGAAGTAGTACAGGCTAAATCAGTGAGTGGCTTCAAGCAGGGTTGGGACAGGAATATGGGATGAGTTAGAAAAGGAGGGTGGGGGTAAAAAGAAAGGAGAGGAATGCCCAGTAGGGCCATTGCAGAGTAGTCAGGCGGTTTGGATAGACTGGATGGGCTGCTGGGCCTTTTTCTGCTATCACTGTCTATGTATCTATACAAAACACACTTCTGTACATCTGTATTTGTTTTGTCACCCAAAGATGATGGTGTATCAAAAGATAGAGGCATGCAACTGTAAGAATGTGTCCCTAACAGGACTATCTAAATGGTGGCCTGCTGCCCATGGAGGCCAACCTAGATGCATGAACACAGAGCAGTGGTGAGCATGGAGTGGACAGCCCGGCACGAAGTGACAGTTGTACAGCATGTTTATAACTGCCCTTTTCCAGATAGGTGGGGCAACACCTGCTTGCAAGGAGAAATTAAAGATACACATTATCTGCTTGGCAATGGTAGGGGCACCAATGTTTTACCCTTGGTATGTTTATCCTCCTGTTCTCTGGCCTGCCCCCTTCTGACCCCATCACCCACTTTCCCCAGGCATTATACTTACCCCATCCTCCAGCCCTCATGGCTTTCTCCCCATGATGAGGCCATTAACACTTCAGAGATCCGATGTAAGAGGGTGCCAGGTCTGTCATCTGAGGCCTGTGAGGGGCTGGCCTTCCTCCTACGATGGCTGGAATTTTTCCTCCAATACTGGCGACAGACACAGTGCACGCGGTGTGTGTGTGTGTGTGTGTGTGTGTGTGTGTGTGTGTGACACATGTGACCTTATTTATTAAAAGATTTTACCAAGACATGCTGAGCAGACTACTGCTCGATTACAGATGCACCCTGGGGGTTGGGGGAGAGGGAGTAAGGACAAAATGTACATGATCAAACACATTTTGCATGCAGGATACCTATGCTGGAAAAACAAGATCCTTGGCCAAGCAGCAGGGGCTGCTGTACCACTGGAGCATACCTTCTCCCTCTACCTGGCCCTGACACACTGCCAGCAACCGTGTGGCTCCCCATTCTGGCCCCACCCCAGCACCAGCCCCTGCAATTACTCCCAAACCCAGGTCAGCAGCATGGAAGCTCAGTGTGCTTCTGTTGGGCCACTGCATGGCCCAAGGGGCACCCATTTTAAGGACGTTTGGTGCACAACCGTCCAGGCCTCCTCCTTTAAAATGGTTATGGGTAGTAAGCTCCTTCAGGACATCAGTCTCTGAGACTGAGGTGAGGTCAAAGAGCGAGGGACAAGGAGCAAAAGAATCCTGATTAAGAGAAGAAGGCACAGTGGTCATTAAAGTAAGTACTGTAATAACCAAACGACATGGGTGGGTTGAGAGGCCCTAGGTGCAGCAAAGGGCCTTCAACTACCCAGGAAGTGAGGTTATTACAGCACTGATGCACACCGGGAGTCACATTTGTAAAACGGTCAAAAAGGTTATAAGGCTTTGTAACAGTTAGTGTGAGATTTAAAGTGGAAAGACAGCTATTTCTTATGTGCTGCTCTCTGTAATCTTCCAATTTTCAGAAATGATAGTAATACTCCCACATGATGTATATTTAACTGTTTCTGAAAAAAAGTGGATGCGAAAAACTGTTTTGTATTGTTTTCTTTTCATTTTATGCTCAACATTCTGTACCGTTCCCTGTGAAACAAGGTATTTGGAGACTGACTATAGTATGTCACTGCCTTGATTCAGAAGTCTGTTTTATGTTCTGACAGGCACCAGCTCAGGGTCAGAGCTCTGAATCATGCAGCCATATACTGAAAACTCTACATTCTTGGTTCCATAAAAAGAGCAGAATAGCATCTTTCAACAGAGCACAATTCAAGAATGCATACGAACATACAAAACTGCCAGAAGAAACAGGCCCTAATGGTCTATCGAGTCTGCTCGAGTGCGCAGCTCAGTTAATTCCCTGGAGCTGCCCTCCCCCAGTTCCTCCTGGAATTAATCCCTACCATCCTGCTCCTCCCCTATCCTCTTTCCAGTAGTGTCTCCTTCAGTCCTAATCCTCTTTGTCACCCTGTCCCACCCACCCCCTTGAAACTGACCACCATCTTTGCTGCCATCACCTCCTCCTCCAGCAACTCATTCCACCCCTTCACCACCCTTCCAGTGAAAAAGTGCCTCCTCATTTTCTTCTTGAATCTACCCCCCACCAATTTCAGGCTATGCCCCCTTATTGTACCCTCTTTTCTTAAGTTAAAGATGCCCTCTGTACCAACCCTGTTTATGCCCTTAACCTACTTGAAGGTTTCAATCATGTCCTCCATCTCCCTTCTACCCTCCAGGGAGTACATGTTCAGCTCCCTCAGCCTCTCCTCATATGCTTTGTCCCCCATGCCCTTGATCATTTTGGATCCCCTCCAGTAGTCTGACATCCTTTTTCAGGTAAGGGCACCAGAACTGAACACAGACTGTTTACAGTAACTGTAATCTGGTACAGTTTAACATGGACCTGTTTGGGGGATATGGCTATCACCTCTGAAAATCAGAGCAACACAAGGAGTTACAGATTCACACGCTCATCCTGTAACCTTTCAGAAAAGAGTTTTCTCTCATGAGGGAAGCTCCCCCCACATGTTCCTTTACAGGGAAAGAGGGGGTAACCTCTAGATCCAAGAGGTTATGGGGTAGTCCTCCAAAATTTTCTGGGCTCCTCAGTGGCAAGGTGAAACTTATTTGAGTGAACGGTAGTCTTAGCTTTCCTGGTGGCACTGTTGCATAGGTTACGGACAGAACATTTACTTAACGTAATAGCAGATCTTTGAGAGAAAACTGAGCCACATCCTGGAACTGTATGCTGTCAGTGTCAGAACTACCCAAAAACTTTTTCTGGCTGGGTCCACCATGTCAATGTGCCTCACTGTCATCTAAATAACATAGGTAACCCCATCATGCCTCAGTTCCCTGCTGAAGACGAGCTTGGAGGATCATCAGACCGGCAGGGACTAAAGTCACCAGAGCCAAACCAGACACACAGGAGAGGATATGGAAATCTGAGAATTAGGATGCCCCAATGGGTAAGGAGGATAACCACCATGCAACAGCTAGTACAGCAACCAGAAAACCACCTGAAATAAGAAGATCTACTGTTATGGTAAGTAAGTATCCTGTCTTCTTTGGGGATCCCTCCCTTCAGTATCACAGAATGCTTTCCAAGCAGTAACAAAGCAATGAAGGAGGCATCTAGGCTCTAATGACCCTATGACAGGAGGCCTTGCAAAACAGTAAAGCCTAATCCGGCATGTCTACAAGAGACAATGTCCAGACTGTAGTGTTTAGTGAATGTGTGAACAGTACTCCCAAGTGGAAGCAGCACTAATGTTAGCAGCGGACACACTGTGAAAACTAGCGATTGAAGTAGTCATGCCATTAGTGGAGTGGACAGGAACAGGAACATGAAGCTGCTTACCATGCAACTGGTAATAGAAGGTAATGCAGCAGGCTAACCATGTGGAAATGCCCTGCTTAGAAATAGGAGAGCCCATCATTCTGAGGGTGAAAACAAGAAAGAGTTGAGAGGTTTTCCTAGAACCCTAGTACGATCAAAGTACCAATGCAACGCCCGATGGCTATCTAGCATGTGTAAATGACATTCCCCACTATTTGTGGGAGTCAAGAAGTAAATGGGAAGGTCAGTGGTCTGATTTAGTGCGCAATCAGCAAAGATCTTTGGCAGATATTGAGAATGGGTCCTTAAGGTGACCTGATCCATATGGAAAATATGAAAAGGAGGCTCCAAAACCAGAGCTTACATTTCAGAAATGCATCTAGCAGACATAATGGCTACAAGGATTAGCATCTTCCAAGAGATGAAGTGCAGCTAACAAGTGGCCATAAGCTCAAAAGGAGGCACAGTAATGGTCTCCAGAACCATACTAAGGTCCCACACCTGAACTGGATCTCAGACCACGGTTACAGAAGTAAAATCCCACTAAGGAACCTGCAGGAAACCTTACGTTGGGCAACAGTTCTGCCATCCATACGGCCATGAAAAGCTGACACCGCAGTGAATGCATCTTCACTAAGAATACCTGAGGCCTGCATCCATAAGAGCCAGGGGGTACTCTAGAACACGACTGACTAGACACGTAAATGGGCCTAGCTGATGGGAAGTATACCAGACTGTAAAACATTCCATTTCTGGGAATAGGTATACTGAGCAGCAGCCACCAACAGAACAGCTGTAACCTTGGGGGACACCCCAAATGGGAAAGTTCTATGTTCTCAAGAACCAGGCATGGAGGGCAAAGGATAAAAGATCTGGATGCATCATACAGCCATTCTCCTCTGACAGAAGTCCCATCCATAAAGGGAGTGGGATAGGAGGTTCCACAACCAACTGCTGAAGCAGAGAGAGACAAATATATCTGGGCCAGAACGGAGCCGCTAAAATCAAGGTGGCTGGCTCCACCCACAACTTGAGCAGAACTCAGGATGAGAAGAAATGGTGGAAAAGCATACATGAACCTTCCCTTCCAGGAGAGGAACAATGCGTCTCATCACAAAACTCCAGGCCCCGGAGCGAGTGAGCAGAAATGCGACTGTTTCGCACTGTGTGGAGATGCATAGGGGCTGATATCAGGACAGCCCCATTTGTCAAAGAGGTCATCCACAACGGAGTCCAAGAGCTCCCACTTGTGGCAGAGCACTTGAGACCTGCAGAGATGATCCGTGAGGACACTGAAGGTACTGGCATAAACACTGCCATAAGGAACATGTCGTGTTCCACGGACTAGTGCCGCACCTTCACTGCTTCCCTGCAGAGAGGAAAATAATTTATTTATTTTATTTAGTTAGCTTTTGTTGACCAGGTAAGCACACTAGACAAAAAATTGCCTATTTTTAGGTGTGACCCGGAAGGTTACAGTAAGATGTACAGACAATGTAATGGGGAAAAAAAATATACTGACAAGACTTGGAGAGCATATTACAAAGGATAAGACATTAAGTACAGTAGATTAGATGCTAATAAACAATACATACATTGTATTTCATAAGATAGACAAAGTACAACAATAAGTGCAGTCAAAATACCCATTTCATTAGAGTGCCAAATTTTGGCAGGAGTGAGATATTCACAGTGGAAGACTGTGACTGCGGGGAAAACAGTCATAGGATAGGGGTTCTGGGGCAGTGGCAGGCCGAGAGGGTGTACAAATGCTCCCACAGGGACTTCTTAAAACTGTTGTGGGTGCCAGCATGCCAAGCAGCCTCAGGAAGGGTGTTCCAGAAAATGGGAGCACAGACAGCAAAAGCCCTAACACCTTTCAAGGAGCAGGACCTAGGTATGGTGAATATGTGAGAGCTGTTTGATCTGAGTAGGTATGCAGATTGGATAGGTTTAAGGAGGCTTGACAAGGCAGAAGGGGTAGCAGCTCTGATTATCTTGTCAATAAAGCAGTCAAGGGCTAGGGAGTGGTAGTTGGGTGGGGGCAGCCAATCAAGTTTCTTGTACAGGTCACAGCGGTGAGTGAGTCGAGCAGCAGCAAGAGCAAAGTGGCAAATATTATATTACAGAATGAATTCCACTTCGGCAGCTGACATAGTACATTACTGAAATGCTGTCCATGCTGATCAGAGAGCCACCTTGAAAGAGGGTGGCAAAGGTCTGTGGGAGAAGCAGAACAGCCCTAATCTCCAGAGTGTTGCTACGGAGAACACTGTCCAAGGTGGACCATCGTCCTTCAGTTAGAAACCAGCTGAGCCTGGACAACAAAAGCTAAGGTACTGTCCAGAGGAAGGAATGACCAGCCCACATCTGTGTCCAGAACTGCATTGATATACTGGTGCCTCTGGCAAGGAGTGGGCATTGACTTCTGCTTGTTTGCTAGAATGCCCAACTCCTCGAGGAACTCTAGAGTAAGAAACAATGGAACTGTTGTCTCCTGCGATGGGGCCTTCAGAAGCCAATTGTCAAGGTACGAAAAAACATAAAAGCCCTCCCTGCAAAGAGTGGCTGCAACCACTGCAAAGCATTTTGTAAAGACACAAGGTGCAAAACAGAAGTCAAAGGGCAAGACAGGGAACTGATACCTAGAGCCCTGGAGCATAAACCGCAGGTACTGTCTATGGCACTTGCAGATCTTGATATGAAGGTAAGCACCCTTCATATCGAGGCACAAGGCAATCCTCTTTTAGTAACAGGAATCAGGGACTGCAAAGAGACCATTCAGAACTGTTTGTCTTCTATAAATGGTCTGGCCCTGAAGGTCCAGTATGGGTCTTAAATCTCCTGTCCATTTGGGCAAGAGAAAGTATCAGAAATAGTATCATTGATTCAGTTCCACAGTTGTGACTGGTTCTGTGGCTGTCTTGCAGAGGATGGATTGAACCTCCTCCAGCAGGTGGGTAAGATGTCCCGGGGATATCAGTTTTGGTAAGGGAGGATGGACTAGAGAGACAGAGAGGAGTTCTAGGGTGTGTCCTCGCTGAACCATCTATGCTTCTGTATTAAACTCCCTCCACTTTGGATGGAAGAGGGAGATGCAGCCTCCACCATGGATCCCCTTGTCTGCATGGGCTGGGGAAGGCAAAAGGGTGGCTTGTGTGCCTTCAACACCCACACCTTTGGTGATTCTGGCAAGGGCACTGGGAGATAAAGGGACCTGAGAGGCAAATGGGGCCCACTGGAATCCATGGCTGGGACCTCTAGAATAGCCTCTACCAGGGCAGGTGTAGAGCCTACAAAAAGAACCCCTAGCCAGACCCGAGGCTTTGGATTCACATTATGGAGGGAATGCAGGGTCATATTAGAACGCTGCAGGTCCCTTAAAGTAGATTCTACATCAGTACTGAACAGCTGTGTACCTCTAAAGGGAGAAGTAAGGACCAACTGTTGAACATCAGTGGCAAAGCCAGCTACCTATAGCCATGATTAGCAATGAAGGCAAATGCCAGAAGCGGTCACATGAGCCACAACATCAGAGGCATCGTAAGCAGACGGTAACAGGTGCTTACCAGCCTCTAAACCATAGGTAACAGTCTGTTGGACATCAGTTTTATCTAGTCCATCAGGCAGCTAGTCAACCATGGTCAAGGGTGCAAAGCTGTGAGCCAGCTGAATCAGTGGGTGCTGAAAAAACCAAAAGACTTCATACAATAAAAATAATTCAGCACTCCAATACTCAAGAAAATTCAGAGAGAGAGAGAGATTTTATTGCCAAAAAAGTGCAATACTTACAGAAATGTAAGAAAAAAGGTTAGTGCAAATTGAGCATAAATTCTGTTTCACTTCACTCAAAGCAGGCCCGGCGCTTACACAGATACACAGAAATGTGACGGCAGAGAAAGGCACCTTGGCCCATCTAGTCTGCCCAACACCCTACCTCCCCCCTTCTGTTATGCTTCCACCCTCTTTTCCCAACCCCTTAAACCTATCCTCTCTTGAACCCCTCCACCATTTCAGCTGCCACTACCTCCTCCGGCAGCTTGTACCAGGCCTCCACCACCCTCTCCGTGAAAAACTGCCCCCTGATATTACCTCTGTATTGCCCACCTTCCAGTTTTAGGCTATGTCCCCTCGTGTTCACTCCCTTCTTCAATTTGAACAAGCTGTTACCCTCTACCTTATTTATTCCCTTCAGATATTTAAAGGTCTCAATCATGTCCCCCCTCTCCCTCCTAGTCTCCAGAGGGTACAAATTCAGCCCTCTCAATCTCTCATAGGGTACATCCTGCATCCTCGCACTATTTGGCTGCCCTTCTCTGCATCCTCTCCATCAGCTCAACATCTCTTCGTAGGTGAGGCCTCCAGAACTGCACCCCATGCTCCAGATGCGGCCTAACCATGGTTCTGTATAATGGCATTAGCACCTCCCTCTTCCTGCTATTAAAACCCCTCGCAATACAGGCCAACATTCCATTTGCCTTTCCCACTGCCCTGCTACACTGGCTGCCCATCTTGAGGTCACGCAATACCATAATCCCCAGGTCCCTTTCTGTTTCCTTCTCCTTAATCACCAACTCCCCGAGGGAGTAAGTTTCCCTCCTATTCTTCCTCCCCAGGTGCATCAGCGAGCACTTTTGTGTATTAAACTTCAAATTTCCAGGTGTCAGAGCACCTCTCCAGCCTCTCCAGGTCCCGCCTCATGGCTTGCACCCCACTAGGTGAATCCACCCTATTGCAGACCTTTGTATCATCTGCGAACAGGCACACCCATCCCTCCAGACCCTCCGCTAGGTCACTAACATAGATATTAAAGAGTACTGGTCCTAGCATTGACCCCTGTGGCATCCCACTGGTCATCACCCATTCCCTGGAATGTGTCCCATTTACCACCACTGTCTGACTCCTTCCCTTCAACCAGTTTTCCACCCACCTGGTGATCCTGTTGTCCACCCCTAGTCTGTCCAGCTTATGTACCATTCCACCATGTGGAACAATGTCGAAGGCCTTATTGAAATCCAGATAGGCCACGTCCACTGCTCCTCCCTGGTCCACTATCTGGGTCACGCCATTGAAAAACACTATCAGGTTAGTCTGACAGGACCTTCCCTTGGTGAAGCCATGCTGCCTGTCATCCTGCATGCCATTCATCTCCAAGTATTCTATCAACCTGATCTTAAGTAGTGTTTCCATTACCTTCCCCATCACCGAGGTAAGACTAATAGGATGGTAGTTTTAGACCTCGTCCTTCTGTCCCCCCTTATGTAGTGCGACCACCTCTGCCCGCTTCCAGTCCATTGGCACCAACCCTGTGACCAAGGACAAGTTAAACAGCCTCGCTAGATGCGGCTCCAGTTCATCCTTCACCTCTTTGAGAACCCTTGGGTGTATTCCATCAGGTCCCATTGTCTTGTCTACCCTAAGTCTACCCAGCTCTTCCCCTACTCCTTCAACAGTGAATTCTGCCACAGCCACCTGCCTGTGGCTGTCACCCTTCCCACCCCATCCTGGTTCCCTACCCTCCCTTTCCTCCATGAAGATTGAGGCAAAATAGCTGTTTAATGCCTCTGCTTTTTTGAAGTCCCCTTCCAGTATTGTTCCACTTTCCCCCCTTATCCTTCCAATCCCATGCTGTGCCCTCCTTCTTTCTCCAATGTACCTAAAGAAGGTTTTGTCCCCCCGCCGCTATCCTCTTCAGTGGCCTCCTTAGCCCTTCTTATCTTTTGCCAAGCCTCCTTTCTTTTTTCCCTGTAGGTTTCACTGTCCTTATCTTTTTGTGTCCTCCTGTACCTCTTGAATGCTCTAGTCTTCTCCTTGACCCCTAACGCCACCTCTCTAGTGAACCATAGAGGTCTTTTCTGTCTTCTATTCTTTCTTACCCTCTTATACATGAGTCCATGGCTTTAAATATCCCTCTCTTGATGGCTTCCCATAATTCCTCCACCCCCTGCACATCCTCTAGCCTCAACATTTCTTTCCCAACTACCTTCCTCATTCCATGAAAGTCAGCCTTTCTGAAGTTCATTACCTTGGTTCTTGTCCTAACCCTCTCCCTGTCTGCTCTCACCCTGAACCTGACAGCCCTGTGGTTGCTGGTGCCAAGCTCTTCCCCCACCTCCACCTCCTCCACACTGTCTCCATTTGTGAGGACCACATCCAACAGGTTTACACCCCTAGTGGGCTCACTGACACTTTGTTGCAGGAATATGCCCTGAAGAGCCTCTAAGATGCCCCTGCTCCTTGTGGAGATTGCTGTCTGGGCCTCCCAGTTGATGTCCAGAAGGTTTGAGTCCCCAACTAGCACAATTTTCCCTTTCTGTGCCATCCTCGCTACTGATTCTACAAAGTGTCTATCCCCTTCCTCTCCCTGCATAGGAGGCCTATAGACTACCCCAACACACAGGTTTTCCCCTGTCCCCTGTCTAGGGTGACCCACATTATCTCTGTTTCCCCCTCCTCATCCTGCCCTTCCATGGCCCCAATCCCTTCCCTGATATATAATGCCACCTCTACCCCCGATCTTTCCTAAACAACCGATACCCTGGGATCACGGTCTCCCAGGCGTAGTGCTCATTCCACCAAGTCTCACTCACTGCTACAATGTCTAGGTTCTCCTCCATCATGGTGGCCTCCAGTTCTCCCATTTTGTTCCCCAGGCTCCTGGCATTTGCAACCAAAGCCCTCCAACGTGTAGCCCCATCCCGTCTTTCCCTGCTGCTAAATGTTCCCATGATGAGTGTTGTGACTTGGGGGGGGGAGAGGCTGCTAGCCTCTCTGCTCTGCCTCACCTAAGGCTGGCCCAGTCCTTAGCCACCCCCCCCCCATTTAGTTTAAATTGAACTTCCTTGCCATGAAGTCCCCCAGTTTACTCTTTAGTGCAGCTGCCCCTGAAGAGCTCAGTTGCAGCCTGTCTTGGGCATACAGCCCCTCCTCCCATGTAGAGCCCCAGTCACCTATCCAGCGCTTCGGGGCCATGCCACCCCTTCGTCAGGAGGTGTAACCAAACTTCAAATCATTGTGCCTTAAATACTAATCAAAGTGCAGGTGCAAATAATAAAGACTTAATTTATCCCATTCTCATGCTCACCAGGTTTTGGAAAGGAATGAGTGCAGGACACCCCAGCTCTCATTAGTGATGATTTGCCCGCACATTTAAAGGGAACTCCCTAGTAACATGCACATACATCACTGCTGAGGTGTGCTGCCACCAGTCCAACACCAAAAACAGGTAAAGTCATTGAGCAATACATGAAAAATTAAATGCACATTCATATTTAAAACTATGGCACCATAGAATTTAAATGTCATTCTTACTGTCAAAAAACAGTATTCTTCCTAAACAATAAACTGTTTTTATAAATGTTTTGCATATATAATTTTCCTTCAATGAAGGAAATCAGTATTACATCAAACCTGAATGTACATCACACAATACACACGAAAAAATATATATGAAAATTTGGAGCAGTGCACATCCTAATAAGAACTGTCAGCATTTTAAATTAGATTTTACTTAATACAAAAAACAAAATCCTTTAAAATTTTATATATTAATACTTTATTCTGTTATTCTATTATTTTTTCATCTGTGAATAAATGGTTGCCAGTTCACTAAATCATTGAAACCTGCAGGTTTCAAGCTTTTTAAATGAAAAATCCACACTGCTTCTACTCTAATTCCAAGAGTCTGTTACCTCCCCCGTGTTTGTATGGAACATGGTGGATAATGGGATAATAGGATATGCGATGGTTATTAACGTTCACCAAATCTGCCAAGTGTTTTCTAATGGGGTGCATCAAGTCCCCCTTCTGAATAGCCCTGTAGTGCTAATGTAGTCTTTCCTTTAAAGTACGCGTTGTTTGTCCAACATACACTTTCCTGCAGGACTACCACAGGGCATAAATATCAAACTTTGTGGAACAAGTGATAAATTCCCATATCTTAAGTACTCTTTCTCCCAACATACTCAGGTTCAAAAACTCTTTTCCCTGTACTGCTGACCTACAGGTCTTGCATTGCTTATATGGATTAAAAACCTGTCAGTTTCTCTCCTAACTAAGTTTGTTGCTTTACATCTCTAAATTCGCTTTGCACCAAAAAATCCCATAGGCACTTCACTTTTCTAAATGCCACTAAAGGTCCTGCAGCTGACACTTCTTTAAGACCTCTGTCTATTTCCAGAACATGCCAGTATTTTTTAATGATAGATTTCAAATCCATAGAAATCCATAGAACCAGGACTGTATTCAACTGAAAACACAACCTTATTTTCGGTGTTCTTATGCTTATACTGTAATAGTTCAATTAGTATTTAAGACACAATGATTTGAAGTTTGGTCACACCTCCTGATGAAGGGGTGGCATAGCCCCAAAGCACTGAAGCTGGTTTGAGGGAAGTGAAGCAGAATTTATGCACAATTTGCACTAACCTTTTTTTCTTAAATTTCTGTAAGTATTGTACTTTTTTGGCAACAAAATCTCTCTCTCTGAATTTTCTGGAGTAATGGAGTGCTGAATTATTTTTATTATATGAAGCTAGTCAGCCATGGTAGCTTTAGACTTCCACCGGCTATTCTGATATTTTGTCATAAAAGTCTGGTAGTTGGCAATCCTGAGGCCAAGGGACACAGAAGCAGATGTCATCTTGCCCATCATACCCACCTATCTGGATTTCTTATCAGAAGTAAGAGAGCTCATGTGCTTCGGGAACGTAGATCAAGGGCAGCCATAATGACCACCGAATCCGTTTCAGGTTGTGTAGCATAATAAGGCTTGGCAGAAGGGGCAGGATATTTTTTATACACCTTACAAGGCACAGTTGGCAGAGCACTGGGTGGTTAGTTGGCATGCACTTGATGTGTTTTTTGAGCTGAAAATAAAAGATTTCCTTTGAATCTATTTGCTCGTTTCGTCTGAATTTTTGCATTTTTTGGCGAGAGTACATATTTATTTATTTAACGTATCGCAGGAATTACAACCCTTTGAGTCGTAGACTCATTTACAAAGGCTCTGCGTCAAACTATGATACATATAGTGAGACAGTACAGTGGTGAGACATTGCAGTTTAAACAAAAAAGGTATTTACATAATAGCCAGGGTGGCTGTTGACCTATACATGTAGTAGCTAGGGTATTGATACACGTACAAGTGGTACAGTTATAGAGTAAGTGCAGCCTCTGGGGCATTGTCATATAGCAGAAATAGTGATCAGTAATGAAGATATCCTATACAGTTTGTCCTATACAGGTGGTTGCAATGTCAAAAAGGACCAGCCTAGAGCAGCTCTGTGCAGGCCAGTTAGGAGGATTAGCAGTTGCATTGGCATTGGTGCAAAGAGAGAATGTGGTTTTTTAAGGTGGTCTTGTAGTGCCCTAGTTTGAGAATGGAGGTTATGGCTAGGGGAGTTCATTGTACCAGGCAGGGGCTCTATAGGGGAATGATTGCTGAGCTAGGGAGATTCTGACCCTGGGCACGGTCCACAGGTGTTTTTTGGCAGAATGAGTAGCTGCAATGCGGGAGCATGATAGTAGCGAGGCAGAGACCCCCAGTGGAGTTAACCCTAGGTGGATTTTTTTTGTGAGGAGACAGGTTTGGTATTGTAGTCTTTCCTCCAGGGTGAGAACGTTGGTAAGGGTGTAGAGGGTGCAAGTATGGGAGCATTTGTCTGCTCCTAGGAGGAGTCACCACACTTTATTAATAGCTATGTGAATTTTGTTTAGGGTGGTGTTGTCTGCGGCTGAGCAGATGGGGAACCCATAGTCAACGAGAGAGAGGACAGAAGAGGTGACAGCCAGGTTGAGAGCCTCTGGTGTCAGGCAGTCCTTGTACCGGTAGAGAAGGCCGATGTGGGAATTAATGGCTGAGGATAGGATGTTAATGTGGGCATGGAAGGACAGGGAGGTGTCAAATGTAAGGCTGAGATATTTATAAGTATGTACTTGTTCCAGAGGGAGGTGAGCGTGGGACAGGATTTTTTGTTCAGCGTCCCTGGCCTTGCTTTGCCGGTGGGCAAAGAGCATGGCTTTTTTTTTTTTGATGTTGACCATAAGTCTGCAGTTGGTGAACCAGCTTTCAATCTGATTGATCGAGTCTTGGAGGGAGGACTGTAGGTTGGCAGGGGTACGTGGCATAGAGAACCGCATCATCAGCGTATAGCAGTAAGTTACCAGAGCAGGATTTGGGTAGAGCATTTAAGTAGATACTGAAGAGTCGGGGGCCCAATATGGAACCCAGGGTGAACCCCGAGCGGACAGGCAGGGTGGAAGATAGGGTGTCATTTATCTTGACACATTGGGATCTACAATTGGCATACAAAGTTCTTGTTGTGTCTGTCATAACTTCACAAGCTGGCTGCTCATTTGTGTGCACCAGGCTACCAAGTCTGTATCGCGGCTTTCTGTCTGTTACTTTGTGGCAGAGCACTGGGCTTGTGCCAAGCTGCCATGGTGGCATCCTTCATCGCCAAATGGATAGGAGGAACAATGACCATAGGCAAGGAGGGAATCTCGGGAAATTCAAAGGTTCTTAGAGGAGTATTCTTCCTTTGCAATAAATCCAAGACTGGACTGAACCTGTCTGAGGAAAGCCTGAAAAGAGGCATCCTCAGATAGAGACCTAGGTGTATATTGTACTCTGCCCTAACCAAAGGAGGATAAAGTGGAACTGGAACCCACCACATGAGGGGGTGAGACCTTTTTCTTCCTCCTCATACTCCTGCTCCATAAAACCAGCATTATATTTCATTTGCTCTTCATCATCAATGGGAGCAGCAGGCAGGTTGAAAGTAGGAGAAGGAAGCCTTGGAGAAGGCACCGTTGACAGCACAGGTGCCATTGAAGTAAACCTTTGGCCTAGTTTTGGAACTGGAATAGGAACTACCGGTGGCACAGGTGAAGTGGATGTCGATGAACCAGGCAGCATAGATGGGATCAGCACTGACAGCAAAGCCTGTGGCAGAAGCTATGAGAAAATAGCAGACATAGTCTGAAAGAGCATCTGCATATGGATAGGCCCTGAGGGGGGCCATCGACCACTGAGACGCTGATGAGACAGCCCGATGGCAGAATCGACTGAAAATTCCCTGTAAGGGAATTCGAGCCAGTGCCAGACCCCAGCCTTGATGTCTGTGAGATGGTCAGGGAGCAGCATGAGTTGAGGCCTTAGTCTGTGTCCTGTCTATTTTAGCAAACTTTCCTTTTAGAGGCACTCTAGATGTGGCAGGGCAGGCACATTCTTTTCTTGTTGCCATTGTTATGGTGGCATTGTTTCTCTGCTGACTTCTCCTTAGATTTGTCCTTTTCCAGCAATTTAGCCGGTGGCAGTGGCAACACCATGGAACATCAGGTCAATGGTGAGCCAGGAGTAGAGGGCAGAGGTGCAGCAAGTGACAGACCTTGTGACTCATGCTGTTCGTCCTCCATTGCCTTGATTTTTAAATAAGTTTCAAGGCCTCCTATCAATGTCTCCACGTAGCCTGGTTAAAAAACCCTAGCATATGTTGCAAACCATCACGTCATATGAGGCATAAGCAGTGAACAGACTTAGTATGACATTGCAGTGACAATGATGGAACAACATTTTTTTGTCTGTCTTTTATGGATGGCATAAACAGTTGTATTATTTTAAAGCAAAAAAACAAGAAGCAGTAGCGTTAACGATACTTACGAATTTCAGCGTTGTTCTCAGCAGTGCTGAACTGGCCAGTGGCTGACGGTGGGAGAAAGAACTGAGGTATGTTGGGGCCATCCACATTATATAGGCGGTGATGATGCACACTGACGTGGATGGCCCCAGCTAGAAAAAGTTTCCAGGTGGTCCTGACGTCATTCGCTTACAGTTCCACAATGTAGCTTAGTGGAAGGAGATGTCCCCGAAGATCGTCTTATGATACAGTACACGTCAGCAGGACTGCTTGAAGATTTGTGCTCTGCATAGGCATTGTCCCATTTTACTAGTTATTCAGCAGAGATGGGCTCCAAAGACTCTCACATGCCTTAGCGGTGCACGGAAGTTGCAAATATTGTCACCAAGCACTGCAAGCGCAGAGGGTAACAATACTGCACCAGGCGATTTATTTCAAAAGATTTATCAGGAAAGACCTACTGAGCTGACATAGCTTGTTTCCAGATGCGTCCTGAGGGGGAATGAGGAGAGTACAGCAAAAAGTTACAACAGTCGGTTCCACATATCAAAAATATAAGAAACAATTAAGTAGCAACAGAATGAAAAAGATGAGCTGGGCAGAGCATCTGATGAGCAGCAACTCTCTGGAAAAGTGTTAACTGCAATACAACTAGAGGATGAACAGTGCACTGCTAGGTACAGTATTAAAGTGCAGACAGCAGCAAATTGAAGGTGAATGAAGAGCTGTTGGCACTTGTTCAGAATGGAAGGACACAGGAAACTAGGGGAACAGGGGAAATCAATAATGGCAGGGGCAGTGGGGGGGATTGTAGGGTGGCAAAATACAGCACTGGAACAGAGATTAACTGCAGGAGTGAGTAATGAATTCATGGAGGAGAGATCTGCGTGAGTGGGATGAAGGAACAGTATGAATGGTAATGGGAAGAGAGCTCCATCATTTGGGGAAGCGGAAGGAAAAGGCAGCTTGGCCAGAAGAGGATTTTACAGAGAAAGCGCAACAGAGCAAGGACCAGAGTTCTGAAGGTAGTAGGAGCCATAATAGGGGAACTGAGCAAGGGGGGAGGGACTCAAGTCAGAATTTGGAGATGAAAGCAGCGCAATGAGCAAGGTGCATGGCATCAAGGGAAGGAAAGGAGAGGGAGGAGTAGAAGGAGTAGTGATGGGTTCTAGAGGGACAATCAAGGCTAAAGCAGCAGAAGGACTGAGACAGTGGGTCCAGTCTGGCCAGGGTGGATTTGGAAGCAGCACTGT
Organism: Neoceratodus forsteri; assembly: GCA_016271365.2. NCBI lineage: Eukaryota > Metazoa > Chordata > Ceratodontiformes > Ceratodontidae > Neoceratodus > Neoceratodus forsteri. The sequence goes on along the minus strand of CM057451.1, from coordinate 944,269,430 downwards.
AAACAATGTCATCGTAGTCGAAGATGGGGAAAATCATCTTCAAGATTATCTCACTGCAGACAGGAAGTGGGATACTCTCTTTATTCTTTTAAAGCACAAACAGTTTGGGTGAAGCTTCTAGTGGATGGTATCCACATAAACAGAGAAACTGAGGCGATGATCCAGCCAGACCCTGAGGCATTTAAAGGAGGTAACATCCTCAACTGCAACACCATCAAGGGAATGGAAGGAGAGGAGGGGAGGTGGGGTTTGCCTAGCTAGTCTCTGCCTTGTGCCAAAAGTCATGGAGGCCATTTCCTTGGCATTGAGAAATAGTTGATTAGGCTGGAACCAGTGCTGGATTTTGGAGAAGTCCAGTTGGAGCTGAACCATAAGGTCAGAGGTGGAGGATCCTGAGGCAGAGAGGACCGAGACATCTGCACAGACGTGAATGGACATAAAAGGACCAGACAGACAGAAGGTTGTTCAGGAATATGGAGAATAGAACATAATAAGGCCAAGGACAGATCCTTGGAGTATGCCAGAGTAGATAGAGAGAGGAGGGGATAAGGCATCCCCAATATGGACAGCTTGAGACCTGCCCTCAAAGTAGCAGCAGAATCACAACCCAGAAGCAGAGATTCCTGCCTCATTTAGCTTATCCAAAAGGACAGTGCTGCCAATAGTGTCGAAGGCTTTGGCCAGATCAACATAAATGGCTGATGTGACCAAGCTCTGATCCATTCCAGAGATGATGAAGTCAGTTAGATCAGGTGGAAGGTGGAGCGGGAATTACTAAAACAAGACTAGTAGGACTTGAAGAAAGAGGGGGAATCAAGAAAAGGGGAGAGTTGGGAGAAACCAAGGTGTTCCTGGAGTTTAGCCAGAGTAAGAGAGGTCACCCCTTTAGTAAAGGGGATGACAGTAGTCTGTTTCCATGTCAGAGACTAAGGCTGAAGTGAAGGAGAGGTTTAGACAGTAGGTGACAGGGAAAGCAATAGCAGGGGTGGAGAGAGACAAGAGTTTTGGGTCAAGACCATCAGGACTTCCACCTTTATAAGGGTTTAGAGTCAAGGGAGCTTTGAAGGAAGCAAAAGATGTCATGGGGAGAAGGAGAAAGGGAGGGTGGGGGATGGAGGGAGGTTGAGGTTGGAGGGGAAGGTGACAGGGGTGGAGGAGGAGGGGGGAAAGGAGGGGAAGGGCACCGGAGGTAAAATAAAAAAGTGAAAGGGCACCGGATATAAAAAAAAAAAGAGCTGAACAATGAGGTGACAGTGGTAGGGTCAGAGGCAGGGGTGTCACCAACCTTGAGGATGGGGGTGGGGTGAGGGCTGGGTTGGAGAAGAGAAAAGGGGATGAAGGACCTTCCAGAACTTAGCCTTTGCAAGCCTAGAAGATCTGGTACAAGCATTGCCAAGGGTCCTGTAACTAGAGTGGTCAAATGAATGGGGAACCAGTGGACTTGTAAGTCCACCATCCAGGGTCAATTGCTTGATGACAGGCCAGCAATTTAGCTGAAATCCTGGGTAGGTGAGAACCTTGCACCCTAGCTTTTCTCCGGGGGGGGGGGGCATGGTGATTCCAGAAAGATAAGAACTTGGAGTTAAAGAATTTGATGGCTGTATTGATGCTGCTGTTAGCTGAAATGGGGTACCAATCAGTAGCTTCCTGGTCAGCATGAAGGGAGGACAGGTGCGGAGATCAGATGGATTGGATCTGTATAAATTTGGGATGATGTATCTTGTGCACACAGCAGACCATAGGTGGTCACTGAGGGCACTGGGGAGGGTACCAGCATCCACTATATGATTTGGTTGCAAGGAAAGGACCCAGTTCAGGAGGGAGTAGCTGAGGTATTTGTGACTGAGACGAGTGGGATAAAAGACTAGTGAGAACTGGAGGTACTTTGGATGGGGACAGCCAATTGAGGCTGAAGTCACCTAGGATGAGCAACTCACCAGAGGAGGCATGAGAGGATATGATGGTGAGGAGTTCAGAGACTGATGAAGGAGACATGCCAGGACAGCAGTAAACTCCAGCAATGAATATGAGTACTAAAAAGGGGATGGAAAATTTGAGGATGAGCATCTCACAGGCATCTCACAGGCAGAAGGAGAGGAGTCAGACAGCAAGAGGAACTGTAGATAGCAACTCCACTACCCCTCTTTGTATGATCCTGTCAGATGATGGAGAAACCTTGGATAGTAGCGGCAGTATCTGGGATGTTGATGGATAGCCAAGATTCTGAGATGACCAGAAGACCAGGTTTTAGGTTAACCATGTCTGGTGTAGGTCAAGTTTGGGGAGGAGACTGTGGAGGTTGATATTATCCACTCTCAATCCTTTCAGTGGGGGAGAGGGGGATGACAAGGCTGGACTGGGATGAAGCTTAATGCCAACTGCTTTTATCAGCAGCAGCCTTTCAGATGCTTGTGAGGAGAGGAGGTAGGAGAAGGTAGGAGAAGGGTGAGGGCAGGAGGTAGGTAGGGAGGTGGGGGAAGAGCAGAGGCCCTTCAGTGCTTCAAGGTGGATCCAAGGGGAAGGGTGGAGGCTGCATCCAGAAAATCACGGGAACAGGAGACAGAGGGGAGACAGTCTAGTTCCCTGCCCTGGTCCTGAATGGAAAAAGTGCTTCCACCTTTCACCTGGTAAGACCACTCCTTCTGAGAGGTCTCTACAACATTAAGGATGTGCCAAGGAGACCCAAAGCATGGAACTCTAGCTGCTCAAGAACTGGGCTGCCAGGCGCAGGGACTGGATGTCCTACAAGACCATCCTGCAATGGCAAAATAGCAGATCTGGACACAGAGGTAAAATCCACAGAGGGTAGCTGCTGAGGCTGAGGAGATCCGGGCACCAGAACCGGCACAGCCAGTTCAGGCCATCAGGCTCATCTGCACTTATTCCCTCCGTACCCTAACCGACACCGTGTGAAGCAGAGGAAATGGAGGGAAGGCATACAGGAGGCCTGGAGCCCAGGCCTTGCAAAGGCATCTCTCATCAGGGATCAGCACAGTGGGGGGCGGGCACAGAACACCCTCAACTGTGTGTTCTCACAGGAGGCAAACAGGTAGGTTGGGACAGTGCCCCACAGGGAGGACAGGTGATGCACCACCTCTTAGCATACAGACCACTCGCGAGATGCCTCGCTACTCATTCGAGGGTGTCCACTAGCTGGATAGCAGCACCGGCCTCATGGTTCACCAGGAGGATGGAGTTCAGGCTGCGCACAAGGGTCCAGGTGTGGAGGGCTCCCCAACAAAATCAGAGGGAATGCAGTCCGCCCAGCCTGGGGAGGTGGCACAGGGTAGTGCAGCTGTCAATCTGGACCCACACGACTGGAGCCAAACAGATGGAGCAAAGGCCAACAGAGCCAGACACACTGCATGGAGCTCCAGCAGACTAATGAAGGGATGAGACCCCAGCGGATCTAGAACCCGCAGGCCCTGAGGGTCCTTAAGTGTACTCCCCATCCCACCAGAGATGCAGCAGTCATCAGAGTGGCCATCAGCCCTAGGCATCTGAACAGGGACTCCGCACTGCAGGATTTCTGGAAGGAGCCACCACTGGAGGGCATCCCACACCAGCTGCACCACTGGGACTGGCTGGTCCAGGGAACTGAGGCCAGACACCACTGGTGAACCAGCCCCCACTGCAGGGGGCACAACCACCAGTGGGCCCACTGGACCACACTAGGGCAGGATGCCAGGACCCCAGTGACCACAGAAAGTCCTGGCAGGGCATGAGTGCCCAACCTGAAATTACTGGGCAAAGGAGGTAAGATCCATTGCCTGGACCTCCAGGAGTTGGGCCATAACCCAACCCAAGGGGAGTCACCTAAAGAAGGGGGTAACTTTCATGAGGTGGAGTTCTGACTTGGTCGGGGTGGACCAGAAGGCCGAGCAAGTGTGGAGGGCCAGAACCCTGGACTGCTCCACATCCCCCCTCCCCCAAGAGGAACCGGCGATCAGCCACCCGTCCAGGTAGAGGTACACCTGGACTCCTCGGCACTGCAGGTAGACAGCTACCACTGCTAGGCACTCAACAAAGACACTGGGGGCCAAGGATAGGTCAAAGGTCATCACTTGGAACTTGAAGGTACCCTGTCAGCGTGGAACCGAAGTAACTGCCAGCAGTACAGATGGACTGGAATATCCTGGAAGTCCAGAGAGCAGAACCGCATGCCCTGCTTGGGGGGGATGGGGGTGTGAAGTATCTGAAAACAAAGTCCTGACCAGCCAGGGTCTCCAGGAACCAGCAACAGTGTCAAACTGAAAGCGCCGAGCAAATGTCCTCCCAAAGGGCAGACAACAAGACCGGAGACACCCTGGCCTCCCTTGGGGCATGGCTCGGTAAGGCAGGAGAGCTTCAAAGTCTAGAGGCAGACCACAGCCCAGCCCAGACAGCTGATGTAAGGACAGACCAGACGTGTCTGAGACGGTGAAGCCGACCCCTGTGGGGGCACAAGGCTAAGACAGGATGGACAGGAGGGAGACATCCTGCGAACTGTCACTGAGGAGGCTGAGTGAAGGCCCGGCATCAGTGCTGGAGAAGGACTGCCACCTTGACTCCAGGCTTCTTAGAGGCTGGAGGTAGTTGGTTAAGGCACAGGGTGCTAAACCTGGGGCCACCCTTAGAGGGGCTGTGGTGGCTGAGACTGTTGGGCTGGGCACGCCCAAAACAGAAGGGCTTGTTCCTGGCCCGTAGGTCTTGTTTGAGGGCAAAACAGAAGCCCAGGTGGCCCAGGACAACATCCTGCTTACTAGAGGACCAGCCACACCCAGCTGAATTGACCAGGACCCATGAGGGAACCCCAACCAACAAACATGGGTATGCCGCCAAAAGGGTGGAGATTCCCAACATAACCTCGCACCACCTGGAGCCGCCGAGGCCAAGGACCAGGCACCGGGGTCACTGACATTTGAGGCTGGTTGGAGCTGGAGCTCAGCAGCCTAACAGACCTGGACCCAGACTACCCGAACTGCCAACAGCAGATCCCCCAGGAGGTGGGGAGGACCCAACCCAGATACCCACGAGACCTGGATAAGAGGATCGGCAGGACGGCGAAGCATGCCCACCGGAGACCGAGGGAGAGGGTGGCATACACCAGTGATGCTGCCCGATCCCACTGCTCTGTGGTAGGGGAGTGATGACACCCCAACAGAGCTCGTCCATCAAAGACCCGAACCAGCCCCCCAAGACCACTGGATGAAGAGGGGGCCTGATGGGCACCACACAGATGTGGGTAATATGGCCCAAAGGCACCAAGCAGGAGGCTAGACCCTGCTGAAGCTCCTGAGTGGGACCAATAATGGCTCCTGCCATCGAGAAGGTCATGCCCGGAGATATGGCCCCAACAAGGGTGGCTGATTGGGGGGGGGGTACCTGCCAATGGACACCCAAGCCAGCCCAAAACCTGAGAGGAAGCATGGAGAAGGACCCAGAATTCAGGGCTCCTCCAACACTGCCCTCGACCCTAGCATCCCAAGGATCATTTGGGGTGCGACCAAACAAAGTCCCTGTGGACAGCCAGCTGGGAAGGCTGGAGTGGTTGGCAGCCTGAGACAGAGCCTGAGCAAGGGCTGGGTGGAGGGAGGGGCCCCAGGTAGAAAGAGAAGCTGGCGTTGGCAAAGCCAGAGTGGCTGCGGTGGCACTGACTGGGGAAGCCACATCAGTGCCTAATAATAATGCTGCAACCTGCGGTGGAGCCAAACTTTGCCTGAAGATAAGAAGGATAAGGAATGGAGATGGCACGTCTGAGGGGATAGCCGAGAATGGAAACATCGGGATACCCAAGATTTCGAACCCAAATGTGACGGAACCGTTGACCGTAGCCTTGACCGACGACAACAGGGTCGCTGGGGAGGAGACACGGGGACAGGAACCATGCATGAAGCATGGACCTGAGGGGACAGGCTCCCAAAGGGAGATAGCCAGGATGGCTGGTGTAACCATCCCTGCAGGAGGGCGGCTGAGAGGACCACAGTCCAAAAAGGCAACTCAACCTGGACCCCTGAATACGGGTCAACTGGGCCGGGAAGACTCTCACCCGAGCAGACAGCCCATGTTTCAGCCAGCAAATCCAATGGGGACACTGAGGGGCCTGAGGCTGGGGCAGGAACTACAGGAGGGTTGGCAGAAGCCGACAGCTTGACAGTCATTGAGACAGATGCAGACTCACAGTGGCGGGAGAAGCAAGCCCACTCCTGGTCCCATGACCCACAATGGGGCCTCATAGAAGATGAGGACCCGGACAGAAAGGACCCTCAGGAAAAGCTATCCCCGAGGGTAAGAAGGGACCAACACAAGTCCCAAGGAGTTCTGGTATGCGAAGCTCCCAATACCCCCTGGAGCAACACAGGAGCCAAAGCGGCGCCCGCTGAGACCTCGGGTGCCATCTCTTTGAGTGCGGAAAGTTGCAACTCTGAGCCTGCTACCCACCAAAATGGTCCTATGGGCATCTGAGGACTGGACCAGCTGGTGCCATGCAACCGGGCAGCCCAAAAAAAGGCAGGCGAAGCAGTCATCCAACAGCAATGGCTGCAGGGACAGACAAAGGTCACAACCCTGCAGATCATGCTGAGCCCCAAGGCAAAAAACATATGAGGAGTGAGGGTCAAGGCACAACAATAGCCGTGGAACAAACGGCACACTGCCTGCACCAGGACCAGGTAACAGGTCACCGTGCTCCATTCGGTAATTGAAAAGGCGCCTGAAGACAGACTAGGGAAGGGGCCTACACCACATGCAGGAGCTGCGAAGGAGACCTAACTCCTCCAGCGGAAAGGAAAATCTGATGTCACAGGGCAGAGCTGAGGAGGATACCACCCGGGTGGGTGGGAGGAGCTTAGCTTGAAGATGTTTTTTATGGTACTTTGTTTCCCTGTTTGTATAACGTATGTAAATAATGTCCGTTTTCGTTGTTCGTTTGTGCTTGTACAGTATAACAATTGTATATATTATATATTGTGTCTACTCTGTATTACTGCATCACCACCTTGTGGCCCAAGTCGTGACCGAAAATGGTCCTCTGGATCAGTGCACTTACCCTGGTTACCAAAAACAGACATAAATAAATAAATAAATAAATGATCTGGTAGAATTTAAAGGGAAAAGAAGACTGCCACAATGTAGACAGTGCACCATATCCAGATCCCTAGAACAAGTGTTACAAGCAGCATAATGGAGAGTAAGAGATGCAGTTGCCCTGATTGAACTACTGTAGTATAGATGAGGAGATAATGCAGAGAACAGTTAGGTTCTTACCGAAACAGATCTTCAAGAGAATCTCTTCCATTAGGCCACACCTCTGGAACTATACCTGCATCAGCGCTTGGACCACACAGAAACATTTGCTAGCTGAGAGCCACCCACGACAACATCAAGTGTCACCATCTATATAAACATGGCGGACCCATCTCTCCTCAGTTCCCTGCCAGAGATTGTGCTCAGAGGACCTACCTTCTTGGGGAACCAAGAGATCATACCAAGCACCTCGCATAGTAGGTGAGCAAAGGCGCTAAATGTAACAGCCATGGAAATTACCAAGGCAGAAATCATATAACATATTCCCCTACAGATTATGACAAGCGGGAAGGAAGGAGGGCAGACTTGGCCTAATGGAAGAGAGTTTCTCGAAGATTTACTGTTACAGTAAGTACATAACTGTTCTATCTTCTTCGAAGATATCACTTCCATTAGGCCACACCTTAGTAATGAGTCCCAAGCAGTCTCAAAAGCTAACTGGGAGGCTGGTGCAGTCTGATTCAGGACAGCAGGCCCTGTAGAACAGCAAGGCCAAAACCTGTTTGTCTATGAGAAACGATGTCCCAACTGTAATGTTTAGTAAAGGTGTGGACAGTACTTCATGTGGCTGCAGTACAAATGTCAGCCGCAGAGACATTTCTGAAGCAAGCAGCAAAAGTGGCCATACCCCTGGTGGAATGACCATGAACCGCACCAGGAAGTTCCTTATTGTACTTCCTATACCAGAATGTAATACAATGTGCTAGCCATTTGGACAAGCACTGTTTCAACATAGGGGCGCCCTCTTTCCCATGGCCGAATGAAACAAAATGTTGAGAGGACTTTTTGCAGTCCTTGGTGTGATTCACACAGTATCTTAGTATTCTGTGTACCTTCAAAGTATGGAACAATTCTTCAACCTGATTGGCATGCTCAGGATTATAAACAGGAAGGCAAATGGTATGATTTAGTGTGAACTCAGACACCACCTTTGGCAAAAAAGTACAGTTATGTAAGAACTTACCGTAACAGTAGATCTTCGAGAGGATCTCTTGCATCAGATCACACCTATGGAACTATAGCCGCCAGGCACTAGGACCACACAGAAACTTTTCTAGCTAACAGTGTAGAAGGGACCACCCATGATGACGTTATACACTGACAATGTCCCTCCCATATAAACGTGGGTGGTCCCACACCCTCCTCAGTTCTCCTGCCGGAGACCATATAAAGGTAATCTCCTGCAGGGGAACCAGAGGTTCCCGCCGTAAGAAAGGTGAAACAGAAAGTTAACTGTCCTGGAGAAAGACAGACAGACACAGAAAAGCCGTAAGGCCAAGGGGGATGGAGGGTGAGATGGCATGGCCTGATGCAAGAGATCCTCTCAGAAGATATACTGTTACGGTAAGTTCTTATGTAACTACTATCTTCATTGAGGGTATCTCCTGCATCAGGCCACATCTATGGAACGAGTCCCAAGCAGTTGCAGACAAAGAGACAGTCTGGGTTATTGGAGGCTATAGGCCTTAGACAGAAGGCCTTGAAGCACAGCCAGGCTGAAGTCTGCCCTTCTCCTAGAAGCAATGTCCACACTGTAGTGTTTAGTGAAAGTGTGGATGGCACTCCAGGATGCAGCTGCACAAATCTCTGCTGTTGAAACATTCCTGAAGCAAGCAACTGAAGTGCCTATGCCTCTGGTTGAATGACCACAAACACCACCAGGAACCAACCATTTGGACAGACACTGTTTAGAAACTGGTATGCCCTCTTTCCCAGGGGCAAACAAAACAAACAGCTGTGAGGACTTCATGCAATCCTTTGTACGCTGTGTATAGTAGCGCAGAATTCTATGTACATTTAAGATGTGGATCAATGCTTCCCTTGGACTGGCATGCTCAGGATAATAAACAGGCAGGTGGGTGATTTGATTTAAGGTAAACTCAGACACCACCTTAGGGAGAAACTTAGGGTTTGTATGCAAAGACACCCTGTCTTTGTGAAAACTCAAATAAGGAGGCTCACACATTACAGCCTGACCTGAAGCTTGGAAATCCTTTGAGCAGAAGTAATATCAACTAAAAAGAACACTTTCCATGACAGAAATCATAGCTCATATGTCACAGCTGGCGCGAAAGGAGCCAAAGTAAGTTTCTCCAACACAAAATTCAAGTCCCGAGGTGGGACTGGATTTCAGATGGGAGGCTTTAGGTGGAGAATGACTCATAAAAAAGTATGAGACACCTCTAGTTGTGCCACCATACGGCTATCAACAGGCATATGGAAGGCTGAAATGGCCGACAGGTGCACCTTGAAGGAGGAGTAGCGTAGGCCCGAATCTGAGGACAGCATGTACTCTAGAATCTGGTTCACTGGACAAGTGAAGGGGTCCAAATGATGGGAGATTGCCCACACAGCAAAACACTTCCACTTCATGGAATAAGTGGCCCTGGTGGAGGGCTTTCTAGCAGCCACCAGGACATCAGCCACCTTTTGGGACACCCCAAACCGAACCATGGCTATGTCTTCAGGAGCTATGCATGAAGGTGTAGTGACATGAGGTACGGATGGACTAGGCTGCCCTGGTCCTGGGATAACAAGCCTTTGCTAACAGGCAGGGGCACCAGAAGTTCCACCGCCAGCTGCTGCCAGAAGGGGGTAATGAGGATCAGAGTGGCCCCTTCCATTTGGAGTTTCATGAGCACTCTCTGGAATAGAGGGGAAGGAAGGCATAGAGGAACCTCCCTTTTCAAGAGAGGGACAATGCGTCCTGCCAGAAAACACCAGGCCCTGGAGCGAGCAAGCAGAAACGTGGCAGTTTTGCGTTGACTGAGGACGCAAAAAGATCCAACTCTGGATGACCCCACCTGTCCAACAGGTCTTCTACAACAGAGGTCAGCAGCTACCATTCATGCATTCGAGACTGTGACTGACTCAGCTTATCCACCAGGATGTTTCGGACACCTGGAACATGGGCAGACGATAGTTCTAGACCGTGTTCTAGAGCTCAGTACCAAACCCTCCTTGCTTCCTGACAGAGGGTACGAATGGGTCCCCCATTGCTTCTTGATGTATTGCACTACACTGATGTCCATTTGCACCAGCAGATGGCCCGGAGACAGATGGGTCTGGAAGGTTTGTAAAGCATAAAGAACAGTCCGCATCTCCAGGATGTTGATGTGGAGAGCAGGCTCCACACTGAACCACATCCCTTGAGTCTGATGGGGCCTCAAATGAGTCTCCCAGTCCAGCCCTGAAGCGTCTGTGGTGAAAATCTGCTGAAGTGAAGAAATGAGGAAGGAATCCCTTTGAACAGGTTGCTGGGTTCCATCCACCATAACAGCACCTTCTTGATCAGAGAGGAGACTAGAACCTAGTGTTCTAGGTTGCTGGTGTGCTGGTCCCATTGGACCCTCAATGTTCACTGAGGAATCTGCATGTGCAGCCTGGCTAAAGGCACCATGACAGTGGCTGCAGGCATCAGCCCCAGCAGCCTCAGGAAGGATCTGGCCATAACATATCTGCTGTTGAAAATCAGCTGCACCTGAGTCATGAGGTGGTCTGTCCTGCCCTGCCCTGTGGCAAGAACGCAAGGCCCTGAGCCATGTCTAGGACTGTCCCAATGTCCTGGAGGCACTGGCAAGCAGTCAAAATTGACTTGGACAGACCGACCATGATTCCCATGGCCTGGAACAGCTGCCTGGTATGCCCCAGGGCCTGTGCTTTGAGCAACTAGTTATCCAGGTAAGGAAAGATGTATAGCCCCTCCCTCCTGAGGGCTGCTGCTACCACTGCCAAGCATTTGGTAAAGATCCATCGCACAGACGACAAGCCAAAGGGCAATGTTTGAAACTGGTAGCGCTCCCTTCTGTAACTAGAACCTGAGGTACTGCCAGTGGGGGGCACACACCTTGATATGCAGGTATGCACCCTGCATGTCAAGAGAGCATATCCAGTCTCCCTAGTGCAGTTGTGGCAGTAAACCCTGCAGAGTCACCATCCTGATCTTCTTGTACTGGATGCAGAAATTCAGGTTTCTCAGGTTCAGGATGGGCTGCAAATCTCCTGTGGATTTGGGGACTAGGAAGAAGTGGGAATAGAGCCCCCATTCCTCTGATCCTCTGGGACAGGTTCTATGGCCCTTTTTTGCAGCATTGTGTGAATTTCACCCCCACAGCACTGGAATGTGATCTGGAGGGTAGGCTGAATAAATTGGAGGTAGATCTGGAGGCCACTCCAGAAGTTGTAGAGTGTGGCCTTGCTTTATGAGCTGCAGGACCCATGCATCTGTAGTGATCTCCCTCCACCTATCCAGCTGAAGGGAGAAACAACACCCTACCACCACCTCCTGTAGCGCTGCAGGGTGGGGGTCTCACAAGGAGTCACACTGAGGTACAGCCTGCAGCCAGGGCCACATCAGCTCCTCTGGGGGGTCTTTCTAGTGGTGGAGGTAGGGGAAACAGGAAGGGCTGTTGCTGTCCGACACTTGCCCTGGGGTCTGGCACCCTGCTTAGGCTTATGGGAGGCCTGATGAAAGGGCACCTTCTGTCCACTTTTTGGCTGGGTGTGATATAAAAAGTGGAAAGACCGCAGCGTCCCAAACAAGGCCTGCAGGTCAGCAAGAATGCCCTGTACAGCTGCCCTGAAGAGCTTAAAGCCTCTGAAGGGGCATTCAAGATGGACTGCTGAACATCATTAGCAAATCCTGACACCCTGAGCCAAGAATGCCATCTCAAGCAGATGCACGTCACAGCTGCTGTAGCAGAGGCATCAGCAGCATCATAGGTAGACCTCAACAGATGCCTGCCTGGGCTGGCCCAGTGGCGCTGAGGGTTGAGGCACTGGACGCCACACCTTGCATCGCGGCGGCAACCCAGGAGCGAGCCCAGGCCACCATGGGTTGGCAAGGGAGAGAGAGATTGATTGTCCACAGTACTGCTTTCCTCTCCTCTCTGGGGGAGGGATCCAGGGGAAGCCCAGTGCAGCAGCGGCCCCTGGTGGAGACTGGCGGCACTGCGATGCTCATGGGCTCACGAGCGTGGGATAGACATCGGCAGCTGCCTTCTGGACAAGGGTGGGAGCACTCATGTCGCAGGCCAGGCGGCACTGCATGTCCTACGTCGAGGGCGTAACCAAGGAAAAATACCCTCCACCTCAGATAGGCAACAGCCCTGTCAGTGCCCTCGCCACACGCCCAGCGCTGGTTCCTTGTCACTGCCCCTGTGGTTTCAACAGGTTTCTGCCTCCTCCTGTCCTGGGGAGCCACGATGAAACTGTAGATGTAGGGGAACACAGTGGGCGGTAGAGCAAGTAGGCGTGTGCAGTGGCCCGCTTGAGTTCCCAGATGGAGAGGCTAGAAAAATAGTTGGAAAAAAAACAAAAAAACAGATGCCTGCCCACATCTACCCCAGACTGGAGGGTCTTGAGCAGTTCCTGCCTCTGGGTACCCTCTGGAAGAGCCTGGGCAGCTGCTTTTGCCTTCTTCCAGAGAGTATTCTGAAATCAGAAATCTGACCATATGGGTGATCTAATTCATGACACTGATGGACAACATGGCAGAGACAAAGGTCCTTTTCCCCAGAAGGTCCAGTCAGGGGAAAGAGAGCTGAGGTGCTTAGGTCTCTTGGTCCTGTCATGAGCAGCATTACTCACCACTGAATCTGCCTGTGGTTGCTCTGCAAAGTATGGTTTCCCTGAGGAGCCTGGTACAATTTGTCTGCCTTTCTGGGCATGGAAGGGATAAAATTTGGCCAGTATCAGGTAGCCATGGTGGCATACAGGCCAGGATTAGAGGAGGAATGATTGGGGGGGGGTCTGGCAGTTCCAGGTAGTCAGATTCCTCCTAGTACCATCCTGCTCCTCCTCATCATCAAACCCCATAGTGGTTTGTAACTGCCAGATCACCAAGATGAAAGAGAGGTCATGGGGGGGGGGGATGGGAAGCTTGGGATATAGTTAGTGGAGCCCTCACCCTCTGAGGAAACAGTGGAAGTAGAGTGGGAGGGGCTACCACCCTCCTTACCTTCATCTTCATCCTCATCCATATCCTCATCCTCACAGGGTAGGAGATCAGGATGATATTTGTCCTCATTGCCTGGCTCTGAAACAGGCACCAATGGTGTAGAGGACTGAGGACGTGCAGGGCGTGGCACCATGGAAGGAGTCAACGCGGAAGCTGGCCTAGCAGGCCCCGGTCTTGCTGACCCCGAAGGGGAGCAAGGCAGTGCATGGACTCCCAAAAGGAGTATAGCATGGCCTGGACATCAATAGTGACCGGTGTCGGAATGCCCTGTGGCACCGGCAGGGTAGTCTGGGGTCCCGGCACTAGCGGAATGGCCTGTGGCATCGATGAGAGGGTCTGGGGCCCTGGCATCAACATGGCAACCTGAGATGTCGTCCGGACAGGCTGAGACCCCGACAGCGATGTGGTGGCCTGGGGTGGCTGGATCCCCAATGTCGAAACAGAGGCTGCAGCAAAGGCAGAAGACATCATCAAGGAGGAAAGAAGTCCCAATGATGATGTACCAGTGCCAGCTGAAGCAGAAACAGCAGAGCTGCCTAACAGGTTGACCATGGAGAAGAGGGGCCAGAACAGTAGGGGCTAGAAAGTCAGTGGGAGCAAGAGAAGGCTGACACCAAGGAGCCATCGCCAACCAAATTAAGACAGGTGGGAGGCGCTGCCAGAGCTGACCCACTAGTAGAAAGGGTGTGAGTGGCAGAGGAGGTTGCTGCAAGAGTGGCTGACAACCTCACGGTGACCAACACCTGAAGCGGCAACTGTGAGTGGGCCAGGGAGCATCCCTTCTTGCTGCAATCCTTGTCCCAGTGCTTGTTTCCCAGATGACTTGTCCCAGGCCTTGGAGGAATGGGAGCCCGAGGAAGGTGCTGGGGAGGCAGAAGAGCTTCTGGCCTGGAATTCCTTCTCCATTTGGGCAACCTTCTGTTTTAACAGGAAGCTTTCAAGGGGCCATCTGGCAGTGTCGCTGGGCAGCCTGGCTGTATCCGGCAGACTTCGCAAGCCTTCTCATCGTGGTCTGGGCCTAGGCAGCGGACATAGGCATCTTGGTCGTCCTTATTGTTGATCTTCTGGACACACCCTGCTGCTAGTTTCTGACAGAGAGCAATCTTGCTATCACAGCAAAGAGGCAGCCGACTAAGGAGCTAGAACTTTGCTACTAGAACACTTCTGACTCGGCAAGAGAGCCTGTTACACATTGGTATTGCCCTCCTCTCTCCCACTCTTAGTCAGTTCCAATTTTATAGGCACTGGATTTGACTGACAGCAGGAACTTCCTGTTTGGGAGCAGGAAGGGAAGGATCACCAAGACATATAAGATTCGCCATCCTTGAAGGAAAAGAGTAGCTCTCCCTCCCCCCTAGCTGCTGCAGGTCCGACTCTGAGCAAGAAGTAGAGACTACTGAATAATACAGGAAGTTCCTGACCCAGAAAAGGAAGGGCGGAAGCTGTAAGGGTGCAAAAGTTGTAGTAAAGTACAGTGAAAAAATAAACAAACAAACAGAGGGAGGAGAGAGTAAGCATACAAAGCAACAGGAGAGTAGCCACAAATAAGACATGATGGGAGCGGTGCAGTGCAGTGGCTGTGAGGTGGCAGTCTTCCGGGAGACATTCTGGAGGATGTGGAGCTGTCCCATCTGCAGTCACCTCTCTTGTCTGAGGGAGGAGGTTGCTCATCTCCATGCCGAGTCGGCCAGGACTCGGGGGACTTTGTCTTTCTTTCAGGGACCACCAAGTCTGCCCCCATTGCCTGAAAGGTTGCCTGGGTGGAGGAGTGGCTAGAATACGGTGTGCTTGGGAAGGGTGAGGGTGGTGGGGCAGAGGAACATCCCTCCTGCGGTTAAACTCCACGACTCCTATGCTGTACTGGCAGGGTGGGACTGTCCCAAGGAGGCATCCACAGTGGAGACCAAGAAGGATGTGGGGTCCTCCACGGTGGAGACCCGTTTGGGGGGGGGGGCAGAGTACCCCAGAGGAGAAGGAAGCAACTCCTGGTGGGGGAGGATTCTATTGTTGGGGGGTTGACTTGGGGGCAGATGGAGTGGGAAAGAGGGAGGATAAGTGCCTACCTGGTGCCAGGGCTTGGAGGGATGGAAAGTGCATCCAGAGGATTGCTGAGGCAGCAGGACAGGAGGGAGAGATAGACATCACTGTCTACGTGGGAACAAATGATCTAGTTGGTGATTAAGTTATGGTAGTGCAGGAGGACTTCAGGGAGCAGGGGAAGGGTCTTAGACAAGTGGCATGCACTGTAACCTTTTCAGAGATGCCGGTCAATGGCAAGGGGGAAGGCAGCACACTCCGCAGCATGAGATTCAATGCATGGTTGAAGCACTGGTGCAGAGCAGAGGGCTTCAGCATCATTGGGAACTTGGGTCCCACCAGGAGGGATGCACGCCTATACAAGTGGGATGGACTGCATCTATCCAGGATGGGAACCAAGATCCTTAGTGAGAGGTTTAAATGATTCAATGGCAAGCATTTAAACTAGCCAAGTGGGGAGGTGATAATGGGCAGGAAGAAGCTAATTGCCCCCCCCAAACACACACATACAGGATGAAGCAGTCACTAAGGAGGACTCTAGGGTTGGGTAATTGACTCTAAAACTGGGATAGGCAGAATGGCAGAGACAAGGAAGAATGAGAGTAAAAACAGGAGAGGAAGGGAGGAAAGAAATGGGGATAGGCAGGGAGCTACTAGAAGGGGAGGTTGCAAAACTTGGAAGGCCATGTGCACAAATGCCCACAGCCTGGGAGATAAAATCCCAGACCTAGTGGCCTTGATGGCAGAGGCAGACGTGGACATTGTCGCTTTTACCGAGATATGGTACAAGAGGAACCATGAATGGGATATAGCCATACCAGGTTACATTCTATTTAGAAAAGACAGGGTGGGGGGAGAAAAGGGTGGAGGGTTAGCTACAACAGGGAGCGAATTAAAACAATTGAAGTTCGGGGGATGCAGGAGGGAGCAGAAGCACTGCTGGTGACCCTGGAGACAGGAAATGGCACTACCAATCGCACAGGTGTGATCTACAGACCTCCAGCACAAGGGGAGGAGATGGATGGGGTACTAGTGGAAGTCATCCATAAAAGGACAGCCAAAGGTGAATTGCTGCTGGTGAGAGATTTCAGTTTGCCTGATGTGGATTGGAGCACCCAGGCTGCAGCCACAGCCAGGAGCAGAGGCATCCTGGATGCCCTGCAGGGGGCAAGCCTCAAGCAGCTTGTGGCTGAATCCACCAGAGAAGGAGCAGTATTGGACCTGGTACTCACCAACGGGGACAGTCGCCGATGTAATGGTGGGTAGCCACCTGGGATCCAGCAGATCATCATACAGTGTGGTTCAATGTGAGAACAGTGGAGGAGTTAAACCATATGAAAGCAAGGGTCCTGGATTTCAGACAGGCTTACTTTTCGAAAACGGGGGAGTGTTTCAAGAAAGCCCTGGCAGAGGAAGAAAAAGGGGGAATGCAGAGAAACAAAGGGCTAACCTTAAGGGAGCCATAGCAGAAGCAAGAAGCCTTTGTGTTAGGCAAGTAAGAAAAACAAAGAGAAAGGAAAAAACACTATGGTTCTCAAACAATGTGGCCGGGAAGGTAAGAGAGAAAAGGCTAGCTTTCAGGTGGTACAAGGAAACATGGGGGAAGGGACTGTATCTGGAAAAGCAGAGGCAGGTAGGGAAAGTAGTCAGGAGCGCAAAGGCGCAAACTGAGGAAAACTAGCCTGGGCAATTAAGAAAGGGGACAAGACCTTTTTCAGGTACATTAGTGATAGAAAGAAGACCAGGCGTGGGATTGTGAGGTTAAAAAGGGAGGAAGAGTGCATGTGCAGAGAGGGACCTAAAAATAGCAACAATCCTGAACAAATAGTTTTGTTCAGTATTCACAGAAGGGGAAGTAGAAGGACAACTATTGGGGGGTAGGAGTACTTAGAAACATAGACTTTGACGGCAGATAAGGACTACTTGGTCCACGTAGTCTGCCCATTTCCCTACCTACAGGATAAGCCGCAGATCCTAGTTAACCAACAGCCTATTTCTTCCTACCCCCCCACAAGAATTGCCTTATGTCTGTCCCATGTATTCTTGAATTCTCCTACAGTTTCAGACCCCACAATATCCTCAGGAAGGCTGTTCCATGCATCCACTACCCTCTCTGTGAAAAAAATACATCCTCACATTGCCCCTGAACCACCCCCCATCTTTAAATTGTGTCCCCTTGTTCTTGCATGTCTCTTTTTCTGAAAGATGCTACCCTCTTGTACCAGTGGGAGAGAGGTGGACACCAGCCTGCTTACAGAGGAAAGAGTCCTAAAGGATCTCAAGAATCTGAAAGGGGACAAGGCTATGGGGCTGGATGGAGTACATCCCCAAACATTACAAGAACTTAGAGAGGTGCTGGCAGAACCACTAACAGCCCTATTCGACAACTTGATAAGAGACAGGGATGGTTCCAGTGCACTGGAGGAGGGCAAATGTAATCCCTCTCCACAAAAGTGGGAACAGGGAGGAGGCTGGCAACTACAGACCAGTCAGCCTGATCTCAGTGGTGGGGAAATTAATGGAGTCACTACTAAAGGAAAAGATTGTGATATTTCTTGAATCCAGTGGAGCACAGGATCGAAGGCAGCATGGATTCACATTGAAAAGGTCTTGTCAAACAAATCTGATAGATTTCTTTGACTGGGGGACCAGGGAGTTAGACAGAGGAGGGGAAGTGGATGTGGCCTACCTAGATTTCAGTAAGGCCTTCAACACCGTCCCATAAAGGAGGTTGATAAATAAGGTGGGCAGCCTGGGAGTAGGCCCCAAGGTGGTAAACTGGGTCAGAAACTGGTTGAATGACAGGACACAGAGGGTGGTGGTAAACAGCATTCAATCCGAGGAGAAAGCATTACCAGAGGGGTGCCACAGGGATCCATGCAGGGGCCAGTCCTCTTTAATGTCTTCATAAGCGCCACTGCAGAGGGGCTGAAGGAGAAATTATGCCTCTTTGCAGATGACATGAACATCTGCAACAGGGTCGATACTCCATGGCGAGGTGGAAAAAATGAGAAAGGACCTAAACATGCTTGAGGAGTGGTCCAGAGTGTGGCAGCTAAAATTCAATGTAAAGAAGTGCAAAAAATCATGCACTTGGGGCACAGAAATCCAAGGGAGGAGTACAAGATGGGGGGGAAGGTATTGACAGCACCAGTCAAGAAAGGGACATAGGAGTAATCATATCTGATAACCTAAAGGTACAGTAGCAAAACAATGTGAGAAGGCTGTGGGGAGAGCCAGTGGGATGCTAGGGTGCATAGGGAGAGGTATCGCCAGCAGAAAAAAGGAGGTGGTTATGCCACTGTACAGATCATTTGTGAGACCTCATCTGGAGTACTATGTCCAGTTCTGGAGGCTGCATCTCTGGAAGAACATAGACAAAATAGAGGCAGTCCGGAGAAGGGCAACAAAAATGGTGCAAGGACTGCACCAAAACTAATATGAGGAAAGACTGGAGTACCTAAATATGTATTCTCTGGAGGGGAAGAGAGGAGAAGAAAGAGAGAGAGAGGGGCTATGATAGAGACATTCAAGTGCATCAGGGGTATAAACATGGTACAGGAGGGTAGCATCTTTCAGAAAAGAAAGTGTGTGGCCGGCTCGGTGGCACTGAGGGCTGAGGCATTGGACATCACACCTCGCATTACACCAGCGACCTGGGTTCGGGTACAGACCTGGGCCATCGGGGGTCAGATGGGGGAGGAGGACTGAGCATCCCAATGGATGCTCTCCTCTTCCAGTGGTAGGTTACCGGGTTGCATAAAAGCAAATGTAGCTCCTCTACCTGTGGAAGTGCGGGCGGTAGGAGCACATGGCTCTCCGGAGTCGGGGGAGAGAGGACGCTGTCGGGTACTTGATGACGTTCATCTGAATGAAACGTCCTCTGTGCTGGCATCCTCAGGGAATAGGAAGAAAATGGGGGAAAAATGAATACACCCCTGGCTGCAACGAGCAATGAGAAACCAGGAGGATCCTGGTGGCAGGACTTGGCGGATGGAGTAGGAGGGGGTACGAGGCACCCTCTGAAGCCGAGGAACTGGGCAAGTAGAAAAAAAAAAAAGAAGAAATGAAAGTGTACAAGAATAAGGGGGCATGATATGAGGTTGGGGGAGTAGGCTCAGGGGCAATGTGAGGAAGTACTTTTTCACAGAAAGAGTAGTGGATGCTTGGAACAGCCTCCTTGCGGAGGTGGTGGGAGCAAAAACAGTAGGGAAATTCAAGAATGCATGGGATAGACACAGAGTACTCTAACAACATGAAATAGAGGGTAATCTGCAGATCAACTAGGGTCTGTGGAAATGCATTAGGTATGGAAAAAGGGCAGACTAGGTGGGCCACACAGTCCTTATCTGCCATCCCCTTCTGTTTATTCATGTATCTGTGTGTATATCACCTGCAGTAAGGAAAACATTTTTCAAAGATCAGTTAGCATACATGAAAAACCAAAATCACTTTATAATAAAGTCATTGCAAACACTGTCGTGAGAAAAGAAAGGGAAATTGAAGAAATATGGTGGTTGACTAGAAGCGGTGGTGTCTCCATGGAGTTCGACATGCGATGGTCAACAGCGGAAAAAGTACTAAGGAGGGCGTGGGGCCACCCAAGTTTATATGGGAGGGACATTGCTGGCTTATGGCATTGTCATGGCCTACCCTTAATAGACTGCTAGCTAGAAGTTTCCAAGTGATCCTAGTGCCTGGCGGCTATAGTTTCATAGGTGTATCCTGATGCAAGAGATACCCTCGATGAAGATCTTAGGATTAGTGTGCAAAGAAACTGTCTTTGCAGAGAATCAAATAAGGAGGCTTACATATTAGAGCCTGTAGCTCTGAAATCCTTTGAGCAGAAGGGATTGCAACCAAAAATAATGCTTTCTATCATATAAAGAATAAGCTACAACTCAGAACAGGTTCAAAAGGAGCAAAAGCAAGGTTTTCAAGAACATAATTCAGGTCCCAAGACGGGACCGGATAATGAATGGGAGGTTTTATCTGCAAAATACCTCTCAAAAAGGTACAGGAGATCTCCAGCTGGACAACCGTACACCCATCAATAGGGGCATGAAATAATGACATAGCGGCCAAATGCACCTTACGTGAGCAATAATGCAGACCACAGTCTGATAGTTACAGCAAGTATTCTAACACTGCATTTACCAGACGTGAATAGGTCCGTATGTCTGGAGCGGCTGCAAAAGTCAAATGCTTCCGCTTAAAGAATATGTATGTCCGGTACAGGGCTTTCTGGCCACAACCAGCACATTAGCATCTTTAGTTGACACACCAAACCATGCAATGGTGATGTCTTCAGGAAACAGGCATGCAGATGTAGGGACTTAAGGTCCAGATGGAACAGAAATTCCTTGTCCTGTTATAGCAGGCCGCTGCACAGGGGCAGAGGTACTGGAGGCTCCGCTGTTACTTGTTTGAGCAGCGGATATCATATCTGCTAAGGCCATAGAGGTGCAATGTGGATGAGGGTCACACCCTCCATCTGCAGTTTCAGTAATTCTCTGTATTAATGGAATGGGAGAGAATGCACACATAAACCTCCCTTTCCAAGAGAGGGACAATGTGTAATGAAAAAAACCTCCAGACCCTGGGCATGTGAGCAAAAACACAGAAATTTTGCATTGTGTGGGGATACAGAAAAGTCCAACTCTGGATGATTCCACCTTGCAAAGACGTCATCTACCACTGAGGTCAGCAGTTTCCATTTGTGCATCTTGGACTATGACCTGCTTAGCCTGTCTGCTAAGACATTTTGGACACCTGGGAGATGTGTGGCTTAACTCTAGGCTTTACTGCTGTAACCTGAATTTGTTTGTTGTTGATCCTCCTGTTTTCCTGTCCCCTGGGTCACCCCTGGAAATGAGCTTTGGCTCAGTGTGCCTTTCCCGGTCACAGATTTTCAAATCAATCAATCTGTGTTCTACTGCCCAGCACCACACTCTCATTGCCTTCTGACACAGAGGACAAGAATGAGTCCCCCTTTTTTGTTTGTGTTATGCATGACACTGACGCTGCTCTTCTGTATTAATAGAGGACACAGAGCCAGATATTTCTGAAAACCTGGAGACTATATAAAACAGCTCCCATCTCCAGGACATTTCTGAGTAATTTGGTTTCCACCTGGGTCCAAGAACCTTGTGCTTGTTAAGGGCCCAGGAGTGTTCCCTCCCAGATCCAGATGCATCCAAGATGAGAATCTGAGTTGCAGTTGGTATTAGATATGGAGTGCCCCTTAAAAGGTTGTGGCAGTCCATCCACCACGTCAGTGTTTTGCATTGGGGGATGTGATGAGAACCTTCTGTCAATGTCTTCCGTCAGCTGGTCCCAGTGCACTCTCAATGTCCACTGCAGTATCCACATGTGTAAGCAGGCCAGTGGTACAGTAACAATGGTTGCTGCCATGAGTCCCAGTAGACATAGAAATGTTCTGGTTGGGATTCGATGACTGCTGTATACCAGTTGTGCTTGAGCAATGAGTCTTTCTGCCCTATGTCCATGATAGCACCTATGTAGTGCAGCCTTTGGCAAGGAGTTAGTTTGTAAATTCTTTGACACATTCACTGTAACCCCCAGGTCTTCAAACAATTGCCTGGTTCGGAACAGGGTGTGCAAGAGTTGGCTCCAGGAGCTGGCTTTTAAGAGCCAATCCACCTGGCTATCAATAAGGCATGTAGACTCCTCATAGGGGTAGATAGGTGCACCCACAGCTGCACCTTGTATGCCCTGTCAAATATCCTCACTCTAGATGAAAGAGTATGTTATCAAACGTGTCTTCTCTCTAAAAAGATTCACCTAGGACTTACCCCGCTCGGAGTATCGGCCTCCCTCTGCCCTGCTCATGCCTCCACAAACACCTGCTCAGCAAATAAGCTGGTGTGGTCTATACCTAGGGTCAGGACCTCCCTAGCTCAAAGGTAATTTTTCTACAGAGCACCACTATGGTACAATGAATTCCCCCCAGCCATTTCTTCTGTCTCCAGCCTAGGCCCCTTCAAAAAAGCCCTGAAAGACCACTTACTCTCCACCCATAGCTGCCAGTGCAACGGCTAGTTATGTCCTACAGTTAACCCATCTTTCACGGTCCTCAGGACCAGGCTGGGCCTGCCCATGTACTGTAATGAAATGCTTAGTACAACCAGTGCTACTTTAAGTGAGAGTGTGTTCTAGTGCTCTTACCTATTGTTCCAGGAGCAAGTACTGTTCATGTATACTCCTCTAAGCATACTACTGACCGTGTAACTGTTTAATATTCCTCGATATGTAAACTTCACTCATTATGTAAATTTCACTCTTGCACTAATAACGAATGTGTCAATGACAATGTCGGTTCTGACTGCTTGCACTAATGACAATTACAGGCTCTATAGTTGGACCTAAATAGCTACCTAATTGTATAGGCCTCTTTCTCCATAAAGATTGTACTACTCATACACTGTGTTGTTGTTGTTGTCTACTGTATCTGTATTGTTCTCAGACGAGGAGCCTTTGTAAATGAGTCTATGACTCGAAGGTTGTAAATCCGATATCTTCAATAAATAAATCAATACATTTTCCAGGTATGTGAACACATACATGCCTTCCCTGCAAAGGGCTGCTGTTACCCCTGCCAAGCATTTGGTGAAGATCCGTACACAGAAAACAAGCCAAAGTGCAATACTGTGAGCTGATAATACTCCTCTTCCACAGCAAACCTCCGATATTGTCTGTGATGATGCCTGATCTTAATATGAAGGTATGCATCCTTCATACCCTGGGAATAAATCCAGCCCCTGTTTGTAACAGAGGAATCAAAGCTTGCAAGGAGACCATGAGAAACTTCCTGTATTCTATGTAAACGTATAGGTCTCTCAGATCTAACACTGGCCTGAGATATCACATGCATTTGGGGACCAGGAAGTATCTGGAGTAGAACCCTTTGTTCTTCTGATGAGAAGGCACTAGTTCTGTTGCACCTTTGTTTAGCAGGGCTAGCACTTTTTCTTTCAGCATGGAAAGATATAGAAATTGCCCTGGGGGTCTTTAAGAGCTCCAGAGCATGTCTCTTTGCAACCATCTCCAGAACCTATTCATCTGTGGTGCTCTCCCTCCATTGTGTCAGATGAAGGGAGAAACAGCCCCCTACAACCACCTCTGAAGGCAATGCTGGTGTTAGGGCAGTCTGATATAAGCCATACTGAGCCAGCGGGAGAAGAGCCACCAGCTCCACCAGCATGTGATGCTCTCAAATGAGCCCCTTGGGAGAGGGGACCTGGCAAGACTCCACCACGCTTTTATTTATTTTTTTTATTTAGCTTTTGTTGACCGGGTAAGTGCACTAGACAAATCCTGCCTATTTTCAGGCACGACCCGGGGGAGGGGGATACAGATGAATGCCAACTGACCTTGAACCAGATTAAGCTGTTGGTGGTATTTTTAGTGAATGAGGGAAATTTGGCCAGGACACCGGGGAAATTCCCCTACTCTGATGGGTGGGGGACCCTTCCCATGAGGCATCTGACTCCACCTCAGTATGTCTCAGCCGTTGGAGAGGACGGAGGTGTGGAGTGCTGGACTGCAGGACCAGAGCAAGATTGCAGAGATATCCCTACCAGTCGCTAGCGTTTCAGAATGTACTGAAAATGACATACCTGTGAAGGAGATGTCTTCAGTGGAGAACATCGACGCCCAGGAAGAACCAGATGGTGACCAAATTCTTATACCAGAAGAGGAGAAAAAAAGGAAACGACCAGAGAATGGTCAAACAGCTTCTAAGAGTACAGTAAAAAGGAGCAGCGTTCATGCAATTACAGCCCCTATGGAAACAGATGCGACGACCAGTACACAGGTAGAGGACCTATTTTCTTTTCGCTCATCTTTCCACATGGTCCCCTGAGCAAGCGCTAGAGAAAGCAGGCTGGATTAGGACTGACTGCATGGATACCAGATCCTAATTTTCCTTGCCTGGGAATGGATTGGTGAACCAGATGGACCGCTTTGGATGCAGTGAGTGCAGCAGGAGAACACTTTTCAGTGACGGACCAAACTGCCGCATCACTTCCGCTGTTAGTTCCTGATTCTCAGCATGGAGATTTGCCGAAACTGACGGAGGAATCAAATTCTACATTTCAAACCCCTGCAGACATGGATATCGTTTCATCACTGAAACAGAACATTGAGCTACCACCACAGTCGGAAGGTCAGTACTTTCAAGCAGACATGAACGTTGTTACTGCTTTGCAGAACTCAGTTGTTGCTCCTTCTGCTGTTAAGCCTGCTAGTAAACCAGCCAGCTACGCTTCTCTTTTTAAACAGTCAGAGGTCCCACTGAGGAAAAGATTTGTAGCCCGTATACATTACAAGGGGGATATGGACCTTTCTCCAGACCGGGACTTTGTAGGAAAGACTTTAATAATACAATCTTTAAAGATTAAACCCTCAGATGTGTATGCTCTAATACACTCTTCAGGAGACTCTAATTTTGATGTTTCTTTCCGCATGCTGCACTGCTAGATAAATTCTGGTCTGCTTACTATAATGCTCGTGCAGACCCTGTCTGGAAGCATTTTGTGATTATTCCCATTACTAGGCCTACCGAAAAGTCATTACTGTCCTTTTTAGGAATGAAGGAGTAAATGTTTTAGATATATTGTATTGGTTGGAACAGCGTTGCACAGTTACTGGCACACCACATGCTTTAATTGATGTAAATGGTTTTTGGACGGGAGGGTGGAAATTTACTGTGCAACTTAAAATTAATGAGTTTGGTATTCAGCATCTGCCTAATTGTTTTTTTCAGGTCGAGACCGTGGTATATTGTTTTACCCAGGGCAACCGAGATCATGCTATAGATGTGGCTCATTGTCCCATCTGAGCTCTGATTGTGATAAACTGAAATGTACTTCATGCGGTATGATAGGTCATACTGTGTTGGCTTGTACAGTTCCTCCCACTTGTAATTTATGCAGTGATACTTCACATGTATTTCAGCCTGCCATGGCTGCACATAACACTGCAGGCTATGCAGAACATGATGCTTATATTGCTAAATCCTCTGTTATAAGGACCCTCCCCTCCCCCAGGATTTACTTCCATCTGTTACAAATAACGGAAAAATTCCTTCTTTCACTACCTCCATTGTAAATGCCCCTGTTTTGTCTGAACCTCCTGCAACTTCTGAATCTCCTAACCTTCCTGAACCCTCTGCATCCCTTATTTCCCATGACCCCACTGATATTTCGGGAATTATAGACCAATCCTCTGTAGAAGAATTAGCGGGTGTTTCTAGTACTCCAAAAGATGATGTAGAGCATGGAGAAACTTCTTCCCCCACCAGTGGCTCGGAGACTTCGCTCTGCCAAACAGGTAGACGCTGTATCCATCCCACTATCTAACCCTAGTGAACCCCTACAAAGTTGGGGTGAGGCCATGGAGGAAGAAGATGGAGACGTTGAGAATTTATCTCTTCCTATTCTTTCCTGTCGGCCTCCGCATCATTACCTTTGACTGAAAGTTCTGGGGCTATTTCAAAAGAAGTCTGCTAGAGTGAGAAAAAGAAATGAGAGGGTTATTTCTACAGAGCTTTCTTCCTTTTTCGGTGGTTTTCTCATGTCAGCCATACGCCTTGCAAGTTTGAATGTAAATGGTATTCGTCTCCAACTATAAACCAATGGCAACTTTTTCGCACTACGTAGTCTGGCCTATGATGTTTATTTTTACAAGATATTCGGTTGTATACCACAGAAGACATCACAATAGCTTCCAGGGAATGGGGTTTAGGACCGCATATTGGTCATTAGGACAAGACCTCTGTTCTGGTGTTGGTTTTGTTTTACTACTTCTAACTTCATTTTACAAAAGAGTGTGGATTTAGTACCGGGCAGAGTTTTTTACTAGATCTTATATGGCAGGGGTTTTTATAGGCTCATAAATATTTATGCACCACAGCAGAAAGCAGTTAAGATTCAGCTTTTACAAATTAAACCTTTTCTGTGCACAAATCGCATAATTCTATGGGGTGGAGATTTTAATACTAGTTTAGAAATCCTTCCAGTAGGAAAACTTATTGTGACACCCATGCTTTACATAATCTTATTACAGAATTAAAATTAGTGGATGTCTTCCCAGTCCCCGAGGCCTACCTTTAGGAAAGGGACTTTGCACTCACGGATTGATTATTGGTTAGTTTCGCAAACCACTGGCATAGTCAAAGGTTTTACAATACCTATGGCAACTTCTGACCATCTTTTGATAGGAATACAAATCCAGTTGGAAGATGCGTATCACAGGGCCCTGGGGTGTGGAGAGTTAACTCATCTTTATTGTTACTTCCTGTTTTTATTCAAGGTTTTACGGAGTTAATCACGGACCGCATTACAGTAATTTCTATCTATGATTCCATTATTGATTGGTGGACTGATACTAAATTATATGTGATCTCATATTTTAAATCATATGCCCGGTCCTTAGCTGATGAAAGACATCATACCTCCAAACGCCTCTGAGCGGAATTATTGACATTATTTACTGACTCTCATTTATATGGTTTGGATCATTCTGCCCGTATACAAAGAAGTCAAAACCGCATTGGCTAAAGTGCAATATGATAGGCAAAATCCATACTTTTGAACAAAATTCAAAACGACTGGAACTCAGAGTCAATTTAACCCCTTAGGGGTCGATGCTGGAAAGCTGGTGGTAAACAAATACATCAATTATTGGATGAACAAGGCCAATTGTCAAAGGGCAAGAAGAACTTATGGCATATGTCACAAAATTTATACAGCGTACATTTGACACCCCAGAGGTTGTTACCACAGATATGACAATGATATTACAAATATTAAATATGCCTACATTAACAACATCACAACAAGAAGGACTTATAAAGCCTTTCTCTTGTGAAGAAGTGAAAGATGTTATTTTAGGTCTTGGATAAAGTAGCCCTGGTTCTGATGGTTTGTCAGCAGAGATTTATAAGTTTTATGGAGACTCATACCATGTCAGTTGGTAGCTGTCTTTAATGGTTTTTACAGGAGGATCGATGACAGATCAGATGTACGAAGGTTTAATGCTTTTTATATAAAAAGGAGATAGACAGGATTTGAGGAATTGGAGGCCTATTACATTGTTAAATACAGACTACAAAATTTTCGCCAGTTGTTAGGGAATAGGATTTCTAAATATTTGCCTTCTCTGCTTTCCCGCTTCAGTATTGTTCAATCTCTGGTAGATCCATTCATGATGCCTTAATACTGATCAGAGAACTATTTTCAAGGGTTGTCATGGTTCCTTAAAAGGATATTTATTTAATTTTGATCTGTCAAAAGCTTTTGATAGCATTTTTCAGGAATTTATTTGGTTAACCCTTAAATGTTTTGGTTTCCGCTAATTTTATAAATTGGATTATTTTATGTTATTCTTTGGCCTATGTTAAGCCATATATTAATGGGAGACTAGGACCCCGTGTTATATCGCAGAGGCGGCAAGGATGCCCTCTGAGTCCTTTATTATTTGTGATAGCTTTGGACCCTATTATTCGACTACTTCATCAATCTCCAAGATTTTCAGGTCTTTCAGGCATTCATTCTAAAATAATTTGTTATGCAGATGATCTTTGTGTTTTAGTACCTAACATTGCAGAAGGTCATTTGTTAACTGATGTATTACCAGTTTTTTTATCAGTTATTGGGTCCAGTTTGAATTTGCAGAAAAGTGTGTGTTTTGACCTAACCCTTTCTACTGATACGGTGGTTTCTATTCAAGGAATCAAGGTAGTAGATTCCCCACATAAGTTATTAGGAGTGTATTTTGGAGTTCCAGATGCAGCTAAATATAATTGGGAATTGCTCTGAATACCGTAGAGAAAAGTTAAATGGCATAGATGGTCTTTGGGGAAAAAGAAACGTATTTTTTGATTAAAACTTGTTTATTACCCCTATTTTTGCATATAGCATATTTTTCCAATACCTAAATGTCATTTTGTACCTCTTTGGCTCTCTTTTTTTCATGCTTCTGGGAAGCCATTAATCCTATTCAACGGAATGTTCTATTACAACCCTATCGAAAAGGAGGGGTCTCTATGATTCATCCGGTTGTATTTTTATACAATTTTTTCACAACCAACTTAAAACCATTGGTCCAAGACTCTATTCAAACTTGGCTTCCTTTTCGTATATATGTCTATTAAAGATATTTTCCTGAATGGAACAGTGGAAATTTTACACAAAATAAAAGGAAATATGTCCTGTCGATAGACTGGGAATGGTATTTGATATGCTAAAATATGGAACATTTTCGACCTTATGATTAAAAATTGTCTCGAAACAATTGTATTTAGAGATAGTAGAATCCCATTTTAATGTGAATGTATTTCCCAGTTTTACACCTGAGAGCAACTCAGATTGGTAAGCATTATGGATCCCGTATCCCAGTATCAATGTGGGATATTACATGGTTAAGTGCACATGGTAAAATCAATGTACGAGGGAACCAAAACATAAACAGCTAGTGGATAGAAATTGTTTCCGGAATCATGTGTGGAACTCACGGAAACAATGACTCATTTATATTTTTCTTGCCCTTTTATTTTGCATTTTGGTTTTTATGGAAACGCCATTTTGGGATAAGGTCTGGTGTCAATGGGATCAAAGAGCCTTATTCTTTGGTTTATTTCAGAATCCTGGTCCAGATGTAATTCCAGTACCTTGAATATTATAGCAGTTGTGATTCTATATTGGGTATGGCAGGTCAGATGTGGTTTTTGTTTCAGCAGCACGTTTCACTTCTGAAGACTTATTCAAAAGGATTCTACTGTATCTGGAACGCTTGAAAGAAGGAGAAAGGAAAATATTGAAGAGAAATATATGGAACGATATTGGGACTTTTTGATTCACCTCTATTGTATTTAGTTTTCTTTCAGACCTGCTTATGTTTTCAGTTTTCATGATGTATGCATCTATGTAATTTTTTTCCTTGATTATTGTATATTTGATTTTGCTTTTAATAAACATACCCTACTCTTTTCGATAAGTGCCATGGGATCTTTAACATCCACCTGAGCTACCACCAATCCAGGCAGATGGGACCTCGGTTTAACGTCTCATCCGAAAGACGGCACCTCAGAAATGCAGCACCCCTCTCATGCTGCATTACAGTGTCAGTACTGGGATATTAACCCAAGTGCCAGATGTGGGAACTGAACCCACAGCCCTCTGATCTCCCGGCCTCAGAGGCGAGTGTGCTACCTACTGAGCCACTGACACTGACACAGCCGCTTACCTCAGCCTTGCTGACGGTAGGCTTGATGACCACCTCTGACAATATGCTGACGAAAGGATCCCCTGCCACAACCCCTACCAGGCATGAGATGAAGGGATTTGACTGAAACAGAAACATAGACTTTGACGGCAGATAAGGACCGCTTGTCCCACCTAGTCTGCCTATTTACTTACCTATTGGATAAGCTGCAGATTCCAGTTAACCAATAGCCTACTTCCACCTACCCCCCATTATAATTGCCTTATGTCTTCCCCATGCATTCTTGAATTTCCTGACCTTAAAGACATTTTTGAGACTTGAAGGCATCTTAATGCCTCTTCCATATGCTAGCCAAATAGTTTGGTGCCACTATAAGAGGCATTCAGAACCATTTGCTGTACATCAGTAACAAACCCAGAGGTCAGAGTAACGAGCTGTGAATGAACTCAGTACATCCAGCAGACCTGAGTTTGATTCCCACAACTTCCACTTGCATACTATGCAACCCTGAGCAAGTCACTTAACCTCCCCAGTGCTCTCGGGTCACCCCCTGAAAACAGGCACTTGTGCCTGGTAGGCCTTAACCATTACCAAAAAGAATACATAAAAATACAGCAACCCTGAGCCAAGAATACATTTTCATGCAAATACCAGTGGCAACTATCCTAGCAGATGCATCAGAGACATCATACCTATGTAAGGACATAGACAGGGTAGAGAAGGTTCAGAGGAGGCCAACAAAGATGGTGCATGGATTGCATCACAAGTCCTATGAAGACAGGTTGAAGGAACTGAACATGTACTCCCTGGAGGAGAGGAGGGAGAGAGGGGATATGATAGAGACATACAAGTATCTCACAGGGAGGAACAGGGTGCAGGAATACACTATTTTTAAGCGAAAAAGATGTACCAGGATTAGAGGGCATGGGATGAAGTTGGAGGAGGACGATTCAGAGGAAACATGAGGAAGAATTTCTTCACAGAACGGGTGGTGGACAAGTGGAATACCCTGCCAGAGGAAGTGGTGGGGGCTGAAACAATCACGGGATTTAAGAATGCATGGGATAGACATAAAGGAATTCTGGAGGTCAGGGGTAAGGGGCAACAGACTTCTAGGAAAACATAAACTGAACTTACAAGCTCAAATGGGCAGACTGGGTGGGCCATAGGTCCTTATCTGCCGACACTGTCTATGTATCTATGTATCATGCCAAGCATAGCATATGTTTGCTGACCTCATCTCCAGAAGTAAAATTTTTAATTAACTCATTCTTGGCGTTTCCTTCTAGAAGAGACAGAGGTGCAGCTTTGGCAGCCTTCCCCAGGCTATTCTGATACTTGATCATGTAGGCCTTGTAGTTTGCAATGTGAAGGCCCAGTGAGGCAGAAGCATATATATGCTTGTCAATTATACCTAGCTTCCTGGATTCCTTATCACGGGGCAGAGTGCTCATGTGTTTAGGTGCCCTGGATATGTCATGGACAGCCTTTATAACCAATGCATCTGTTTCAGGCAGTTTGCCAAAGTAAAACTTGGCAGCAGAAGCAGAATAGTGCTCGTTAGCCTTTCCAGGTACAACAGGTATTGAATTTGGCCTGTTCCATGCAGTAAATGTGGCATCCTCCAATGCTGGATAAATTGGAGGAACAATGTTGGAGGGAGTACATGGTACCTCCTAGGAAATCCTTCAGGTTCTTTTTAGTAGAATCCTCTTCTTCCACAGCAAAGCCTATTGCACTCTTCATTCTCTGCATCATGATTTGGAAGGTAGGGTCTTCAGAAGGAGATCTGGGTGTGTAAACCACAGAATTCTCACTATAAGAAGATAAATTGGAGCTAGAATGTGCTACATATTGTTCCTCTTCATAACCTTCTTCCTCTTCATAATCCTCCTCCATTATGAGGTCTGGATTACACTCCACCTCACTGTTGACGTCCCCATCACTGAAAAGAACTGTCAGCCTCGCTGGCTATGCCAGAGGCTGCTGCTCAGGAGATATCTGCTGTGAACCTGCCAATGATGTCAATCGTGGCCTGCAATGCAAGAACAGCGACAGATGACAGTACATGTTGCATAGATAAGCCCAGAAGTATGTGCCGTACCATATCTGAAAACGCTAGTACTGCCTGCGCATCAACCACGCCCTTGCTAGGGGCCATAACTGCTGGAGTCAGTGATGGGCCTGGACCCATCGACAACAGCGAAGTACCATCCATAGTAGGTATGGCAGTGCCTAAGCCAAGCCCCAACCTTGGTGCTTGGTTGATCGCTGGGGGCTGGCATCACCACTGCTAAGGTGGACGATAATGAAGAAGATAAAGTACCTGCAGGCCACAACGGTGACCTAGACCTTGCTGGGGAAGCAGACTTGACTTTGTCCCTATGTTTACGATTGTGTCCCAATGACCGGTCTTTTTTGTGGTCTTTTGATTTCAACTACCACAATTTGGCCAATGGGGCTGGTGACACCATTTCTGACTCTGGGCTTTTTATATGGCCACTAGAGTTTTTTTCCAGCAAGAACTTCTCCAGCACCTTTCTTCTGCATCGCCTGGCTGCTTGATTGAAGCCCTGACAAATCTCTCAAGTCCCGACACTGGGAGAGAGGCCTAAACAGCAGACACACACTTTGTGTGCACCGTCCTTAAAAAATCTTTTCTCCACACTCACAGTATCTGAACAATGTTGTTAGCTTCGACTAGCGATATCACTAAAAATTTTGTGATTTAGATATAAAATAATAAACATCAATGACTAATTGGTTGGCCTTTCCACAGTAGGTCCGATGAGTACAATCAATGATGGGAAAAGAACTGAGGAGAGACAGGGCCACCTGTGTTTATGTAAATGCTGACGAGTGACACTGTCGTAGGCACCCCCCAGCTAGCAAAAGGTTCCATATGGTTCTAGCATTGACATAGGTATATTTCCTAGGGTGTGGCCTATTGGAAAATATATGCTCGAGGAAGATCTACCTGTTAACAGAGCAAAACTATGTTATTTTATATTGATAAGCAAAGCAAAGCAATCTATTAGAGGTAAGGCAAGGTAAATAGCAGCAATGCTATAAACCAGCACTCTAGTGAGGTAATACAAAACTAAAAAGTGGTACTATAACTGACTTTAAAGACAGGTAATACAAATTAAACAGCAGTGACGCTATGAGGCAGCTCTGTAAGTAGATTATCCACATTACTTAAAAGCAGAGGTGCTATGAGTCAGCTCTAATGATAGATCATACAAATAATTAAAAGTAGTGGTAGTATAAATAGCTCTATAGAAAGATGATGATGGTGTACTAATGTTAAGGAAATTACATCTACTCCCACACACAGATTGTAAGTGGTGCCCTAGCTTGCAGAGGAAAGTGCCAGGAGACAGCAGGAGGAAGTACAGAATACCTGGGAAAAGCAGGATAGATACAAAATCAGCAGCAGTGAACTGTGAACTCCCAAAGTAAGGCTTTTAGGGAGAGGAAAAGAAGTGAATGGGTGAGAGAGGTTGTTACAGAGAAGATGGAAATTGTAGGACTAGGAGGTCTGCCTGATAGAGGTTTCGAAAAGGAGTGATTGGAAGAGATGGGAGATGAGAGCTCCTGAGTCAGTTGTGAGAGCATGCAGGATGCCTTTTGAAATTTCCAGAGGAATTCCTCTAGCAAAGTTTGTACAGTGCCTGCATGAACTGATCTCAGAAAGCAGGATCTGCTACAGCCCCTCACAGTCAGCCTCCAGAGGGATGCTCTCATCATCTCGGAGTCTTGGTTCTCCCACAAGGTCCATGATTCTGCAGTGTTCATCTCTGGTTACTCTGCTGCCAGACAGGATCGCACCAAGAGGGACTGTGGTATTGCATCTTCCTCTCCTCCAATCGGCATCTGTGCTATCAGCCTCTTCATCCTCTGCCTATGAGCTGCTCCCTCCTTAAGCTCTCTCTCCCCTTCTCAGTCCCTATTTTTGTTGCAGGGGTGTACTGCTCCCTGCATTGGTCTCCGATCTCCTCTCCTCCGTCTGCTGCCACACCTCCTCTGATGAGCTGCTAATCTTTGGTGATATTTAACATTAGTTGGCTCCACCTCTTAGCTCAAAAACTGCCACAATATTTTACCAGGACTCATCAGTATGCCTCATGCAATTCTGCTTAAAGTTGGACCAGCATAACATTCTGTGGTGATTTGCATATGCAGCCCATGATGCTTTGCATTGTGGGGGCATGTGTGATTTTGTATTTTCTTGAAACTTGGCTTCCCAGCCAAATGCCCTTTGGGGTAACCCTTGCCTCAGTGGTTGCGCACAGAGGTTCTTTGTCTTTTAAATAGTTTTTTATTTTAATGGGTTCACCACAATATATCCAAGGCACACTGCCTTAAGGGTAGCTGGTCCATTCCACTGGGGTGTCAAGCAGATGAGGCATACTGATGAGTCCTGGTAGGACGAAACACATGTCTATGTCTTCTGTTAGCACCCTTTGCAAACTGTGGGAGAGGCCTTTCGGCACCATGCAATTCTGCTTAAAGTTGGACCAGCATAACATTCTGTGGTGATTTGCATATGCAGTCCATGATGCTTTGCATTGTGGGGGCATGTGTGACCCAGTTTTATGCCCCCTTATGGGGCAATCCACTGCTCACTCTAGAAGATCACCCAATTTCCTGTCATACGTGGCGTAACAAAGGCATTTTCTTTCTCAGAGATATCTTGGACCAGAATTCATTCACTCTTAGATCGTTCTCAGACTTGCAGGCTACATGGAAACTTCCTAAACAGGACTTCTGGAGGTTTTTACAAATTCAGGCAGCTTATAACTCTCTCTCTAGTTTAGTGTATAAGCATACTGTTCTAAACCCATACATTTCGCACTGGACTAATTTATCAGTAAAATTGAATAGCTCCATTTACAAATACATTATTGGTAATCTACCTGATCAGTCTATACAAACCAAAAATAAATGGAGTACTCTTCTTAACTACAATATTTCAAACGCACAGTGGAGTAACTGTTGGCGTCTTGCACATACCTTTAAAGATGACCGTAGTTCTTTAATACAAACTAAAATCCTACATCTTTGGTATAGAAGCCCCTCTGTGCTTCAAAGAATGGGCCTATAAAATAATAACTGCTGGCGCTGTAATTTGGCCAACGCGTATCTACTGTATATCTTGTGGTTGTGTGCTCCCACTAATAAGCTCTGGCGTAAAGTCTATTTACTTGCCTCCAGAGTAACAGGACAAAAACTACCTTTTGACCCCAAGCTATTCCTTCTAGGTATCCTTATCCCCAGTAGCTCTCTCCTCTCACATGCACATTTTAGATGGCTAAACAGGGGTTTATTTAACTCTAAAAATTGATTAGCGTTTTGCTCATAAAAGTGCTAAATCTTTGTGAAAATGCATAGCTCTTGCCTCACTGTGTTTAGCAAACACAGCATTTCTACAAAATCTATATAAATACTTTCTGTGCAGTTAGTATAGTCCCAAGAAAAAAACTGCTAATCAATTATTTAAAACCCTGCTAAACATACTTTCTCTTCTGGTCAAACGTCTGATTCTTATGAAATGGAAATCAACTCTGGTGCATTCTCTTTCAGATGTTCTTCAAAACCTTTCTCAGTATGCCTCCCTAGACCAATTATCTCATGCTACTCATAACCGACTCATTGTATAAGACAGATGTTGGCAGGATTACTTCAAGTACACCGAACCTAGTTCTTCCAGACCCTAATTCTTAGGGATATTTAGCCCTCTTCTTATTTTGCTCTCAGATTAGGTTTTCCCGAAACTTTTGTGCACAGATATCTCCTCTTTTTTTCCCTCCTTCTCTATTTTCTCCCTCTCTCCTTCCCTTCTTCCTTGTTTTTTTTCTCTTCTTTCTTTCCTTGCATACTTTTTTCTTATCTTTACCTTTCCATTACTGAACATTGTTCATATTACCACATTTATTACTTTTTGTAATTTATTGAATGCCTTGCCATAGCATGCCCCGGCATTTATTTCATACATGGTTGCCATTTATGATTCTATAATACTCTATTAATTGTAATCCTTCTGCTTTCCACTTATAACCTGTCTAGGTTTGTGTTTTATTACCAATAAGTGTATATAAGGCTTCTCCAATATGTTTATCCTAAATATTGTGTTTAAGTAATATTTTATACCTTATATGGAGGATATTCTTCTATTGTATGAGATGTGTGCTTTCTTATATACTCAAATTTCAATAAAAAGATAAAGTGAAAAAAATATTAATTTCAGTCAGTGTTCTAGCTCTTTAAGTCTTGTATTATCAATGAGGTATAGAACTGGAAACCTTCAGGCTGCACCAATGGTATGGTGTAAGCCCTGGAATTTGATTTTTGGGCCACACCCATTGTGGAACTGTAGAACTCCACTATCAGGAAGAACGGGACTGGACCGCCCTGGCATCTGCACACCCATACCACAATGCCATAGTCGATTTGTTTGCTACTTAGAAATGCACATGTGACCCAGTCATTACATAAAGTTCATTCTGGGTAATTTATTTTATTTACTTGTTCACTGGGTGGGTACACACTGGTCCCACTGACCATTTTCAGGCTGCCCTGGCCAAGGATGGCTAAGTGCAGATAAAGTTGGACATATGGTGAAATGTGTCACACAACACAAACATAATGAGGACTAGTAATTACTTGTGTTAGTACCATACAGACTGTTGGGGCCTATTCTTAGCAGCAAAAACTAAACTCCATATACGTTATATCAGATTATTACTGTAGTTCCACTAAACTGAAAATACATGTCCACATGTGGGAAGGGATGTAGCCGCAGTGATGAGAATAGTGACCCACCCAGCACCCACCACTTCCACTTACCTGCTGTGTGACCTTAAACAAGTCACTTATCTTCCCGATGCTTGACCCTCTAACTCTCATTCTTGAATTTCTTCTGCACTTCATCATCTAAGTTATTTTTTTCTATATACCTTTTTATCCTCAAACTTCGGCCCAACTGGGCTGTACCCACTGGTGTTTAGTGACCTCCAGGTACAGTCAGCCACTAATCCCCCTGACAGGCATCCTTGCAGTATAGGACCTGAGTACCTGACCCGCCATCTTGGCGGTCAATGTTTTTTTTCCCTGCCCTTCACCTATTTGATGGCACTGCCCACCTCCTACAGGCTCTGAATGCCACATCAGATTCCCAGGGGTTGAAGCAAGCTCCCTGGTGCCCCCCCCCGCACAGGGGTCACTGCAGTGCCAGGTGCAGTGTCATCCCTACCCCCAAAGCTGAGAAGCAGTGCCATCGGCAGCACTATCTTCCGGACCAGGATGCCCACCCGAGTCCACTTCCAATCCTGGATCAATCTCACAGCAGCATGCTGAGCCAGTGGAAGGCCCAACCCCCAAGCTATTCGTACCCTCCATCAATATCACCTACCCACTCTATGCATACAACATAACTGCTGCCAGCTGTTCAGGAACTGTAATGCATTTTCAGATGCAGTATGCATGAAAAGCAATGGAGGTAAAAAGGAATGGATCACACCACTGGAACAGGTGGTACACCCTTAGGAAAAAAAAGGGGGACTATTCACCAAACACTCCCAGATATATATCAGCACAACCAAGCCCGATAGGAGCAAGTGCCCAGTCTTTTATTAAATGTGCAAAAGTGCAAACAGCTATGGACCATGCATGCTTTATTCCTTCTGCACCTGAGCCAATGCTTTGCATCATGAGGTGGTGCTTTCTCAAATCTCTAAACAGCACCATGTCACGGCACAAACATGAACTCAGGTGCGGAAGGTTTACTGCATGATCTGCCATCATTTTTAGTTTGAACATTTTGCACATTTCACAAAAGACTGAGCACTTTATCCTACATGGCTAGGGTGCGCTTTTTATCCATGCATGAAAAGCATTGTACAAACCCACATGCCTTCTTTCCTGTACAGGAAAAAAAATCAAGTTAGAGAGCTACAGTATGTATTAATCGGTAATTAGGCAGTTATGATGGGCACAGACAGAATTAGGGTGGGCCTATGTACCCTTCTGTGCCACTGACTAGGACTATATGGATTGAGAGCCTGGGGGTTGGGGATGCTATTCACCCACATACCTTGACTCATGAACTCGGTGACGATATAGATGGGCTCCTCGGAGACCACTGCATACAGCTGCACCAGCTTGTCATGACGGAGCCTCTTCATGATTTGTGCTTCCTCCAGGAACGCCTCGGGGGACATGGTGCCAGGCTTCAGAGTTTTCACAGCTACCTTCGTAGTACCATTCCAGGTACCTAAAACCCAGAAAGACAGACAGTAAGGATGTATTCAAGTCTTGAACTCTTTAATCGCTCCTTCCACAGCTACACCGCAGGAATGTTACAAAGCAGTGCAAACAGAGATGCATGCATGCATGCAATGGTGGTTGTGAAATGGAGGTTCAGAAGGGTTCAGCAAGGAAGTTCAATGGGTAGGACACTACTCTTTTACCACTACAGACATGGTTCAAACCTCAGCTTGAGATGGCTGGCTAAGTGATGCTGTAGCAGCGC
The DNA here is from genome assembly GCA_016271365.2 of Neoceratodus forsteri. NCBI lineage: Eukaryota > Metazoa > Chordata > Ceratodontiformes > Ceratodontidae > Neoceratodus > Neoceratodus forsteri. Next base: position 944,231,370 of record CM057451.1, on the reverse strand, counting down.
AGTTCACTGCTGTGTTTCGTGGTGGTGTGGGGGCCAGGTCCGACAAACAACCTTGGGACAAGAGAAGTAAGGCTCAAAGCAGCATCAGTGCAAACTCAGAGCTCAACTTCCTGATGGGACTCCAACAATCCCTAACTGTACCATACGACCCTTACTACCTGTTTGAGGAATGGATTTATGCTTCTTCTTGCTTCAGGTGCTACTGGTCTGCCTTCCTAGCAACAGCCATATCCCTCAACTGTGACTCATTTTACATCAGACACAAAGGCCCAGTGCTAAGTGCATTAGCATATAATGCTGATAACCTAGGTCTGCCCACTTGGACTGAGTCACCACACAACAGACTGCTGAGGTTTGAGTGAAGGTTTGCCTGCAGGGAGGTTGGAGGCTCCTTCCACTACATGACTGTCCCCTCGTATTTACAAAACAGAGAAGTGGAGCCTGTAGAGCAATTGGATGTATCGGACCATGGCATCCCTGCTAGTGAGGAGCTGCCCAGGAACACAACAGCTCCTGTCTATGAATAACAGCAAGTAGAATTTATTTTCTGGCCTCCCTTGAATGTACTTCTTCCCTCCTACAGTCCCATGCAACCATTCAGCCCCAACACTAAACTGCTCCTGCAGTCCTCCAGGGTTCAACCCTCTTTATGGCCCTCTGGTAGGAGTATCCTCCCACCACAGACATCTACCAGGATCCAAACTGGTGGCAGGCTCCTGGTGTGTGGGTGAAGTACCGGGACCATCATTTTGACAGTGGCTGGTGGTTTAAACCCCTGTCTGGACGTCCATTCCTCTGCCTACTGACTCTGATATTACTAAGCCTCTGCTGGACTTGCACAATGCACAGCAATGTGCACATGCACAACCCCTTGCGAGGGAACAGGCTCCTTGGATTGCTGCAAGGGGTCCCTGCATCATCAGATGCTGATGTTGCCCTCCCCAGGCTATCTCAGGCTGCCTGTGCCACAATTCCACAGCCCTGTGGCCCTGATCCCAGCTCTCCATGTTTGCTCCCAAACCCAAGATGCCAGCATGAAAGCACAACTACCTTCTGCTGGGCCATCTGGCGGACTTGGCAAACAGAATTTCTGATTTCATGAGTATTTGTAGTGAAACCTGGATGACCGTCAAGGATAGGCTCAGTATGTAGACATAATAAAGGGAATGCTGTGAGATAAGCAAGCATGGGAGGTAAGATCTTCCATTGTCTACGTCATGGAGGCCCACCGCGACCATGCTGTCTTACACAAGATACAATAATACTTTTATCCTGGGCCCTCTCCTCAAAGACTAGGAGTATGCCACAGACTCAAAAAGATCATTCTGGGGTTGGCCAAGTGGCGTGTCAAACTGTGGTACTGGTCACCTCATCACCTGTCACACTAGCGGCCTGGGTTCGGGAATGGACCAAGGTTACTTAGGGTCTGGCTGGGTAAGGGAGGATTGAGTGTCACAAGGAAAGCTCTCCTCCACCTGGGAGGGGGGATCCTGTGTCCTGCCACTTGACTGCCACCTGGTGGAGGCCAGGTGGCAGCGACGGTGGGGGCAGGTAGTTGTGGGTTGGATGATGGTGGATGCGGCACGTATGCACCCCATCGTGCACAGACTAGAGTATGTGTCATTGCACACTGACGAGCTTGGAAGCAAACCAGTAGGAAGAAAATGCCCTGGACTACTCGCCCCCCCCCCCCGCAAGCCCAGCATGACCCTAAGTGGCATGCCACCCGCCGAATATGGCTCTCTGTAAATGGTGGATAACCAGTATAGCCACTGGACAGGTCCGTGATGGGGCTGGGGGTGCTGATGGGAGTAAGGACAGAGGTGCACAAAGTGTTGATGGAAAAAAAAATCATCCTGGCTGTTTGAGGGCCCAGCCGCAGGGCACAGCACTGCTATGCAGGGGAAGTGGGTGCGACAGTGAGTCCTGAATAGTGGCTACCAGGTGCGCACTGTCTGGGAGCACAGCCAGTAGCAGCGCATTTGTGACCATGAAGGGAGGTGTCATGCTTCTGTGGCCCTAGCAACCCCTATGGCAGTGCCATTGTCAGTACATCTTAGAGCCGCAGGGGAGCTGTGTGTCAGCATAGCCACAGAGGACTATGCATGGCATCACTGAAGGAGGGGGGGCAGTCGGAGGAAGTGGAGATAACCATCAGAAAAATCAGGCCTCACTCCATCCTAAGAGGTTCCAAAGGGACCTGTTTGGTCAGGATTGTGAGGTCACTGGTCTGAGAGAGGGATGTGGACAGTTTGAGGCTGGGGACAAATAAAAAGAGACTGAAAAGTAGAACAGATAATTCTATGGACCAGCCCGGTATTATTACGGCTGTACAGGATGCTGCCACCTGGTTGATTGGGACTCACATACAAGTCCCTTGAAAACCACACTAGGGTCAGAATGTGTTGCAGAGGTGAGACGGCTTAGCTTTTGTAAAGGAAAGCACCATCCAGCCCACACTCATGTGGCCCCCACTGGCTGGCCTATCAAGGAGCTACACTGGTGTCGGTAGTGAAGACAGCTGCTTGCCACTCACCACCCCCACCATGCACACACAGAAGGTGCAGCCATTATGGCCCTGAGCATCAGGGTGGTGGATGGGAGAAAAATAATGGGCATTATGCATATGGAACTCATTCAAGAGCCCTCTCACAGGATCAGAATGTCCTCTCATGCAGTTTAGGACAAAGGGATTATGAAGGTAAGCTGAGTAGTTCTGTCAGCCCAAACTGCATGAGGTGACACACCTTTAGCACCATCACAAAGATTCATCCTGTTGACAGCATGGAGTGAAGAGGGCACACAGCCTCCCACCTTCTACCATGTCTGGGTCCACCCAGTGCTGCAGCTCAGCACCACATGGCTGGGAACTAAAACCACAGGCTGTGAATCAAGCACATTTAAACGCTGTTCTGGTTTTCATTTAAAACAAAAACAGTGGGGGGGGGGCGCAGTGTGCAGAGGTGTGGTGTTTGGGGTGGAGCAGCATTTGCACGCACCTTGCTGAACGACCACACAGAAGCACTTGCATCATTTGTGAATACAGCTGCTTGTGGTGCAAGAGTGCAGACAGGGGACCATATCCTAGGGGTGGGAGACAGGGGAAACCAAGGTGGGGAACGAGGTGTGGAAAATAAAACAAAAACCCTGTAAGATCAAGATAACTTATAAACTGCGTAGTAATAAAATTACGTAAATTTTCAAGAATGCAGTTGCATGTCTGCCTTACCCATCCACACATCTCCGAAACATCCCTGACCCAGCTTTTTGTCAAAGGTTAGGGACTCCCGGGATATCTCCCATGCATCTTTAGATAGTCCAAGGGTCTGAGGTCTCATATTGGTGCATGGCTTTGTTAGTAGATGGCACAAGCCGTCATTTGTTTCTGCGGGTAGAAGGGGGAAGGGAGGATGCAATGGAAAGAGGAGGTAAAAAAAACACAAATGGGAAAATCAGCATGCATTAGTGTTTCCAAGAGTGGAGGCAGCACTCTCCTCAGCACTGATTACCAAACCTGATGGGTTGTTCTCCAGTTCTCCAGAGCACAAAGATGTATTTGAACAAGGGCACACCAGTATGGGGGGAAGCAGAATTATAAATGTACAATAATGTACTCGGAAACCTGGGGGAGGGTACTTTATATAGTATGTTATGAAGAATGCACTGTGCTTAGCAAGAGCTATTGCACTAGGGTACAGAATTTGTCTTGCTCTCTCTTCCCTCACTTTGAAGGGAAAAATACATCACTTCTTTGAACTAAAGTTATTTTAGAAAAAAAGGGCTAACACTGTAGGGCTAAGGAAATACTTATGTTTCCCCTTTCACATTGCATTTAATTTTGTGCTAATGTTCCAGAAAAATAAATGTACAGCATTGATTTGATTGGTTCTGGACATTCTGCCGTGGACACCAAATGTCCCAAACTGGTGATGTTACCAGCCTGGGTCATTTAAAGACAAGTGTTCCAGCTGATTTAAGGCAAGTAAATGCACGTTGCTTTTCAGTGTCTCTTCTTGAGTGAATTTTGACAATAGGGTTGCTCAGAATCTACTGAACCAAAATCAGATTCATCAGATTCCAAATTTAATTTTTATAATTAGGATTTTTGGAATAGCAGTCCAAAAATTCCTACTTTCTAAGTTGAATCCTAAAACCTATTGTTTACAGGAGTGTAGAAGTTAGACTTCAAATCTGAACCCACTTCTGATTTTGAGATCCTTTTAGTAAATCAAAATCAGATTAGAATCGGAAATTCTTACACAGTCCAATCAGATTAGAATTGGCTAATTCAGAGCATTCCCTTTTGACATAATATGTGGATTAAGTGACTAGCCCTCCCACGACTATACAGATAATCATTTCTGAGTGAGATGGCTGGATTCTTGCATACTGGAGAACAACCCATAGCTGGTAACCAATGAGTGACAGGATACACCACAGACAGTTACTGAATGCCGTGTTTTTATGGGGCTGGCGGATACACTGGAGTGTGACTTGTATTATTCTAATATTTAAAAAAAAGTCTAAAATGAGTAAGATAAACCACATAATATAACTAATCTAATGTTATCACATGATCTTGTGATACTCAAGCACAACAGCATAAGAAAGAACTACTTAGTGTTCTGAACTCCACTTACTGAGTTTTGAACTTAAAGGTCGGGGGGACAACCAATGCACTCCAGGGTATGTGCCATTGTGGGATAACAGCGCTTCTTTGGAGGATAAGGCACTCTGCAACATCTCATCCCTTGCTTCTCTAGGTGTGCTGTTATCACACAATAACCCATCCTGAGATGACCTCAGTGTCTAAGTACCCCACAGATAAGGTAACGTTGAATACACCTCTGTAGAACTTTCCCTCCATCCCTGCCACATTCACTCTTTCTTTTCTGTGGTGTTCATAACTTTCAGCATTGCTAACCAAATAACAATAACGGTTACAGCAGTGGTTGAAAAATTTTACAGCAAATTGTATTTTTAGTGTATTCAAAATGTGTTTTGCAAGCAAGCAAACTTTTGTATTGTAGCCTACTGCTGATTACGTGAGGCAGACAGAGAGCAAAATCTACAGGAAATCTAATCCAAAGGTCAGGAAAAAAAGGGAAAATTTAAATATTTCTTCAAACACGGCATTCTTGTAAACAGTGTCTTCCTATGACATTGGTCTGCTGTTGTTGCCGTACAGAGAGAAACCACCTCCAGCTCTTTTACTTCCTGTTATTTTCAGTTCCTACCCATCCACACTTCCCCAAATTGCCCGTTGCCCAGTTTCTTGATGAGCTGCAGCGAGTCTCGAGGTATCTCCCACACATCTTTGGTTTTGACAGACAGGTCTGCCAGCTTTGGCATCCCCTTGTGACATGGAACCACCAAGCGGCAGCACAGGCCAGCAGCTCGCTCTGCAGAGGGGGGACGAAAGGCACATGAGAGAAAAGCAAGATAGCGGACAGAGTTAATTAGAGAGAGAAGACAACATGGCAAGCAGTATTCACCCCCCTCCGCAACACCAGCCTAAGAAATTTAGGGCCCATTTAAAACAGACGTGGTCATGAAGTTAATATTACTTCCAATAGCTTCGTATGAAGTCCGAACCATCCATGGCTTAACCTGACAAGAGATGAGAGTGAACTCTAGATGTGTCCGATATTAATCAGACTCACTCTCACTTTCCACCACCAACACCACAATCTACCTGTTCTAACTGCAAAGCCCAAACAAAACATGAAAGGGTGTTTATGCCTAGCAGGTGCCCCCGTGCAAACCATGATAGGGCCATACCTTTGTCACAGATGCCATGATTTTTCCCATTTTTATGAAACCTCCTGTGATTTCTGTCAATTTTCATGACAAAACCATGGGCCCGATTCTCAAAGGCATGGCACAAGTCTTGCCATAGGCGATGTGCACCAAATGCCGACGTACCAGGGTTTCTGCGCCTGATTATCAGGCAGGGTCCCTGCAGCTAAGTCCCATGACTTGCACCAACCCGACTGGTACACCAAAGGGAGGGTGTACCTGAACAGGTGGCCGCAAGCCTGTGGCATTGAAGGGAAGGCGCATAAGCACCCCGTGCCCCCAGTCCCCAAGTGACATATATGTAAATGCCCTTGAAATATCAACTCCCGCCTGATCCCCCAATGATACATGTAGTAAATGCCCATAGGGCTATCAGCTCCTCCCAAGCCCAGGATCCTGATATATGTCATGTCGGCCTTTGAATAATAAAAACAAAAACAGTTTTGCAACCCCTTTAGCCCTGGTAGTCTAGTGCCCCCACCCAGCAGTGCCAGACCACCCATCCCCCACCTGTACCAGCCAGCGACTGGCACAGCCCACCTCTCAACACCATGGCAAGCTGCTGACTAAGCTAAGCTATGAGTGCGAACTGTAAATAGTATGCTGCAGTGAATGACAGCTGTCATTCATTGAGCTGCATTATTTCAGCTATGCGCGCCATAGTGGAGTTTCAGTTGTCAGCTGGCCGCAGTGGTGGGGAGTTGGGCTGTGCTAGCCACCGCTGGGTATGGGTGGGGAGCGGCTCACTAAACTACCAGGGCTAAAGGGGTTGTACAAATGTTTTTTGGTTTTTTTTATCATTCCAAAGACCGACATGACATTATGTCAGGGTTCGAGGATCGGGGTTCGGGGATCAGGGCTTGGGGGGGGGCGCCGATAGCCTGGTGGGGCATTTACTACATTTATCATTGGGGGTCGGGGGCTGGTGGGGTCAGATAACCCTGCAGGACATTTATTAAATGTATCATTGGGGATGGGGCTGAGGTGGGAACACTAGCCCACAAAGACTGACTTCTTGTACATGTGGGGGTTCGGGAATGGTAGGGGCTTATATGTGGTCATGGGGGGGGCACTATGTCTCTGTTTCATGTGCGGCACCCTGGCGCAGCCCTGGTGGATGGCAAAGTACACTTACACCAGCTCATAGCTGGTGTAAATGTACTTTGACGGATATCCTCTGGGGGTTGTTTTCTCAAATTAGGGAATGTGGCAGCCGCCCTTTCTGAACAGGGCGCAGCAGCTTCCGTAAACCCTCTTGTACCATGTCGCATCGGGGTTTATGATGCAACCATGGCACAAGTCCAGTTTGGTGCAAGCAGACAGTGACATGTCGCAGGCTGCTTTTGAGAATCCCAAATGGCGCAACTCATGGCGCAGAGTGCTACTTGTGGCATTCCTGTTGGCGCAAGTCACTTTGCACCATGCATAAGCCTTTAAGAATTAGCCGCTATAACTTTTGTAATTTTCCGTGGCAACTCCATGATTTTTGTTTGGCATGTTCCATGCCAACGCCATGATTTTTTTAGTATTTTCCATGCCAGCTCCATGATTTGGGGCCTTTTCCATGACAACTCTCTGATTTTTGGTATTTGTTTTTCTATAGCAACACCTTGATTTGTAACACTTTCCATGAAAACACCAGAGTTGCTGGTGTTAGCAAATTACAGCGCTATCACTTTGTGGCTTCTAGCTCCACAATGTAACTGGTCTCCAGTCAGTGCCAGTGTGGGATTCTGCAGCTTACACACACAAGCTCTTGTCTCCTAGACAGCAATGTAATGCACTGTCTCCTGCCACTAGGCCAGCTGTAGGTTTCGGGACTTTTACTATGACATCTAGGAATTCTGACATTATGACAGTGACTGTACTATAATTTTCTGCACAATTTCCCACAACATAAGTACAGCCCTAACGGACGTACTCCACAGTTTATGAGGTGACAGGATTTCCTTGTGCATGTGGCTCAATGGTTTTGTGTCCAGAAAGCTCTCACACTGCACTGATAAAATGTATTTATTTTTAAAAGAAAACAGTTTATAAAAAGTTTAAAGGGGCATCAGTAATTCACAGCTCAGAGTGACAGGGCAGAAAGCTCCAGTCTGCGGCATTTAGTTTTAATCTTTTTAGTATGAGGGCAAAATATTCTGACTGTTGCAATGTGAATGGCTGGTGTGTGCAGGGAGATAGCACTAAAGGGGTTAGAAAAGTCACCCCCCCCCCCAAAAAAAAGATCATGTTTAGGAAATTGACTGTAATAGTAGTTTTCAGTAGGTTTTGGGTGTGATTTCACAATAGCTGTTGTGTCACTATGTCAGATGTTTAGAGAGATAAAATCCCAAAATGACCTCTCCTGTAGCTCACAGCTTCAGAAGAATATAGAAGACTCTAGCCAGAGTCTAGACAGGGACATCCTAGGCAATTCAAGTGGTAGTAGACACCACAGCGAGGCTTTACGTTCCTTACTGATGTTTAGATAGCAAACAAAATCAACACTACAAAATTATATAGCACTAGTTCTAAACAAACCAAAAACAAAGGTAATCTCTATAAATACAATCTCTATCTGATCTCCTCCCGACGCTGTATGTGTATTTCTGTGACTTTCCCTTGCAGTATCTGGATTCACTGTCCTTTTTATGCTGCTTTTGAGTCCTAATCATCTTGCTTTAAATGAACTTTGGAGAATCTATAAAAATAAGTACATCCCAAAGCAGGGGGGCCATTTATGCATAGCACAGAAAATCAGACACTCATGACGTGTGATAGGATTAACTTGGGTTCATACTGCACCATTTTCCTGCCTGTCTAGACAGTCCCTTGGAAAAAAAAATGTACTTTTTCAAAATACTTTTGTCAAGGCAGGGTGTGGAACCCAGAGTTAAGGACTGAACCCTTGTTTCATTTAGCTGGGTGGTGAGTAATGGCCTGAGGTGAATAACACTGTACTGCAAAGTAATGCGAACATTCAAACTCTCTCCAACACCAAGAAAGACAACCTGCAACAAGACAACCTGCAACAACTGTACAGTTTACCCACATGGGTGAAAAAGCAAGTTACCATGCTGTGTAAGCAGAGGCCATTTGTATTAACTGTGTAATGTCACCCAAGGGCATGTTTTGGTTTTGTGCCTCATTTTTTGTTTTGTTCAACATAATTCAGTAGTAAGGCGGGGGTTGACAAGCTAGATTCTGTGCCAGGTACTAAGCTATGTAAGCAGTAATACAGGGCAGAGTGTACGTTAAAGTATTTGCAATGCATGCTGCAGGAGATTTTTGAGGCACAAGGCCAAAGGCCAAGTGTCTTCACAAATCCTAGGAAGTGCATACAGAACAAATGCTTTATAGCAGACACCGAGGTGTATTATTGCACTATAAAATCGATCTGGTGTTAAAAACAGGATTTAGGGGCACAGAAAGGAGATCAAAGCCCTAGCCATGCATGAAGTAAGCAATAAAGCATGCTGTGGAGTGCATTATGCTGATCTAACCACATGCCCAGGGCCGTAGTGAGGCACAATGCTGCAGGCACAGAGTGCCTCCAGCCTCTGAAGTGTGGTTAGATCAGCATAATGCACAAACCCAAAGTGTCTTACTGCATGTATAAAATGCGTAAACAGAGAAAATAATAAAAAAAAAAACAGAAAGCAATGGCAACTTTAAAAAAAATTAAAATAGGTATATTCTTTCGTTAAAAGTAACTAATAAAAAGTAGATCCTCCCCAGCTGCCAAGCGTCTGTTTATCCACACACTATAGATTGAGGGAGTGCTCTCAACCAATCGGAGTGCTCCGTTCCCCTGCGTGTTAGACACTCTTATTCTGTGAAGAGCATCTCACGCACAGATGCCCTGGAAATGGGCACGTTCCAGGAACAGTTTTTTTTTATTATTTATTATCGATCGCTCTCTGTCAATAATATATTAATATGTTCCCTGTTGCCACTCGTTCCTGTATTAGAGTGGTTTCACATGCCTTCAGCTTGAAACAGAACAGCTCAGCTTTGCTTCACTGTTCTCACTCCAGCTGAAGGCGCGCGAAACCACTCTTATACACTCTGCACTTTAACTATATTTATGTGTATATTAATTACCTTTATTGGAATGTCTGTCTGGGGGAACTAAATGTACTTAGTATTGGGTTTTATGTTATCTTTGTGAAATTTTTTATAGAACAGGACCATTTTGAAAGTGAGTCTCTTGACCTAACGATGTGTTGTAAGATCTTTCCTATATAAAAATAAAGATTTACTACTACTTATACAGCAACGAGTGGCTCCGGGGACTTATTAACGTATATTCAATAGATGGAATGTTTGTTTATCGTGGAATGCAGCAACACAAAATTCATCAGAATTCTTTGGATGGAAGTTAATCTCTTCCCCATACAAACAAAAGCACCTGAAGGCCTCAGTAAAGCCAGGGATTCAATGTTATCTGATCAGGGCAAGAAGCAAAGATTTTCCTGGTAGGCAGGTAAGGACTGGGTGGTCTCATGGTCAGAAAAGAATCTCCAAAAGATAAAACTGTGAGTAGTACATAGTTTTTTGCTTACATTTGTGTATATGTGTAAGGAAAATAATATGGGACCAGAACATTTCATTTTGTTGTGGGAGTTTCATTTTTTGGACCTAGATGACCTCTGAATTGGCAACTGGGCAGCTATGTTTGTAATGGCAATCAGAAGTTTTTGAAACAATGCACTGATATTGTTAGTGTGCTGTGTCCTGATTACCAGCACCTTTTTCTACCAGTGCATTGTGCTGTACAAGCACACGGGCTCTGATCAGTGAGGATACAGTTAATTCCCATATTCATTTTGTAAGTGTTTTACTGTATTGTCAGATGACATGTCTCAACCAATGAGGTTCCTGCCATATTATACTGTTTATATTTTTTCAATGTTCCAGTACCGCTCAATGAGAGGGGATAAAGGCTCTATCAGCGGAGCTCGCAAGTGCTCTAAATGTCTCACATGGCTATGAGGGATTAACCAGTATCTTGAGGTGGGGTGTGGGTTTCCCTAGATCCCTGCACATTCTTTCAACCCCATCCTAAGTGTCCACCCTACTGCAGGTTTTAGTATCATCTACAAAAACGTGTAACTTCCCTTCCAGGTCGTCTGCAATGTCACCTAAGTCATTAAAGAGGACCAGTTTCAGTACTGAGCCCTGTGGTACCCTGTTAGTCACTCTCCCATCATTAGAATGAGTGCTGTTTACCACCACCCTCTGTCTCCTATCTGTTAACCAGCTTCAAACCCAATTCACCACTTGGGTCCCACCTCTAGGCTGCTTAATTTCTTTATCTGCCTCTTGTGTGGCACAGTGTTGAAGGCCTTGCTTAAGTTCAAACAGGCCACGTCCACTGCGCCCCCCCCAACTGTTTTCTCGGTCACCCAGTCAAATAAATATAACAGATTTGTTTAGCATGACCTTCCCCCCTGAATCTGTGCTGCCTGTGGTCTTGCAGCCCACTGGATTCAAGATACTATGCCAGTCTTTCCTTCAGTATGGTTTCCATTAATTTCCCCACCACTGAAGTCAGACTGACTGGCCTATAATTGCTAGCTGCCTCCTCCCTGCTGCCACTCTCATGTAGTGGCACCAAGTCAGCTCAGCTCCAGTCCTCCAGAACCATGGCTGTTTCCAGTGAGCTGTTGAACAAGCCTGTCAGTGGGGCTGCTAGTGCCTCCCTAACATGCAGTGTCCTACTAGACAAGCTTCACTGTTCACAACAAAAGTGTAGGTACACAGAAATCTATCATAATGCATTCCAATCTCTCTATCAGCAGAGGGCAGCAGATGACATCAACATTATTAGTTGCACGTACTGTACTGACAGTAAAGTCACATGCAGCCCCCTACTGGTAAGGAAGCAGAATGCTGTTTTGTGCCTTTTTACAGCTACAATATACTGTAGGTTCACTTTATGAGAAAAAAACATTTATACATAATTAACAGCATATAAGATGTAGAAAACAGAACTAAAGACTAAAGTCGCAGTATTTGTTAGTGGGCAAAAATGTAACTTTTTTTTTAGCAAAAATGTATTTGTGACATCCTTAGATTCACGTTTGACATATTTTTACTTTTCTCAGATATTTTAGAAACAGCTTTTATAGCTAACTTTGTAATTAATGACTCATATCATTAAAGACTGCTACCACACGCACATTTTAAAGCGCTTTTCCATTAAGGTTACCTGTTGAACGTACATACTAGATTCATTCTGCATATGTTTTGTCGATTTAATGTTTAAAGGGAAACGTCCACCTGAAATTGCCCACACCATAGTGTGGGGCAACCCCCATTTAAGCTTTCTGTTTAAAAACAACATTTTTATCTGGAGGCATTCTTTAGTCTTGTAAGTTTACCTGGCTGATCCTACTGTCCCTCCTGCCGGCATTTCACTACACATGCCATTCGGGGCACATCCCAGAACCTCCTGCGGCTGACATCAAAGCCAGGGATTAGCTATGGGAGACTGTATAGTGTTGCTGCATATACGGAACTATTAACACCTCCTGTTTGGTTTTTCACGTTTCCCGTGTCACACTGAGACCAAGTATAGACTTGTAAGTGGGCCTTTACTACTTTTGCTCTGTCCTCACAAGGGAAGACACCGGGCCCCTGCCACAGAGACCTTTTAAGTTTTTGAAAATAATAAACAACCACCCTTGAATCCACTTGGGGCTCATCCTGTGCCTTCTGGGACAATATGAAAGAGCTCAATGGAAAGACCCACTCCCCCCCACCATCACTACTCTCCATAGATGGTACCTCCACTACTGATCCTCCCTGCATAGATAAGTGCCTCAATATGGCTTTCTCAGATCTAAGCTCTGTCCTCCCCACTATTTTTTTGACCCTATCCCTGCCTCCACCCTCCACATTGGATTGCCCCCTTTCTACCTGTGTGCCATATCACCCCTTGAAGCCAGGCCTCATCTGCAAAAAGCCTTAGCTAGCAACAACCCCAGCTGTGATCCCCTGGGCTCCAGGATTCTCCGATTAGTCTTAGATACTGTACTAGCCCCTCTCACCAACCTTTTAAACCGGTCACTATGTCTTGGCCAATTTTCCAGTGCCTGGAAAATTGCAGAAATCAACCCTATCCATAAGAGTGGAGAAAGACCCTCCCCTAACAATTTCAGGCCCATCTCCATTCTCCCCCTCTCTCCAAAGCACTAGAAAAAAATAGTGGCCGTTCAGCTGTCCAAGTATCTGGTCAAATATGACCTGCTGTGTCCGGTACAACATGGACTCCGCCCTGGACACAGCACCCTACAGCCCTCCTGGAGTTCTCCCAGCACCTCCACTCTGCTCTCGACTCTGGTCATGTTGAGGGTGCAGTGTTCATTGACCTCTCCAAGGCCTTTGACACTGTCTGTCACCCCCTCCTACTTGACTCCCTCCACCAACTTGGCTTCTCCCCTGGCCCACTGGCTTGGTTCACCAGTTACCTCTCTACCAGATCACAGCGCGTGAAGGTAAAAGGCACCCTGTCCAATACCCTGCCCATTCGCTCGGGGGTTCCCCAGAGTTCCATCCTGGGTCCCGTTCTATTCAGCCTATTTCTCAACACCCTCTCCAGCTCCTGCTCAGGCAATATGCTGTTCTATGCTGATGATGTGGTTCTTCTTGCCTCCCACCCTGACCCTGCATCTCTACAGGAATCCCTGCAGCACATATTCAACCAAGGCCGAAAAGTGGTTCCTTGACCACCGGCTGGTCATTAACCTCAAAAAAAACAAATCTATGCTTTTTTCGCATCATCAGAATAAGACCAAAAATTCCCCCCTCTGCATTCTCCCAGTAATGCTCACCCTCTCGAGCAGGTGTTGTCCAACAAGTACCTGGGCATCACCTTCGACTCGGCTCTTACATTCCCCATCCACATCAATACCCTGTCCTCAGCCACAAACTCTCGGATTGGCCTTCTCTATCGCCACAGAGATTGCCTCCCCCAAACCTCCCTCCGACTGGCCATCAACTCCTCCGTTCTGTCCCCAGTGGACTACGGCCTACCTATCTATGCTGCGGCCAACAATACCACCCTCACCAGAATCCAGACCTCGATAAACAAGGCCTGCAGGCTCCTGACCGGAGCATCTCTCTGCACCCATACTTGCCTGCTCTATTCCACTGCCAACCTGCTCACCTTGGAGGAGCGCCTGCGCTACCAAACCTGCTTACTTGCCAAAAAATCCCTGCTAAGACTCCCCCCCCACCCCAGGGGTCACCATGTCCCTGCGGCTTGCATCCCCCTCTGTTGCCACCTATAGCTCAGTTAAGGCCACCTTTCTGGTGCCCCACACCAAGACCTCCCTAGCCCAAATGTCCTTCCACTACCACGCCCCCACAGGGATCAACTCCCTCCCGGCCTCTGTCACCAAGTCTACCAAAATTGGTCCCTTTAAAGTTGCTCTCTGTAACCACCTCTTTGGCACCCGGAGCTGTAGTTGCCCTTAATCAACCTAATGTTGGGGTCCCTCCCTGTTTCTGGCCCACAGCCTTGACAATGTCTGTTGGACTGCTCCCCTTTTTTTCCTCACCCTGCCCCCCTTCCACATAGGTATTTCCGGTATGACCATGGTTGTGACTTCTACTACTGTTGTACTTTATACGATTGCTATTTACTGCATGTAACTTTATTTCGAAAACCACTGTTATATTGTGTTCTTTTGTTATCTGTATTGCAACTGTATGTTACCACTGTTGTATCTCACACTGTAACCACGTCTACCCTCCCTGCGATGAGATGCCTTTGTAAATGAGTTCCTAACTCAAAGGTTCTAAATCCAACTTTCAAAAATAAATAAATAAATAAAGGTGAACTGTGAGGAACTATTTAGCATGAGTAAACAGTTCAAGGACATGGGGACACAAGGGGAAACTGACGGGGGGAGATTCAAGAGAGAGAGACAAGACAGTTTTATTTTACAGAAAGGGTGTTGGTACTGTAGAACAGTCTGCCAGCCAAGGTGGTGGATGTCAAAACCATAGATGACTTTAAGTACAGCTGGGACAGAGTAAAGGGTCTAGTGGTTATTCAGAGCAGTTGTAGTAGGGAGGGGAACAGGGAGGTGGGGTTGTGGATAGCATGGGCTAGTACCTTGCATGGACAATAGGTCCAGGGCTTTGATAGGGAACTATGGGCAAACTAGCTAGACATACTAATTTTGTCTGACATTTTTATATTTTAAAATGTTATGGTTTGTCTACAATTTTATAATGACCTTGTAAATTGTTTCTGTACGGCACCCAGAGCCTCTAGGACTGGGTGCCTAAAAAATTAATTTTACTTACTTATGGTCTTTTTCTGCCATCATTGTCTATGTTTCTAAATGTGCCATCACATAATGGCATCTAGTGGTCCCTCTGACCCCTCCTCCATGATCACAGACACCCCTCCCCGTCCAGCACCAGCTGCGACTGGCAGAGATCCTCTGCTCACCACGTTGGTCAACTGCCATGTGAGTAACAAGGAGTGAGCACTCGAACACTGCAGAAACAATACAGTAGGTGCTCGCTTGCTCCCTGTCACTTAGGCGGCAGACATTCAAGGTGGTGAGTGAAGGGGCTGTACCAGACACTGTCAAGTGCAGGGTTTCTGACTGAGTTAAGTGGGGGCCACCAGGGGAAGGGGTAGAGGGACCACAGCAGGACCCCCTCACACATAGAGATGCCTGTGTATGCGTGTGTGTGTGGGGGGGTGCGGGTACGTCAGTTGCTTTGTTCTGCTCAATAAAGGCTCATTTGTTTAACACGTGAAAACGTGCAGCCTTATTTCAATGACAGCGGTAAGCCCCATATTGCTGTTTTTTCTACTGAGCCAATTCCTTTACAGTGAGCACTGCCATGTGAGTGATGCTGCTTTTTGTTCCTGCTTTGTCAAAGGAGAAAAAAATAACATGAACGCCCTTCCCCAAAGGCCAGCTCCCCAATGAACCTTTTCACATGAACAGAATGTTTTTTACATAAGTAGTACTGTACTTCCATATTTGAACTTTTCTGTATGTTCTGGATATGTACACAAATTTGAACTGTGGGCCAGTTCAGAGTAAACCTAGCACTAGCACTCATCCTCTGCTGACCAATCGCAGAGTTGGCAGAGCATTAGAGAGCAGCGGACCTGCTCTATTTACTCTCAGATGGTTGTGCGCAGCGCCAGTTCATTTACATACTGTACATGGAGCATCAAGTTAAGTTAATATATAGATAATAGGTATGCAGAAATGTTTTGGTTGTGAAAAACAACTACTCTGGGAGCTGACCTATGGGGGAAGAGTTTTTATGTTATTAGGAGTTCCCCTTTGAGTTCTTACATTATTGCCACACTATCTGTGCTGTACTATAGAACTCTGTGGTTAAAAGTGACACAAACAACATCACTCAGTTTTGCAATGGTATTTACCACCCGCGTGTCAAATCAGAAAGAGTCACTGAGTTAATAAATAAAAGGCCAGTAAAGACAGATCAATAACAGAACTGGAACCAGCATTTTACAGACTACTCCCAGAAAAAAAGTACAAAGATTTAACACCATTGTCCTTTAAAGGTGGTGTGTTGTAATATAGGAGGGGTGGAGGTCCTAGTAAAGAAGGAAAGGCCCTGGTCCCATTATCCCAGGACTGAGGGTGGTGAGGTTGCCAGACTAATGGTTGGCTGATGGCGCATCTAATTCCTTCATGGTCTGAGGGTTGAAGAAGTTCATGTTAGATGATCCCCGGGATGAGGGAGGCTTTAGCTCCCTGACTTGCCAGATTGGGTGGGTGTGAAGACTGTATATAAGTAATAAGCCATGACAGGATGAACATTATAGGATTTTAATGCCTGCTCCCGGGTGCCTCAAGCTGTGAGGCTGAAGGTCAATTGTCTATGTGCCTGGGAAGTGCATTAAAATCCTATGATGCCTACCATGGAGGAGCTTATTAACACTTATGAAATGGCTCTAAGTAGGTTTTTTGGTGAGGAAAATGAAACTCGGTACCTGACTCTGCATTTATAGAGATTTAATGCACAGTTAGGTGACATCTCTCAGCCAATAAAATTTCTAGTTGTTTTCTTGCCATTTTATAAAAATTTATGATGGATAACTTGTCTTCCACTGAGTAGCCCTTCGTCTGGTCAGGCGTTGATAGCAGTGATGCCCTCAGTAACTTTCATCATAAATTCACTACTGTCTGGGATGACCGTACCCCGCATAGCAGAAACCAGGTTAAAGGCTCTCATTTTTTTTTAACCAGAAGAGACACACTAAGTTGAAGGCTTGTTTACAGGTGCAACCTGGGAGCACAAGGAAGTTAAGTGACTTGCTCAGGGTCACACAGTATGCAAGTGGGGGCTGTGAGATTCAAACCCAGGTCTCCAGATTTGCAGCTCAGAGCCTTAAACCACTATGCTATACTGCCTTCTGGGTTTATGATGAGCTTACAGCTTACTGCCTTAATACTCATAACAACTTGGTGCCATCATAAATCCTCTGGTTCCCCAGAGGAAACACAGAAACAGAAACATAGAAGTTGACAGCAGATAAGGACCGCAAGGCCCATCCAGTCTACCCATTTCTTTTTCTACCTTATGAATGTGCCATTGTCCTTTGCTCTGTCAATGGCTTATCTATTCATTAGGAATCAATTAGGAATTAGGAATCAGGAATTAGCAAGGTGAAAACAAATTTGTAATGACTACACCAAAGTAACCAGGCTGGCTAGGACTTTGTTTCCAACTTCCACATCACCATCAACAACCCTTCTACATTCTGATGGATTATCCACTCCTTACTTGATTCCCCTTCCCCAGTCAACTACTCCAAGCTCTCTGCCTAAGTACTTCCATAATTTCTGACCCCCTAGAGGTTGCTTCCTCCTTTAATTACTTTTTCTCTACTATTGCCCTCTTGCTCCACCCCTTCCCTTCTACTCCCTTTTGGCCTCCTCCTTCACCTACCTTCTCTCTTTCCCCTACCTGAGCTGCTGCTACCCACTTGGGGTTACTGTCCTTCAACCTTGCCAAACGTAACAGCCTAAATGAGACTGACCACCAAATCCATTACCTCTTCATTACTAATGTATTCTATTAATCTCTGATCTGTTCAATCTCTTTCCATAGCAGTACTATTCCTGGTGCTTGAAAGAGGTCTAAAGTTCTTCCCCATCACAAAGGTGGTGACCACTCATTGCCTGGAAATTACCATTTATAGTAATCTTCTTTCCCTCAGCTCTAGATACAGTATAACTGAGGAGCAGCTGGTGCTTTCCCAGCTCGTTCCTATCCCTGACTCTTCTTCTTTTCTTAGCCCTTCCTTGTCTGGTTTCAGAAGTCCCACTCTTTGTGGACCTTTTCCGCTGCCTTCAACCTGCTCACCTACTTTTGCTTAAAAGTTCACTAAGGCTGGTTTCTGACTTCATATTCAGGTGGTTCAGATTTTACTCAGTGGACAGGTCCTAGGTGGTTGTGATGGGTGATTCCTTTTCCCTTCCCTTCCTCTCCCAGCTGGTAAAAGTGCACCACCCTCTTTTCAGTCTTTGCTATATGACTTCCCCAAAGCTGGTGCCTGCTTGAATATTCAAATGTATGAGGATAACACAGTGGTCTATTCCAGCAGCTCTTCGGCTCAAGTGGGCAGCTCAGTTCTGCAGAAATTTTGGCAATGTCCAATGCTGGTTCTGTGCTAACAAACTTTCCCGAAAAGCCAGAAAAGCCCTACATGACCTTTGGCAACAGGCAACTTCTGGCTAAACTCCAATCGCCTCGATCATCAAGACCCAGGATGGTTCCGCCTTGAAGGTTGTCACTTTAAATACCTGGGAATCTGGTTGGACAGTCACCTTGACTTCTCCTGCCACACTGGTGCCATCCACAGGAAATGCCTACCAAAACATGGGGCCCAACAATTAAATAATTCATGTATTTCCCTCCTTTTACACGAGGATGTTTACGCCAGGACACAGGGAGGGGGTTCAGGGACAGATATGCCTCTTTGCAGATGAAACAAGTTCTCTGGAAGAGTGAACACCAAAGAGGAATAACAGCCATAAAGAAAGATCTGGAAAATCTGGAGAGATGTTTAAGGGTGTGGCAGGTAGAATTTAATGTGAACAATTGTAAGCTAAAGCACATAAGGGTCAGGGACCCAAGAATGAGTATAGGATAAATGGTATGGTAGTGGGAGCACATTAGAGGAAAGAGAACTGGGGGTTGTTAATAATGAAGAACGTGAAGGCATTGGCACAATGTAGTCGGGCTGTGGGCAAGGCAAATTGGATGCTGGGATGCACAGGAAAAGGGATAACTAGAAGAAGGAGAGACGTAATACAGCCTTTATATAGATCCCTTGTTCACCTTCACATACAGTACTGTGTGCAGTTTTGGAGTCCACACTTGAGGAAAGTAAGGGAGAGGGTTAGAGGTAGTGCAGAAACAAGGCACCAAAATGATTCAGGGACAGCAGGGTAGGTTCTACAAAAGGCAACTGAAGAATCTAAGCATGTAGACACTGGAGGGCAGGAGAAAGAAGAGAGACATGATTAAGGTGTTCAAGCACCTCTTTGGAATGAACAAGGTGGACAGCAGTGAACTGTTCACAGTGAGTGGCAATACAGCTACCAGAGATAACTCACTGAAACTGGTGGTAGTGGTAGTGGTGGGGTTTAAGAGAGAAGTCAAGAAGTACATTTTTACAGAAACAGTGGTGAGAGACTGGAGTAAGCTTCCTGAGGTCATGGGAGATGAAACTCTTGGAGGATACAAAGGGGATGGGATCAGGCACATGAGAATAGTGTGTAATTTGTTGATTTGAAAAATTATAACTGGGAAAGGCACACTGACTCGGCGCTTGAGAGCAGACTGCGAAGTGGGGGGGGGGGAGTTGGAAGGACTGACAAGGTCACAATTCCAAAATTAGGTAGGCTCTGGCAGACGGGATGGGCCCCTAGGCCTTCATCTGCAGGCTTCTTTTATGTTTCTGTATTATTGTACAAATGGAATTGTTAGCATTCGATTATGGTGATGTGATATATAATGTCACCTTCAAACCTACCCTTGACCAGACCGGACCCACTCCTTCCACTCTTTCTGCTGTTTTTCTCTGAACTGCCCCCACCACCACCACCACCACACCCTTCAGTGTTCTGTCTACTTCATCTCCCCAGCTTCTCTTCCTTGAGAATGGATGTCTCTCTCATTCCCAATGTTGGTCTTTTTTTTTTGGTAACCGGGTAAGGCCCACTAGGCACAAGTCCCTATTTTAAGTGGTGACCCAGGAGCACTGGTGAGGTTATATGATTTGCTCAGTCACACGGTATGCAAATGGAGGTTGTGGGAATCAAACCCAGGTCAGCTGGATGTACCAAGATCATCCACAGTTTGTTAGTCTAACCTCTAGGCTATACTACCAGCCTCCATGCCATAGTGGTTCCCTCCCCACCCCCTTACTTAAATTTACTCCAAAACACACCTCCCTTCTTTCTGCTCTGAGAAACTCTTAATCTTGCTCTTTTACTCTCCAAGACCTCTGCTGGGCAGGCAGCCTTCCCTTACAGCTCATCTGGGCTCTGGTCAAACCTCCCATCCTTATGCTCCTCCTCCTTCACTCCTACAGGGCTGAAGCTGTTTCTTCATAATTTCTGCTTCTACCACCCCACACACTCTTGCTCCCCATCTTTCACCTCCTCTTCCACCAGTTCATCTCACCTCACTTGCTCTTTTATCCTAATAGCTTTGTCTTCCCGTTTTCTCCCCTGTATCACCGTGTTTGCAGTGCTCACTCCCTGTTCAAGGTTACGTAAGCATTATAACATGAGTAGCAAACTTCATGTTTCTTGATTGGCTGAAAAGTTTCTGAGACCCATATGTTTACCCTCCCAGAAATGCACATACTGGAACAAGTTTAGGCAGTGGGATTTGGAACTCGGCCACATTACATATAGAACTCAGGACCCATTCACTCATCCCCAGTTGCCAATACAAACATGGCTAACACCTTTATTCGCTAAAAACCTTCAACAAAACCCTAAAAAAGTAAAAAAAAAACTCTTAAATTAAAATAAATATATGTAATTAAACATTCTTTCCTCAAGATCCCTTCCTTACATAAATGCCATTCACAGTTTTAATTCCTGGTGTCTCTTTGATGACCATGAAAAATCCTGGTCCTATCCTTACTAACTTGCCAGGGCAAATTGCTGCTTACCCTGCCACAGATAAAACTGAGAACTTGCTTCAACATAAGGCCTTCTGTTGTATGTCAAAGGTTGCCCATTCTGGCAGAAGAATTGTGCAGGAGTTTGAACTCTTGTATTTCATGATAATTAATATTCCCTCTATTGAATATATGGAAAAACTGATGACTGACAGGTGGGAAGGAACTGCTTTTTACTAGTTACTTTTAACAAAAGAAAATGCTTGTTTTACCCATTTTATAAGTGCAATGAGACACACCAGGTCATCAGTTGTCTGGGGCTAATGCATGTCCCGCCCGACGCCGAAGCAAGCACCTAGTGCCTCACTAAGCACCTGTGTGTACATTAACCCTGTTGTGTCTTATTTCTTACACAATACATGGCAGGGTGTGTTTTTTATGGGATAACGCCACACTTCAGTTGCACTGAGAAGTACAAGGTGTAGCAGAGTGACTTCCGCTATCCATCTCATATAACGTACATTATGGGGTGTTTGTTTACTGATATTATCAAATGGAAAAAAAGATAGGTAAAACACTAGTTGGTAGGAACGTTTTCCAGGCTGTGATGTTATGAAATATCAACACAGCTTGCAGTGATTCTAAGCTACTAGATATGAGGTACTCTCTTAGCGATTTCATAATTCAAATTAATGCCTGCATTTGTAAGTCAGCTGCTATACTACTGGGTCATGGCTTTCCTCACGTATGACGGAAGAGTACCTTAACTGTTGTATTTGCACCCTATTTATTGACAGTTTTTTTGTATATGCCTATTATGCTTTCCTTGTTCATTATGTATCCAAGTCCTCTTCCCTAGGATGTTGCTGAAATCATGCTGGCTACCGCTTAGTAACCACCTGGACAAATGTTTGAATAAATAACGTATATCTTCACTTGCAGCAAGTTTCCTCAGCGTAACCTACATAAGTATCTTTTATGATTGTTCAAAGCTGTAATCTTATTAGTAAGGATTGTTCTAGGTATAAAACGTTGACCAAGTCCTTTTGATCTCATAGGAAGTCCAGGACATCTATGGGGATCGGATGTCACATATTTGTAAATCAACAATAGACTAATCTTCAAAGAATTCCTCAAATATATCTGCCTGCACAATGGAAGGACAGCATACAGGCAGTACATGATCGGGCTGCAGTGGAATGACACTTCTCCTTTTGTGAGTGATAAGACCCCTAAATGGCAAGTGGCAAAGCCATGAGTTAGTTATGAAGGTCTTACCACATAGGTGTGGAGATAAATGTGTTATTCCCTTGCAACCCATTATGTATTTGATATATTGTATATCACACTATTATTGTTTTACCTTAAAACTGCCTTTTTCCAATGGATACGTTCTAGCCGATTCATTGTTCTTTGTGTTCTATTTCCAGATTCCAAGTGGAAATAAAATACCCTATGTGTAATAACGTGTTCTAGGTGTAAATATATGTTCTCAATGTAATGTGTTCTAAGTGAAAAATATTTACCTTGAGATTACATGCTTTACACACAATTTATTCACCATTGTTGTGGTGTATATAATACAATGTTATGGAAACTGAGACATTTCTTTACTAGGACTTGACGAAGGGAAATTATTGAGTGAGGTTCTTCTCAACAAAATAAAACATTTCTAGCTGGAAAGTAAAAGTCAGTGGTAACTGTGGCAACTTAACTTGCCATGTAATGAACCAATAACATAACCAGTTTTAATGCAAGAGAAATCAGGCAGAACAAAACACAAGCACAGTAAATCAACACATGGAGAAATAGAAAGACCACTGAAAGCTGACGTGGAAATAACACATAACGCAGATTTTCAGACACAGTAGCTGCAAATGCTGAGAAATTAACCCTGTCCCTACTGTAGTATACACAAGTGGCTATGTAGGGGTGGTGGTGAGTCAGATGAAGATCGAAAGCCCTCCCTTCCAGTCCAGCTGCAGATGTTTGATCACTTTAAAAAAAACAGTGCAGCAGATCAAACTAGCCAGGTGAATGCTGGGATACAGCAATCCAAATCCCATATTACCAACAGTGGGACATTCTTTCCATGCTTAGCCTCAATTTACCCCTGCAATATTTCTGGATTATTCATGGAAATTATGTACTTTAAAATTCATTTGGGGGGGTTTTGGTGTACTAATATGGTAAGAGGTAAGAAAGAACAGTTACGCACTTACCATAACAGTAGATCTTCGAGAGGATCTCTTCCATTAGGTCACACCTTTGGAACTATACCTGCGTCAGCGCTAGGGTCACAAGGAAACCTTTACTAGCCAGGGGTTGCCCACAATGACATCATGTGTCAGCATCTATATAATATAAGCATGGGCAGCGCCATCACTCTTCGGTTCCCTGCCGATTAGACTCAGAGGACTTCCAACTGTGGAAAACCAGGAGATCACACCAGCACCATGCATGCAAGGTAAGAGATGGTGCTGGATATAACAACCATGGATTAGGAACAGGCATAATATTTGTTGCAACATTCACTGAAGTAGAAGGGGGATGGAGGGAGGGACAGCAGGGCTTAATGGAAGAGATTCTCTAGAAGATCTACTGTTACAGTAGGTATGTAACTGTTCTATCTTCTTTGAGGATATCTCTTCCATTAGGCCAGATCTTTGGAATGAGACCCAAGCAGTCCCAAAAGCCAGTGGGGGGATGGTACAGTCCGATATGTACATTCAAAACAGGACACCTTGCAGCACAGCAGGCCTGAAAGCAGTATGTCTATGAGAGACTGCCCAAACTGTAATGTTTAGTGAAGATGTGGACAGTGCTCCATATGTGTAAATGTCAGCAGCAGAAATATATCTGAAACAAGCAACAGATGTGACCATTCCCCTTGTGGAGTGATAATGAACGGCACCAGGAAGTTCCTCACCATACTTCCTATAACAGAACGTAACACAATGTGCCAGCCATTCAGACAGGCACTGTTTAGACACAGGAGTGCTCTCTTTCCAAGGGGCAAATGAAACAAAAAGCAGGAGGACTTTTTGCAGTCCTTGGTGCGATTCACATAGTATCTGAGTATTCTGTGTACACCTAAAGTACGAAGCAACGCCTCACCCTGACTGGCATGCTCAGGGCAGTAAACAGGACGGTGTATCGTAAAATCAGGTATCGCCTTCAGTTAAAACGTAGGATTTGTGTGCAAAGAAACTCTCTCTTTGTGAAAAAATCAAATAAGGAGGCTCACTCAATAGAGCCTGAAGCTCTGAAATTCTTCAAGCAGAAGTGATTGTAACTAAATATGACATTTTCCATGACAAGACACATAAGCCACAACTCACGGTCAGCTTAAAAGGAGCCAATGTCAGTTTCTCCAACGAAACATTCAGATCCCAAGGTGGGACTGGATTGAGAAGAGGAGGTCTGATATGCAGAATACCTCTCAGAAAAATATGTGATACCTGTAATTGGGCAACTCTATGACCTTCAGTAGGGGCGTGGAAAGCTGATACAGTGGAGCCCTGTTATAAGCACACCCTAAATGTCAAGCAAAAATGTTCTTATAACTGAGATGTTCTTATATGAGGAATCCACTGATAACAGTGAAAATCCATCTAAAATATATGGTTAACATGATGAATCTCAAACTAGTTTTTAGATAACTCATTATTAAAAGTAGTATAACACATTTTTTAAGCGAGCTCTTGCTCAGTGTACTATGAAGGGATATGTGCTGTCATCTTCATGAGGAATCTTTTACACAGTCATCTGCTACTTAAATGACTGTTAATAAGGAGACTAGATGATGATGATTCAGCCCAGGCTTAACACACTCAGCGGTGATAATGAACATCTACCACTACCTCAGGGAAAAAAAAAAAATATTCCTATAAACGGGCTGATTGTTCTTATAAACTGGCTTTATATGTGCAAAAATCAGGACATCCAAAAAGCATTCTTAAAAATGGGATGTTCTTGTATCCAATGTTCTTACAAGTGGGCTCCACTGAATAGTGGCAAAATGCACCTTAAGTGAGGAATTCTGCATTCCAGAATCTGATAAGGACATCAAGTATTCCAACACAGCATTTACAGGACATGTAAATGGGTCCAAATTCCTGGAAGCAGCTGACAAAGCGAACTGCTTCCACTTCAAGGATAAGTACATCTGGTACAAGGTTTTCTTGCCACAACCAGTACATCAGCCACCTTAGGGGGAAACCCCAACACGTGCAATGGCTATGTTTTGAGAAGCAGATGTACGGACTTCAGGGCCAGATGGACCAGTGGTCCCTTGTCCTGTGACAACAGGCCCAGACAGAGAGGTGGGAGTACAGGAGGCTCCACTGCCATTTGTTGTAGAAGTGGAAAGCATATCTGGAAAGGCCACAAAAGGGTAATGTGGACGAGAGTGGAACTCTTTGTCCACAGCTTGGTCAGCACCCTCTGTATTAGAGGAACTGGGGCAAATGTGTACAGGAATTTCACTTTCCAAAAGAGGGACAATGCGTCTTGCCAGAAAACTCCAGGCCCTGGAGCCAGAAAGCAGAAACATGGCAGTTTTGCATTGCGTGGAGTTACAAAAAAGGTCCAGTTCTGGATGAGCCGACGTTGAAAATAAGTTGTCTACCATGGGGGTCAGCAGTTCCCATTCATGAATCTTGGACTGTGACCTGCTCAGCCTGTCTGTCAAGATGTTTTGGAGACCTGGTAGATGCACATCTGATAGCTGGAGGCTGTGTGACAGCTCAGTACCATAATCTCATTGTCTCCCTGCAAAGGAGATAGGAATGAGTTCCCCCAGTTTGTTGATGTAATGCATCACACTGGCATTGTCCATCTGTATTATCAGATGATCATGGCACAGATGCTCCAGAAATGCTTGGAGGCTGCATAAGACAGTTCTTATCTCCAGGATGTTCATGTGTAACTGGGCCTCTACCTTGGACGATGACCCCTGTGTCTGGTAAGGGCCCAGGTCAGCACCCCAGCTGGAGTCCAAGGCATCTGTGGTGAGGATCTGTATGGGAGTCAGTACAAGGAATGGAGCAACCTTTAATGGGTTTTAGCAGTCTATCCACTAATGCTCTGTGAAGTGGGAATGTGATGAGCACCTTTGATCCAGCTCGTCCATCAGCTGATCCCACTGTATTCTGAGTGTCCACTGGGGAATCTTCATATGCAATCTTGCCAGTGGCACTGTCACTATGTCCACAGTCATAAGCCCCTAGGATGCGTAACATAATTCTTGCAGAGCCAGTACCTCCTGGATACCAACTGTGCTTGGACAATCAAGATTTCTGGTCTGTTCTGTGGCAAGAAAGTGCATTCCTTCTCTGTGTCTAAGACTGCCCCAATGTACTGCAGTCTTTGGCATGGAATCATCACAGATTTTGGTACATTTTCTGTGATTCCCAAAGCCTTGAATAGGTACCATGTCTGAGACAGGGCATGTAAGAGAGTGCCCCTGGAGCTGGCCTTCAAAAGTCAGTCATCCAGGTAGGGGAAAATGTACAGGCCTTCCTTGCGAAGGTCTTCTGCCACTACTGCCAAGCATCTAGTAAAAACCCATGGTGCAGAGGACAAGCCAAAGGGCAATACTCTGAACTTGTAATGTTACCCCTCCAGAAGAAACTGAAGCTATTTTCTGTGGGATTTTCTGATTCTGACATGAAGGTAAGCATCCTTCAAGTCCAGGGAACAAAGCCAATCCCCTGTTTGCAAAAGGGGGATCAGAGCTTGCAGGGATACCATCTGAAACTTCTTGTATTCTGTGCAGAAGTTGAGATCCCTGAGATCCAACACAGGACACAGATTCCCTGTCCATTTTGACACCAGGAAATATTTGGAGTAGAATCCTCTGTTTCGCTGTCATGGAGGAACTGGTTCTATAGCACGTTTTTACAGTAGTGAGTGCACTTCTTCTTTCAGAAGACATACATGATCTGGTGGAAAACAGGAAGGGGTGGAGGATGATCTGGAGGAGTTTCCAGAAGCTTCAGAGGCTGACCCCTTGCAATTTCTCTAATACCCAGTCATCTGTGATAATCTCCTTCCATCCTTGCAGATGTAAGGATGGCCTGCCCCCCCAACCACCCCTGGAGGCGCCAAGGGAGGTGAGGGTGAATCTGGATGTGAGTCATGCTGGACCAGTGGGGGCAGTGCACTGGTAGTGACTGTTTTGGGTATTTTTGAATGGGTACCAAGGTAGGGGGGACCTGGCAGGGCACCACCACCCCTACCTCTGCCTTGTGGACAATAGGAACGGCCACTTCTGGCAGCAGGCTGATAAAAGGATCCCCATTCTCAACCTCTGGCAAGGATTTGACAGACCTTAGCATCATTTTTGAGGACTGAAGGCCCCTCAGGGCCTCTTCAACATCATAGCCAAACAATTTAGTTCCCTAAAAGAGGCATTCAAAACTGCTTGTTGCACATTACTGGCAAATCCATCCACTCTAAGCCAAGAATATCTTGTTATACAGATGCCAGAAGCTGAAACCCTGGCAGAAGCATCAGTCACAACATAGGCTGAGTGAAGCAGATGTTTGCTAACCTCAGCCCCAGAATTTAACATTTTAAGTAACTCATTCTTGGCAGAGCCATCAGGCAAAGCCTGGGCTACAGTTTATACACCTGTCCACAGGCTGTTCTGATATTTTATCATATGGGTCTGGGTAGTTTGCAACCCTAAGGCCCAGTGAGGCAGATGCATAGGTATGCCTGCCTGTCACATCCAACCTCTGAGATTCTTTATCAGGAGGCAAAGTACTCATGTGTTTAGGTGCTTTAGACCTGTTGTGAGCAGCCGTAATGACTAGAATCTGTTGCTGGCTGGTTAGCACAACAGGCTTAAAAGATAGAGCAGGATACATTTATCAGTCTTTCTAGGAACTGCAGGCAGTGAGTTAGGTCTGCACCAAGCAGCTAAGGTTGCATCCTCCAATACAGGAAAGATAGGTGGAATTATCGTGGAGGGTGTACAAGGAATCTCCAAAAATTCCATCAGATTTCTTTTTGTGGAATCATATTCTTCCACAGCACAGCCCGTGGCAGTTTGCGACTGCTGCATCACAGCTTCAAAAGTAGGATCCTCAGAAAGGGACCTTGGGGTATAAACCACGGAGTCCTCACTGCAGGATGACAGGGTGGAGCTAGAATGAGGTGCTACATAATGTTCTCCCTCATATTCCTCTTCTAAATCCTCCTCTAATACCATGAGGTTAGGATTATATTCTACCTCTTCATCAACATCCCTGTCAATGACAGGAGCTGCAGAATTTGCCAGCAATGCCGGCGGCGGCTGTGGAGGAATCTGCAGTGTGTGTGAAACAGTCATCAATGGGGTTTGTGAGCTAGAAGGCCCCACCAATGGAACAACTGCCTCCATGGGTAAGCCAGTCAGAATGCATTGTATCATCTCTGAAAACAATGCCAGCACAGCCTGTGAGTCTACGGCGCCCTGACCAGGGGCTGTGACTTCTTGTGTTGAAGACAGACTGTGGCTCAACGATGACGGCAACCAGGCTGCGAAATTCCTATACCTTAGGTGCCTCAGGGCAGGCACTTTTGCATCAGGACACCTACTGATCTTCAGTACCTGCCCTGCGCGGGCACCCATGTATTTCTGCTGTCTCCGTTTTTTTTGTTTCGCCAGGCTTTAAATTAAACTGGGGACTTTTTTTCCCGAGTGAAGACTCGGCGAGTGCAGCACAGAGAGCTGACAGTGGGACACAATCACGAGCTACACTAAACTGCTCGTCCCAGTGTCAGCTGACATGTTAAGATGCTGGCTAAGAAGAGGAGGGCATTATTTGTCCTACAGCCAACCACAATGTAGCAGGGGTCCTTCTGTCACTGCTGGAGGCGGGTTTCACCATCGGATGCCAATCGCGGACTGCAGTTTGCATAGTGTGCCCGCCCCTTCTTCAGTGTGACGCCGGGATCCTGCTGCAAAGCGTGGCAGTCTGCAGTACAGTGTTGAGCTGTTAGGCTGTGTGAGCGAGAATGAACCTCAGAGAAGCACCCACACAGCAATCGTGATCGCAGATTGCGATCAGACTCATAGGTTAGTGACCGACTGTTCTGTGTGTGAAAAAAAAAATCGAAAGCTCTTTGAAGAGCTACACACTGCCCATATACCATTTAATTGCTGTACTTTGAATTGGGGGGGCTTAGATATAGGCCGGAGAGGCGAATTAGACCATGAGGTTCTGTGGTAGCACTGAGAGCAAAATCGGGATTCGGGGATCTTCACCAGGTGAAGGAAATGTCAAACAATATAAAAAAAAGTTACTTTTACTAAGACAGGGCTACTGTATATTATAGTAGTAAGAGGGAACAACTCGGGAGTGCTGTGCTGTGCAGTCATTGAAAGGGATAGTAAACTTAGCACATTATTACAACTTAAGAGCTGAAGTTAATTAAGCTGGTCTAAAGCAAGCAGTTTATGGTCTGTCTGGATCTGATTCTACTGCAACAGGCATACAACTGCTGCAAAAAATAAGCCAAACAGACTACTAGTCTGATTAGACCTCCATAGATATAATGTCTTGGTGTAGTAGGGGCCATTTATATACGTTTTTCAGGCTGCAGCAAGTTGGCAACAGAGTCTGTTTTTTTTCCTCCTCAGTTACTTGATTACAGCTTCTTGGGGGAACTTTGCTGTGTATAATTCACAGCATACCTCTCAACTGTCCCTGATCTTCAGGGACGTCCCTGATTTTACCTCAACATTTTACTCTGTCCCTCCTAAAAATTGTGTTTCCATGACCAAACAGTAGGGTTTGTAAGCACAAAATAACGTCAAACATTAAAGTTACAGATTTGTTCTTCCTTAGAAAATGTGTTTTACACTAAGCCCCTTATTCTACCAGGCTCCTGAGTAGATGTCACCAATTTTGAAGATGTGTCCCTGATTTTGGTCCCTTGTCCCTGATTTTGTAAGCCTTGTCCCAGATTTATGAGGCAGGAGGTTGAGAGGTATGATTCACAGACAGTAAAATCTGTCTATCGATAAAATCTGAGCCTGTGTGTTAGTAACTGCCAGCTACTGAGGCATAACATAAAATTAAAAAAGCTTTTTATAGTAGAGGCCTGGTAAGGAGCTTGGCTAATAGCGCTATTGCCTTGGACCTAGTTGTACAAACAGTACCACCTAGCTAAGTTAACCTAAATAAAGGCTGAGGTTGAAACTCAGACTGAGAGGGGTGCTGCTACAATCACTAAAGTTAAAAAGCTTTTTTAACAACCTCCTCTGACCTCTGTCTATAAATACAGGGTGGGGTCTAAAATAAAACATCTTAAAGTTTGAACAAGCTTTTTCTACAACTTAAGCTACTGTTGAATTTTATTACCTAAAATCTGAATACTGTTTAAAAAAAAAATCTGTTAAAAACAAATTTTATCTAACCTAAAATCTGAATACTGATATAAAACCCTGGTTAGTTTTTTTTTTTTTTTTTTTTACAAGCTACTCTGTGGACTGTCTCAAATCTGAATACTGAGTGATATAAAAAAATCTCTTAAGCTTCTTTTATAAGCTAGTCTCTACTTGTCTGTGGCAGTCTACTCTCTGAATAAAAAAGTACAACTGTGAGCAAAAAAAACAAACACTTAAGAAATAATCAGACAGTCAGTTTTAAGTTGCTACATTTATTATATTGACAAAGACGACATAATTTTTCTTGTTATGCTTTAATGACAATAAAAGACAGACAGCTTAAAGTTCATTTCAACAGATTAAACATTTTCTGAGTACATACAGCATTAGCTTAGTCAGATACCATGAGTCTTTTTATATTTGGATTTAAGAGAAAGCGTATTGATGAGTCTGTGGGATGATGGTGGTGATGAGAATGAAAATGCTTGGTCCAGTGAAGATGACTTTTAAAATGATGTAAACTAAGGGCGGCATGTAAATATTTTTTTCGGCATGTACTTTGCTGACTACATGCCCAAGTGGGCATGTACTTTTTTTCATGAATTTCATACCCTGACGGCAACATACTGTCCCTAGTAGGTATGGCAGTGCCTAAACCAGACACTGACCTTGGTGTCTCATCGACAGTTGGGGGGGGTTGTCATCAATGCTGCAGGAGCAGGCAATGATGCAACAATAACTTGTTCTTACTGGAGACCGGGACCTTGCTGGTGAAGTAGATTACTCCTTAATTCTATGTTTGTGCTTATGGCCTGATGGTGACGAGGGCTGTGATGATGACCTTTCCCTGCCCTGGTTCTTTAAATTTGATGATCACTGCTTGGCCGCCAGTGATGGGGACACAGATTTTGGACTTTGGTCTTTCTCGATGCACCAGCAACACAGATTTTGGGCCTTGATCCTTCTCCATGGCTGCTAAGGCTTTTTGGAAAAGGAGAATTTCTAGAGCTTTCTTATGATGACACGCCTTGTAGGCTGGTTAAAGCTCTGTCAGATCTCACAAGTCCTCACGCTGTGAGACAGGCCTGAGCAGCAAACACAAATGGTGTGTGAATCTTCTTTATAAATTGTATCTCCACACGTACAGTACTGAAATAAAGCGTCTTTCGATTTTGGTGGCATGCAGAGACAATGAAAATACTGTTTAGTAAAATAAAGAAAGAATAAATGGCAACAGCTAGTTGACAACGTTTCCAGCAAGTGGTCCGAAGAGGATGACTGATGGCTGGAAAAGAACTGAGGAGTCATGGGGCCGCCCACGTTTCTATAAACGCTGATGCATGAGATCGTCATGGGCACCCCCCTCGGATTGCCAAAGTTTCCGTGGTCCTAGCACTGACGCAGGTATAGTTCCAAATGTGTGGTATAATGGAAGAGATATCCTCAAAGATCACAGGTTTTTTTTAAACGTTATATTTAATAAAGGTTTCAGCTAATATGAACATATAGGTTATTGACATGTAACCATAGTTCTACTAGTGGTATACAGTTCATATCCACACTCTGGAAGTTCTGTTGTTGACAGCTGAGTCATCAGAAGTCTTCAAGCTAAGCTCCTCCCACCACCCAGGTGGTATATCCTCTGGCTCTGCCCCATGACATCACATCTTTTGCATGCTGGAAGCAGGGATCCATGTGCCACTTGCCAGGGGAGGTAGGGTGGGTTGTGTGGATATGAACTGTATACCACTAGCAGAACTATGGTTACAGGTAAGTAACCTGTATGTCTAACAATGTGGATACAGTTCACTTTCCACACCCTGGCAGACTCCTAGTAGTCCTCTAGGAGAAAGGCAAGGCATGCATCCCTATTTGGCGAACAGAGACTGGAGGACCAAGGAAACAAAAGCAGCATCCTGACAACTCTTTATGTCACTGCTGTAATGGGAGATGAAGGTGTGTGCTTTACTCGAGGATGTAGTCCTGCATACTTCCACAATGGGAATATCCCCTGGAAGCAGCCACCGAGGCAGCACTATGTCTGGTGCAAAGAGGCCTAAGACCCTTGGACGACTCACTACCAGCCAACCTATAGCAGAGGTCGATGCAGGATGTAATCCACCTGGCAATCATCAGCTTTGATGCCAGTCTGCCAAGTGTGACTTCAGTGCATGATACAAACAGCTGGACCCTCACCCCTAACTGCAGGCATTCACTCCTTATAGTAAAAGAGTGCCCTTCACAGGTCAAGGGTATGGAGCCCGCAATTGGCCCAGTAAGTTAATTACCTGGTTAAGATGAAACTCTCCAATACGACCATTGGGAGGCATTTCAGGTGGGGCGAAGGACAACCTTGTCCTTGTGAAAGACCAGATAAAGAGACTCCACCAAAAGTACTTGGAGCTCACTGATCCTTTTGGCTGATGTGATGGCCACCAGGAAGGAAGTCTTCCACAACAAATGTGACATCTCACATTTCTGCACTGGCTCAAGTGGCTTACCCATGAGCACTGCCAGCACCAGAAGTAGGTCCCAGGGAGGTGCAGGTTTGTGCAGTGGAGGGGGCAGGTGATCCAGGCCTCTGAAATATCACCTGACCACCTTCTCCTGGGCCACTGTCAGCATAACAACCCATGTCCGTTAAGCTGCCAGGTGCACCTTAAGGGTGTTGCTTGCAGTCCTGACTGAGAGAGGGACCACAGGCAGATAAGGAGATCAAGCTCCTTATGTAGGCACCAGATTGAGAACCTCTTTCTCTTAAATGTATAGCATTTACAAGTCAACTCCTTATGGGATGCCTTCACAACATGGAGGACATCTTCCGGAAGGCCCAGAGCCTGGAAATCTAGCCGCTCAGGAACCAGACTGAGAGGTGCAAGGATTGAAGGTCCATGTGCAAGACCTTCCCCTGTTGTCTGGTCAGCAGATATGTCCAAAGAGGCCACGGTGGCCTGCTGCCAAGACTGATGAGCTCTGGATACCAGAACTGCCTGGGTCAGTCTGGGGCTATCAGGATCATCTGTGCCTTGGCCATTACCATGTGGACCAAGTGGAAGGGAGGGAAGGAGTACAGAAGGCCTTGGGTCCAGAGCCTTGCAAATGTATCCCCAACAGTGTCCTGGTCTATGGGAGCAGGCACAGAACAAGCTTAGTTTTCTGTTGTCCCAGGGGGCAAACAGATCCACTAGAAGGGTGCCCCACTGGGAGAACAGATGGTTTACCATCTCTTGATACAGCGACCACTCATGCAACATTTCTCTGGCCTGACTGGGAGCATCTTCCAGTTGACTGTTTTCTCCCGTAACAAGGATCATCAGTAGACTTGCACTCAGACTGCACATGATTGTCCAGGTGTAGAGAGCTTCCTGACAAAACAGAAAGGAGTGCATCCTGCCCAGCCTATTCAAGTAGAATAAGGTGGTCGTGTTGCCTGTCAAGACCTGAATGACCTTGCCTTGAATCAACGGAGCACATCTCGTCAAAGCCAAAAGCACTGCATAGAGCTCCAGCAGGTTGATGTGGTGTAAGGACTCCCTGGGTGACCAGAACGCATGGGCTCTGCTGTCTCCCAGGTACACTCCCCACCCTACCAGAGAGGCATCCATCATGAGCGTGATGGACAGTTCTGGGCAGACAAATGGGATTACCTCTCCAGATGTTGAGGGTAGCCATCACTAGATGGCATCCCACATCAGCTGGTCCACCATGACCAGCTGGTCCAGGTGACCTAAGCATTGGGACCACTGCTAGCCCAACTCCCACTGCAGGTGGTGCATCTGCCAGTGAACCCAATGGATCATGCTGATGGAGAATGCCACGTAACCAGCAGCCACATGAAATCCCAGGCAGGGCATGAGTGCCCAATCTGACATGATCGGATAACGGAGGTAAGATCCAATGCCCCTTCCGCTGGAAGGTGGGCCTTGGTCTGCAGGGAGTCTAGTTCTTCCCAGATGAACTTGATCACCTGCAAGTACACCAGCTCTGACTTGGCTGGCTTGTCCAGAAAGCTGAAGTACTGACAGGTCTGGAAGGCCAGATCCCTGGACCTCTTCACAGCCTCTTTGGACAATCCAGCTATCAGACAGTTGTCTAGGCAGGGATACACCATAATGCCCTTGCTCCACAGGGAGGCTGCCACCACAGCCATGCACTTGATAAAGATTTGGAATGCAGACTAGAGGGAAAAGGGCATGACTGGGAACTGGTACAGGATCCCCTCTGCATGGCATTTGGGTACTGGCAATGGGACGGACAGGCTGAGATGTGGAAGAATGCATCCTGGAGGTCCATGGAGCAGAACTACATGCCCTGCTCCAGCGATAGATGATCTGAATCAGAGTGACCATCTGGAACCTATGCTTCCCCATGAACTGGTTTAGATTGTGCAGATCCAGTATGGGCGTCAGCCCCTGTCCATTTTGGAGCCAGAAAGCACCTAGATACATATCCCTGAGGGGCTAGGATGTCTAGAACACAGGCTACTGCCCCATACTTTAGGAGCTGAGCGATAATGCTCATAGCACAGATGTGTCCTAGGTACCCTGGACTCCCGAGGAGCTAGGAGTCAGTATAGCAAATGAGCCTCAAAATCCAGAGGCAACCCTCCACCCACCACTTCTAGAACCCACTTGTCTGAGGTAATGACAGCCCATTGTGGCAAGAAGTGTTGCAACTGACCCTCGACTGACAAGCAGCAGAAAAATCCCAGCCTCTCCCAGCAAAACAGGGTACTAAATGAGAAAAAGACCAAGGTAGAACGGTCAGTGGGGGATGCTGCAACAGAAGGTAAGGCCATCAAAAAATGGAGAGCAATGAGTACCAATGCCCGTAGTCTAGGTAACAAGCTTCCTGAATTAGTGGCCTTGATGGAGGAGGAACATCTGGATATTGTGCAGTCACAGAAACATGGTACACACAAAACCATGACTGGGACGTAAACATACCAGGATACACTATCTACAGGAGGGACAGGAGGGTAAAAGAGGGGGAGGAGTAGTTCTACATAAGGGAAGGAATAAAAGCAACAGAACAAAAGGGTAAACAGGGAGGAGAAGAAGCACTGTGGGTAAATTTGGAGACAGGCAATGGCACCACAATCCGCTGGGGTTGTATACAGACCTTCTCAGGGGAGAAATGGACAAGGAAATGATAGAAAGTATACTTAGAATGGCAGAAAAAGGAGATATTGCTGATGGGTGATCTGAATATGCCAGATGTTAACTGGAGCGCAGTTGCAGCTGCCACTCAAGAGTGCAGTTATTCTAGATGCCCTACAGGGGCATGCCTTAGACAACTAGTACTGGAGCCCACTCGAGAGGGAGCAATATTAGACTTGATACTCTCAAATGGAGATGGAGAGAGGATCACAGATGTAGAAGTGGGTAGCCATCTGGGAACTAGCACCACCGAACAGTATGGTTCACAATAAACACAGCAATAGAGTCAAGCCATACAAAGACAAAAGTACTGGACTTTAGGAGGGCTGACTTTGCCAAAATGGGTGAGTGTCTAAGGAATGCACTAGTAAATGGGTGGGAAGAAGGGGTGAAGAACAATGGGAATAATAAAACTGCCATCACAGAGGTAACGAGCCTTTGTGTGAAGCAAATAAACAAAACAAGACGATGTAAGAAACCACTATGGTTCTCAAAGGAAGTAGGTGAAGGTTCAAGAGAAAAGAAAGCATTCAGGAAGTACATGAACGTAGCAGGCGCAGGACAGAGAACTGTATCAGTTAAAGCAAAAGGAGGCTGGGAAGGCAGTCAGAACAGCAAAGGCCCAAACTGAGGAAAAGATAGCCAACTCAGTTAAGAAGGGAATAAAACCTTTTATAGGTACATCAGGGAGCAAAGGAAGACCAAGGAGGGATAGTGAGGCTTAATAAAGGGAGGGAGGGTGGGCAGAGGAGAATGTGAAAAGGCAGACTAAACAAATATTTTTGCTCAGTATTTACAAAGGAAGAGGGAGGTACATAAAACAAACAGTAGTAACACTCTGGATACAGAAGTTGATACCAGCCCATTTACAGAAGAAAGGGTTCTGAAAGAACTCTTAAAACTGAAGGTGGACAAAGCAATGGGGCTGATGGGATTCATCCCAGAATTCTAAAAGAACTAAGGGTAGAACTAGTGACACCACTGACTACCCTCTTTAACAAATCATGGAGGA
Source organism: Neoceratodus forsteri (assembly GCA_016271365.2). Classification (NCBI taxonomy): domain Eukaryota; kingdom Metazoa; phylum Chordata; order Ceratodontiformes; family Ceratodontidae; genus Neoceratodus; species Neoceratodus forsteri. Next base: position 944,194,876 of record CM057451.1, on the reverse strand, counting down.
TGGGGTGGTACCCGAGGACTGGAGGAGGGCAGATGTGATTCCCTTCACAAAAGTGGGAGCAAGGCAGAAGCAGGAACTATAGACCTGTTAGTTTAACCTCAGTGATAGGGAAATGATGGAATCACTTCTAAGGAAAGAATTGTCGAGTATCTAGAGGCCAGAGGGCACAAGACCCTAGGCAGCATGGAGTCACAGCGGAAGGTCATGCCAGACGAATCTGATAGATTTCTTTGACTGGGTGACCAAAGTAGTAGATCAGGAGGGCTGTGACATGGCCTACCTAGACTTTAGCAAGGCATTTGACACAGTCCCACACAAAAGATTAATATATAAGTTAGCCAGCCTGGGAATGGGTCCCAAGATGACAGCCTGGGTAAAGAATTGGCTGGAGAATAGGACACAGAGAGTAATAGTAAATGGAGTCCACTCAGAAGAAAGGAGGGTTACCAGCGGGCACCGCAGGGTTCAGTATTAGACAGTCCTCTTCAATGTCTTTATGCTGACATTGCAGAAGGACTGAAGGAAAAGTATGTCTCTTTGCAGATGACACTAAGATCTGCAACAGAGTTGATGCACAGGGTGGGGTGGAAAGGATGAGAAGGGACTTGGCAAGGTTAGAGGAATGGTCAAATGTATGGCAGCTTAGATTCAATGCTAAGAAGTGCAAGGTAATGCACCTGGGAAACAAAACCCAGGGGAAGAGTACACAATGGGGGGTGAGATACTAACAACAACAAAAATGGAAAGGGACCTGGGGGTAGTCATATCAGATGACCTAAAGGTGGGCAAGCAATGTGAGAAGGCAGCAAGGAGGGCTGGGGGATACTGGGATGCATAGGGAGAGGCATCACCAGTAGAAAACAGGAAGTTATTATCCCTCTGTACAGACAGCTGGTGAGACCCCATCTGGAGTACTGTGTGCAGTTCTGGAGACCCAATCTCCGCAAAGACATAGACAGGATGGAAGCTGTCCAGAGGAGGGCACTAAAATGGGCAGGGTCTGCACCGGAGGACATGAAGAGAGACTTAAGGAGCTTAATATGTATAGCCTCGAGGAAAGGAGGGAGAGGGGGGACATGATAGAAACTTTCAAGTACCTCAAGGGAATCAACAAAGTCCAAGAGGGTAGCATCTTTCAAAAAAAGAGGTGTGCAAGAACAAGAGGGCACAATTTGAAGATAGAGGGGGTGGCTCAGAGGTATTTAAGGAAGTATTTTTTCACAGAGAGGGTTGTGGATGCATGGAATGGCCTTCCGGAGGAGGTTGTGGAGTCAAAATCAGTGGTGGAATTCAAGCATGCATGGGATAGTCATAAGGCAATTCTGGGGGGTGGGGGTAGAAAGAAGTAGGCTGCTGGTTAACTAGGATCTGCAGCTTATCCAGTAGGTAGGGAAATGGGCAGACTGGGTGGGCCAAGCGGTCCTTATCTGCCGTCAAATTCTATGTTTCTATGTTTCTATGTTCTATGTTTCTATATGTTTCTATGTTTCTATGACTGGGAACTGGTACAAAGACTGGATGGTAAGGGGAATGACACCCCAAAACCTGTCACTGTACAGCCTTAGAGGGGGTTTCCACTGCAGGGGCCATGGAGGCACCACCACATCCCCCCCCCCATTTTGCCCATGGCTGCTGAACTTGGGTTTTGGATGCAAGCACTGAAACTGCCCCTGACGGGGCTGCTGCTGAGGTTGTTGTGGCTGAAAGGACCAGAACGGAAAAGCCTTCTTTTTAGGCTTTTGGTCTTTCTGGGGCTAAACCACAGAATCTAGGGCTGCGCTGAACTTCTCAATCTGTGTGAGATGTCTTTCCATGCTAGGACTGAAGAGGTAAGTGCCCAAGAAGGGGACATCAGCTGGCTTATGCTGAATGTCTTCCATGAAGATGGAAAGTCTCAGCCAGGCACTATGATGCATGGCGATGGATGTTGCCATGACACAGGCTCAGGCTATGGGACAGGTTCAGGAGTCACCCATGTCGAAAGCTGTGTGAAGCTGATGCTTAGCCAACAACTGACCCTAGTCTCCGACCATCTTAATTGGAAGCTATTGGCTGGATGATGGGAGAGAAGTTTCCCCAACACCCCAAACAGGGAACAGCCAAAATCTGCCATCTTGATAGTGTAGCTGGCCTGACAGAGACCCAGTGACACAGCAGCATGCATCTTTTTAGCTTTGTGGTCAATCTTCTTGGATACTATGTCTGGAGAACTGTCCATGTCCCCTTAGCTTCTGGATTCACAGAAGGCAGAATCCTAAACCAGGCACTCAGCCGAGGGGTGGTCAGAAAACCCAAAAAGGGAGCCAGTTGAGACCGTGTACTTGTGCACCATATAGAGAAAGGGTGCCAGGCAGGATGCTGGATACTGCTAAAGCTCCAGGGCTGGTCCCAAGATGATGTCAGCCACAGCAAAGGCAACTCTTGGGAAATCATTCCTATCCAGTATGTCAGCAAATGGCTACTTAGTTCATTTCTGAACTGGCTCTAAGGGAACTTTCATGGAGTCCAACATAAGTCAAACTACAGCTCCAACTGACACTGGCCTGTGGTTGGTGATCAGCCTATTGATGAATTCCAGGTCAAAAGTATAAATCCAAGTTGAGGCCATCGACAACTCGCCTTCCGAGCTGGAGGATTCCTCAACAATGGCCCTCGACCGTCTTTCACCATGGACCATCTTGGTATCCTCATCCTGGGAGATCTGCATCGACAGTAGGCCTGGCAAGCTGGTTGCAGGGCAAGACTCCTTGATCAGAACCCCAAACAGAGGTTGCAGTAGGGTTGGTGCCACCCGAAGAGGTGGAAAAACAGACACTGGGGACTGCTGAGATGCATGGACTAGTGAGGGAATGACCAGCAAAGGCCAAGGGACCAAAGGTACAGGGGGCGGAGACCCACCCCTCCCAGCAACAGTCCACTGCTGCCAGAGAAGCTCCTCGTAACATCGATCCATTTTTTGTTGATGCTGCTCCTCACCCGCAGACAAGAAAGTTGAGGAGCACTGACGTCAATACCTCCTCTTTGAGCAATATCAAGAGCGTGAGTGGTGTCTCAACTGCGACCGTCGATGTGAGGGTGGACGTCGAAAGGTGTCCTCCAGGGGTTTATATAACCATGTACCTCAACAGGTTAAGCACAGCAGAATTCAGAGGCACAACAGCTGATGAAGGCCACTCTCTAGGCAACTCAGTTGGGGTTACCAAGTGGGTCTCATCCTCCTGAGTGAGGACATGGAGCACTGGGGTCAGAAGAGATCAGCTCCTCTTCGATCTCCTTGGACGACAGACTCAAGAAAAATCTCAACTGCCTGCTCTACCGGAGTTGAGGTTGATAGGCCCCATGGGGTTACCATAGAGTGTAGGGAACTTGACCAAGGCCGATGGGTCGGGGGAGTCAAAGGAGCAGGAACAGCTTGATTTTTCCCAATCCTACATGACCTGCAATAACACTTTTTGTGTTTTCTGCTTCAGTGAGCAGGGCTCTCCCCGGAGGTCTCGAGGGTCAGACACATTTTTCTGAACTCGAGAACCATGAGGAATTCACTGCAGCCACACACCTTCTTCCTTGACTGCAAGCTGAACAGCCAACTTGGCCGCCACCAAGGCCTTCTTGTGGTCTTTTGGCTCACCAAGGGAAAGTCAAGCTTTCTGGTCTTCAATGGAGGCTGGCAGCATGGCCCGGCACAAACTGCATCCCTTCGACATCGTGTTGCTCACTTAGACAGTACAGGCACATGTTGAGTGGATCCATGGCTAACATTTTCTGCCTACACCAAGTACAGCCTTCAGAGCATGGTTTGTTTCTCTCCATTGTCCATCACAATGTAGAGCTGGAAGATGTAGGAGAGACTTTAATGATGACTGCAGACTGAAACAGTCAAAAATTCACCTGAAAAAGTCATTGAACTACTAGCATCCTTCAACAATGTGGAGCTGCAAAGAAGGAGACCTGTCCCTTCTAGCAGAAAGAAAGATCTGATGGAGCCAGAGGATATACCACCCGGGTGGTGGGTGCAGCTTAGCTTGAAGACATCTGATGATTCAGCTGTCTCCAGCAAAACTGCCAAAGTGTGGATAGTGAACTGTATCCGCACTGACAGAAAGAAAACAGTCCAGCTCAGATGCAGCATCTTGTTTTCAGTGAGTATTATGCTTTTCACCCAGTTCTGCAGTTGGGAGGCTGGAAGCATGGGATGGTCAAGTGATGTGCACAAGGTCACACTGCAAGGTTGTGGCTTAATTTGAACCAGTGATGTCTCATAGTATAGAAATCAAACCACTTGACCACGCAGCCATCACTTGATAAACACCCCCTTCCCTACAAAGTCCACCACCATATGTCTCTGTACTGGCCCTTCATAAGAGCCCTCCTTATAAATTAGCACTTGTTTTATTCTTTTGTTTCCATTTATTTGTTCTCTCCTTCCATCCTTGTTTCTGGCGGCATCACCCAGCTCCAACACCAACCTGTCTTGTGGACTTACTGGTTAACGACCACTTACACAGCAGTGGTTTGGCAGACGGCCTGCCACACATGGTTGTGCAGTCCCTGCGGGGGATGCCAAGCAATCCAGGGTCTTTTCCTCCCTTTTCAGCAGAATGTCTGTGTTGACGTAAGGCATGCAAGAGCCTACTAATGCAGTCTCATGCTGCTTCAGCAGACCCCCCCCCATGTCTACTGGTCCATACTACTGCTTTAATTCAGACTTTCTCCACTGTCATCAAACTCTGGAAAGAACTTTAAATCTAGCATATACTGTACATTGTCATGTTGGACCCAAAATCCAAGTGTACTTACCCATGTAGTGGTGAACCAGCTGTTGTACCGTCTCAAACTGCGCCCGCGTAGTGATGTAATACCCACCAATATCCAACTTACGGATTTTATAGTGCTTGACATGGTCTCCTTTACTCTCATCCCAGTCCCTGATTGACAGAGAATAGGCACCTAAAAGACACAAAATGCATGAGGGTGAGCCCTGCAACTTTATGGGTTTTGATTTCAATTAACTCTGTTTTGAGCTCCTTATCTTGAAGTGACTATGCCCTACTTTGTTCAATCCCATCCTCGACCCCATGCCACTGGAAGGATCACAACTTACCCACTTGGGGTCACTGACAGCATTTCCTACATTCTGATGGGACACGCAGCTCCTCTATAAGCTGCTCAATATCACATGGGACAAGGGGGAGGCATGGCCTTTATGAGTCAAAGTATGTCCCAACTCAGTGAGGCAATGAGGCAAAGCCATGTTTCCAGGCCACATTTATCTTCCTTTGTTTTTCTTTCGCTCACCCCCCCCCCACATCACATCCAAGTGACATGTGAAGACTTCACACACCCCAATGATCCTTCTGTACAATGAAGATCCTGCAATGATACAGCTGGAAGCTCCAGGGGAAAGTGCTATGATGGGTAACCAGTTAGAACACCACTTCCTGAATAGCACCATCTAAACCGCACTGCAGGAACCTTGTCTTCCTGAATAGCGACAGGGGTAGAATAGCGACTGTGCAATATCACTACCCCTGCAGCTATCCAGGCAATGCCTGTCATGGAAGTGAATTAGGGAGTAAAAAATGCAGACTTTGGCCAAGCTGCTCCTGTGGCAGAGAGGGCTATGGGAGAAGCAGCTCGAGCAGCAGGATGCAGGAGACCAGGGTTCTGTTCCCGGTCTACCAAGTCATGACCGTGTCATGTTCCTCCCAGCCAAAGTGTGTTATTTTTTTTTTTATTGCCGTAAAACAAATGCCCCCCCCTCTAAATTTCACCGTGATCTGCACCCCCTTGGAGTTAGTTATATAATTAACAGGGGGTGCAGTGGGGCAGAGCCAAAATAAAGTGTATAGTGTGTGTTTTAGTAATGGTAGTGGACATCAGTGTGGGTTTACGACTGCTACCATTGGCACTGTCTTCTGGGATGGTAATCTGTCCTAGCAATGTTGTGAACGGCACTGTTTATACTGCACTATTCTTGCTGGCGCTCTACCTGCCAGCACTCTTCAAACCTAGTGCCCTAAGATGGAGGATCTAGGGCTGGGACAGCTGGTTCAGATAAGTTTAGAACCAACCAGAACCTATACCATTTTCTGTAGAACCTAATCAGAACTTTTTTCCAGTTTTTAAGAAGGTTCTCATTATTTTTAAAACATCGATTCTGAGCTTCATATACTCCTCACATGGCAAAGAAAAGAAATGTCGCTTATGCAACCCACATCTTGCACATCCCCATGCTACCCATCCCTGAGTTACCCATGGCTTTCCACGGAGATGAAGGCAACTTCTTATCAGCCTGGAGGCTGTTCCTTTCTCCCCCAGGGCTCACCTGTTCAGAGCTCCATAAGTGTCCTATGAAGCTGGCAGTAAGGATGTATTTTACAGACTGAAGGAAAGGGAGTGAAGGTATAAGCAAAGCTCGCAAATAGGGACAGAAAAAGGTGAATTAAAAAAGTGACTACCACATAATATTGAATTATAGAAGCTGCCTGGCTGGTTGGAGTCAAGCATGATGGACTTGAGATCTTCCTTCAGCAAGTAGTTCCTGTCTTCCTAAGTTATGAAGACAGTGTCTGACAGGGTTGAGTGGGTTTTTTTTTAACTCTTGTGAAAACTGCAATTTTGACTTTCTGACAGTTACAGATCCAGAGGAAAAGGGGGAAAATACACTGCTTTTGGCATAATTTTAAGTCACAGCTGAATAGTACTTTTGCTAATAAATTGTTGATTTTGGTGAATAATATCACTAGTTTTGGTGAAATGTTACCTTTTTTAATTTCACAAATTTTCACCTCTTGAGGAAATTCAGAAAATTTAATAAAATAGGGTCTATTGAGGATTTTTTGTGAAGCGAACATTCAAAGTTTTGTACAACTCCTTGTTAACTGGACAAGTTTTCCTCCTTTAATTCTCTTTTTAGCACATACAGCAATACAGAGGTGGTAGAATCCCTAGGTACTTAAAATCCTATATCCTATTGGTCCTTTGTCAGCTGTGGCATACCGAGCAAAGTCACATAACTCTGCTGTCTGCCCCCAGCATTCAGAATCTGTGGCTATAACCTACCTTTAGTGGTCTCGCTTTCTCGAATGAGGAAGGTGCCTCGAGGGTTCCCAAGAGACAGGAGCTGTCTCTCTGCATCCTTTCGACCAATCTTTCCAAAGTACCACCTAATGGGAGAAGTCAGAAGCAAAACAAAATGGGTACAATTTATAATTGCAAACTTTTTTTTGTGTAACTGGTGATAAAGTACTGCAAACATGGGGGGGGGCAGGGTTCAATGCAGCAGCACACTTGGTCACTGTGTGGAGAGGGGGGTATCTTTCAAACTCCACTGCAATGAGGCCTCCTCAAAAATGGGAGCCAGGAAGTGGTCCAATGTCTTGTGTGACCACGTGACAACAGCCCTCCCTCCATGAAAAACAAGATAAAATGGGTTGAACAGAGTGGATGATGTCCATACCCCAATGACCTCTTCTGACCCCAGTTGTCACCAACCCCCCCATGTTGGATCCTGAGGAGGTTAGGCCTGCTCCAGGGGTGAAGCTGCACTGGTGTTTAGGGGACTGAAGATGGGCTTTGGGCCAAAGCATCAAAATGATGTCAGGGCAGGAATGGAACAGGAAGGAAGGTATACTTCGGCCTCCAGCAAGGCGGGGGGGGGGGATTCAATGAAAAATAGAAAACAATATTCATCTTTGCCCAGTCCTTCCATTCCTCCCTGTCTGCTCCAGTCATGATGCCAGCAGGGGGCCTGTCAGGAAGAGCACTTGAAAGTGGCACCGCATCCTGCTTGTGTAGTTTGCACAGTATATTGAGGGTTTCCTTCCATTGCTCCTCCCTTCCCCACCACAAAAATCAGAGCTGACACTGCAGCTCCCATCATCTGGCTGGGAGACGGGGGAGCTTCTGCCTTTACAGCCAGCATCAGTGCATCTGATTGGTTGGCCCACAGGAGAAGCGTGACCCCCACGTGGCCTGAGAATGGGATCCTAAGGTTTGAATGCACACCTATTCTCCTCAGGGGCACAGTGATGTGCTGTCGCTGTTCCCCTGGTCCATCCTCCACTCCACTCCCCATGGCAGCAAGCAACTTGAGGTCTCATATGGTTTGGGGTGTACCACCCCACTGCTGCCATGCCACATAACTGACCCCAAATCCTAAACATGATTTTAGTGCCCTCCCTCATTAGAAGTCTGTCTGATTTAGCAATCACCTTAATATAGCAGTGATTAGACATTAAGCCCTCTCCCCTTATATATTTTTTTTGTGTTACTTATTTTCCCAGAATAGCCCAGTTAAGAAGCAACAGCTCATTTACAGTCAGATCCTACTTTAGCCCATCTGGACTGGCACACAGGGCAGTCACATGACTCGTGCAGGGTCACACAGCAGATCGATGACTGCAGCGAGATTTGAACCTGGGCCTTCAGGTTCACAGCTGTGTGCTCTAACCACTAGACTACAGGACTTCCATGATGTCAACTTACAGAGAATGTGGAAATACAGAAGGCAGGTATTATCTAGTGGTTAGAACACAGTTGTGAACCTGGAGACCCAGCAGGCCCAGGTTTGAATCCTGTGAACAACACTTACTTACTGTACGACCCTAAGGAAGTCACTTAACCTCCATATACTTCATCCACTTACTTAGTGTGTGACCCTGAGCAAGCCACTTTACCTCCTAAAACTTGTGTGACCCTGAGCAAGTCACTTAACCTTTCTATTCTTAATCCACTAACTTAGTGTGTGGCCCTGAGCAAGTCATGTAACCTCCCTTTCTCAGCATCTGATGAGCTAACCTTTCCTTAAACCTCTCTGTCCATGCCTAATGGCTACTGCCAGCTCTCCATGACTTGTAAAGCTCTTTGGTACACATTGTGTATGTTAGGCACTATATAAAACCAAATCCCTTTCTTTTCCTTCCAAAGGAGGTGGGGAGTTCCTGTGGAACCTGATGTATCCAACCTCATTTGCAAGGGGTGCAGGCAGTGGCCTCCTCCAGGATTCCTGCCAAATCTCTCTCACAACCTGACTGTGAGAGGTTGTGTGTGCACATGAGAGTGACATGTTCCAGCCCCCCCCCTTCATGCTGTAATGAATCCGGCAGACAGGAAGACAATGACCAGTTACAAATCATCTGTGGCCACTAACAATTAAAGTTTGGATGCCTGCTGTGTACAACTGTGTGTCATGGTCACCACTGTGGGAGCGCTGACCACCAGAAACTTTAGTCTAGTAGCCACATGGCCTCCAGAGTTGAAGCAGATGTTTTAACACACAGTTTCCCTTCCCAGAGAGTGAGCATTTCACCTCTTGTGACCCCCAAACAGCTGTGAGCTAGAGATCCGGAGTCACCAAAATGGTATCTACACATCCAATCTGGCATAATGTACCCATGCTACCTATGAATGCTGGGGTCTTCAACTCACAAAGAGTGTCAGCCACAGCTTATGGATACCATCACTTCCTCCCCCCCCCCCTCCGGGGGCCTGGGTTCACTAGGCTACGCTGCCTCAACACAGAGTGGTGAAGCCTATACTGTCTCAGCCTGCACCATTCCTGGACTGTGGATAACCAAAGAGCTCCAGTCTTCAGTACTTTCAATCCCTTGCCTTACACCAGCACCACATATTTCACAGTTTTCATGAGCCTGTACTGTCCTTGCCCTCACTGGCCTGGACTGATTGTAAGAGGTCTGCCATCTTCAAGTTGTTACCTGCTGTGAGTGTCACAGTTACAGTGAGAAAAAAATATTTTTTTTTAAGTAAAACTTTTAAAACTGTAGGGTGTGCATACTCTTCTGCTTGGATCGAGTCAACTGGAGCCACATAATTACTAGGGATGTAGCCAGTCTTTCCTGTTGTAAGGGACCTTGCCTCCCACCAGTCCCCCTCTCTGAAAGAGAAAAAAAGAGATTATAACAAAGACAATTCTAGTAAGTCCTTAAATCAGAAATTATAATACTTTTTTTTTATTATCAACAGGATATTAACAGAGTAATGGAAGAGCAAAGACAAACTTCCTGCTACAAAGTAGACTTGTACATAAATACAGGGCTCTCTACTTTGCCTGTCCCCCTTACAGTTTCACATCTTTCTTATTATTAATATATAGTTTATTGATTTTTATTAAATGACAGACATAAATGCAGTGCATTATACAGGAACAGCATTTTTTGCAAAAGAAATAAATAAAAGGAAAAGTTTGGAAAACATAATAATTAGATACAATTCAGCTTGTATTTCATGTATCTTCCATAGATTTCACCTCTCCATTATTTATAACTGAAGAATTTCCCCCCAAATCAATATCTTGATACTTTAGAGTACATCTGCCTTTAAATAAAGCTTGTTCACTACTTGAAATCAAAATGCTCTGTTGTGGCATCACAGTCAGTTACTATGGAAATAACTGTGATGTCACAAGCAGAGTGTTATGCCATTAGGTTGAGAAAACGCAATAGGTGCTGCTGAACCCTCAATGAACAACTCTCCTATTTACATACATATGACTTCAGGAATAAATAATGGAGATAAGAAAATCAGAGCTAATAAGAAATGTAAGCTGCTTTGTGTCCAAATAGCATGTTTTTTAAAGTCCTTCTCTAAGTGTCACTGGCTCTTTAAGGATTGTGGAAGGGGTTAAAGAAAATGATAAGACTTTCTTCAGGTACATTATAATGAATATGTAAAGCTATGCACATTGGTTGCAGAACTCCAAATCAGGAACATTATTACATCAATGGGATAAAGGTGGGGCACTCAAAGGAGAAAGGAGATCTGGGAGTAATACTTAGCAATAGCTATACAGCAAAACATATGCAAAGGCTAGCAGGATGTTGAGGTGCATCAGGTGGGGGTTCACTAGTCATAAGAAGGAAACGAAAGAGAAAGGGAAAATTGTTTAACCAGGAAAAGCACACTAAGCCAGAGCTTGTTTTCAGGTGCGACCTGGGAGCACAAGGAAGTTAAGTGACTTGCTCAGGGTCACACAGCATACAAGTAGGGGCTGCTGGGATTCAAACCCAGGTCTCCAGGTTTGCAGCTCAGTGCTCTTAACCACTACGCTGAAGGAGGGGGAGCTGCACTGTACAGGTCGCTGTTAGACTTCACCTAGTGTACTGTGTGCAATACTGGAGGCCTTGGCTGAAAAAAGACAGAGATGGTGGGGAACTATACAGCACAGGGTGACAAAAATAATCCAGGGATAGCAGGGAAGGTATGATGAGTGGTAAGTCTCAACATGAATTCTCTAGAGAACAGAAGGTGGAGCAGGGATACGCTAGAAACCTATAAATACTTGCGAGGGTACAACAAAGTGAATTCCATAGAGCTGTTGAAGTTAAAGAACGTGGCATCCATCAGAGGGCATAATCTCATGACAGAACGGGGGTACTCAAAAAAGATACCAGGAGCTATGTTTTCATGAACTGGGTACCTGAATGAGTAGAACAGACTGCCCTGTAACATTGTCAGGGCTGGGGCTCTCTCATGGTTCAAAAAATGATGGGACAGTTTTAAATGGAGTAATCATAGGAAGGAGGAAGGTAGGATGTGGAGAGAATTCAAGTTCAAGTTCATTGCAGGAAAAAAAAACCTCCATTGAGCAAGCTCATTTACAAGGAGGTCCTGGTATATACATACTAACATAAACATACAGTAAATGCGAACGACAGAAATTCAAGTGGTAATACGATACATATGAGACAAGTGTTCAGGCAGTACTCCACATCGCTTGAAGAAGGTCATCACACCCTTACATAAAGTGCTAGTACTGTCCATGTGGACCTTGAGGCTAACAATAGGCTTGACAAATCATAGAAGAATGGGTTTTAGCGACAACTACAGACATCTTTTATTTTTTCAGTAGATAGCTTTTTAAAGAGATTAATTGAGACTACTTTGGGTAGTTTCAGAGACGATTGTAGCCGGTTCCAGATAACAGGGAGGGTAAGGGAGAAGGCGCGCTTGCCAAAGGAGGTGCGAGTCTTGGGGACATCCAGGAAGATAAAATCTGACTTCCTGAGTGAGTGAGTAAGTACTGTGGCAGGTGTGGATAAGGGAAATTAAGTAGCTAGGAAGCTTGTTAAGGAGAAGCTTTAAGGTTCAGGTACCAGTGTGGAGAAAGCATCTAGTAGTGAGGGACGTCCAACTTATGGCTGAGAATTCTTGGGGGTGTAGGTCAAAGTAATATACTTTAGGGTCATAAGAAAGACAGGATGGACTTTTTGAACCACCACCTGACACCAGATTGAGAACCTCTTCCACTTAAATGGGTAGCATTTACAAGCTGACTTGTTACAGGATACCTCCACAATGTGGAGGACGTCTTCCTAAAGGCACAGAGTCTGGAACACTAGCCACTCAGGAATCAGGCTGAGATGTGCAGAGATTGAAGGACTGGGTGCAGAACCTTCCTTGTTGTCTGGTCAGCAGATCTGGGTGGAGTGGCAAGCTCCACGGAGACCTGCTGCTGAGGCTGAGGAGATATGAATACCAGAGCTGCCTGGGCCCGGTCTGGGGCTATCAGGATCATCTGTGCCTTGTCCTTCTGGGCCTTGAACATGACTTTGTGGACCACAGGGATGGTAGGGAAGGTGTACAGAAGGCTTGGGGTCCAGGGCCTCATGAAGGCATCCCCCAACAGACTCCCAAACTGTGTGTGTGTGGGGGGGATGGGCACAAAACAGCCTCAGTTTCCTGTTCTCCCAAAGGCAAAGAGATACACCAGAGGGGTGCCCCACTGGAAGAACAGGTGGTTTGCAACCTCCTGATGAAGGGTCCACTCATGCAACGTCTCTCCGAGCCAGCTGAGACTGCCTACCAAATGACTGTTCTCTCCCCTTAATGTGGATCGCCAGGAGATCTGCACCTAGGCTGTGCACAGCATCCAATGGAAGTGCACCCTATCCTGTCTGTCTGTCTATCTATCTGTCTATCTACATATCGTGTTGTCCATCTGGATCTGCACAATCTGACCAAGATCAATGAAGCCACCTCCATCAAAGCCACATGCACTGCACAAAACTCCAGCAGGTTAATGTGGTGATGGGATTCCTGGGATGACTAGAACCTGTGGGCTCTCTATTCTCCTAGGTGTGCTCTCCACCCTACCAGAGACACCTCCGTCCTGAGCATGATGAATGGTTCTGGGCAGACAAACAGGATTCCCCCCTGCAGATATTGTGAGTCTAGCCACCACTAGATGGCATCCCACATTGGCTGGGTCACCACGATTGGCTGGTCTAAGAGATCTAGGTGCTGCAGGTGGCACATCACCAGTAAGCCCAATGGATCACGCTGGTGGAGGATGCCTTGTACCCCAGCAGCCACAGGAAATCCTGGGCAAGAGTGACAGCCCAACCTGAAATGATCTGGCAAAGGAAGTAAGATCCAATGCCTGGTTTGCAGGGAGGCAGGCCTTGGCCCACAGGGAGTCTAGTTCTGCTCAGATGAACTTGATCACCTGCAAAGGGACCAGCTTGGATCTGGATGGGTTGACCAGAAGGCCAAAGTCCTGACAGGTCTGGAGTGCTAGGTTTCTAGACCTCTCCATGGTCTCTCTGGATGACCCAGCTTTCAGCCACTTGTCCAGGTAGGGATACACCCTGGCACAGGTGTACCACAGGAAGGCCGCTACCACTGCCACACACTTGGTGAAGACCCTGAGCATGGATGGGAGGCCAAAGGGCATGACCTGAAACTGGTACAGGATCCCTCTGCACAGAACTGAAGGTACTGGCAATGGGCAGATGGACTGGGATGTGGAAGAACTGGAGGTCCTAAGAGCAGAACCACATACCCTGCTCTAGAGATGTAATGATCTGATTGAGAGTGACCATCTGGAACTTCCACATGAACTCCTTCAGGTCGTGTAGATCCAGTATGGAACATCAACTGCCATCTATTTCAGAACCAGGATGTAACTGGACACACCCCCTGAGTAGCCAGGGTGATTGGAACATAGGCTATCACCTCACACTCTAGGAGCTGAGTGATGTCAGCTCACAGCGTAAACGTGCCCTTTGACACCCTAGACTCCTGAGGGGCCCAGAGTTGGTACAGCAGGACAGCCTCAAAATCCAGAGGCAACACTTTGCCCACCATTTCCAGCATCCACCTGTCCAAAGTAATGGCGTATCATTATGGTAAGAACTGATGCAACCGATCCCCAATGGGAGCTGGTACAGGGACTGGATGGGTGGGGGGATGAGTGGGCTCTGGCCATAAGGGCTGCAGAGGCAGCACTACCTCTGCCCCTTCCTTTTGACCCCTGGCCACTAAATTTTGGCTTTGGATGCCAGCACTGCTTCTGCCCCCACTGCTGAGGCTGTTGTAGTTGAAAGGCCTGATACTGAAGGACCTTCATTTTACATTTGTGGTCCTTCCGAGACAATGCCACAGAATCGATGGTGGCATCAAACTTCTCAATCCGTGTGAGATGCTCTTCCACCCCAGGGCCAAAGAGGTCAGTGCCCAAGAAGGGCGCATCAGCCAGGTTCTGCTGGGTATCTGCCATAAAGGTGGGATGCCTCAGCCAGGTCCTATGATGTATGGCGACAGCCGTTGCCATGCCAGGGGCACAAGAGTCACCCATGTCCAAAACTGTCTAACAGCTGGTGTTTAGCCAGCAATTGACGCTGATCTCTAACTACCTTCTCTGGAGGGAGACCCTGCAATGCAGCAGAATACTTCTTTTTAGCTACATGGCCAATCTTTATGGACTATTTGGATGCTTGTCCAGTTCTCTGAATCCCCCCCTTCAATTTGCAGAAGATCAGGTCTGAAACAAAGCCCTCAACAGAGGTGTGGTTGGAGAATTAAGAAAGTGAGCCCATTGAGAGCATGTACTTTTGGACCATATGAGTGGACAGTCCCAGGAAGGATGCTGGATGCTGTTAAAGCTCCAGAGCCAGTCCCAAGATGGCCTCGGCCACAGGACAGGCACCCCCCCCCCGGGAATAGTCCTACTCCAGCATTTCAGTAAATGAGTGTAACCCCCCTGTTACCCGGGGTTACTAGAATCCCAGTAAGACCTAGTGGTAGGCAGGGAAGGCAGCTTGTGAAACTCCAGTTAAATAGATTTCACACTGTCTCACTCTGTTCTCAGTCTCAGCTGAGACTGAGGGATGACATCACCATAGAACTTTCGCAGCTGCATGAGCCACATTGGAATCTGCAGTTGGGAGTTAGGTTAGAATGTTGGGAGTTTCTGAAGGGAGTTGTGTGTGAGCAGTCTTGAAGAGAGGAGCACAGCAGTCTGTGTACAGGCTCTTGGAGCCTAAAGCTCTGATACAGAGCTACTTTAAGGGAAAGCTGTGTGTTTCCGTCAAAAGAGGAACACAGTAAGCTGTTCTTGAAGTGGTGGAGACCGCTGTTACTGGTCCCCATGCCCCATCCCTGAGGGGATGGGGGTGAGAAGGTTTGCCTGTCATTCCAGGGGCAACCCTCCTGGTTCCGGCTAGGGAAGAAGCTGCCTTATTCTAAGTTGTGCTGCTGCACCAGAAATTCCTGTGAAGAATCGCCTGTGGGGCACCTGCAACCAAAGGGTGAGTTTGCTCTGACATAGGGCCATTGTTTCACCTGAACTGTTGTAAAGTGGGGATTGGACTGCTTAATCAGTGGGAGGCCTAGAGGAATAGGCTAAGCCAAGTAAAAGTATGTCCAAGTCCAGCACAAGGGGAAAGCCAAGACATGTAGAGGAAATGTGCCAAGCATTTACCCTTTAATCTACACTGCCAAGCTTTTCAGAAAGAGATGTTTAAGTATGTTCGAGTCTAGTACAAGGGGAAAGCCAAGACATGTAGAGGAAATGTGCTATGCATTTACCCTTTAATCTACATTGCCAAGCTTTTCAGAAAGAGATGTTTAATGTCCAGAGAAATGGTCGGGTATGAATTGTGGAAATAAGAGGTGGGAGACCCCCCATCATAGTAACCAAATTCACCTCTACGGATTTGCTCTGCGGCCCTTTTACTTTCCCTCAGGCACTTGGCCAGTGCTGAGGAAAGTACCCAGACGTAGGATTAAAAAGATGCTTCCCTTATGGAGTTGAAGGCTCTTAGGTGGTTTAGGGAGCCACCAGAAAATGTGTTCCATGTCAGATGGAAGGTGTTCAAGTGGCCAGCAGGGGAGCTGAGCCAGGGAAATCCCAGAATAGTGTACAAGTTCGGGCTGTGTACCCAAAGCAGAGTGCAAGTCCGGGCTGTGTGGCTGGTGGGTTCAGAGTCGGGGGGGGGGTGAAGTGGTGAGGAAGTGTTCTGATTCTTAATCTGCATTACCAGAAGTGTAGCCCCATGGGGGGTCTGTCTATGCTTTGTTTTGTTCTGCTTGGATGTGAATAAAGCCACAGTCTAGAATCCCATTCCTGGTATTGGACATTACAGTTATTGCTTCCTGTGTTCGGATTTACTTGGGTGCCCCTGTGCAGAGTAGCCAAACCTAGCCCTTGTGCCGAGTAACCTAGTCCTCCCTGAACCCAGTCCCCACCTGGTACTGCCGTCAGCTTCAACAGCATACCACCTGTCATTTGCAAAAAGGCAGGGGTGAGGGGTTACATGAGTATGTGGCTTGCTTCTCAACTGGTTCCAAGGGCACATTCATGGACTCTGGGAAAAGTCAGATCAAAGCCCCAAAAGACACCGGCCCATGGTCATTGGTCGACTCCTTAACCGATTCCCAGCTGAACACACGAGTCTTGGTCGAGGCCATGGACAACTCTCCTTTGGAGTTGTCAAAGGATTCCCTGAACATGGCTCTTGACTGTTTGCCACCAAGGACCACCCTGCTATCATCTGCCTGGGCAATTTACATTGAGAGCCAGCCTGGCAAGCCAGCCACGGAGCAAGACTCTTTGGGTGGGGCCCTGAACATAAACTGTGGTGAAGCTGGCTCCACCCAAAGTAGCAGAGAAGAAGACATGGGGGACTGTTAAGATGCATGGACTGACACTGGAATGACCGGAGTGGTTCACGGGCCCAAAAGTTCACTGAGCAGAGTCCTACCTCTTCTCATCATGGTCCACTGTTGTCAGAGAAGCTCCATGTAGTGACAATGCATTTTTCCTTGATGCCTCCTCTCTCAAGGATGAGGAAGTCGAGAAGCATTGAAAGCGATGCCTCCCGGTTGAGCGGGATTGACAGTGCAAGCAGTGTCTTGACCTGAACCATCAATCCAAGGGTTAATGTTGACAGGTTTTCTCTGTGGTTTGTATACACCACCTGCTTTGGCTTCAGTTAAGCACTATAAGTTTCGGAGGCATGACCACCAGCAACTTGCCAATGCCCTTCCAGGGTAACCCTTGAAAAAGTGCTTTTGCACTGAGGTTCATATCTTTTAAATAACTCTCTATGGTGCCTTCTTGGAGGACTGGCCCTGGGAGGGAAAACTGGTCTCTCAGTTACCATGCTGGGGAAGGCTGGACGTGTCCCATCGGCTGCCTAAGGTGCCAGGGGGCAGGCATGGCTGTGTTAGCTCTGCGAAAGAAGGGGAAGCAGAGAAGAAAAAGGGAGGGATCCCCATCCCTAGATAACTAATCTAAACTCAAACAGAAGTGACACAAAGATCTGCAACAGGGTTGAAACACAAGATAGAGTGGAAAGGATGAGAAGGGACTTGGCAAGGTTGGAGGAATGGTCAAATGTATGGCAGCTCAGATTCAATGCAAAGAAGTGCAAGGTAATGCACATGGGAAACAAAAACCCAGGGGAAGCGTACACAATGGGGGTTGAGATACTGACAACAGTAAAAATAGAAAGGGACCTGGGGGTAATTATATCAGATGACCTAAAGGTGGGCAAGCAATGTGAGAAGGCAGTAAGGAAGGCTGGGGGATACTGGGATGCATAGGAAGAGGCATCAATAGTAGAAAACAGGAAGTTCTTATCCCTCTGTACAGACAGTTGGTGAGACCCCATCTGGAGTACTGTGTGCAGTTCTGGAGACCCCATCTCCGCAAAGACATAGACAGAGTAGAGGCTGTCCAGAGGAGGGCAACCAAAATGGTGCAGGGTCTGCACCAGAAGACATACAAAGAAAGACTAAAGGAGCTTAATATGTATACCCTTGAGGAAAGAAGGGAGAGAGGGGACATGATAGAAACTTTCAAGTACCTCAAGGGAATCAACAAAGTCCAAGAGGGTTGCATCTTCCAGAAAAAGAGATGTGCAAGAACAAGGGGGCACAATTTGAAGATAGAGGGAGGACGGCTCAGAGGTAATGTGAGGAAGTATTTTTTCACAGAGAGGGTTGTGGATGCGTGGAACAGCCTCCCTGAGGAGGTCGTGGAGTCAAGAACAGTAGGGGAATTCAAGAATGCATGGGACAGGCATAAAGCAGTCCTAGTGGGGGGTAGGAGGAAGTAAGCTGTTGGTTAACTAGGATCTGCAGCTTATCTGTTAGGTAGGAAAATGGGCAGACTAGGTGGGCCAAGCGGTCCTTATCTGCCATCAAATTCTATGTTTCTAGGCAAAGGCCTATAGTACTATGGCCTCTTGACAGCCCAGTCTGTGCCTTCCCTAATATTTCTGCTCATGTTGCTGCAGTGAAGGCTGGGCCACATCCTCTTGACTTCTCACCAATCTCCTCCCACAGTCGGTTGACAGTCTAGAAAAAAATCTGTAATGAGGTCGACATGTCCAAGAGGGTTACTGTGGAGCTCTTGACTGTGTCTTTACCCATAGGGAGCTCAACCAAGGCCAAGCAGTTGGAGGAGTTGAAGGAGTGGGAAGAGCGTGGTCTTTCCAATTCCACGACCAACAATGCCGTTTCATGTGTTTTCTGCTGTAGTGAGAAGGGCTCTTCCCTTAGGTCTGGAGGCCCCAACACATTTCTCTGAATTCATCAGTGAATGACTATCCAGCGCTGGTGTTTGCTGGCAACAGTGCCGAGATCAATGAGCAACTCATTGCAGCTGCTGCTGCCTCTTCTTCAATAACTGCAAGTTGACCAGCCATCGCGGCAGCCACCTAGTTTTTCTTTGCCATAAAGGTTTTTCTCCATGAGTTGGCACATGTCTCCCCTGGCCACCGGGAGCCCCTCGTGGATTGCCTACTGCTGGGGGGGGGGCCAGGAGGGGGAGATCCATCCTCCCTTGGTATGCAAATCCAGAGCTGGCAGCCAGATGATAGTATGAGATGGAGGAGAGCGGGCACAGCTTCATTAAAGGGGACAGGAAATAATTTCTAATTGGCAGCTGTTTATAAAGTTCTTAATCTGAGAAATGATATGCATTCCCCTAAATTATCCAAATTTGACTGTACCTATATAAAAAGTGATCAGAAAAACGATATTTTGCATTGTTTGTTTTTATGGGCATCATTCTGATACAGTTCTCTTCATGGATCCAGTAATTTGTAGTTTTTACTATGTCATGGTTTGTGCACAGAATGCTAATTATGAGCTGTTGGCCTATCACAACTATGCTTAGAGTTCTGTGCACTAACTGTTACATAGTTAAAATGCCAAATCACTGATTTGATGACAAAAACTGTAACAGAATGCTGTCCATAAAAAACAAAACAATGCAAAATACATTTTTTCTTATCACTTTTTATTTAGGTGCAGTTAAAAATGGATTATTTAGGGGAATGTATATCATTTCGGAGAATAAGAACTTTATAAACAGCTGTCAATTAGAAATTATTTCCTGTCTTCTTTAAGCCTGCTCCAACACCTTTTTTCCATTTTCTAGGCCCTCCCCCTAGCTGGGGCACGCATGCTGGTGCATGCAAGTGGAGGCATGAACACACCATGGAGTTCCGTAGCTCCCTCCCTGCTTTGCTGCTCTCACCTGTCCTACCGCCAGGCCTATGCGGGGTGGCAGTGGTGCAGCACCACTAGCAATCCTCCCTCCATGACAGAGGAAAGCAGTTCTGTGGATGCTCGATTCTCATCCCCCAGCAGGCCCCAGAGACCGGAGATCACACCTGATCCTGAATCGCCAGCATGGTAAGCAGTAGTGCCACTGAGCCAGCAACTGCCTGGGCCTTTTGGCCTTCCAAGGGCCAATTAAGCCTTCTGATTTTTGATGGATGCTGGCACAAACTGCATCTCTCAATGTCGCGTTGATCATCCAGGCAGTACAAGCACGTTATGCAGGTCCGTGGGTGACATTTTCTGCCTACAGGAGTACAGAACTTAAACCCCAGTTTCTTGAACAACGGTTTCTTCCATCTGGAAGGGAGACTGCCTTCACAGTAGATACTAATGCCACTCCTTGGTCATCTGGCATGGGTGGATGAATGCTGGGCGTGAGCACATGCTCTTTCTCCCTGGAAGCAGATTGCCTCTCTTCTGTGATGCACCTGCCCCCCCCCCCCGTTAGCTCATGTAGGATTCTAGGACTTTCATTTTTTAAATGTTGCATTGCCACTGACGTGGAATCCAAACTGATAGTAGGCACTTTGATGGTCGCACAGTTTATTTAAAATTAAAAAAATGACAACATAAACGTTCTGTTCCATGAGGAATTTACTTCCCATTATATATTTATATGGATATTTAGGGTGTTTTATAGGTAAATATATGATATGCAATAGACTGACTCAAAATATGCAATTCATCTTTATGTGTGTGACAGCAGGATTAGAACTCACAAGTGGCGGAATCACTAGTGAGTTATGAAAGTCCTGCTCCCTCACAAGTGAAGATAAACCGCATACTGTGAGTCAGACAATTGCATATTTGATTTATGGAACATCAGGTTTGTAATTATAGCTTTTAAATCTGCTGTTTTTTGAAGATTTAATGGTTTCTCTTTTATTTCAACTTCCGACTTCAGTCTTGCACATGGCTGGCTACTGTGATGTCATCAACGTTGTAAAAGCTGCTCTCTAATTGGTGCAGTATTCCATTGTGATATACTCAACAGGACAAGATATCGTGTGACATAACCCAAATCAGAAGATAACATGACATCTTGTGAGTTGGGTACATCACTTTTATCTTGCTATTTTTATCTCCACTGGTGTTGTATAAAGGAGTATTTCCTTAAGCGTTCCTATTGGTGAGAGAACTGCAAACTTAAGGTGGGCAGTTCGCACACCTTTTGGACACAAGAGGTGACACTCTTATACCATATAAGACAAGAAAAATAACCATTTGAACAGACTGGAACTCATCAGACTGGGCCAACTGATGACCCAACCATAATGCATCTGCTACTAAGAAGGTGACCCAGGTTCAAGAGCAAACTTAGGTCACTTGAGGCCAGACAGTTAGGGGAACTACTGCCACTGGCAGTGTATCTCAGCTTGGGGAGGGTGGCACCACCCTCTGCCACCACTGAGACCCCTTGGGTGGGTTCGGAATCTAGCTCCCTCACAGAAGGAGAAGCTGCTTGTGTATGAGGCTCCCCTTACGCTTTGAGCTGCATCAATGGGGAGGTGGGGTGGAGGGTGGGCCATGGTACAAAAATGGGTAGGGACACATCCCACTACCATCCAAATAATTTCCTCTAGCACCCTCAGCCGCCCACAGTTGTTGTGTAGTAGCTGTCAGGGCTGGGACCTCGCTGAATGAAAGGTCTTCAGAAGAACCAAATAATATCCAGGAGTGGTAAAAAACACATTTCCAAAAAACAAAATAATCAAACTATGTTTTATACCAGCTCTGTGGCGCTGAGCGAAGTAGGTTCACTTGACATGCAGGAGTCCCAGGTTCATGCCATGAGCCCTGACATCAGGAGTGGAGTCCAGCAGGAAGGGAGCTGAGAGCATCCTTCAGGCACTTCTCTCCCAGGGGGTCAGGTGGGTCCCAGACTGATGTTGGTCGGCTTCTGGGGGTGGCTAGTGGTTAGCATTTTTGGCGATGTGTGGTCTCGATGCGCCGCTGAAGGCCCCTGCCCCAGGATGCTGCCATAACCAGACCACTGCAAGGGTGGTGGGTGGATCAGGAGAAAACTAGAAAATTAGCCGTTTGGCCGACCGAATGACAGTAGTCCCCACTCGCCACAATAGCCCGGAGGTGGGCAAGCAATGTGAGAGGGCAGCAAGGAGGGCTGGGGGAATACTGGTATGCATAGAGAGAGGCATCACCAGTAGAAAACAAGAAGTTATTATCCCTCTGTACAGACAGCTGGTGAGACCACATCTGGAGTACTGCGTGCAGTTCTGGAGACCCAATCTCCGCAAAGACATAGACAGGATGGAAGCTGTCCAGAGGAGGGCAACTAAAATGGTGCAGGGTCTGCACCGGAAGACATATGAAGAGAGACTTAAGGAGCTTAATATGTATAGCCTCGAGGAAAGGAGGGAGAGGGGGGACATGATAGAAACTTTCAAGTACCTCAAGGGAATCAACAAAGTCCAAGAGGGTAGCATCTTTCAAAAAAAGAGGTGTGCAAGAACAAGGGGGCACAATTTGAAGATAGAAGGGGGGCGGCTCAGAGGTAATTTAAGGAAGTATTTTTTCACAGAGAGGGTTGTGGATGTATAGAACGGCCTTCCAGAGGAGGTTGTGGAGTCAAAAACAGTGGTGGAATTCAAGCATGCATGGGACAGTCATAAGGCAATTCTAGGGGGTGGGGGTAGGAAGAAGTAGGCTGCTGGTTAACTAGGATCTGCAGCTTATCCATCAGGTAGGGAAATGGGCAGACTGGGTAGGCCAAGCGGTCCTTATCTGCCGTCAAATTCTATGTTTCTATGTGTCTGTGCTGACCCCTGCCGTGCTCGGGATATGCAGAATGCCTATGGGTGACTCTCCTTTCCCAGCTGCCCCTCATGAGGGAGAGGCCCTCCCCATGAAGGGATATGTTGGGTTACCCAGGTTACATCACGTACAGGGGTAGTGGATGGTGAAGGGATGTGGAGGTAGTAGGCCTAGGCGGTCCAAAGAAGTAGCAGGCCGAGGGCTCGGGGGAGCATAAATAAGATAGAAAAACCAACTATGTTTTATCATTTACACTACATAAAAGTAAAAACAAAATGTAAAAAATATCATTAAAAAATACCCCAGTTTCACAGTAAATTTTGCACAAGGTCCTCAGATGTTTATAAGAGGTGCTCATGTGCAACTTATTCAAGCTAATGATTGTTAATTGGGTTAAAAAAGCTAGATGCGTCCAAGAGGGTTGACAATGCCCTTTGAATCTGTGCTGCCAGGCACTCACGTGTTGTTGATGATGTTAAACTTCTCTCCCTTTTCAAAGGTGAGGTCATCCTCCGTCCTGGCGTCATAGTCATAGAGAGCTATGAAGAACGTTACTCCTCCACCTGTACAGAGCCGAAATGAGAAATATGGTTTTATTTGTTTTTCCCTGGATTTTCCTTTGTATTCCTGGTCCTGGTTCCTCACCCTGACAATCTGGGCAGCCGTGACAGCCTCCTTCCTCTGGTTGGGAGGACAGGCAAGTGACTGCCTTCACAGCCACTGCCACTCCCAGGTTTCAGCAGTGTGGCATCCGAACCGCCAGTCTCCCGGGAGGCAGTGTCATGTGGCTGGCCCAGAAATCAGAAATATCTGTTGCAAGTTGCAAAAAGAACCATGTCCTTCCCCTCCAAGAGGGTCAGTAACACCCAGAAAGGTGTAGCTTGAACTTACTGAATGAGATTCCAAACTGAGGCGAGTTTCATATGAATGCATGTAATCATCATGAGCACTCTGTCCTCTGTATAATGCAAGCGGGTCATCTGGCAGCACTACTGTAGTACATAAAAATACCCTACTAATGTTGCCAGATGTCCCTCTTGTGTTACATGATGACAAACGTGCTTGGTGATTATATTCATTCACATGTAACTCACCAGAAGGCAAAGGCCTATGGTACTATGGCCTCTTGATAGTCCAGTCTGTGCCTTCCCTAATACTTGTGCTCATGTTACTGCAGTGAAGGCTGGGCTCTCACCACACATCTAAAATGCTCTATATTTAGCATACCGCTTCACATGTACCACCTACTGTACATTTACCCTCGCTTCACAATATACTGGTGCTCTTGACAAACTATTTTGTTATGATTATTTTTTCCCTGATTTGATCCACTGGATCACACTGTTTCACACCCTAATACTGATGGCCTCCCAGGCTGCACTCTTCCTTTGGCTGGTAGGGCTTGCTAGCGACAGCCTTCACAGCCGATGCCACTGCTGCTCTTTGGTTAGCTGGCTTGGAGTTTGTGAATGTCGAGTGACCTTTGCCCTCCCTCCACAGGCGCCAAGGGCCTTTACTTGGCATTACTTGCTATGAAAGAACAGAAGAAGGCCAGAGCCCATCGAGACTGTTCCCCACACTATGTGAGACATTATTTATCTATTATCCCTCAACCAAACATCTAATTTGTTTTTAAAGACAGTGGCACTAGTTGCCACTACCAATTCTTGTGGCAAGGTGTTCCATACAATGGATGCTCTTATTGGAAAAAAGTTTCCCCTTTTGCTGGTTTTATAAGTTTTTACTTCAAGCTGTTTATTATGCAGTCTCGGAGCATGTCTCCTTTTGGAGAGCATTAGACCACATTTTTCCATTAGATCTGGTGAATTTATTAAATTAAAAACCATAAGCATATCACCTCTTAATCTTCTGGTTTGAAGAGAGAAGAGACCAGTAGCTTTTAATCTGTTCTGATAATCCAAGTTTGTTAATCTTGGAATCATTCTAGTTAATCTCATTTGAACCTGTTCAAGAATTGCTATGTCTTTTTTTTGGTTTGATTCCAGAAAGGGGAGCCATAGTCTAGATACGGTCTAATATATGCCCTATACAATGGAATAAGGCATTGTTCAGTGTGATTAACAAAAGTGCGTTTTATTTGCCTCAAAAGACTGTTGGTCATGCAAGCAGTTCTAACACAGTTATCATTTGATGTAAGTTTATTATTAACATATATCCCAAAATCTTTTTCACAATTTGATGAGTGAAGTGGTAGTCCATTTATATATCATTTTTGGATTTGTAATTTTGCCTCTGTGAAGCACCCAGCTCAAGCCCAGCTTCAGTGCCGGATTCTGGGGCTTGCACCTAGCCCTCCTCTCCCATCTGGCAATGTGATGAACTGCCCTGCACCAGTCCACTGACAAAACTTTTTCCGTCCAGTTTTGTGGCCCTCAGCCCACTGCCTACGCCTGTCTTCAGGCAGTTGCCAGTCTCCCAATTCCACCGCCACTCCCTCCGCTATTACACCAGCCAGGATCCACACTGGATGAGACTCGGGAATGCCAGTGCTGTCATACATAGTGGCCACTGCTCATATGTTTTCTTGCTTCATCCCTTGACTTCCCCATCACCACCTACACAGTGCCAGGTATCTCCCTATCATGCTATGCAGCACATATCGTGCCCAGCAGAGGAGGCAAGCTCTCTCACCCAACACAGGGGTCCCTAGTACAGCGAAACCGGGCACCCTCTCTCAGGACTAGGAATGATGTCACAGAGCACTGCCTCCCAAATCCCGCCCCAGAACTTGGATCACTAGTGTGGGAGCATGATGCCATCAGGTGGCGCAACCTGCTAGCTTTTAACAAAATAAAACTAACAATAGAAATGGTGTTTTAACACTAAACATTATGAAAACACTCATTTTAATCATATTGTTTTATGCTACACATGCTGTCCATCTCTTTAAAGACCACTGCTACACATCTAAATGCTGATAGCTTGAGAGGTATGGCTCTGACACCATAGTGTGTTGGAGCAATTCAAGCATCCCAACTTCCAAACCCAGATCTCACAACCAGTCGCCTGTGATGGGCATGGGGAGGAGACAAACCATAACTAAATTCCCCCACCATGCCGTCAGGAAGGGGAAAATGACTGCCTTCCTAATGACTCCCAGAATGCCTGCACTTTGCAAGAAAATGGAGACATCTCCAGGGAAACCATTACCACAGGCTTTATTTGTTTTCACAGGGAAACAAGGAAATTTGTTGGGGGGGGACAGTCCATAAGAAATTATGCAACTTGCAGGAAAAGCAGCCTGTGGCACAATGGAAAAACTGGTATATACACGCATGGTGGGGCAACCCCAGAAGGTATGAGAAAAACAGAGACAATTTTATGATCCTCTTTCACTCAGAAACAACACTACCAAAATCAGTCACTGACAACATATTATGGACTACAGTGTAACTATCATAGCAAAAGCACGAGGTTGAATAACACGTATAAGCAGTAGGTACTAGGCTAAAAACAAAATAAGCTACCGATCTGTGTTAATTATTCGCCAAACTTTTTGTCCTTTACCTGTTTCTTGATTCTGTTTAAGTTCTGTTTCAAAATAATTTATCTGCCAGTTATATTGACACCTGTTTTTTTTCAGTTTCTGTACACTTCTTATCTGGTCTCCTGATGCCCCTCCTGTGGACCTTCAAAGAAGTCCCCCCCCCCCCGCCAAACAGTCTGGCTCGAGCTTAGTGTCTGGCTTGAAATGGTTTGACCTCTATGAGCAATTGAGAGCCAAGGTGAAGCCGTGCCAAGTTATGTTAAAAGCAAGCATTTTTGTTAGCTTGAGAAGTTCGTGAAGCTGCTGAAACTTTTAACTTCTCTTGTGCAACTCACGAGGGACACTGTCAATAATGCAGGAGACAGCCAGCAGCAGCCATGGCTCGACTTGTGCTTTGGCGTGCAGAGTCAAGTCAGACTCCTGGCTTGGCTCAGGCTTGAGTCTATGTGAAACATTCCTGTCTTGTCCATCTCTGTTGTGTATGTGTGCATGCATGTGTCGTCGAACCAGGGGTGTTGCCAGGGATTTCAGATCTGCACACCAAGTGGACTCACTGCTGCCCCAGCTCCCCCCCCCCGGGGTGTAGCCAGACAATATATAAATGTACACCAGGACTATGTTTGTTATCTCATTTGGCACAATAAATACAACTTTTGTATCTCATGACAGTGGTTGTTGCCATGCATGGGTAAATACAAATGCCATGCATTGTTCCCTAACACCCACATGCCAGCCCAGAGCCTGTAAAGTTGTATTGTGCTTGGGATGCAAAGAGAGTATTAGTGACCAATCCTTCTAGTTTCGACTGCTATGAATAAAATTACAAAAAGGTTCAGTATTTTCTTTGTCAGTTTTCATGGAAAAAGGAAGCTGTTCAGAGCCTATTTGCTACCCCCCTTAAATAAAATTGCACACTATGGAGTGCTTGGAGTATGCCTGCCTACACCCATGTGTCGAACATCACATTGGCACCCACGTTGACAAGCATTATTGCCAAGCTCTTCCTTGTGGCCCTTGCTGAAGCAGTACAATGCAATCCCCCCCCCCGCCACGGGAGCAGAGCACCAGAAGGACACTGCAAACCTTCCCTGCTGGCCTCTGTTCTTGATGTCCTGGGCTCAGGGTATGAATCCAGGTCAAGTGTATACCAGTGTGGTCCCCCTTCACCTGGCACCATGACGCTTGCCCATACCTTTTTTTTTTCTATACAAATCACTAGACAATATCTTTGAGAAAAAACAGCAGTCTGGAGTTTACAAACAGACACATGGTACTGGGAAAGGCAAACTGCAACCTAAAGTACAGTTATGCAAGAACTTACCGTAACAGTAGATCTTTGAGAGAAGCTCTTGTAGCAGGCCACACTGGTAGGACTAAGCCGCCAGGCACCAGGACCACATGGAAAACTTCTAGTTAGCAGTCTATCATGGGGGACCGCCCCCTGCCAACATCAGCCAACTGACGTCAGCACAACCTATACAGGAGGGCGGTCCCCCACACCACCTCAGTTCTCCAGCCAGAGACCCCATACGGGCAGCTGAAGGAGAACCGAGGAGGTTTCCTGAGAGCCAAGCAGAAGAAGGTGCACAGAGAAGAAACTGAGGGGAGAAGGAGGGAGGGAAAGCAGGGCCTGCTGCAAGAGTTTCTCTTGAAGATCTACTGTTATGGTAAGTTCTTACGTAACTGTAATATTTTACTTTGAGGAAGGCTCTTGCAGCAGGCCACACCGGTTGGACTGAGTCCCAAGCAGTACTGGTATTACCAGGATAAAATCACTGGGAGGAGGACAGATCAACAGTCAAGAGCTCATGACAGAAGGCCCTGAAGAACTGCCAAGCCAAAGTTGGCTCTATGCCTAGAGGCGATGTCCAGACTGTAATGCTTGGTAAAAGTGTGGACAGAATTCCAGGTGGCAGCTGCACAGATGTCTGCAGCAGAAACATTTCTGAAGCAAGCCATGGAGGCAGCCATACCCCTTTTGGAATAGCCCTTGACTACCCCCGGAAGGGACCTGTACTTGCGGTAACAGTAAACAATGCAATTAGCTAACCACTTAGATAAACACTGTTTGGAAACAGGAGCGCCCTCATCTTGGGGGCAAACGAAATGAACAACTGATCAGCTTTCCGCAAAGACTTGATGCGGGTTGTGTAATAGGCAACATTCTGTGAACATCCAAAGTATGGTGCAAGACCTCCCCTTGATTAGAATACTCAGGAAAATAAACTGGATGTTGGATGGATTGATTTAAAGTAAACTCAGATGCCACCTTAGGTAAAAACATAGGATTAGTACACAAAGACACCCTGTCTTTGAGAAAAAACAAATAAGGCTCTTACACATCAGAGCCTGGAGCTCGGAAATTCTTCGAGCAGAGGTAACAGCAACTAAAAAGAGCACTTTCCACAACAGAAAGCACAGCTCGCAACTTGTTGCTGGTTCAAAGGGAGGTAAAGTGAGTTTCTCCAACATAAAGTTGAGGTCCCATGCAGAGACCGGGTCCCAAATGGGAGGTTTCAGATGCAAAATGCCCTGCAGGAATGTGCAGGGCACCTCAAGCAGGGTGATAACTTTGACCTCAGTAGGTGCATGGTACACAGAGATGGCGGAAAGGTGCACCTTAAGGGAGGAGTACCCCAGGCCTCAATCTGAAAGGGAAAGGAGGTACTCCAACATCTGATTCATCGGGCAGGTGAAAGGTTCCAAATGGTGAGCAGCGGCCCAAATGGAGAAGCGCTTCCATTTCATAGCATAAGCGGCCCTGGTGGAGGGCTTTCTGGCCACCACCAGGATGTCAGTGACCCTAAAGGAAATCTCAAAGCAGGAAATAGGTAGGTCTGCAGGAGCCACGCATGGAGATGCAGGCACTTGAGGTCCGGATGGACCAGGGGACCCTGGTCCTATGAGAGCAAGCCTGTGCACAGGGGCAAAGGCACCAGAAGTTACACAGCTAACTGTTGCAGCAGGGGAAACCAAATCTGGCATGGTCAGAAGGGAGCTATGAAAATTATCTCCACCCCTTCCAACTGGAACTTGAGCAGAACCCTTTACAGGAGCGGGAAGGGCAGGAATGCATACAGAAACCTCCCCTTCCAAGAGGGGGACAATGCAACTCACTAGAAAACTCCAGACCCAGGATCAAGCGAGCAAAAAAGCTGCAGTTTTCTGTTAAGTGGGGATGCAAAGAGGTCCAACTCTGGGCAATCCCAACTGTCGCAGAGGTCTTCAACCACTGAGACTAGAAGCTCCCATGCATGTGCTCAAGACCTGTAGTGGCTGAGACTGTTGGCCAATACGTTTTGGATGCCTGGAATGTGACTGGCCAAGAGCTCCAGATTGTGCTCGATTGCCCAGAACCAGACTCTCATCGCCTCTCGACACAGGGGGCAAGAATGGGTTCCCTCCTGCTTGTTGATGCAGTACACCACATACGTTGTCTGTCTGCACTAGCAGCGGACCAGGAAGGAGATGAGTCTGAAAGCCTTGGATGGCATAAAGAACTGCCCGCATCTCCAGGACATTGTTGTGGAGATCCTGTCCACTGGGGCCAAGTATCCTGGATCTGGTGTTCGGCCAAATGAGTGCCCCAGCCCCGGCTGACACATCTGTCATAAGAACCTGTTGGGGGAGTTGGAAGTTGAAAAGAGACCCCACAAAGTAGGTTGGGTGGGTTCAGCCACCACAACAGAATCCTCCAGACCGGGTCGGAGACTATGACCAATTGGTCTAGGTTATCAGTATGCTGATCCCACTGAACCCTCAAGAAAGCAGCCAGTCATCCAAGTAGGGGAAGACACAGAAGCACTGCCTCCTCAATGTGGCAGCCACCACTGCCAAGTATTTGGTAAATACCAAGGGGGCACAGGAAAGGCCAAAAGAGAGGGCCTGAAACTGATAATGGGCTCCCTGAAAATGAAAGTGGAGAAAGCAATGATGAGCAGGAAAGATCAGTATGCAGGTAAGCATCCTGCATGTCCAGAGAACAAAGCCAGTTCCCCTTGTGCAATAGGGGTAATAGTCCCTGAAGGGTGACCATCCTGAAGCGCTCGTACTTGATGTACAGATTCAGATGGCTCAGGTCTAAGATGGGCAGGAAATCCCTAGTCTTTTTGGGGATGAGGAAGAAGTGGGAGTAAAACCCCCTTACCCACTGAGCTGGAGGGATGGGTCCTGAATTTCCTCCCAAACCAGAGACAGGTGTGCTGGAGGGTAAAAAGAGTGGACAGGAGGATTTTTGGGTGACCACTCTATAAATTCCAGAGTGTGACCGTGAGTTATGATCTGGAGCACCCAATTGTCTGCAGTCACTTCTCTCCACCTGTCCAGGTGGAGGGAAAACCGAACTCCGACCGCCTCTCTTAGATTCTCAGTCAGGGGGGGGTTGAGTAAGGAGTCAGGAGGTGGGGGCGGGTGCAGGCAGAGGGGTTCTGGGAGCCCTAGAGGCTCTTGCGATGGTAGGGGCTGCTGTAGCCTTGCACTTCTGCTGGCCCTTGGATGGCTGACCCAGAGTTTGCTTGAGGGAGGGCTGATGAAAGGACTGACATTGGCCCGCTCAAGGCTGGGTGTGACAGAGCAAGTGGACTGACATAAGGGCCCACCTGGACTGCTGCAAAGTAGAAATAATGTCCTGGACATCACTCCCAAAATGGACCGCCCCACAGTAGGGGGCGTCCAAAATACTAGCCTGCATGTCCGGGTCAAAAACAGGTACCCGGAGCCAGGAATGGTGCTGGAGGCAGACTCCAGCAGCCGCCCCATGCCCGGAGGCATCGACAACATTATAAGCCACCCTAAGGACATGATTACCTATGTCCGAGCCTGACTTTAGAAGTTGGGTGAGCTGCATCTTAGTGAAATCTTCAAGCAACGTCTGAACCAAATCCCTGACTTGGTCCCAGAGGACATTCTGATATTGGACCATATGTGCCAAATAGTTAATGGCCATAATGGCCAGTGTAGTGGAGGCAAAAACATGCTTGCCAATATGATCTAGCTGCCTGAATTCCTGGTCTGGTGGGACAGTACCGAGGTGCTTGGGCTTCTTTTTTTTTTTTTAATTATGTTTATTGCCCTCGGCCTGGAACTCTCTCAGGCCCCCTGCACTCACCATCTTGCTCTACCTCCCGCTGTGTTCCCAGACCATCTTCAAGTTCACTGTGGTTCCCCGGGTCGGGCAGATCAACCCGGAGAAACGGCGGGGGGCAGTGGCGGGGAACCAGCTTTGGGAGTGTGGCAGTGGCACTGGCAGGAGCCGTCGCCTATCCAGGGCTTGAGGGGTATTTCGAAGTGTTTACGTCCCAACATGGGACGTGCAATGCTGCCCAGCCCACGACGTGGGTGCTCCCACCCACGTCCGGAAGGCAGCCGCCCGACGTCTACCCCTAGCTTGCTAGTGAGCCCCTGTATGTAGCAGTGCCGCTGGTCTCCACTGGGGGCCACTGCCGCACAGGGCTTCCCCTGGATCCCATCCCGAGAGAGGAGAACAGTCCTTCAGACGCTCGATCCTTTCTCTCCCTTGCGGACCCCCGGCAGTCTGGGCTCGTTCTTGAACCCGGGTCACCGGCATAGCACGAGGTGTGGCGTCCAGCGCCTCAACCCTTAGCGCCACCAGGCCGGTCACTTGGGCTTCTTAGTATGATCATGAGTCGCATTAATCACCAGAGAATCTGCCTTAGGGTGACTGCCCAAAAAGGGCTTACCTGTCATAGCATGGTAAAAGTGATTCACCTTTTTAGATAGAGGTGAGGTAGCAGAGGAGTGGGCCCAGGCTGCCTTGATGACATCCTCGTAGGAGTCAGTCATAGGAGGCACCACCAAAGGGAGGACATTCCACTGCCTGAGGTAGATAGCTAAGTGACAGCTCTCTGAGTCCTGTTCTTCAGTCCCCAGTCCATCATAGACAGGATGTGACGCATAACATCCATAAAGGATGGGTCGTCGGGGGGGGGACTTGGGTACCTCCTTGGCCTGGTCCTCCCCCTACAAAGACTTGTCCAGAGAAGAGAAAGATGCCGAAGATTCTGAGTCATCCTCTGTAGTCTCACTATCAGGGACTGGCATCAGAAGACAATGATTGTCCCTCCTAAAGCCTGAACCGAAGTCAGTTCGTGCCCTCGAAGGCCCCAATGTCCAGGGTTCACTGGGACCAGCCTGATCAGAATTCTTGGGCTGCAGGTGGGGGGATGCTGAAGGTGGGCCCTGAGGAGCAGGGATCTGCTTCTGCATGAAGGCCCACCATGCCGAAAAAAGGACGTTATAGTCCACCTGGGGTGCAGTGTTATACACCGGCAGGAATGGAAGTGATGGCAGGTTGGGAAACAATGGCTGAGGAGCCGGTGAAGGGTACCGTGGCATTGGTCCACCTGGTGCTGGGTAGTGATCAGGTGATAGGCCAACGGTCGTCAGCTGTGGTATGGGTTGTGGCAGCAGCGATATTGGTTCCAGACCCAAAGACTGAAGTTGCAGCAGGACTGGTGGCGGTCAAGCGGGTGCCGGCGTAATGCAGCCTGGCGACGGGTCTGCCGGAGCCAGCCCTACAGGAGAAGCCACTGCCTGGGGGGAAGGAGACCTCCCGAGAAGGAGGCAGAGGTCAAGCCAGAGAGGAGGAGATGGCATCGGCCGGGTGAGGGTGTTGCCTGTCCAGACTGGCAGCGGCCCCCAGAATGGGAGCCGGCGAAGGCAACACCGGGGCCAGTGGAGCGATGGTGGAAGAGCTGCCACCTGAAGAACAAGAGACCCATCCGAGCCACCTGGTTGGGAGCCCATGGAGGATAAGGGTCTGAGCGTCAGGGGCTGGGGGGCAGGAGATGAAGCCCCCTGCCCAGAGGAGCCATTGCACGAGACAGAGATGAGGGCAGGCGGCTGAGCCACAGGGAGTCCAGAACCCAGAGGAAAAGAGGGCTGGTAGGGCCAACCCCCCCCCCCCACAGGAGGACAACCCTGTCACAGTCAAAGGCTTGTGGGGTGACTGCTACCAAGAAGCTGACTGGGCCCATTCCTGATGCCTGTCTCGGTGTTTGTGCTTCCTGGACTTCTCTTTACAAGAAGAAGTCAGCCCCAGAGGACCGGGTCGGCGAGGCCAAAGAGCTCCTGGCCTGCAGCTAATTTTCCATGGCAACCAACTTCTACTTTAAGAGATGGCTCTCCAGGGTTTTCCAACATCTCCGAGTGGCCTGGTTGAATTTCTGGCAATGCTGGTAGGCTTCGGGATTGTTGCTTGGGCCTAAGCAGATCAGATACACAGAATGACTGTCCTTTTCAGGAATCTGTTTGCTGCAGGCACACTTAGTGGAGTGATCAGAAAACAAGGCTGGTGGA
Organism: Neoceratodus forsteri; assembly: GCA_016271365.2. Lineage (NCBI taxonomy): Eukaryota > Metazoa > Chordata > Ceratodontiformes > Ceratodontidae > Neoceratodus > Neoceratodus forsteri. The sequence goes on along the minus strand of CM057451.1, from coordinate 944,161,404 downwards.
GAAGACATAAACTCATCAAAAAAACACAAGAAATCGATGTTTAACACTCAGAAGAACAAAAATAAAAAAGAGCGGTAAGCACGGGAAATGGCTGTTGACTGTAGCTACGATGTTCACTGAGGTTCGACATGCATGGGTCGATGATGGGAAATGAACTGAGGTGGTGTAGGGGACCACCCTCCTATATAGACTGTGCTGACATCTGCTGACTGACATTGGTGGGAGGCAGTTCCCCAGTGATAGACTGCTAGCTAGAAGTCTTCCGTGTGGTCACAGCGCCTGGTGGCTTAGTCCTACCAGTGTGGCCTGCTGCAAGAGCCTTCCTTGAAGTAAGATACTGGATTGTGCTATGAATGGCCACTGGTAGAAAGAAGCACTACCAACTTATGAACTAACCTGTGATACCCCCAGTTCTGGAGTGCAAGGTTGCCGAGGGGTAGGAGGCGGGGCCACCGAATGGGCCTACTGCTGAGACTGGTGTGCCGTGGAAGTTGTTGAAGTCTGGAATGCGGGTAAAGTTGTCCTGCCTTGCCTGTGTGGGTTCAGGCCGTTAGCGAGGGTTTGTGGCAGGGTTTGTGACTTGTCTGTTGTTTCCGTCTCCACCGTCACTCTGGGACTTGTTTGATCCCTTATCTTTACAATGCACACAGCCCATTATCTGCAGAATCTATGAAATAAAAAAAAGAAAAACATTAAATAAGTGTACAATCTCCAAGTGTGGAATAACTCTCTACATACTGTGACAGCACACATGTAACCCCCCTGAAAATGGGGGTTCCCAAAAGTCTTTCAGGAGCTTGCTTGAATGCTCCAAGCCTGGATGGTGTTTGGCGTCTAAGCCGTTTATCTGTGAGTGCTTTTAGAGCCTCTGGTACTGTCTCTTTAAGAGCTGTCTGCCTGCGGACATAATTAATTTGGATGGGGGTCTGTGTGTTTCCCTGCTTGAGTCCTGCTCGAGCTACTGCCAAATCGCTCCGTTCTGCCGTCGCTAAGTGGGCAGAAGGAGCACGCACTCTTCAAAGATGTAATTGTTTGCTTGCAACCTGTTAGAGTAATAATGAAAATGCAGTTTATTTTAACCTGCTTTCTTGTAGCAAGGACAGTGCAGAGTAGCTCCCTCATGTTGGTTCTGAACTGCCGAATTGGACCAGTCATTGTGGGGATCTTTTAAAATGGAGCCTGCTCTGGGTGAATCAGAACTTGGACTCTCCTCTGGAGCCAGCACAATGGGACTGTATGGCAGATGCCTCTGGGAATTGTAGTTTGGACTTCGGCGCCTTTTTGCACCAACAGGGGGAGTCTGATTTTGAGTGACAGCCAACCCAGCCAACTGAACTGGGAGGAACTCAAAAGAAATGCCCAGCTTTGTCTACTGGAAAGATCAGATGAGTTGAGACAGTGAAGAGACAAGAAGCTCTGTGCTTCTGCAGTGTATAGTTTTAGCGCAGTAAGCGCGTGTAAGGCCCTGAGTTTTGGTCTGCAGCCTGTGCAAGCGCCTGTTCGGACTGAATCCGACCTGTGAAGAGATTCAAGGAGATCTGAAGAGTAGAAACCAGGCTCACCCTGTAGAAGACTGGAGAAATTGCTGAATCGCGCTCGGTCTGTCAGGAACTGAATCTGCTGTGTGTCCTCCCGGATATTGTGCAGTAATTGCGATTGGGATCGAGAAGCAGCCTGCCTGGTATAGTACTTTTCCTTTTGCATATAAATGCGTGTGGTGCTTGTAGGGAATCGCGTTTCAAATCCCTTGTACAATGAATTGAGTGCATGAAGCTGGAAGGAAACCTCAGCCTGATTCGTACTACATCCGATTGCTGTAAACTGCAGTGGGGTCCAGTCACAAGGACCTTTTCCATATGTTCTGCTCCTCCTGGCAATCCAGGACAATCTGCCTTCCATCCAATTCCCAGCATTGAGTCTGTGAGTACAAAGCAGGGTAGCTCCCTGCCATCTGTTATCAAATTTTAAGTGTGTCATCTAAATTGTTGCTTTTTTCATTTCTTCATGAACTGAGTCACTCAGCTCCGGATTACAATTGGGTATTGTGCAAGTGTTTTTTCCATCACAGGGCCCCAACCAGCTGCACCAATCCTGGCTAGCCCCCCCCATCCTGGGTACCCAGTGAAAGTGACAATTTGGGACTCTGGACCTGTGCACAGTACTGTGATTATTAATGTGGCTAAACTAATTAACCCGATTTCCCCCTGTCCTTGTTATTTCCCCCTAAATAAATCAGATTTGTTTGTTTCAGCAGAGTTACACTGTCTGAGGTATTCGTTTATGTTAAAGTATTGTACTGTGGCTTTTGCACTGTATCATCTTGTTTTACAGGGGGTCCCCAGAGTCCAGTCGACAGAGCCAGTCCTGGGAGTAAGTGTACATTGTGAAGATGTTCCTAATGCATTGTGTGGCCCACTAGTGGGAAGAAAAGGGGGTTGCTGTGTCCCAGAGGGCTGTGACCAAGTCATACCAGACAGTATTAACTCTGACCTCTGGGTGGAGGCATCCGCCATAGCCCTTGGGATAGCGCCACCTGGGGGTTACACACATTTTTATTTAAATGTCATTTTTATTTTGTTTTGTATTACAAATTCCCTGATTACATAAAAATAAGACCCTGGTAGCCTCGTGCTTGTGGAGGGAGGGGGTTAATGTACCCACTTATGCTATTTTACCCCAGAGCACACTAATCTCATCAAACCTGGGACGGCCTCCTCAAAAGCTAAGGAGGTCTTGGTTACTGGACAGGGAGAGGGGGAAGGGGGAAGGTGACATGACACTTTTTTAGGTGGGTCTGATGGAGTTAAAAGCTCTACTACCAACTGTGCTAAGAGCAACTGGAGGGAGCATCAACAAAAAGACTGGAATGTGATGAATTATTTTTTTTGTTTGTTTGTTTTATAATTTGTCTCCTCAGCATGCCAGCTGATCCCTTCTGTCCTCAGCCATCCCAGCCCTGTCACCCATCTTCCCTGGGACTTACCTTCACTCAGGGATGTGCCCCACAAATTACCACAAGGCAGGGCCAGAGGGGGTCACTCTAACCCACCCCAAAGTAAAATCCAGGTGCTTGAAGGAAGCACCTAGTCACTGATGAGGGGGTCTGCAGAGGGTTGGGTTGTTTTCCAGCTTGGCCAGGGTCCCCCCCCCATGGTTATCCTTCCATCGTGCAATGACGCACTGCACATAAGCATTCCAAGGGCAGGCCCTTGCATTACTAAAGCAATCCCGCTGTGCTGCCAACCAGCTGGCAGACTGGTAGTAGGATGCCAGGTCCCCCCCTCCTCCCCAAGGGAGAAGAGGTGCCATGGGATGCACCATCCTCCCTCTCATGGCCTGCTCCTGAGCGACTACTGCTATGCAATGAGGCAATCCTGGTGAATTTTTTTTAATATCTTTTTTCTTACCCCCCTTTCCTTCTGTACCCTACCTTGATGACTGACATCAACATGGCAGCACCCTTCCTCCAAGACTGCAGGCAAACAGTTGCTCTGCTAGCCGATGCCAGTACCACAGCTTAGTCAGCCTGCGAAAGGTTGAGTGGTGCAAATTCTGAGTGGCCTGTGCCCTCCCTTACCTGGTAGCATAATACCTCACCTCTGTGACATAGTCAACCCCAGTACTGGATTTTGGGACTTGAATGGGTGCCAATGTGTTACCACCATATCATCACTCTAAAATGTTGGTTCTGCCATCTTCTGTACTAAATTCTGGTGAACTTTCTGACTTTTAATTGGTCTACACCTTCATATACTCTTCTCTCTAGTGATGCTTTCTTTTTGGCCGTCCCTTATTCTGGATTAAACTGGTTTAATTTTAGATCATTTTCTTATATGGGGTCATTTCTGTGGAGTTCTCTGTGTTTATATATTCATCAGTCTTCTGATGTGATGGTCTTTCATTGAGCCCTTGAGACGTTTTTGTTTGACTGCTTTTGATGTTTATTTTATCATTTTTCATTATTAATTTATGTTGTTAGTCTCTTATACTATGTAATGTTAAATTATGCATATTACTTTAATTTTATTAAGTATTTTTATTTTATTTCCTTGTTGTACACCAACCACACCGATACTTGTAGCAGTATGTTTAATAAATAAATAAAACAATAAAATAAATCAACCATTGAGCAGGATGAGTGTCATGTATATGGCTAAGTAGAGCAATATAAAAAAAAAAACACAAAACATTCTGCAGTCTGCATTTAAATAAGGAACTTTTGAGGTCTAAAGTAAAAAAAAATGCGATCCAAAGGTCAGCTGTGTGTCCAAGCTCAACACAGTCATTCTAAGCAAGTTGATAGGAGTGGCATGCTGTGTGCTCATATGAAAAAAAGAAAGAAAAAAAAAACTTACTTGCTGGCGGAGCCAAATTTCACAACCCCTGTACTGTCATTTCTAAGGATTCACCACAATGCCATATCTGGGTATCTGATCAGTGATAAAAGATGAAGGCCAGGTTTTCTTTTGTTCATCTGTCCACTGTGGCGCAGGGAACGGGGGGTATACTCTGAAGTTACCGGAAGGCGTGGGATTGTGTTTGGGAGTGTAATTGAGACTTCTCTGCACAGTATTTGACTGCTTACATTTATTGTTTACTGTATATCTTCCGCTGTGGGGTTTACAGAGACCGGGATTAGTACAGCAGCTGGTGGAATGGAGCTGAAGCGATCCGGCAGTAGCGGAACTCTGAGGATGGGATGCAACACAGGAAAGTAGATTTTTTTGGTTTTAAACTGATCATTGCTGGGATGGACTGAATCCATTGTAGGGAGGTCTAAAGGGTTTTGTGGTGATTGCTGGAAGGTTGTGTTGGGAATTTCCCAGAGATAAAGAGGGAGCCTGAGTGGACCAATTGCTGGAAGGTTGTGTTGGGAATTTCAACAGATTGTTCCTGGAGACAAAGGGAGAATGCCAACCCTCCTCCCTCATCCCACCACCCTGTGCTCATCCACCTTTATAGGGAAGGAGATGGGTCGTGGTTGGTGGATAGCACATCCTAGTGCAGCCCCATGCTTATCCCCCTTTATAGGGGAGGACCTAGGTCGTGGTTGGTGGATAGCACATCCTAGTGCAGCCTCGAGATTGTCTTGATAGTACCTGCAACAAACCCTCTCGGGGGAGGACAAGATAATTTAAGCAAACATAAAAGGAAGCATAGATACAGTGGAAGTATAATAGGGGAAGAGGATAGCATGGATAGCCCTAGAGGGTGTGAAGGTCACAGGGGATGGGGCAGGAAGTATGCAGCGGGGGCAAGCCGGTTGTCTGGTAGGGATTCAAGGAGGGGCATGGGGAGGGTAGTAGGCTGCAACAACTGTGGTGCAGCTATCTTTTTAGGGTTGCATGGAGAGTGGGGGGTGCCTGGTGTGCAGACAGCTTGAGCATATAAGGGAAGAGATTAGATGGTTAAGGACAGAGATACAAAGAGGGTTGGGGGCAGATTGTTGGAACAACCTAGGTCCTAGGGCATATAGGAGTGCCCCAGATGATGGCAAGCAGCCCAGATCAAGGGGAAAGGGGGGTAAATGGACCACAATTACCACCCCAGGAAACTGCATACGGATACAGGGGAATGGATGAGGAACGGGAACAGGAGAAGAAATGGCCCAAGAGCAGGTAGCAAATGGTGGTCTCTCAACAGTGTGCCAGGGGGAGCTTGGAACAGGGTGGAGGTGTCAAGCAATAGGTTCATCAGTGCTGACTACACTGGAGGGATATGGAGGGAGGGAGCTCATAGACAGGGCTGGAGGAAAAGAGACTTCTGACAACCCAGGGGAAGTAGGAGGGCAGCGGGGGTGGGGGGATGGGAAGGGGCTTCGATGAGTAAGGGTAAGGGGCTGGGGATAGAGGATTGGGCAGGGGGACAAAAGCTGAGGGGAAGGAGTGGGAGCAATGCTGTACTGGTGGAGGGAGCGATGGTGCAGTTACAGGGGGTGCAGCAGGGGAGTGGAGGTTGGGTCAGCTATAGGACAGGGAGAGGCCAGAGAAAGGATGGGGGTAGGGACACAGGAGGAGGTTGGCGGCACAGGAGGCATCAGGAATATGCATGGTGGAGTAAAGGTTCAGAACAATGGCCAGGATAATGGGAAGAGTCAGGGGCTGAAGCAGGAGAGGGGGTGGGGTCCTAGTTCTGGGTGACTCAGTACTAAAAGGGGTGATATGCAGGAGTAAGGGTGAAAGGCATAGTTGCATCTGAGTGAGTGCATACCAGGAATGACAACAGGAAGGGTGTGGCATTTTATTCTTAAATATGCAACAAGAGGGAGGGAGAAACCGCATCTCATGGTACACTTGAGCATGAACAACTTGGAGGATAATACAGTCAGGGAGGTACAGAAGCGTTTCATGGAACTTGGGAAGCTGTGTGAGGAGGCAGGGAGTTCAGTGACTTTCTCAGAAGTTCTCCCGGTACCCAGAGCAAGCACAGTAAAAAAACTGAGTATAGAGGAGTTCAATACCTGGCTGGGAGCCTGGTGTCAGACCAAAGGGTACGGGCTGGTGGGGGGATGGGATAGAACATGGGATAGCAACTCCCTGTATGCCCAGGATAGGTTACACTTGAGCAGAGAAGGCTCTGAGATCTTAAAACAGAGACTGGGGGAATACACATCAACCCAGGTGGAATTAAACTAGGTGTGGCGGGAGGCAAGTGGGGAATCAAACAAGGTCTCCAGATTGGGGAGCCAAATGGGCTTACCTCCCATACCAGTAGGAAAGGAGCAGGGGACAGTTCATACAAAGTCACTAAGAATGGTGTTCAGAAGGGGAAGGAAGGGAAGGGTGAATACTGGAGGGTAGTCTCCTTGAATGCGAATAACCTGGGGAACAAAGCAGCCGAAATGCAGGCTATGATGGCGGAGGGGGAGGTGGACATAGCGGCCATCACTGAAACCCGGGCCACCCAATACCAGGACTGGGACCTGGTAATCTTAGGATACAGGCTATACCACAGGAAAGGAGAAAAAGGGAGAGGAGGTGATGTAGCTATTTATGTAAGAAAGGGGATAAGGTGTACCAGGGAGGAGGGTAGAACAGAAGCATTATGGTTACAATTTCAGGACTCGAGGAACAGGACACTCAGGATGGGAGTAGTGTATAGGCCACTGTCTCAGACAGAGGACTTGGAGAGAGAATTAGTGGAGCAGATAAAGTGGGTCAGCAGAAAGGGTAACACCATAATCGTGGGGGACTTCAATCTGCCAGGGGTAGACTGGAGCACACCAGCCATCTCGAGCATAAGGGAGTAGGTCCTCCTGGATTTTTTCCAGGACAGCTTCCTAGTACAGATGGTAAATGAGCGAACCAGGTTGGGTATCATGCTGGACCTTGTGCTGACCAATGGGGAATTTGTCAGAGAGCTGGGGGTGGAGGATCCACTGGCGGGGAGTGACCACCACACAGTGTGGTTCACACTTAACATGGGCAGGGAGGCTGCAAGAACAGAGACCAGGGTGTTGGACTTCAGGCGAGCCAACTTTGGTAGGATGGGGGAAATAGTGGCAGGACACGTAGCCAGCATCCATCCACACATGGATGCTAATCAGAAATGGGAAGATCTTACTTTGAGAGGGTTCCTGCAGTAGGTCATAACATACAGGACTGCACCTCCTGGCATCAGGACCGCATGGCAAACTTTTGCTAGCAGTGTCTGGTGGGGGGGACTGCCCACCCGACGTCACGTGACAGATGTCAGCGTGACCCTATATTTTTTTATTTTATTTATTTATTCAATTTTGTTGATGACCGGGTAAGCCCACTGAGACTAGCAGTCCCTTTTTCAGAGGCGACCCGGTGGGTGGGAATACAGATTATAACCAACTGAAACTGAACCAGATTAAGCTGTTGGTAGTATTTCTAATGAATGGAGCAAGTTCGGCCAGGACACCAGGGAAATTTCCCCTAACTTTTCGAGAAGTGCCATGGGATCTTTAATGTCCGCCTGAACAACCACCTGAACAGGCAGACAGGACCTTGGTTTAACGTCTCATCCGAAAGACGGCAACTCAGGAGTGCAGCACCCCTCTCATGCTGCACTACAGTGTCAGTATTGGGATATTAAGCCAAGTGCCTGGTGTGGGGATAGAATCCACAGCCTTCTGATCGCCAAGCCTCAGAGGCAAGTGTGCTACCTGCTGAGCCACTGACACTGCTATATAGTGGGTGGTTCCCACGCCCACCTTCCAGTTCTTTCCTGACGTCGACCTGTGCACATCGGACCTTGTGGTAAATGTAGCTCCAGTCGATTGCCATTTTGAATAAGTATCCTTTAATTTTTCTTATAGTGAAGTTCGCTTTAATTTTCTTGTATGTCTTACCAAACTCCGAAGACCAAGAAGAAGTGCGAGAAGTGTGGTACATAGATCGCTCAAAAGAACAGTCACAAGCTCTGCCTCGTCTGTCTAGGCCCAGACCACGACACCGGGGCCTGCCCGGATTGCCAGCCCTTCAACCAGGCCACTCGCAAGTGCAGGCAGCAGACCCTGGAAGCCCACCTCTTGAAATCCAGGATGGCCTTCTTAGAACAAGAGTTGCAGAAGCTGAGGGACGCCACTTCTTCACCCTCTTCGGACCTCAAAAAGAAAAAGGAGAAGCACCAGAATTGGGACTGGTCAGACAACAGAGAAAGGCCCTCCTCCAGTAAGGCAATGATGGAAAAGGCCGCTACTCCACCGACGGCTCTGGTCACAGTCCAGACCTCCTCATCTGACTTCTCCAGATCCACTTCTACCTTCAAGCCCTTCAAGACAGGCTCAAAGTCTATTTTTTCGGCCGATAAGTCACCTGCCGTTTCCTTCGGTGGATGCCCGGTTGTGACCCATAAGTTGGGCTCCGGCTCCTCTGGAGTCCACATGGCCGCCAATAAGTCAGACTCCCGCTCAGAGGGAGCCCATGCGGCACCCACCGGTAAGTCGGCCGGGGACTTGTCCTCCGCCCACGTGGCACCATAGACCAATAAGTTGGACGTCGAAGCTTCCGACGTCCGCCCAGTCGAAACTCGCCTGTTGGGGGCTACAGCCGAAACACCCGACGCCCAGCTGAGCTCGCTGACCTACTCTGGTCAGCCCTCCCGCCAGGTTTCTACAGGGCGGGAGCCTTCCCAGCCACCACCGCCGGCTCATTACAAAGGTTCCACATCAGAGGATAAAACAAATTGGAAAAAGTATGAAACAGGGAGACAAACAACACAATGAATTATACAAAACATTACAAGAATGTATAATTAGAGAAATTCTAATACATGTGGCATTGTACAATGTATGCCACAGTACATAATTATTTAAAACCAAGAATTCAAGAGGACATATAAGAGGGGGTGGAGTCATATGAAACAACCCTTTAGTGGAAGGGAGAACAGACTAAGCCTGATAACTAATAATCAACAAGGTAAGTGGAGGCATCAGCCCAGGGGCCTCGTCAGAGGTGTGTAGGTATGGGATAAAGCAATTTAGAGTAAGCAAGGGAACTCAAGATATATATCTGGTGGGGAGGTGGGGTACGAGGGGTAGGGAGAAACACACAGGGGGTGAGGGGAATCAAGAAGAAGTGTAAAAGGATAAAGATTAGCTACTCTAGACAGTTATTTACTGTACCTGCTGAGAATGGTTATGCAGGTAGCTTTAGGTCAGGATAAGTGCTGGTCACAAGAAGGGAATGGTTATTGGAAGCAGTCACAACTGGCATCAGCAACTAGCCATTGCCTAAGTTTACGCTTGAAAGAGTCCAAGGTGGATGCTGAAGTGATGCCGGGGTGAAGGGAGTTCATCCATAGCGGGACACGGTAGGCAAAGGACCTTTGTCCCAGAGAAGTGCGACAGTGGGGAATATTGAAAATCTGGCTATTAGAACTTCTGGTGCAATGACGGTTGTCAGTGGGAGCAAGAAGCTTTTGAACACCAGGGGGCACTTTGCCTAAGCTTACTTTTTTGATCAGTGAACATGTCTGGTACATAAGTCTACCTCTGAATTGGAGCCAGTTAGCCTGAGTGTACATGTCGCAGATATTGGTCAAATGGGCTGAGCTTGTAAAGAGCCATCACGCTTTGTTAAGTGCCACTATCTAGGTCACCTCTGCTTAGTATGGATGGTGCCACAGGCTGCCTATTCCAGATTCACTGTCGAACAGCAGAGGGGCAATCGGTTCTGCTGACAGGATGAGTAGGTTCCCTACCTGCACATTCTCGCCTTTCCATGCCCCCCCCCCTTCCAGGGAGAGCCTTTTTCTTTGCCTTGCTCTCCTTGGGCCCTTTCTGTGGCACTTAGGTTACTTTCCTATTGCCTATGGGTAGTGGCGGGATCCCTCTGCCGCTAAGGTTTTTTTCTGAGTTCCCTTACCTGATTGTTTGACTCAAGGGCCACCCTGGAGGACAATGTTTCAGCTTCCAGGCTCTTTTCCCCTTGACCGCGTATCTAGTTTTTTTCCCCACCGGCTATCCTGTGACCACTTCCGATTTTTCCACCATCGGGGTGGTGTTCAGCATTATTTAGGGTATAACCTCCTGCTGGCTGGGGCAGATACCTGGTAGGAGAGGGCCGGACTGGTAGCCTTCCCCAGCCATGTCTCCGCTAGAGCACATCTCTTCCCTTTTGGCATGAGGGCTGCGATCCATCTTTTCTGTCCCTGGGAAGACAATATTCCCAAGGGTCTCCTTTGGGAAGTTGTGTATTCAAGAGGGTCTGTCAACGCTTACCCTAGAACTCCTAGTTCTGAGGTTTGACATCCCAATGAGAGAGATCCCCTGTGACAGCAGGTCTCTTCCCCTTTTTTCTCTCAGAGGTTGTCCTTCCCCTTCTCCCCTCTCCCTTTGTCAACTGTCGACATGGTTGCATTGAGTCTGGTTTGGGGATTTTCTTTGCTGGGCACTCCACAGATCCATCAGATGAGGTCCCAGCTGAATGCCCCTCTCCTTTTTTCTGCTAACATGGAGAGGAGAGTAGCTCTCTATGCTTTTCGGGCCTTCCCGGGCCAGACCTTTTAAGGTAAGACAATTGGGGACCGGATGGCGCATGGAGGTATCTGTCAGTTCTGCTCCATTCTATTTACCCGGTAGGGAGTTTTTAAGGATCTGGGCAAAGAGAACAGCTTTGGCACTCTCTATCCCTCTCTGCCCTAGACAGATAATTTTTTTCCGCTTTGGCGGACAATTTGGGTCTTATCAGACCCCCTGTTTTTTCCTCTTCACCTCTAGGGAAGAGGAAACAGATCAGAATGCCACATTTGGGCTTTCAGGTTTTTTCTCTTAGATGTGCGCCTTCTCCAGAAGTATTGTTCTGGACAGGGGGATCTCTGATCGAGTTACCCAGACTCTGAGGGAGACCAAGGACCTTTTCCCAGGTCTCCTTACATTTTCAACTCTGGCAATCCTGAAAGTCCAGGGCTTTTTTCCCCTGCCCAGTATTTATTTATTTAATACATTCGGAATTAATACCTTTGAGTCAGAGACTCCTTTACAAAGGCACCACGTCATAGAAAACAATACACAGCATACAGTGTGCAGACATCACAGTATAAATAGTAGTGTGGGAAATATCACACCTTACGAATGATACATGGTAAAGTACAACAGGTGGATGTGGTACAGGATAATTACAACAGTCACAGACAATGCAGTACAGTGGTAAAATACAATAACTACAGTAACTACAGGCAATCATACAGTACAGTAGTTGTTGTAGAGAAGTATGTATGACTGCAGTGCAGTCCAGTGAGAGTCTACTAGTCTGAGGCTCAGGTAAGACCGAAACCAGGGACAGGTACTTTAGAAGCAGGACTAAGTGGGTCCATTGTCTTGGCATTTTTTTGGTCGTGGGTAGGTCAGGTACAGTCACAGGTGGAGTCACGCAAGATATTGCTACGGAGAAGGGATTTGAACAGTCTCAGGGTAGGAGCCAGGACTGATATGGGCAGTGAGTTCAGCCAATTGGGGGCGCGGTAGCTGAAAGTTCTTTGCCCCATGGAGGTTTTACAGCAGGGAACCTGGTAGGGCGATTTCTCAGCATGACGTGTGCATCTGGTGCTGTTAGAGGGGGGGAGCAGCGTCACAAGAGCAGGAGGCGTGAGGCCAGTCGTGATTTTCTTGGCAAGGAGACAGGCCTGGTACTTTAGGCGATTATCAAAATTAAGCCAGTTTGTACTGGTATACAGCGTACAGGTGTGCGTAAGCTTGTCACATCCTGTGGCCAGTCTACAGGTTCTATTCAAGGAAACCCTAATTTTGTTGAGGGATGTGTTGTCGGCAGCACCATAGAAGTTAATTCCGTAATCAATGAGTGACAGGATGGAGGAGGAGATGGCTAGCTGTAGGGCTTTTGGGGGATACAGTGCTCGTAGCAGTGGAGCAGACCAATGCACACATTTACAGCCATATCAAGTGGACGGATATGTTCATGGTAGGTTAGCCCTGAGTCTAGGGTAATACTCCGGGTACTGAGGTTATTCTCACACTCATCAGCGTGAGACTTGGGTGGGCCCATTTTCTGATCATTATCCTCTTGTCCACATTATCTGCTATCGTATCTTGTTAGGCAGAGACACACTGGCCTATGGGGGGTCCTCACCTGTCAATTCTTCTTGACAGGGGTCCTCCACTTACTCTGCCTTCTTCTGCGATCCCTCCCTCTCTGAGTTTTATGCTTCACTACCTCCCTTTGAACACTGCCTGTCCTTGAGGGAGGGGCTGCCCTAGCCTGTAGGTTATTCTTTGCCAGGGTTTTATCACAGAAAAATTTCCAGTAGGGAAGGGCTCTCCTGCACACTAGGAAAATGCACAGTTTTTAGTGGTTTTACATTAACAGGACAAAGGAAAGTCCCTAAATACGGCCAGTATTTTCTGTTCATTTGCTCCAAGGGTTAGGGGGTGGTTCGCTCCCCACAGTGCCTGTCCGAATGGTGGGGTGACTGCACTTTATTATTCTATTATTTAGGGAATGTTCCACCCCCCCCATCCGTGGGACATCAAAGGGGCTTCCCATGGGGGTCACGACCGCTTTCGCAGCATTTCCAATCTAAGTTTTCTGCAGCTGTTTTTTTCTCCTGCTGTGGCACCTTAGAGTTCGTATTTTCTTTTCTCCAAGTGTCTCTGTTTGGACTGTACCATCTTGGCTGGGAGTGAGCTCCAACCTAGCAGTCCTGTAGGACCTTTTCTGGACTAGGCCGGCTAGTCCAGAAAATTAGTTTTTTCCTGCCTTCTGGGCTCCAGTGTTATCCAACTAAGATTGACTGCTTGGGATTCAGTCCTATATGTTATGACCTACTGCAGGAACCCTCTCAAAGAAAGATAGTACAGTTATGTAAGAACTTACCGTAACAGTAGATCTTTGAAAGAGGTTCCTGCTGTAGGTCACCTTTTTCCCTCCCTCCTTCCCCCAGGTTTTTTCTGCATGCTCTTGCAGGCCATTCTGGATTGGATTCTAGGAAGGTTATCTGCTCCTCCTGTCGAGACCACTAGGGGTCTCCGGCAGGAGAACTGGAAGATGGGTGTGCGGACCACCCACTATATAGGGTCACGCTGACGTCCATCACCTGACATCGGGTGGGCAGTCCCCCACCAGACACTGATAGCAAAAGCCTGCCGCGCAGTCCTGACACCAGGAAGTACAGTCCTACATGTTACGACCTACTGCAGGAACCTCTCTCGAAGATCTACTGTAACAGTAAGTTTTTACGTAACTGTACTTTATCAAGCTAGGGCTTGTGGAGGCCACTAGCTGTTGCACTAGGATACAAACTAAAAAAGCTAGGTTCAAAAAACCAAGTTGGTTAAGCGGGGAGGTGATGGATAAGGTGAGGGCGAAAAGGACAGCCTTCAGAAGATTCAAGAGATCTAGTCGGGGGAAGGATAGAGAGGAGTACCTGATGAAAGCAAGAGGTCACCAGAGCAGTCAGGACAGCAAAGGCTTCAAGAAAGCTTAGACTGGCACAAGGAATCAAGGAAGGGGAAAAGACTTCTTCAGGTACATAAGGGAAAGAAGGAATAGCAAGGATCAAGGACCAATGGGGGAGGGGGTGGGAAGAAGCACTCAATGAGTACTTCTATTCTGTATTTACTAAGGAAAAGGATGGGTCTCTGCCTCAGAGGTTAGGATGACAAATGAGGCAATCTCAGCAAGCAGGGTACTTGATGATCTAAGGGCACTGAAGGTGGATAAGGCACCTGGCCCTGTCAGTACACACCCCCCGGGTAGTGAAGGAGTTGGCAGAGATCTTAGCAGAGCCAATATTTGACTTGTTTACTACCTCTCTGGAAACAGGGGTGTGTACCCCAGGACTGGAGGATGGCTCACGTACTGCGCCTCCACAAAAGTGGCCCTAAGGATGAGCCAGGCAACTATAGACCAGTAAGCCATACATCCTTTGTGGGGAAGTTAATGGAGACGATCCTTAAGGAGAGGTTGGTAACCTTTCTGGAAGGTAATGGTCTCCAGGATGATAAGCAACACGGGTTTGTATCTGGAAGATCCTGCCAGACCACCTGGTTGACTATTATGACTGGGTGACTAGGGCACTTGACAAGGGCCATGCGATGGATGTCCGGTATCTGGATTTCAGCAAGGTCTTCGATTCGGTGACACATGGGAGGTTGATTAACAAGGTGGAATACCAGGGAGCAGGGACAAAAATGGTGAATTGGATCAAGAACTGGCTGCAGAGGAGGCAGCAGAGGGTAGTGGTGGGAGGAGCTCTCGTCTCCAAGGGCTGTGACAAGTGGAGTGCTGCTGGCTTGGTACTAGACCCAGTATTGTTTGGCATTTTCATAGCCGACATCTCACATGGCATCAAGAACAAGATTAGCCTTTTTGCAGATGACACGAAGATCGGGGCAGTGGTGGATGACACAGTAGGGTGGAAGGGGCTGCAGGATGATCTGGCTAAACTTGAGGACTGGTCAGACACATGGCAGCTGGGGTTCAATGCGAAGGACTGCAAAATCATGCACTTGGGAGCAAAGAAAACAAGGAGATGTTATCAGTTGGGAGGGGTACAGATAACCACTGAAGTGGAGGAGAAACAGAGAAACATAGAAACATAGAATTTGACAGCAGATAAGGACCGCTTGGCCCACGCAGTCTGCCCATTTCCCTACCTACTGGATAAGCTGCAGATCCTAGTTAACCAGCAGCCTACTTCTTCTTACCCCCAACCCCCAGAATTGCCTTATGACTGTCCCATGCATGCTTGAATTCCACCACTGATTTTGACTCCACAACCTCCTCCGGAAGGCCGTTCCATGCATCCACAACCCTCTGTGAAAAAATACTTCCTTAAATTACCTCTAAGCCGCCCCCATCTTCAAATTGTGCCTCTTGTTCTTGCACACCTCTTTTTTTGAAAGATGCTACCTCTTGGACTTTGTTGATTCCCTTGAGGTACTTGAAAGTTTCTATCATGTCCCCCCTCTCCCTCCTTTCCTCGAGGCTATACATATTAAGCTCCTTAAGTCTCTCTTCATATGTCTTCCGGTGCAGACCCTGCACCATTTTAGTTGCCCTCCTCTGGACAGCTTCCATCCTGTCTATGTCTTTGCGGAGATTGGGTCTCCAGAACTGCACACAGTACTCCAGATGGGGTCTCACCAGCTGTCTGTACAGAGGGATAATAACTTCCTGTTTTCTATTAGTGATGCCTCTCCCTATGCATCCCAGTATCCCCCAGCCCTCCTTGCTGCCCTCTCACATTGCTTGCCCACCTTTAGGTCATCTGATATGACTACCCCCAGGTCCCTTTCCATTTTTGTTGTTGTTAGTATCTCACCCCCCATTGTGTACTCTTCCCCTGCGTTTTTGTTTCCCAGGTGCATTACCTTGCACTTCTTAGCATTGAATCTAAGCTGCCATACATTTGACCATTCCTCTAACCTTGCCAAGTCCCTTCTCATCCTTTCCACCCCACCCTGTGCATCAACTCTGTTGCAGATCTTAGTGTCATCTGCAAAGAGACATACTTTTCCTTCCAGTCCTTCCGCAATGTCGCTTATAAAGACATTGAAGAGGACCGGTCCTAATACTGAACCCTGCGGTACCCCACTAGTAACCCTCCTTTCTTCTGAGTGGACTCCATTTACTATCTCGATCTTGGGATGATAATAACAGGGCAGATGAACCACTTAGCAGAGTGCAGGAAAGCCGCACCTAAAGCCAACAAGATTCTGGGGTGTACTGCTAGAGGTATCACCTCCAGGAGAGAGGAGGTGATCCTGCCACTGTACAGGACGTGGGCGAGGCCGTACCTGGAGTACTGCATGCAGTACTGGTGCCCATACTTAAAGAAGGATGTTAAGTTACTGGAGGGGGTGCAGCGCAGAGCAGCAAGGATCATCCAGGGAATGGAAGAAAAGCACTATGAGGAGAGGCTGAGGCAACTGAACATATATTCCCTTGAAGAGAGGAGGGATAGGGGGGATATAATCGAGACCTTTAAATATATGAAGGTATAAACAAGACTGGTAGTGGTACAGAGGGACTGTTAAGTTAAAGGGAGGGAGGTACACACGGGGGCATGGGCTAACGCTGGAGGATGGAAGATTCAGGTGAGAACTGAGGAGGCACTTTTTCACAGAAAGGGTGGTGTCCATGTGGAACACGCTGCACGAAGAGGTGGTTTCCTGTAAGTCTGTGGGCAGTTTTAAGAGGGGATGGGACAAAGTGAAGGGGAAGGTCACTGTTATGTGGGGAGGGGAGGGAGGGGCAACTGCAGTGTAAGTGGATGGCTAGCTGCACACTCGAGCAGACTTGATAGACCATGTGGCCTATATCTGCTGGCAATTTTGTATTTTCGTATGTATGTTCGTATGGCTACTGCAAAAGTTTTGCTCTCTGCATTCAGACATTTTGCTCACAAGTGCATGTATGAAGCACCCCTATGGTTAAGTGGCACAGCACCCACCTACCATACTGGGCATACAGATTTTGTGAGCCTAGATCCCAGTCAGAAATGGCTGAAGGCTGGAATGTGGCCCAGGATGTACTCAGTTTTCAGGGAGGGTTGGCTGCCCTCACAGGTGCATGGCTGCCTACCACTGTGGTAGTTTGATCCCCCCAAGAGAATGTTGAAATCACACCGGGAACATCACTTCTCATCTACCCCTGTCCTTACAGTCTACTGCAGCAGCACCTTTTTTTCTCATGGTCTCTCTTGACTTTTCTTCACCTTTCTATTCTGAGGGGGTAGCCTCCCCATCAGAGTATCTTTTTCTATTCTGCCCCGCTTTGTTTCTATTTTCTGTCCATGGTGGTGATGTTGTAGAGGCTACGATATGCCTCCTGTCATAAGAGAACATGGCCCTAGGGCTAGTGGGTAATGTAAGAAATGTTTTGACCCCACTAAGCCTTGGAAAAGGGGCTCAAGTATGAATATCCAGGGTCTGCCCTAGAAAAATAGAAACAGAGGGCCAGACAGAAGGATAGTGGTGAAGCCTAGTAGCCCTGTATGTATACAGTGCATATTAATAGTTACAGGGACACCTGTAAATGTACATGCCAGGTAAAGGAATTAATTGGTGTCCTATTTGCAAATACTGGTACAAGTAATATTCAAGTAGAGCGCCCGGGAAGTTCTTAGGTGTAAGAAAAGACACCCTAGTAGTCATTTTGCTGTTTATGGCATTTATTTATTTGAAAATACAGCCACTAATCCCGATACTGTTTTTGAGTGGCCGAAATGAGAATAAGATATTTACAGTGCTTATCCGCTCCTTCAGTGGCATGGGAAAATTTGTCATGGAGTAAAGCAGCCGAAAAACATGTATTCGCCACGTCTCTGAGGCTAGCCATGTAGGGAGATCAAGGAATAGAAACACACAATGCCGATTTGTGCATTTGCATCAAAGAGAACAAAACAGCCATAGAGAAATGTATCGGAGCATGAATTTCAAGTTCCGATACACGAATAGGCTCTGACAGCTCGGGCTAAAATTCTGTAGATGTTCTTGAAAGCACTAAGTAGCACTCAGCTTGAGGAACGTCCTGAAGCAAGCCAAACACTAGAGGGGGGCCCATTCTTCTTCTAAAATTGAAGTATGTAGGAGAATGAGGGCCAAAGTAAGGGCTGAGGAAAGCCCCAATGAAAGTACTGGGCCCAAATGAAAAGGCAACCCGTCAGCTGGTGATTTCAGCCATTGGGACATTTTTTCTTTTCCTTGAAATAAAAAGGTTTTTTTTTTCTGTAATAGACACCAGACTACCTCCAGAAGATGAAAAGAGGATATGCTGATAGGAAACAGAGTTTTTGTCTTTAATTAACTTATTTAAAGTGGGGGGTTAAAGAAACTGTAAAAACCTCCTGAATTTATCCATTATTTAGTGCTATGCCTCAGCACATGCTAAATAAATCGTTTTAATACCTCACATGGACTTATAGGAACAGAACTATGTATGTTTAAGTTGGGGGGAGGAAAACTCCATGCCCATACCTGTTCCTATCTTGGCTGATGTATTCTGGTGTGTTCTTAGGAGCCAGTAGCCCCAAACCAGACAGCTTTTATAGGGCCCTGTCAATCTATGACATCACTCAAAGGGAGGGGCCAAACTTCTTAAGTGGCCCTTACGTGTTTTACTCTCAAATCAGGGGCTAGTGAGGCCTACAATTTATTATAATAATACAGTAGAATTATATTGTTTATATAATACATATATAAAGGGCTATGGTTATGCTGATCTCCCAAAAATGTATGTACTAGTGTAGAATTTCTTGTATTAGAGATATGGGAGGATCAGCTGACCTGATGATGTCACAAGCTGTTGCTATAAAAAGCCCTCTTGGACTTAGATAGTCAAGCCTTGAGCATGGTACTGTGAGAAAGTACCGGTAGACTCAAACACAGAAGGCCGTAGAAATTATTGCTATAACTAGCTTTCTACTCTGTGGCAGAATCTGTTGAGGGAGAACAGTGCTGAAACTCAGATCTGAAGTGTGTTAAAGATCTGTTTTGGTTTATTATTTTTATTTGGAGTTAAATTTATTTTCATGAATTTTATGAAGTAATAAAATTCACACAAAGCCAACTGTGTGCTTTAAACTGAATCCACTGTGTCAGTGTTGTCTATTTCCACACCCTTCCACAACCACCAGTTCCAGCTACGCCTAGGACCATGATGCAGGGCAGATCAGATGAGGAGCCATGTAGGTGGTGCTTGGTCCTGCCACCTGTTGAGTGGGCAAGAGCTTGCGGTGATCAGGTGGACTTTTCAGGCAGAGTAAGAGCAAGGCAGCTTTGAGGGACATAGTCCCTTTGGATGAGTTAGGGCCCCTGATTACAGTTTATGGGGCATTTTTCTAATAGTATGATGTGGGTCCCAAACACCTCCTCTGACTTAGTGCTATAGAATTAATTTGTTTATATTTTGGTTATCTCGTTAATCTTTTGATTATGTGCTGTATTTAATGTATTCAACAATGTATATGAAGCATCATTTTATGAAGACAGTCCCATTGACATTGGTAGTGTCATTTAAATTCAAATCCTTTAGGATAGATACATGAATATGTTAAAAATGTTATATGAAAATCTTAGGCTGCGAATTGATGTTTTACGTAGAATGTCACAGAACCAGTTGGTTCCAGTTGTAATTTTAATCATTTGGGTGTTTTTTTAGTAGTATCACTTTAACTTAGGCATTTAAAATGGGTCCAACTTTGTCTTGTTTTATCACATACCCTGAGGAAGACCCACGTGATTGAAGCACCAGGGCTTTTGCTTTTGTGTCTCCTACACTTGTGGGCGCTAATAAATATTTCACTATAACTTGTATGGAATATGAGCATCCATTCTTCAGAAAGAGAGCTCCCATTTGGATTTTTGAGTATCGGCTTGGGATCTGGCAATCTGGGAAAGTGCTGGCACAGCCTTCCTGAGTGCATTGTTTTTCTGGTTTCTTGGTACACACTAATAATGGCAGCTTCAGGCCCACACATGGACGATGATGGATTCACCCCAGGGAGGTCCTCCTGCATTTGCCTATGATATGGTCTGACAGGAAGATACTGTATGTGCTGGAGGACTGAGAATGGTTACAAGAAGGTTATACAAAGGATACAACACACCACCTGCATCAGCCTTGCCTAGGAAGGACCCTATACAGGATTTCTTACCAAGTGGAAGACCCACTGGATAAACAATCAAGGTGTGTGACTACATAATGCATTACAAAAGGGTCTGGCTGGTTCCTTGATGTTGAGCAATTGGGGACTGCTCTGGCAAGCTGTCGACCCAAGTTCACACACAAAGTGCGGGGCATCATGAGTGGAGGCTGGCAAGGAGAGGAACAGGGCATCCAAGGGATGCTCTCCTACTAGGAGGAAGAAGAAGACATGCACCATGTGGAGAGCGGACCTGTGACCACTGCTGGCAAAGGGGACCATGTGCCGGTGGACCCTGCTGCAGGGCACCAACGAGACGGACAGTCCAAATGGGGGGGGTGGAAAGAATGGGGGAAATTGCTCAGCCATGCCAGTCTTGGGTGAGATCCTTCTTGTGTGCCTCTTCTGCCACCAGACCTTCATCGGCATCACGTCCTCCATCCAACCCTAGTGCCCAGTAATGACTTTATGGTGCACTTCTCCCTGTCCTCCAATGCCTGCCTTAGGGAGGAGGGGGACCCCTAAGGAGGGATAGAACTGACCTGGGCACCAGAGGGACACACGGGAAAGTGGTGGTGGATGATGCTGATGAGAGTAATTTCAGCAGATCGAGGAATGGCATGAGGTAGGACCTGAAAGAGTGAGGCTCAAGGAGGCAGATGCAGGCTTGCACCACATCCACAGCAAAAGATCCATAGTGGTTTTCTATAAAATACTGACCAAAGCCTTTACACTTTGTGACAGAGGACACATCTCTTTGGAGCAAACTGTCTTGACAGTTATTTGCCTACTGCCCTGTAGAGCTTAGTGGGCCTACTTCTACAAGTGGAAATATTTCCAGAAGGTATTCAGAGTAAATGGAAGGTACTTCTACAGTATAGTCATCATTAAAATTTAAAGCAGCTTCATTGCTGCTGAGCTAATAACTGTTTGAACTCAATTACAATGAGTTTGAACTATGAATTTCAGAGATTTTACCAGTCAAGTACAGTAGACAATGGATTATAAGCATTTCTGCATCAAATTATTTCCTGGGATACTTTACATTTAATAACATTTTTACACTGCATTATTATACAAATTGAACCATTGAAAACTCTTGATTAAAATATAAAACAACTAAAAAGCAACAATAAACAATGAGTTAGAAACTCACTGCAATTAAAGTTTAATGCTGACTGTACTGTATACCTGGCAAGTCTGGAGGCGAATACGGATGCTTAACACAACTGCTTGGTTTCTACTCTTTCTCCACCTCCACTCTGGGTGGCTTCCTACACCTTTGCTGAGAAAGGAGTTAAACCATGTTGTTCTTTTATGGTCTGCTTTGGGACAGCCATGTTGGTTTACATTGTTTGCAGCAGAGGAAGTAACATTTCAATAAATTCAACAGTTGGGCCACTGGCTGGTACGTATGCATATGTGTGTGTGTGGGGGTAGTTGATTATTGTCAGCTACTAGCTCTAACATCTAGTGGCTGCAAGATTTAAATTCGTCACTTACACTGGTTCTTGTGTTCAGCACTGTCCACAAAAGCCTGCCATATACACAGATTGCCCGTTTTTAGTGAGTGTCAAGATGTTTTAAGATCTGGCCTGCTAATCCTGTTTTTCCAATCATGCTATTAGATCCCAGGTTGGTAGCAATTTGTGGATCTGAAGCTCTGTTATGTACAGCAAAAGCGGTGCTTTAAACTGGCTAAAAACCATGTCGGACTCTTTAATTCCCACACTGTCTGAGCCTCTCAAAGCCTCTCCAGGATTATACAGTGGGTAAATGGAATTGGAGAGAGGCTGGGAGTGTGACAGTGGGGGGACTGGAAGTCGGCCCCCAAATTATTTTACACTCTGAAAAATGGACAATGTGTCTACATGGTTTGTTTTTCTTGTAAGCTGGTGGTCTGATTCAAGCTTACCTTGAGTCTGTGAGATATCTGGCAACTGAATCCACTTCTATATTTAGTAATAGCGCTTAGGTTTTATTAGCGGTGAGGAGGCAAAACCCCAATGCTTCAGAAGTTTGTCTGTAGGAGTAACCATTCTCTATAACATTGAATGTCTTCTACTTTTCAACAGAGCTACCTGTAGGACTTTAGCCTAATCTTGATAACCAGTCATTCGTTTATATGTCTAATTATATCCCTATTTCTTCAAACCACACACTGAGTCTACTGAAGAGCGTGATGCGTCACAATGAAGGCTGCGCCATTTAGGACCGATTCTGGCTTAGTGTTATTATCTGCACTCCCACTTCTGGGCAGGGACATTCATGGCTCAAATCCAACTTTGAGAAATCCCAGCAGTTTCTCATTTCCTAACACCCAGATATGACCTGGAGGAGACTGTCTGAGGGCTTTCTTTTTTTTAAATTCGTGTTTATCACCCCATCCTCCACTGCTGTCACCCCGATTTAGCCTCGGCAGCAGCCTCTCAGCTCTAATGTCACCACACAGCTACATCATGTGAGTACCAGTGGTTGTCACTGGGTTAAGTACGGGAGTGGAGGACTGAATGGCTCAGAGGACTGGTAGTAGGACAAGGGCAGTCAACTCCAGGTCATGGATTCGAATCCAGCCCGATCAGTAGTGGCCAAGTATCATCTGATTGCTGTTCAGTGACCAATAAGAAATCAGTTGTGGCTGTTCTCAGTCACGTTCCAAATGTACAAGTGCCCACATCACAAAATCAACATCAGTCACACCTGGCATTAATCTGCACCTCTGATGGCAGTCTCACATCCCCACTAGAGCTACTGGTAGCAATGAATTGACGTATATGGGTAATCACGTCATCTGGCATCAGCTTTGGAACTGTTCTTTTCCCCCTTGTAACAGAAGTAATGTGCTTAATCACAATGTTTGTTTATTTAATGAATCCATTTATTTACTTGTTGAAGCGGTAAGCACACATTGGTCCAAGGGACCTTTTTCAGGAATGACCGGCCGTAGATAGGCAAAGAAAAGAGTGTAGATAAGGGATACATGATTACCAACACAGCAATACTTTTTCAATAGTAACAAAGTACAGATAAAAACAAAGTAGAAATAGTGTATTGCAATCTCGGCGAATCAACTGAAAAAATGGATTTATGTGGGATCCGCATTAATTCCCGACTCTGCAAACCCGACACATCAGTGCCCAACATTTGTGTTACTGATGTAGCATTGACCATTGAAATCCTGACAGTAACTGTGCGGCTACATAAATACACCAGGTTTAGGGGATTTTTCTTCCAGCAATCTCTGTACCTAGTGAGAGAGAGACAGTGTCAGGAAAAGAACCTGCTGGAATCAAATAAGAAATGTGGAGAGAAGAGAGAGAGAGAGAGAGAGAGAAAGTGCTGCAAGCAGCTGATCCCAGTCCTGTCACCAGTGCTGCACTTGCTATGCAGCTCAAAGCACCGGGGTGAAAGCGGCCAGAGAGTACCATGAGTCTGTCCTGTTACTGTTGCCTACTGTTCCTGTTCCTGTGATGAGCCACAGCGAGCAGTGTGCACCTGCAATGCAGAGAGTGAGAACCCGACCGTGAGCACCTCACCCTGCTGCTGCACAAGCCAATATGCCAAAGTGTAAGTTTAGGGAAGGTGGTGGGCTCGGAGGGGAGGAGAGTCAATATGGTGTAGTGACCAGAAAAAAAAAAAAGGAGGGCACAGTTTTAAATATCAATGTTTGGCTCAAGTAAGCAAAGGAGCAGGGAGTTTGAACTTTATATGCAGCTTCTGGCCACGATGATTGGGTCCGGGGAGGGTGGTGGGCAGGGCTAAAGTGAGTCTGTGATCGGAATGGGGAGAGTCATTGTGGTGGCAAATGTGACTCTCTCCAACCCTGTGGAGTGGCCAGAAAAAAAGAGCACGGCAGAGTTTTAAATACCCAAGTTCTTCTCTACTGAGCAAAGGAGCAGGAGTTTGAAATTTGCACGCACAGGGGAGAGTCACCCTAGTGGCACCCAGAACATGACTCACAGCCAAGGAGCATGTAAGGGATCCATACTAATTCCCAGAAAGGACAAGTTTCAGATCACCCACTGCATGTCTTAGAGCCCGGAGCAGCAGCATTCCCTGAATCATGTCAGTCATTCTTATATCGCATACTGCAAGTTGGGATTTTGATAACTTGGGCAATTAGTGCAGTTGGTATCTTGTAAGTTAGGCAGTCAGAGTGGGGAAGTTGGCAGTCGGGCTAATCCATGTCGGGCAATCGTACCAGACCCATTTATGTGCTGCAACTTTTTATATATCAGTCAGGATTTTTAGGTAAATCGGATAACACCTTTGAGCATTATATGCTCATTTACAAAGGTCCCATGTCAATTACATAGAGGTACAACAGTACAGGGTATATACAGAGGGTAGGTTACAATACAGTATTTTAGGGGTAAATACAGGAGGTAACTTTCAATTGGCAAAAAGCTAAGGTTTATTTACAGACGTTCCTTATCACGTTCAAGAGGCTAACAATTCAGTGCACATTCAGAGGGTAGGTTAACAGAAGGCAGACAGGCAATTGAAAAGCAACCATATTTTTATATATATATATATATTATTTTTTTATTTTAGTCTTTGGTAACTGGATAAGGCCCACTAGGCACAAGTGCCTGTTTTCAAGGGCGACCTGTAGGCACTGTAAGGGAACACTGGACAGGGCATGCAATGCATATAGCCAACAGTATTGCTGGACTGAAACGGGGTGAGATTGCTAAGGGCAGCTACAATGGCCAAGCAAAAAAGTGCCCTCTGTAGTACTCTTTCAAACTGTCCAGTTTTTGAGAGCCCATGGAGAGGCATACTTAGATCCAGTTCATTTAACCAGTGGAGGGCCCTGATCACAAATGAGAGCATAGCCTGACTAGTCCTGCAATATGGGACAGAGAGGAAGCCATGGGTTGAGCTACAGGTGGCATAGGCATTTTGTGCAGGTGTTAGGAGAGTTTGTATCCTGGGGGAGGCAAGTCCCAAGACTGCTTTCACTCCCATTAGGCAGGTTTGACATTTAATCCTGCTAGCTGGGGGTAACCATTTGTGAGGGTGTAAAGTGAGCAGGTGTGGGTGGTTTTGGCTGCTCTGGTAACAAAGTGACATGCTTTATTCAGGGCCATCTTGACCCTGTTTAGGACTGTTTCTGAGGCTGCCCCGTAGACCAGGATGCCATAATCAATCATTGGGAGTGGAGCTAGTGACAGCCACCCTTTTGTCCTCAGAGGTAAGGTTGTGCCTGAACTTATAAAGTGCCCCAAGTTTCCTGTTAATATTGCAGACCAGTTGATCGACATGTGGAGTGAACGTGAGTGATTGGTCAATGGTGATGCCCAGGTACTTGGATGTGTCAGCCTGGTCCAGGGCTACTCCCACTGCATTGAGGATGTTGAGAGGAGGGACCTTATTTCTTTTCTGTATGCTAGAGAACAGCATAGTCTTTGTCTTTTTGCAATTTAGGACTAGCCTGATCTGCTGGAACCACTGTTCTAGTGATGCAAAGCTATGTTGTAGGTCTCATGTGATGGCCTCCTGGCTGGGTCCATTAGCGCTGATGACTGCATTGTCTGCATAGAGCAGCATCTTAGATGCAGGGCAGGCTGCCAGGAGGGTGTTGACAAAGAGGGTAAAAAGGAGAGGTCCCAGTACTGAGCCTTGTGGAATGCCTACTGTGACTGGACTAGAGTCAGAGCAGACTCCATTAATTCTGGCTTGCAGTGATCTATTGGTGAGGTAACTGCTGAACCATTGGACAGTGTCAGTGGAAAGGACAAGTGTTTATAACTTTGTGAGTAGGAGTGCGTGGTTAACCAGGTTAAAGGCCTTAGTTAGGTCAATAAAAATAGACCCCAATAGATGGACTTTATCTAGTGACTCGTAGTTAGTGTACTCAACAAGAGCCATGGTGGTGCTGTGCAGCTTGTGAAAGCCATGCAGGTGGACACAGAGGAGGTTGTATTTGCAGAGATAGATACTGAGTTTGTCAGAAACCATCCACTCGAGAACTTTAGATAAGGGTAAGAGGATTGATAATGGCCTGTAGTTAAAGACAAGGGTACAATCACCATTTTTGTGTACAGCGGTCATTGGGGCAGATTTTCACAGTTGTGAGAATTATCAGAATCTAAGGGATAGATTGAAGAGTTTGGTTAGGGGCAGGCTAGCCCCTCAAGTGCAAGGGCCACCAATTTCATATCCAGGGTGTCCCCCCATTCTGGTTTTATTGAGCACTCTGTTTACATAATTGACAGTGTCTAAGGCGGAGATGGAATGGAAGTAAAACTTGGGGGCATGAGGGGCCTCATTTTCATCAGCCAGGTCAGTGGGGTTGATGGTTCCCGGGGGGGGGGGTGTCTGTTGCATTGTGGGAGTACAGCACTAAGGTCAGCAAACGCAATGTTGAAGGTGTTGGCAATCTCTGTGGGATCCACAGCGACTGTACTGTTCATGCTAAGCATCGATGGGGTGGATTTGTCTTCCTTCCCTAATATTTCTTTATTTAAAATTTGGTAACTGGGAAAGGCACACTGAGCCGAGGCTCGTTTCCAGGTGCAAACTGGGGGAGAGGGTAGTGGGTTATACAATGGTCAGAGTAGCAAAATACAGGAGTGACCAAAGTAGAACAATATATACCAAGGTAAAGGGTATGTAAACAGGGTACATATTTGGAGTAGCATAAACTGAGAAGGAGCAGAGTGCAGTAGGCAGTATAATACAGTATAAACAATATATACATAGGCAAAACAAATCTATATATAGGCACAATAAATGTATAATCTGGGCACCTGCGCACACTAGTGTAAGTATACATAATGCTAGAATGGCTCAGGAAATCTCACAGAAAAGACTGAGGAGAAATTAAGGGTAGGTGGAGAGTATGGTCTCTGAACGATGCAAGGAAGTAAGGATATGGGGGGGAGCAATGTGTACCAGGTGGGAGAGAGGGTGGGGGAGAAGAGGAGGGGCATATGGTGGGACACGGGGCAGGATGTGCTGGGAGGGTGAGAGGGAGGAGGGAAGAAGAGGGAGGGGAGGGAGTAGGAGGGGAAATTGGGGGGTAGAAGGGGAGCAGTTGCAGTGAGGGGAGTTTAAATTGCTTTTTGAGCGAGGCTGGAGTGGGCATGAGGTGGATTGCATGGGCGTGATGATTCCAAAGATCAAGGAGCCTAAAGGAGAAAGTGACCTTGCCCAACTGGGAGTGTGGATGAGGGAGAGTGAAAGTGCGGGAATTGCAGGATCTGAGGCAGTAGCCTGGATCTGAGGAGGGGAATAAAAGACTGGAAAGATGTGGGGGAGAGCCGTGAACCAGAAGTTGCCAATGAAGGCAGCATAATGAACAAGGCATCGATTGGCGAGAGAGGAGAGGGATAGGGCAGAGTATAGGGTGCAGTGGTGGGTTTGAAAGGGGAAGCCGGAAGTGAAGCAACAAAAGACGTTATACAAGAGGTCTAGTTTTGAGAGAGACAATTGGGGAGCCAAGCTGTATACTATGTCAGCATAGTCTATCGTGGGAAGGATTAATTTGGTGATGAGCTCTTTATGGGTTGGGAGGGAGAGACAATCCTTAACCCTATACAAGGCTTCCAGTTTGGGCTGGAGTCTGTAATGGACGTAGTCGATGTGCTGGGAGAAATCTAACTTGGGATCTAACCAGACCCCTCTGGTATTTGAAGGACTGCGCTGCATCTATTTTTGAGCTATCCAAGGAAAATAAGGATGGAGGGGAAGGGAGGCTGGCCAGCCTTTGGGCTGTGCCAAAAGCCATGGCAACAGTTTTTTGGTGTTACACTTGAGGTTTGCCTCAAATCTATTGAGGGCATTCTCAAAATCAGCCTGTAGGAATGTCTGGACTGCTGGGAGGGAGGGGCCTGAAGCATAGATGACAGTGTTGTCGGCGTACATGTACATGTGCAAGGATGAGCAAGAAGAGGGGAGGTTGTTAACAAAGATTGAGAAATGACTGGGACTCAGAATTGACCCCCGAGAGACACCAGCATGAATGGGGAGAGGGGTGGATTTGGAGTGGCCAAGTTGTACGTATTGGTATCTATCTGAGAGATATGACCGAAATCAGTCCATAGAGGAGGGGTAGAGTCCTATGGAAGTTAGTTTGTTTAGTAGGATACTGTGGGAGACCGAGTTAAAAGCCTTATCAAGATTTACAAAAACTGCCAAGGTGAAGTGACCTTTGTCCATAGTGGAATAAATGTGGTTAGTAAGGTGGAGCAGAGTGGAGGAGGTGGACTAGAGGTGCCTGAATCCTCATTGGTAGGGATTTAGCATGGAACAGATGTCCAGAAAGGAGCTTAGTCTTTTGGAGAAGAGTGCCTCCAGGGTTTTGGAGAGAGCAGGGAGGAGCAAAATTGGTCTGTAGTTGCCCGGCAGAAAGGGATCACCTCCCTTTTGGAGTCAAATGACCTTAGCCAATTTCTATGCCCTAAGGACTGCAAGATGTGAGATGGATTGATTGAATAAGTGTGCTAGGGAAGGGGTGATTGCCAGAGCAGAGATCTTGAGTAGGTTTGGGTCAAGGCTGTCTGGGCTCTGTTAAGGCTTTCAGAGGATGGAGAATTTCAATTATAGTAACAGGGGGGAAGACGACCCACCGTTGGTGGGAGTGGGAGGAGGGGAGGGTAGGAGATGGGAAGGGGCCAGGTGGAAGAATGCAGGTGGTGAAAAAGAGGTTAATAGAAGAGGCCACAGAGGTAGGGCCAGTAGAGGGGGAGGAGGAACCTAGGAAGGGGCGAAGGGTCTTCCTCTGCTGGTTGAGGTCCTGTTGTCGTTCAATTGATTTTTGAAGAAGTGAGCTTTGGCTGAGTGCACTGCCTTCATGCAGGTGTTTCTTAATGCTCTGTATTTCTGCAGGTCAGCTTGGTTAGAAGTGGTTTTGAAAATGTGCCAAGTCTGGTCTCTAGATTGGAAGAGGATGATTAGGTTAGATGTAACCCACAGGAGATGCTTGCGATGTAACCAAGTCTTTTGGGAGGGGCACACAGATCCCAGATTTTGAGTAGGGTGGTGATGAAGAATGTAAGAGAAGAGTCCATGTCTGGTGCTGTGAAAATGCCAGATCAGTCAGCGAGGTAGAGGTCGGACAAGAGGGCTTGGATGTTGAGAGATCTGAGGGGGTGGAACCACAGATACTTTGGGGGGCAAAAGAAGGGGCGAGATTTCCTACAGCAATATGTCATGCAACTGTCGCTGAAAGCGTCGGGTAGCGTGCCAGCAGAGGGGTATTTGAGGGAATGGGACATTAAGATCCAGTTCACTAGGATATGGTTGGCAGAGTAGGGGTTTAGCCTAGTTGGTTCTGATATTAGCTGAGCAAGGTTTACAGCCTCGATGTCCTGAGTGATGGCTTTGGATTGGCGGAAGCCAATTTACATTGTAGTTGCCCAGGAGCAGCAGTTCACCAGCCTGGGTGAGAGAGGTGAGGGACGCTAGGCTAAATACTATGGCAGAGGGCTGAGCTTTAGGGGAAAATAGCAAACCCCTACGAAGATGGGTTATGTAGTGAGTCTCAGAAAGTTCTGGCCTTACCCTATGTGTCGGTCTGTTGTTCCATAAAGTAAGAGGTCTTTGCCTGTCTGATTAGTTTAGTACATTGGTTTCTAGCAGCTCTGTATTCCAGATAGTGCATCTGCAAGTTGGAGGCCCTGGTCTTGAGCCAAAGGTTGTCCTTGGCCCTCATATGTGCAAGGAGAGAAAGGGTGACCCAGTCTGCCGAGGTCCCTCCCACAACACGCTTTCTAAAAGGGGCAAACATATCTGCAACTTTATCGAATGCAGCTACAAAGTAATCCAGGGCCTGATCAGTAGAGTTTGTGACATCCAGATAGCTCCAGCCAACTTGGGCCAGCTGGTGTCAGAATTTACCAGCTGCTCCCTTCCTTAGTACCCTACTATAAGCAGTTTTCAGGGGTGGCTATTTATTTTGGTGGACCATGCACATAGTATAGGAGAGTGGTCACTTAAGACATCAGGCAACACTGTGACATCCGTAAGCCTTTCTGGGTGGGTGGTAAGTGTGACGCAGACAACCCATTCTGAGTGCTATATAATATTTTTTTTTATATATAAAATGTAATAATGACTGTCTCTGCTGAAAAATCAAACGCTCTAGGAATGACCTCACTCATCCCCCCAACCCCAGGTTTCAGCTCACAGCTGCAGGCCAAGAGAACTGCTGACAGCATGCATCACACACTCAGTTTTTAGAGACAATGTGTTTACCTGGAAGAATTTAATCAAGGATCCTGTTTCTCTGAGTTAATTACAGAGCTGTTTTGTATTAACTTTGTTAAGAGGAAAAATCATAAAAAAGGTTTATGACATTGAAGAGAAAACACAGGTTATTACACAGAAGTGAGAGGTCATAAATGCTCATATGAAGCCTGTGTGAGGATGGTACAGCATGAGATCAAAGAAAGTGTAATTTGAAACTTGAGTTATGCTAAGGTTGCAGAATTAATACTTGAAATTACATCCTGTGGTTGTATAGAAATATATATTTTTTAGATATTTTGACAGAGGAGGAGCTGGATGACCTCATCCAAAAGGGGTTGGCAAGTACAGCTTGTAAAGATTATTCTTTTTCACTACAGAGACACTTTTATCTGACTCTGACCAAGATAACATCTGAGCACTGAAAACAGGTATTTAGAAAGCTAGACAAAATCTAAATATTGTTGTAGGAATTGCACTGTTTTAAACCTTGTTTTGTTTGAAGATATGCATGTCTTGAGACACGTTCTGTATTGTATGTTTGACGTATTATTATATATTTTAGTAAAAACACTAATTTTAGAGAAAACCTGGTCTGTCTTCGAATTGCTTTCTTTTGCTAAGAAATATTTATGGTTACAGCAGACAGCAGACATAAGTTTGTATGGTGGTACCAAACTGGAAAGAGAAGCATTTTAAATTTGAGGTCTTTATTAAAGTTTTAAAGGGTTAATTTCTGCACGCCTGGTTAGGTGCCTGTAGGCAAAGATATCTGGCCCCCTGAAGACAGCATGTGTATTGGGTATGCTAGCAAGAGGTTAACCATTTGAATCCATCCAGAACTGAGACCAAAGGTTGATCCGAAATCAAAAAAACAGACAAGAGGGTTACCTTGTCTGTTACACTGTTCACAAGACTGCGCTCAGAGGTTGGCACTTTGGGAGTAGAGGGCCTGACCTGTTGAGTGAATTTGTGACAGATTGGTTGGCAGTGGTGGCATTAATTTTGGTATCACAAGCTTATTGTTCTGTGTCAGCTGAGACCGTAGGGTCTCTTACAAAGAAAGAAAAAGGCAGAGTTTTATTTTAAAAAGGAAACAGAACTATATACAGTGGCGTGAAAAAGTATTTGCCCCCTTCCTGATTTTCCCTATTATTACATATTTGTCACACTGGATGTTTTCAGGTCTTTAGACAAAATATAATATTAGATAAAGGGAACCTGAGTGAACAAATAACACTTTTTTTTTACTTATTTCATTTATTTAAGAAAAAGTTAACCAACACCAACTGGCACTGTGTGAAAAGTAATTGCCCCTAGTTAAATCAACCCAATTAAAGGGATAATTAGAGTCAGCTGATTGAACACAGCCAGGCTTGATTACAGCCAGCCCTGCTCAATATAAACCTCACTTATTTTGACCCTTACCATCAGAGTCCGCATTGCCAGCACAAAGATTCACAAGCACATTATGCCATGATCAATGGAAGTTCCTGAAAAGATCAGAAAAAAATGTTGCTATATCAGTCTGGAAAGGGTTACAAAGCTATTTCTAAGGCTCTGGGACTCCATCGAACCACAGTGAGAGCCATAATCTCCAAATGGAGAACACTTGGAACAGTAGTGAATCTTCCCAGGAGGGCGGCCTGCCAAAATTACTCCAAGGGCGCAGCTAAAATCACCCAGGAAGTCTCAAAGGATCCTAAACAACATCCAAAGAACTGCAGGCTTCTCTTGCCTCAGCTAAGGTCAGTGTTCATGACTTCACAATCAGAAAGAGACTGGCAAAAATGGGTTTATGAGAGTAGCAAGGCGGAAACCATCATAACCAAGAAGAACATAAACGCCGCTCTCATTTGCCAAGAAGCACCTGGATGATCCACAAGCCTTTTGGGAAAATGTTCTATGGACAGATGAGTCCAAAGTGGAACTTTGGGCGACATGGATCCCATAATGTCTCGCGTAAAGCAAACACAGCATTCCACAGTAAAACACCATACCAACAGTCAAACATGGTGGTGGTAGTGTGATGGTGTGAGGATGCTTATGCTCAAGGACCTGGATGACTTGCTATAATTAAAGGAACCATGAATTCGCTCTGTACCAGAAAATTCTTAAGGAGAATGTCCAGTCATCCTTCCATCAGCTGAAGCTGAAGCGAGTGTCATGCAGTAAGACAATGATCCAAAACACAAAAGCAAGTCCACATCAGAATGGCTAAAAAGAAGTAAAATTAAAGTTTTGGAGTGGCCTAGTCAAAGTCCAGACTTAAACCCAATAGAGATGCTGTGGCAGGACCTGAAACAAGCAGTTCATGCTGAAAACCTACCAAATGTTACTGAATTAAAGCAGTTCTATGAGGAAAAGTGGGTTAAAATTCTCCACAGCGATGTGAAAGACTGATATTGAATTATAGGAAGTGTTTGGTTGCAGTCATTGCAGCTAAATGTACGTAACAGTTATTAAGTGTAAGGGCAATTACTTTTTCACACAGTGCCAGTTGGTGTTGATTAACTTTTTTTCATTAAATAAGTGAAATTAAAAAAAAAACAAGTGTTATTTGTTCACTCAGGTTCCCTTTATCTAATATTACATTTTCTCTAAAGACCTGAAAACATCCAGTGTGACAAATATGCAATAATAGAGAAAATCAGGAAGGGGGCAAATACTTTTTCACGCCACTGTATCACTTGGCTTACAGTCGAGTTCCTACCCATTTTATTTTTTTTCTAAAGTGCAAAGTCAGAGTAGCAGTGGTTAGGAAAGATGACGTCCTACTACAGTAGGCACACTGTAGAACAGTTAAAACGGTTGTGTGAGGACAGAGGAGTCCTGCTCAAGGTGAAAGCCAGTAAGCAGAATCTCATAGAGGCCCTGATGGTAGCAGATACCCAGTGCAGGGAGTCACAGACCATGACTGAAAGGGACCAGACCTCAAGTGTGGCAGAACTAGTGGCCAGTGAGGGGTCCCGAGCCGATGAGGCAGACAGCAGGGCCACTGTCAGTGAAGGGCCACAGCAGCAGGGGAAGGTCACCAGTATCCTGAATCCAGAGGTACTGAAGCTGCAAACTGAGTTGCGGAGGATAGAACTGGAGGCAGAGCAACAACAGAGGGAGGCAGACCATGAGGATCGTGAGCACCAGCGAGAGGCAGAGGAGAGGAGAGAGCGAGAATGCAGAGCGGCAGAGGAGAGGAGAGAGGAGCGCCAGTGGCAGCATGAACTGGAGAAGCTACGACTCCAACCAGTGGCACTAGGGCAGGTAAGTGGCTTGGGTTTAACTGGGACTGCAGGACTGGGTTACGAATTGAACTCTAAATTAATAGCTGACTTTAAGGACGGAGAAGATATGGATTTTTTTTAAATTGTTTTGAAAAAGTTTGTATTCAGGCTAAAATTCCTAGAGAGTCCTGGAGCTTCCAGCTATTCCCGCTACTTACCGGAAAAGCTCGGGATGCATTGGGTCAAATGAACAATGAAGATAGTGATGATTACAGTAAGTTAAAAGCTGCAATACTAAAAATATTTGAATTAACTGCTGAATCATACAGAGCTAAATTCCGTAAGCTCAGGAGAAGCCCTGATATGAGCTATGAGGAGCTAGCCACGAAACAACATCAGTTTTTAAAATGTTGGTGGGAAGGAATCGAGGCAAACACTGTTGATAAAATTGAAAATGTTATTTTATTAGAAAAGTTTTATTGGGCATGCCCAGAAGAGCTAAAAACCTGGCTAGAGGACCGAGATCCAAAAACAGTGCAAGAGGCTGCTGAACTCTCAGACCGATATGCCAAGAGCAGACCTGCTCTGAGAATGAATGGGGTGGGCGTGGCAGCACAGAAAGGGAAGGGAGCGCCTTCAGGGCAGCTAAAACCCTCACTGCCTCCACTGAAACCAGTTAGCCCCAGGTTTCCAAGAAAAGATTTCTCTGAAGTAAGAAATGCTTGTTGGTTATGTAAAGAAACTGGGCACATTGCCAGACAGTGTCCAAGAAGGGCAAGCAATAATACGCAAAGTAGTACCAGAAAAGAAGTGGGTTGTTTGTGTGTTCCTGAGAGCATGCCAGCAAGTGCAAGCAAGTTAGGTCTTTATTAAAGTTTTAAAGGGTTCATTTCTGCACGCCTGGTTAGATGCCCTTAGGCAAAGATATCTGGCCCCCTGAAGACAGATATATCTAAGCCTGTGTATTGGGTATGCTAGCAAGAGGTTAACAGCTTGAACCCCTCCAGAACTGAGACCAAAGGTTGATCTGAACTCACAAAAACAGACAAGAGGGTTACCTTGTCTGTTACACTGTTCACAAGACTGCGCTCAGAGGTTGGCACTTTGGGAGTAGAGGGCCTGACCTGCTGACTGAATTTGTGACAGTAAGGACCCAGAGGGTGCTAGTGCCAGTTTTGCAGTTGGTCCTTGTATTATCCTTCACCACCTGGGTAAGGTATAGGTTACTAATAAGGTCTTTGGTGTTTGTGCCTGATTTAGCGGTCCAGTTCATATTGAAGTCCCCTACCACCAGGGTCCCACGTCCCTGGCTTGTTTATAGCGGCTAATGAACTGTCTACTCTGGAGGGTTGATTGCTGGAGGGGATATATATTGTCATAATAGTCAGGTGCTTTCTATCATTGCCTAGTAAGAGGCATACTGTAAGGCTTTCACAGTCCTTATTGGGATTATCAAGTGAGATTTTGTGCCCTTATATTATGTTCCAAACATATATGAGGCAGCCTTCCCCCTCTTACCATTACAGTCTTGTCTGTGGTGGTTATACAGTGCCTTCAGAAAGTATTCACTCCCCTTGGATTTTGTCACATTTTGTGATGTTGCAAACTCAAATTAAAATGCATTTGTATGGGATTTTTTTGTCACGTATCTACACAAATTATTCTATAATGTCAAAGTGGAATGAAACTTCTGGAATTTTTTGTACATGTAATTTAAAATAAAAACCTGAAATGTCTTGATTTGATAAGTATTCACCCCCTTTGCTATGAAACTCCAAATTGAGCACAAGTGCATCCAATTTCCTTGTGAGATCACTCTAAAACTTGAATGGAGTCCACCTGTGGTCAGTTCAAATGGTTGACATGATTTCAGAGGAAATACACCTGTCTATATAAGGTCCCACTGTTGACAGTGCATGTCAGAGCAGAAACTCTACCATGAAGACCAAGGAGCTGTCCGTAGAACTCCATGATAGAATTGTGAGGAGGCATAGGCCTGGGGAAGGGTATAAAAACATTTCTAGGGTGTTGAAAGTTCCCAGGAGCACAGTCAAGTCCATCAT
The DNA here is from genome assembly GCA_016271365.2 of Neoceratodus forsteri. Taxonomy (NCBI): domain Eukaryota; kingdom Metazoa; phylum Chordata; order Ceratodontiformes; family Ceratodontidae; genus Neoceratodus; species Neoceratodus forsteri. The sequence continues at coordinate 944,125,853 of CM057451.1, read as the reverse complement.
TAGGAAATGGAAAGATTACGGAACCACCCAGACTCTTCCTAGAGCAGGCCGCCTCCCAAACTGAGCAACGGCAAGAAGGACCTGGTCAGGGAAGTGACCAAGAACCCAATGACCACCCTGACAGAACTACAGAGTTCCATGGCTGAGATGGGAGAACCTGTCCAGAGGACAACAATCTCTGCAGCACTTCACAGATGTAGCTCTATGGGAGAGAGTGGCTAGATGGAAGCCACTCCTGAGAAAAAGGCCACAATAGCATGCCTGAAGTTTGCAAGAAGGCACGGCAGACTCTGAGACCATGTGGCAAAAGATTCTCTGGTCTGATGAAACAAAATTGAACTCTTTGGCCTGAATGCAAAGTGCTATGCCTGGCGCAAACCGAACACAGCTCATCACCCGTGTAACACCATCCCTACCATGAAGCATGGTGGTGGCAGCGCCATGTTATGGGGATGCTTTTCAGCAGCAGGGACTGGGGCACTTGTCAGGATAGAGGAACAATGAATGGAGCCAAACACAGGCACATCCTTGAGGAGAACCTGCATCAGTCTGCAATAGACCTTGGACTGGGGTGAAGATTTACGTCCCAACAGGACAACGACCCCAAGCATACAGCCAAAGCAACACTGGAGTGGCTTCAGAACAAGAAGGTGAATGTCCTTGAGTGGCCCAGCCAAAGCCCAGACTTGAATCCCATTGAGAATCTGTGGAAAGACTTAAAGATTGCAGTTCACCGACGCTCCCCATCCAACTTGACAGAGCTTGAGCAAATCTGCAAGGAAGAATGGGCGAAAATCCCCAAATCCAGATGTGCAAAGCTGACACAGACATACCCAAGAAAACTCAAAGTCTGTAATTGCTGCCAGGCCTTGCCAAAGTATTGATTCGGGGAGAATACTTATGTAAACAAGATATTTCAGTTTTTAATGTTTCATAAATTTTTGTTACACAATAAAACTATTTTTGCCCCTTTAAATTGTTGCGTATGCTGTGTGAATCAAGGGGGAAAGAAATCATTTCAATGCATTAAAAATTCTGGTAGTAACACAACAAAATGTGACAAAATCTAAGGGGGTGAATACTTTCTGAAGGCACTGTATCTGTGCAGCATGATGGGCTTATCGGGGGTATTTGGTGTCAGCCAGGTCTCGGTTAGGGAGATTATGTCTGGCTGGACTTGTTTCACCCATGCCTCAAACTACGCAATTTTGGAGGAGTAGGCTCCCTATGTTTAGTGATGCAATTTTTTGGGTAATTGGAGGGGGTGGTTGTGTTGGGGAGTGGTCCATGGTGGTGGTGGTGGTGGGGGGTCCTGGGTGTGGGTGTATGTTTCCAGACAGTAGCAAGAGCATCAGTAGCAGTTCCCGTATCAGATCAGGGTAATAGTATTGCATCCCAGCTTTCTTGTGATATGGCCTGGTGGCCCATCTGGGAGGTTGTTTCAGGCTACATGTGGTCAGAAGGTAGGTGAGGTTGCCATACCGAGAGTAGTTGTATTTAGGGGAAGGGCAATACTTGGGTGGTGTTGGGCACTGGTCGAATATGGGGGGGGGGGGCCTATCAACCCCTGTGTCCCATGAGGGCAGGCTTATCTGTGGGCTGAAGTCCGAGTCAAGGGATATATTTGCATGCCTTAACTTAGGAGATGATTGCATCACGAATAGTGAGAGGAAGGTTATTAAGCTTAGGGTCCAGGCTGGGGACTGTGCCTTCCACTTTGTGAGTACCATACTGGCCACTAGCTGTTAGGAAGCATCTGTTATTTCACTATAAGCTCCTGAGGCTAGTTGGGTAGCATGAGGGTAACTGGGGGGTCCTATTAGTATTTCTCACTTCTTTCACCTGTGGTCCTCATTTGGTTAGAGGGTTGTGGATGCAATAGTCTGATATAGATGCTAGCCTAGGTCACCTTTGGTTGTCCAGCTGTGGAGGAACAGGATACTAAAATGGTACATTTTATCACACCTTGTTCTCGCATCCCTTTTCTATTTTTATATTCAGTTTTTTATATCCTTTTTATTATGTACCACTGTCATGCAATTACTAATTTTTTTTCTAAATCCCCCAAGTCAGTTTCCAAAACCCAAGACGGGGCAGAACAAGTGGTAGTGCATATACAGAGTTTAATATGTTTTTACAGTTGGTTTCTTTATTCACACAACAAGTGATCTGAGGTAAACGTTTGCAGTGTTGAAAAGCAGTCTTAGCTGGCTCACTGGTACAGTGGTAGTGGTACAATCCACAATGTTGGTGACCGGGTTTGCTTCATTGTGGGTGGGCGGGGTGGATGGTACATCCCAGAGTACACCCTCCTCTGAGGAGGAGGGAGTACAGTGAGCTCCGCTGCAGTACCACTACCTGGGTGACCATGGATGGTAATGCAGGCAGGAGCAGCTAAGTGGCAAACACTCCCAGACGGAAGACGTCATCACTCCTGCATGAATGCATCAAGCCATTAACTCCATGGAGCATCTAGGGGAACAGGAGAGAAAACAAAGGAAATGAGCACTAGCTGGTGTAGGATGATGACGGCCCCTTGCAGATACCCCACTGTCGACTGAGCACAGGACCTACCAAACCAACCATGACATCCAGAGAGGACTTCTTGTACACCCCAATGGCCCTGCTACAGGGGGCAAGCTGTAGAAGAATATGTGGGCCCACGGATAAAATCCAGAGATGGAGGTTGATGGGCTTGGGGAGCCATAGACAGAAGGGGACCAGCCTAATGAGAAGGGGCCAAACAAAAAAAGCACATATGGTATCAAGACTCCAAAATGATACGCGAATCTGCTAGAATGTACAGGATGTTCAGATTTGGACTGCCAACAGCCTGATGTCTGTGCCGTTGTGCGTTTGCATTTCAGCAAAGATAACTCACCAGACGTGTGTGCCAGCATGCAGAGCCTGGGCTGCTACAGGGTCCCAGAAGTCTAAACCCTGGAGGACAGGAAATGAACCTCACGGCGCTCTGGTGGATTTCCAGATTACGAAGCACCAGATGGAGGTGGGGCTGACTGCTCCTGCAAAGGAAAGAAAAAAGTACAAAATGGTGAGCAATCCTGAGTGTCCTAATTACTACTAATTACCATGTTCATGCACCTATTGCTGTCATTTTGTTATTACTGTTTCACTCCTTACTGTATTCCCATCACTGGGCTAAACCTGAAAATGAGCCCTGGTTCAGTGTACCTATCCCGGTCACCAAATTGTAAATAACTGAATGAATAAATAAACAAATACTACAGGCCTGCACTTTCTATCACTGGCCCTTGCCCCACACTGGGGAGGTGTTTCGGAGCTCCAGACATGGAGGTTTATGGCCTTAGGGACCGTAGGCAGAAGGGGGCCAGCCAGGTGAGATGGGGGCCTGAACTTTCTGTCACTGGCCCTTGCCCCATACTGCGGAGGCACTTTGGAACTCCAGAGATGAAGGTTGATGTGCTTGGTGGAAGGGGACCAGCTGAGCGAGGTGGGAGCAAAAAAAAAGAAAAGAAAAACAAACACACGGTTTTAAGACTCCAAAATAATATGAAACCGAAATCTGCCAGAATATACAGGGTGTTTGGATCTGGACTGCCAAACAGCCTGGTATCTCTGCCACTGTGTGCTTGCATTTCAGCAAAGACACTCACAGATGTGTGTGCTAGCATGCAGAGCCTGGGCTGCTACAGGGTCCCAGAAGTCTAAATCCTGGAGGAGAGAAATCGGACCTCACGGTGCTCTGGTGGATTTTCAGATTACGAAACACCAGGTGCAGGTGGGACTGACTGCTCCTGCAGAGGAAAGAAAAAAGTACTAAATGGTGAGCAATCCTGAGTGACCCAATCACTACTAAGTACCATGTTTATGCACCTATTGCTGTCATTTTGTTATTACTGTTTCACTCCCTACTGTATTCCCTTCCCTGGGACTCACCTGGAAATGAGCCCCAGCTCAGGGTGCCTATACTGTTCACCAAACTTTAAATAAACAAATATTACAGGCCTGAACTTTCTATCACTGGCCTTTGCCCCACACCAGGGAGGTGTAGAGGAGCAGTACTGACCTTAGCAAAGTATGAGCTGCGCAGCCACACAAGCACTTGGGAGCAGAACGTGGAGGAGTTTCAGCTGGTTTGTTGACCTCATGTTAACCTGGTTCTCTACACTAGGAGAGAACTAAAGACAGCTACAGCCACAATAGCCAACAGTTTCTGTAAATGGCTAACAAAAGATTTATTTATTTAGCTTTTGTTAACCGGGTAAGTGCACTAGCCATAAAATGACTATTTTCAGGCACGACCCGGGAGAGTACAGACATGCAGAAACTTGACAGGATAACAAATTATAAGTGCTTTACATACAATGAGTTAAAGAGGATACAATATATCAGAACATACAAAGTAAAGCGCTTTACCTGCAGTGAATTAAAGTGGATTCAGTATATCAGAGACATACAGAGTAGACCATTCATAAGTTCATAGGTGCCTACCTATGCAATGAATGGAGGACCTTGGACAATAAATTATCAGGTGACATATCATATGAACAGAACAAGGTACACAAAAACAAAAACAGGTAATACAAAAGGAAGAAATAACCATTGAGAGCAGAGGGTGTCATTAAGGTAAAGGTCGGTAAGTGAGGAAGAGGGGAGCAAGTCATGAAATTAGATTATATGAGTGTATGTAAGTGTAAGGGAGATGCTTGCAGTGCAAGATTGTATATGGGCAAGGAAGGGGAGCTGGGACAGGCTGAGGCAATAAGAGGGTTATATAGAGGTGAGGAAATACTACTGTATGACCCGAGACATCAGTCATTAGGTAGGGTGAAAGCAGGAACAGATATCAGCAAACAGCAGATTCGAGCGCAGTTTTCTCTTAAAGCATGTGTGGGAGCTAGAAAGTCAAATGTCAAAGGGAAGGGAATTCCACAGCTGTGGAGCCGCATGCTCAAATGCAACAGTTCCTTTCCTAGTGCGGCACCTTGGCAAATTCAGAAAGAATTTATCAGCTGATCGTAGACCATGGAGTGTGTCCTGAGGAAAAAGCATAGCTGCAAGACACCTAGGGGTTTGATTTTGAATTATCAAATCAATAAGACAGCCAAGGTAGTATTTCCTACTAGCTAACGGAGAGAGCCAACCAAGATCATTATAAAGTTGATGGTGGTGTTTAAGCCGAGGAGCAGAAGAGGCATAGAGACATATGTTGTTATATGTAATATCCCATCTGAGTAGGTCAGTTTTATGAGCAGCCCCATAGGTTAGGGCGGGGAGCAGAATCCCCCTCGCAATGGCCATTTTAGCCGATGGCATGAGTATATAACTAGTCTTATATGCAACACCCAGTTTGGAGTTGACAGCTCTACAAACAGACTGTACATGAAGATTAAGATCAAGAGATTGATCTAGCAGGATGCCCAGGTTCTTGAAAGAGGTCACACATTCCAGTAATTGACCTTCTAAGTCCTGCATAATGCTGCTTGTTGCAAGCCGGAGCTTTAGGCCGATCCAAGCAGCATGGCTTTAGTTTTGCTAGTGTTGACTGCCAGTTTGTGGTCGTAAAACCAGTTTTGGATATTGTTAAAGTGAGTGGAAAGGGTTGTGTTGATAGTGTCTATATTAGCAGGACTTGTATAGATGACAAGATCATCAGCATATAGAATATCAAAGCAGGATTTTAGAGCAGCTGCAATGTTATTTATATAAAGAGAGAATAGGAGGGGCCCTAGGATGGAGCCCTGAGGTACACCAATGTTAATGGTGGTACTGTTTGATAGAGAGGAATTACATTTCACCACTTGAGTTCTATTTGTCAGGTAGCTTTCATACCAGTCAACAACAGAGGAGGAGAAATGCAGGTGTCGAAGCGAGGAGAGAAGCAAAGTGTGATCAACAAGGTCAAAAGTCTTTGTGAGGTCAATAAAGACAGCCCCAGTCAGATTGCCAGTATCCATTTTTGAAAGAGTGTCCGTGGTGAATTTAAGGAGTGCAGCCATTGTGCTATGTCCTTTTCTGAAGCCATGTTGGGTATCCGAGAGCAGGCTGTGCTTAAGTAGATAGTCAGTTGTCTGAGTTCTGACAATTTTCTCCAGGATTTTGCTCAGTACCGAGAGTATAGCAACTGATCTGTAGTTCATGACAACCTTAGGATCCCCTTTTTAAGTACAGACGTGATCCGAACAGCTTTCCAGAGGTCAGGGACCACTCCACCTGAAAGTGATAACGTATAAATTTTGGCCAGTGGTAATACAATAAGGGGAGCTGCAAGTTTCAAGAGGTGGGGTTCCAGGGAGTCTGAGCCAGAGCTGGTATGATCAGAGATGGAGCTTCAGGACTTCCTTTCTAGACACAGCCTTAAAATAGAATGGAGGAGTATAAGGAGGCACAGGGGACAACACTTCCAGCTTATCCAGACAGATTCCTGATGAGGAGTGGGAGGATACTGCAGTGGGATCGAAGGAAGAGGTATATTGGGAGAGATCAGAGAAATACAGGTTGAAAGAATTAGCTATGGTTTGAGTCATTGCAATGCACATCATTTATCAGCATATCACCAGGGTAGTTGACTGTGAGGATCCTAGGAAGGATTTGATGTGTGACCAGAATTTTCTGGGATCATTGGCAAGCTAATCAGTCAGTAGGTCTTACAGTACTTGCTCTTAGCAGCTCTGACTTGTCTTTTACATAAATTCCGTAGTGTACGGTAAGCGTTGAAATCTGTTTGCTGGCCTGATGTTTTGTAGCGCTTCCAGAGTTTATTTCTAAGGCGCAAGCTTTTGAGCAAGTCTTTGTTTAGCCATCTTGTTTGTTTACCCCTCACTCTCCGGGTGATCTTTGGGGCATGTTTACATTAAACCATAAGGAATTTAGTGATGAAGAGTTTAAGAGCATTCTGAGAACAGTGTGATAGATAGATCTCCGACCAATCAAATCTGGAGATGTCATACAGAAACACCTCTTGGTCTAGGTGAGCAAAGTTTGTGAGAGTGATGAGACGTGGTGGAGGAGATGGAGGTGCCCCCAAGGACAGGATGCAGAAAGTAGGAGAGTGGTCAGTTAAAGCATCAGCAAGCATACCAGTGGCTGAGATGTGTTCGATCCGGTTTACCAGCACCCAATCCAATAGTGTGCCTAGTGGTGATGAAGACAGACTTCTAGTTGGCACTGTCACCATCTGATGCAAGTTGTAGCTATGAGTCAGAGACTGAAGAGAACCGAGAGCTGCCCCAAACCAGTTTAAATTTAGGTCCCCTAAGATGACAACCTCATTATGATTAAAATTCTGAGAGGTATTTTCCAACAGGTACTCTAGACCCACAATCCCTCCCGCTGGGGGGTTATATGCACAGATAACATGCAGTTTCTTGGCTCCCAATGCAAGGATAGCATGCAAGTATTCACATACTGATTGAGCATCCAGGATAGCGAGAAGAGAGACAGATTATTTTTGTAGTACAGAGCAACTCCACCACCACGTTTGTTCGATATCCTATCCCTTCGAATAATAGAGTAATTTGTCAGGAGCAGAGGGAGTCAAAATCGATGGTTTTTAGCCAGGTCTCAGTGAGGACAGAGGATATCAGATTGTACAGTTTGACCAATGACTCTAGTTCCACAAGTGACACATCAAACTTTATATGCAGGTGTGCAATTAACAACGCATGTTTGGACATACTGTGTATGTCATCTGCTGAGAAGTAAGCATCTAGTGGCCCAGGATTTGTCTCTATATCCTCAGATAGCAGAATGGCAATGATGACAAGGAACCACAGCCCCACATTTAGAAAAGGATGGGATAATGCAGACTTACTGTGTCTCAGTCTGTCAGACTGTAATTTTGTAAACTGATGTATAGCAATCCTATGCGTATATGTTCTTTTATGATACTTTGTATATGTTGTCTTTTTATGTCAAGCCACTTGGCTATTATTATGATCTAGGGCCTCCTTGTGAATGAGCTTGCTCAACGGAGTTTTCCTGCAATAAACTTGAACTTGAACTTGTTCTGTAGTTTCCTAAACATATAGAGAGAGAACGGTAGGGACAGCCGTTTTGGTAGAGAAGAAGATTAGTTTGTAGTAACCTTGTATTATAAACAATAAGGTTGGAGAAAGTAAAATCATAGTGCTCGGTCCTAGATTTATTTGAGCCATCCTCATTCCATAAGGATAGTGTAATTCTGTCAAGGCAAAGTAGGACAAGGAAAGTTAGAAGGGCAACCCCCAGACAGATACAATGTTGCTACTAAACCTAGAAACATAGAAAATGACAACAGAAAAACACCCACGATCCATACAGTCTGCCTAGTTTTCCTACCTATTCCCCACTAACCTACCTTTGATTAGGGTTTTATCCCTGAAATTCCCCAGCTGACCCCCCCAACCTAGTTCCTCACTCCTTACCCCACCTTTCAGTGTCATAAGGCCTCTAAATCTGCTCCACCCGGCCTTGAACCTATTTACAGACTCAGCTTCCACCACCTCTTTCTAATGAAAAATATATATCTCGCATATGCAATGGCCTGACTCAAAATATGCAATTTATCTTCACGTGTTAAGCAGCAGGACTGTAACTCATGAGTGACAAAGTCATGAGTCCTGACAAATGCCCACAGCTGCACCATTCTTTTTGCATCCATTCCAAGCCTCAGCTACCTCTGTCTACCCTGCCCCCTCTGGTACCCACTTTCCCTAAAAGTGATGTACTTCAGCTGCTTAACAATGTATGTACACCATTTCTGCATTGTTACTCAACTCTGTGTAATGTTTGTATTGTACCTCAATTGACGTAGAACCTTTGTAAAAGAGCCTTGGCTCAAAGGTACTTGTAATTCTACACTCTAAATAAATAAAAAAATTAGTGTGTTATGAAAGTCCTGCCTCCCTCTCAAGTGTTGATAAACTGGTGGGCTGGCAGTATAGCCTAGAGGTTAGAGTAACAAGCTGTGGATGAGCTTGGTACATCCAGCAGACCTGGGTTTGATTCCTGCAACCTCCACTTGCATACTATGTGACTCTGATCATGTCACTTAACCTCCCCAGTGCTCCTGGGTTGCCCCTGAAAACAGGCACTTGTGCCCAGTGGGCCTTACCTGGTTACCAAAAGAATAAAAAAATAAACTGCACAGAATCAAGCCCTTTCATATTTGATTTGTACATCGTCAGTTTATTAATTATAACTGTTAAATATGAAGTTTGTGTGATGATTTAACTGTTTCTCATTGATTTCAACAGCTGGCTTCTGTGCACAGGGGTATTGTGATGTCATCGGCAATGTAAAAAGCTGCTCATTTATTGGTTCAGTATTCTGCTGTGATGTATCTAGCCTTCAAAATATCAACTGTGACCTATCTAACCTTCAAGATATCACGGTATCTTGAGGTTAGGTACAAAGCTATCACTTATTATCTTTCCATTTTTATTTCCACTGGTGTTGCATAAACTGCAGTTGACTGTATTTATATCATAAGTGCTGCAATCTGCGTATGTATGTTGTTGCTAAACCTCTGTATCTTCCTAGTGTCCACCTAGCTATGTCTCGGTCCAATTTTCTAAAGACTGTATCGCTGGTCCTCATCCTTTACAGACGACTTGTCATTCAGGGAGAGGGCAAAAACGACACAAAGCTGTTTTACCAAATCAGAAGACAGGAGGTGAGAAAAAGAGGGCTGAGCTTTTTCTTCTTGGGGTACCCCCCCCCCACATACACACATATGGCACCCCAGCATGAAGTTTGGGTGGGGAGGGGTAGAGGGACAAGCACTGGTGCTAAGGTTTGCTCCAAGGGAGGGGTAGATAAGAAAATCGAAAACAGACTTAAATAGTTGTGTTTGCTGTCCCCCTTCATTTTTTTTTACTTTCCTAGGCCCTCGCTCAAGATGTGCTCTGCAACCCCCTCAAGATGTCCATGGTAGTGGCCCCATCCTATTAAACAACGCACACACACAAAATTAGGGATAAAGTGGTAAATAAAAAATGGGTATACCCTACCTATACTATATGTGGAGAACCAAGCAAAAAGTTGAAATACTGGTGCCCACCTCTAAATAAAAAAGGGTATACTCAGTATACCCCACTATACCCTCTGCTATAGCTGTGCAGAAAAATCTCACCAGACTTACACTGCCAAACTATGTTAACTGTTGCTCATTTCTCAGGGATTCCAAAGCCCACTGAACTGACACACAACGGCTTACAACCAATTCATAACTTTTGGAGTACCATCATTCTCCCAAATCATGTGTATGTATGTGTGGGTGTTTAATCCACACAGAACAATAGCTGGTTCAATGATACATACTTCCTCAGTAGGAATCTATTGTAACAGCTGTTTCCTCCCACAGTTCCTGGTGGTCAGGAAACAGAGCCAAAATAACAAAACAAGAGTTTCCCAGAGCCAAGGCCACCCCCCAGACCCCAGGTCTCAGGCTGCTTATGGCAAACTAACAAACAAGTTTCCACATGCTTTGGAGAACAAGATGGTAGTTTCAAGTGAAATTGGGGAAATTATTCTGACCCACCTTCACGAGCTGCAATTACCATGAGTTCTTCACACACGCCCATGTCTATGTCTAATGAATCATATGTCATGGTTAGGAAAAAATACATGTAGAAAACTGAGTGCAGAAGATTAGTGCAATACAGTAGATAATCAGTAGAATCCAGTCCAGGTTTAACAACAGCATTATGTATTGTGTATCCTATTTCTAAGTGATAGTTCCAGTCCATGTTTCACATATGTTTTTACGAAATGATTACTGTGCTCCTCATTTTCAAACTTGAGGTGATTACACCAAATTTGGATGTGTGGGAAGAGCTATATATGATCATTAAAAATATTTAAAAATGTCTACAGCATCCCTTTATATAGATTTATTTCTATTCTTTATTTCTGGTTCGGTTTTCACATTTTGCATCTTTGCCTTTTCAACTTCCTTTCCCTTACTTCATGTTTTCTTCAGCCTCTCCAGCTTTCCATCATTCCAGTTGTTCCCTTCAAGTGACAGGTTGGTTCAACCTGGACAGTTCTGAACCAACCCGACTTCCTCATCCTAACCAAAACCTGTCTCTCTGCCTGCTTTCCCTCCTCGACCACAGACATCCCTGGATACACATCCCACAGATGAGACCACTCCAAGAGGGGGGGAGGAGTACTCATCTACTCTGCATGCTCCCACAGCTTCTCTGTAACTTACAATGAACTCCCCCAAAATCGCACAGACTCATCTCAGGTGTCCTCTCTCGCTCACACTCCATCCCATTGCGGATAACAAGTGTCTGTTGTGCCCCAGGAAAACATTCCGATGTGGTGCTGGACAGACTCCATAAAGTGCTGTACCTCCTATCCAAAGGTGAACATATTGTGCTTGCTGACTTCAATACCAGCTGGGCAGTCGGAACCAAGCTCCCGTCGTCCCCTCAACCTCCACTCCAAAATCAAAGCCCTGAACCTGCGCCAACTGATTTCATCATCCAGCTTTTTCAACCCCAACTCCACCAATCACAGCACGATTGACTGGGTGTTGGTAACTCATCTGCAGAGAATCCTGACCTCTGGCACTCAGCCAGATATTTTCAGTGATCACTGCATGACTTAGGGTGTGTGTAAAATTAAACCCACAAAAGACCTGCCCCATATAACCTTTGCCAGATCCTTCAAAACCTTCTATCCAGACAGATTCATACAGGATCTTGTAGCAGGTAACTGGGTCCCAGTCCTATCAATCTTTAACCCGGAAAAGGCACTGGCACACTTCTCCACAACCTTCCTCAGCATTTGCAACAAACATGCCCCAATCAAGCGGTCAAGAGACAGGGGTCACCATTTCCCCTGGGTTACCCCTGACCTAACTGAACTCTTCCAGTGAAGGGACTTGGCTTGGGCCAGATACAGATCTAGTGGGCTAACCCAGGACAGGCAATTACTGCACCAGGAGTATATGACTAGCCAAGGCCATTACTTTCAGAACAAACTATCTTTCAATGCTCTTAACCCTCCAAAATTCTGGAAGGCAGTTAATACCCTAGTCAACTCTACCAGAGGGGCTCAATCCACACCCAGCTCCTCCTTAACCACAGACGCTCTCAACAAATTATTCACTGAATAGGGCTCGCATTCCCAACTGTCCCCACTCCCCACAGTCCAACCCAACCACAAGTGCAGCTTCCACCTAAAGGTGATCTCAGTTGACACCATCCACAAAGAATCATCGGGGCTAAATGCTGCATCCAGCTGTGGATCTGATAGCATCATGCCAAAAAATTCTCAAAAGTGGCACCCCGGTAATAGCTGTCCCTGTTGCTTACTTTTTCTATCAGTCCCCTTGCACTGGTTCCTTCCCACACACCCGGAAGCACGCACTGGTTGTACCAATCCACACTGGTGGCCCAGTTGACTCTCCCTCCAACTACTGCCCAATTTCACTTTTACCCATCTTCTCCAAAACCCTTGAGCGGTTTCTCACCAGGCAGCTATCCAACCTTTATGCTCAATCCAACTTCCTGACATTGTACTAATCAGGCTTTCACCCTAAACACTCAACCTCCACCTACCTGCTCAGGGTTTCCAACCACATACTCTCCAATTTGGATAAGGGCTTGGATACAGATGCCATATTTATAGACCTAGCAAAGGCCTTTGACATCGTGGACCACCCTCTGCTCCTGCATAAACTAGCAGACTCTGGTGTCTCCCCAACAGCACTGGCATGGTTCCAATCCTACCTTTCCCACCACAACAATCCATTAAGCTAGGTCCAAACTCTTCCCCTGCCCCACCTGACTCCCTAAGGGTTCCCCAAGGTTTGGTCCTGGGTCCCCTGCTCTTAACAACCTTCATTAATGACCTCCCCTTGTCTAGTTCAGCCAGCTTGACACACATGTGTGCAGGCAATACCATAATCTACTCATTAGGTATGACTGCCCCCTCAATTGAGAAAATCCCTCCAACAGGAATTCACAGTAAATCCAGAAAGAGTTCCTAGACAATCACCTGGTCATGAACCAAAAGAAGAGGGTGTCCATGTTGTTCATCTCCAACCAGTGGATCAATTCCTCCTTCCCCTCTCTAATCATACACTCCCTGGATGGGACCTGCCTAGACTTGGTCACCAATTGGACCTACACCTGGATCACTCCAAGCATTATCTCCCAGATCGTAGCCAAGTCTCTTACTATGCTAGGCACCTTTGCAGAGTAAGGAGCTGTATCCAACTAAAAATAACAAAACAGGCGGTGGAACAATCAAACCTTCCCTTTCTGGACTATGGGGACGTAGTACAGGCAGGAGCTAACTCCACCTCCCTAAACAAAATTGCCACCCTGTTCAACACATTGTGTCGACTTGTACTGCCCCCCTCCCCCCTGGTACACATCACTGTACTATGTACAATGAGTTGAGCTAGGACCCCCTATGTGAGACAAATGATCCTCACTGATCTCATGGGAGCAAATTACTGGATTGGCAAACTACCTAAATGCTTAGCTGACCTACTGTCTCCCTCAGCTAACCCTACTTACTAACTCAGATCTGATGCTAGCTGCCATCTCCATGCCACTCGATACAAGTGTAGCCTAGGCTAAGCCTCCATTAGCTACATGCTCCCCAATATCTGGAACACTCTACCCTGCAATGTTACTGCCCCTCCCTCCTTCAAATCAAGCAAGATCCTGATAAATACCTACTTCAAAGCCCCATCAACCTGCTCTTGCTGCCAGGCTCTCCCCATGCCCCACTCATGGTGGTGGCCTTCTGGCCTGGATCGCAACCTGCAACTACTGTAGACCCTGGAGGCTAACAAGCTGATTCTTTTCATTTAGAGCCCTGCCATAGTACTCCAGTACTACTTGTACCACTCAGCTCTGCACCCTCTCTGAGGTACTGCAGTGGCTTTAGACTCGATGTCTACTTGGGTTTGAACCATTTGTTTCTTAATGTACGTTGTAACTGTATGCACCCTATATTGTGCCCTTTAGTGACTTTCACTTTGTGTTTGGCAATGGGAACTGTATGTCTGTGTACTGCATGTACCTTGTAGTTTTACCCTTCTTTCCCAAATCCCCCTCGCCCTAGGTCACAACTGGAAATGAACCCTAGGATCTCTGAGCTAATATCTGTTAAAATATGTTTTATATAAATAAATGTAATTCTTTCTCTTCCCCTTCATCTCTTAGTGTTTTGGTACACAGAGTTGGACACCCCTTATGCGCACATGTGCGCGCGCGTGCACACACACACACACACACACACGTAAGGCATCTTTCTCTCCCCTCCCACGCCTGGACTGTAGAGCATTTGGGGATATAGCACTGCCTGTCCCAGACCCCCCCCCCATTCCAAACACCCACACCAGGGCACTAGGACTCTCGCCCCTCCAGATCCTGAATTATTATTTATTTATTATTTAAATTTTGGTGACCGGGTAGGCCCACTGAGACTGAAACAGTCCCTTTTTCAGGGGTGACCCCGAATTAATTACATATATTTGTAAACATAACAAAATACATACATGTCATTTCACAAATTAACAGTCAATACAGATATACTGACCCAGTCAAGGACACAGTGGCAGGTTAATTACAATCAACATCAACAGGAGTAGAAGTACTATTATACACAAGACAATCACAGTCGGATTGATGTCTCAATAAGGATAGATCGGCAGCAGGGAGTCAGTAGACTCAGCGGTAGCAGCTGCAGAGGCTCAGTTCCAACAGGTAGGCTTTAAGACCCTTCTTGAAGCCCCCAAGGGAGATACATTCCTGGAGACTGCTAGGGAGACCATTCCAGACAGGAGGGATGAAGGCAGCATAGGTCCGGAGTCCTAGGGAAGTCCTAACACTGGGGACATGGAGAAGCTGGCGGCCAGAGGATCTTAGTGTTCTCCCATTCTTTTTGGGAGCTAATGTGTTAATTAGGTTAGGAGGGGCGCCATTTTACTGGAGCTTAAAAGCAAGATACAGTGATGGATATGATAATCTGCTGCCTAGAGGAGTCCACTTTAGAGATAATAGTACCTTGCACTGATGCTCCTGTGGTGGTACCCCTGCAGCGAAGCGCCCTATCCTGTGATACAGTATTTTTAGCCTTTGCATTTCAGAACTTCTTGCAGAATGTAGTAAAGGGGCCCCATATAGCAAGGTTGGTAGGAGTGTAGCAGTGGAAGCCTTGAGTTTGGATTCACTAGTGAGGAAAGGGCTCAGGCGATATAACAGACCTAACTTTTGGTTGAGTTTCTTGGTCAGATGGTCAATGTGGCTCTTAGAGGAGCAGTCTTGGTCTAAGTATACACCTAGGTATTTGATACAATTGATCACTTAAATTTTTGATCCATTGGAAAGAGCAGGGGACAATAAATGTAAACGCGTTGGGCCCAGGCTTTTACGGCCAAATAGCATGGCTTTGGTCTTTTTACTATTTAGAACTAATTTACTAGCAAGAAACCAATTTTCAAGTAGACCAAGGTATTGACTAAGAATGTTGTTTAGTTGGACAGTGTCTTGGGAGGACCTATAAAGCACGGCATTGTGTGCATATAAGGTCACCTTGGCCCATCCACAATGTTGAGGCAAATCATTAATAAATAGGGAAAACAGGAGAGGTCCCAATATCGAACCCTTGGGGACGCTGTCTGTGATAGGGCATTTGTCGGACTTAGCTCCATGCCATCTGACAATTTGTGATCTGCCGTCAAGGTAGTCCGTGAACCATTGAGTAGACAGATGATCAAGACCAAGAGATGTTAGTTTAGTGATAAGCTGCTGATGATTCACCAAGTCAAATGCCTTGGTGAGGTGTATAAAGATTGCACCACTTGGAAGGCCATCATTTACAGCTGTGAAGATATCCCCAGTAAGGCTAATCAGGGCCGTGTTGGTACCATGATTTTAGATCCTGAATTTGTAGACCATTCTGAGATACAGACTGGTCCCAGTCAGCCCCAAACTTCCTGAATAAAGATCATCAGGGTGCAGTGCAATCATTAAGATGCAGCACTACAGTAAGTTACAGCAAGCCCATAGCACCGAGCTGAGCGGCAGCATTTCTCCTCCCCAGCCAGTGCACATACAGTATGCCCAAGCCCATACATAGTTTATACACAACACGACTTATGAAGAATTCAAAAATCATGATTCACTCACTTCTTCAGTCTAGAGAATCTTAACTTCTGTTTTTTTTTTCTTTTTAGGTTACTTGTTTCTTTACATCAGTTGTCGGAAAGTCAGCAGTGCTTCTACTGCCCACTCCAGCTCTTCTTTTACCAGTTCAGACAAGTTCTGGACGGAGCCCACACGGATGCAAATACACTTTAAGAGGGCTCAAGGGGCGAGCTTACAGAGCTCACGGCGGAAAAGTCTGCCATGTCCAAGATGGCTGCAATGAAGTTGCACATTCACACAGAGCTACTGTGGCCATGTTGAACACAGCGGACATTTCTGTGAAGTCACGCATACGCCCCAAGCTATGGTGGCCATCTTGGGCACGGCAGACATTTCTGCCATGAGCTTCTTTCACGTGCTCGACGGTGAACTCCAGAAGCATGGGCAGCAAAGAAATAGTGCACCTGCAGAGAGGGTAGGCTACTGCTTCAATGGAGGGGGAACTCCAGCCACGGAGGAGAGAGGCAGGGGAAACACCACACACCACAAATGAGCGGAGCACTGTGGACAAATGACCACTGTAGAAGAGGCCTGAGACAGAATCTGGTCTCCATTCCTTTTCCCTTAAACAGTGATAGCAAAACGTCTACAAGGCTCTGCCCATACAGCCGTAAAAATGGCACCTGGGAGCCTCCCACCCATAGGTTCATAGGCTGTTTACAAGTCAAGCGGCCATAAGCCATATCAGACTCTTGATTTGATGCCCATGTAATTGTCCTGTCTATTTTTAAAGGATGTCAGACTAGGTGCATTCACCACTACTGTTGGAAGTGCATTCCATTAATCCACCACTCTCTGGCTAAACCAGGATCCCCTTTTTGTTGTGCTGTATATGTCCCCTTTCAGCTGGAGACTATGAGTTCTAGTTTCTCTCTCCCACACAGCTGTTTTTTTATCAAACCTGCCAATTCCCAGAGTAGTGCATCCTGATATGCCTTATAGACAAAACAGAGACCACTTCCTGCTTTTCAGTATTTCACAGAGAATAAACCCAGACTGTCCAGTCTCTTAATTGAGTTCACCTTTTTTGTGAACAGTCTTTGTACGTTCTCCACTAGTTTGATACAGCCCTTGCTCTGTGGGGCAGAAAATGGGGAACCATATTCCAGAACTGGTCTCACAAGTGTCTTATAAAGTGGTATCAACACCTCACTGTTTCTACTCTTTATATTTCCCACTAATCTGTTAGCTTTTTTAACTCATCTACCACATGTGTAGCCCTGGCACTTACCGTGCATGTCTTTAAATTTGTGTTTTAGTCATAGTACTAAAGCACATTTAAGAAACAAGACTACGGGAAATAAAATGCATAACACTATTCAAAACTCATGAATATGGACTGAACAGAGAGATGTGGGATCCCCTGATGCAATTTTCAGGCTTAGTCTTGTAATTTCCAGGATTAAAAATCAGAATTTCTAGATTACTTCAAACTCTGGTTTAAGTACGCTCTTGAAATATAAACACCTTATAATTTATAGGCCTCCTGCTGCAACTCCCTTGCATAAAAATGTGTTTACCCTGGAAAAGGTTCTGCATCTGCAAGTTGATTTACAACCGAAGACTGCCCTTTTTATGTTTGCTTGCATGCATGTGCAAGAAACATTAGTGCTACCATACGAGTTTTGGTAGGTGTGCCTACCCCACTTCCAATGCCCTGCCCCCTTTTGCAGGCGCGGCTGGGACCCGCACTATGAATGTCCGAGCTGTCTATGACAGCGCTCAGATGCAGTGGCATAAAGTTCTGAGGAAAACACCGCCACAATCAGCGGTGGTAACGTGTAAGGCAATTTGCATACTGCCCTACATGTCACTGATCTTCACTGCATCTGAACTGTCGCGACAGTTGATTGTCCCCCGGCGAACACTTACGTATGCCGCTGGGAGCCCACTCCGGTGTGCTCATGCACTCCCTCCACCCGCACACTGTATGACCAATGGGGTGCCTAATCCCCATCGGCTCCACTGCCTCTAAAAGATTTCTAGGTGCCACGCTGGGAGCCCACCCCAACATGGCAAAGTCCTTGTGGGCGACGGGGTGCCTAATCTCCTGCCGGCTCCACTGTACCCCTCAAAAGAAACACAGATCTGTAGGTGCCACACTGGGAGCCCACCCCAATGTGGCAAAAAGTCGGTATGGCTGACAGGTGCCTAACTCTGTCGGCTCCACTGCCACCCCCAAAATAACCTTCCAGCTGCCATGCTGGGAGCCCATCTCAGTGTGGCAAAGTCCATGTCGTCTTCCTGAATAAGAAAAAAACAAAAAAAAAAAAAAACTGTCCCTCGTTGACTGTCTTGCCCCCGCCTCAACCTGCACTCACCTCTGCGCACTCCACCTCCCCCGACCCCATACTTACCTCCGAGCCCAGCGTGATCATCTTCGTGAACCGGAACACGCCTGCACTCTTCAAAGCCAATCGCGAACTGAAGAAATGCTGGTAAGCTGTATTTATTTATTAGCTTTTGTTCACCAGGTAAGTACATTAGACAAACAACTGCCTATTGTCAGGTACAACCCAGGAGAGTACAATAACAGAGAGTACAGTAATAGACAAGTCCATACAGGAACAATAAGAATGCTATATGTAGATTGCACAGGATCAAGTAGAGTCAAGTGAGCATTGAAATAAGCAGTCAAGTAGTATAATGGCATAAATGTTTTTTTTTCAACTTTGGTGCATATCTCGGCCATTTTGGGGAATTTTTTTCACCAAATTTCCAACATGGGGTTCTTGGGGGCCCCACCTCATGAATTCAGTCACTGTCATTTTGTTATTCGGTCCCGAAAGGTGATTCCATGGTCACTGCGCGGAACCACCTTTCAGTGTCACAGTTCATGAGATAGGCCCCCCAAAACCCTATGTTGAAACGCTGGTGAAAAAATTCCCCAAAATGACTGTATTACGAGCGTGCACTGCACAGTTTCTACGCATACTAGTAACTTTGCAAATTTTTAATATTTTCATTCCAGATCTTCAACATTGACATTTTACCACACCTCCTTATGAGCAGTACAGCTGTCATTTTTCACATCTCGGCCAAAATATGTTTTCACGCATGTAGCACACAATAGCGCAGTCGGTTTGCGGAATCAACGTTCGGGACAGCTTAAGAAAATCACAATGACACTGTTCATGAGCAGAGGTCTTAAAATGGCTATGTTAAAAATGTGGTGACAAAAGTCCACAAATGACAGTGTTATGAGTGTGCATTGCGCAGTTTCCACGCACCCTCGTAAATTCACGAATCTGTAATATTTTCAGTCGAGATTTTCAACACTGGCATTTTTCCACACCTCCTTATGAACAGTACAGCTGTCATTTTTCACACCCTGACCGAAATGTGTTTTCGCACTTCCGGTGCAGAAATGCGTGGTCGCTGTGGGAAATCAGTGTTCGGGACAGATTAAGAAAATCACGTGACACTGTTCATGAGCGAAGGTCCCAAAATGCCTGTGTTGACAATCTGCTGTAAAAAATCCCCAAACTAATTACATTACGGGTGTGCGTTTTGCAGTTTCTACGCACGCTCGTGACTTCACCAGTTTCTTTTTTTATTTTCACTGCAGATTTTCAACATTGACATTTTCTACACCTCCCCATGAACAGTACAGCTATCATTTGTCACATCCTGTTTGAAATGTGTTTTCGCACCTGTGGTGCCAAATGGCATAGTTGCTGTGCAAAATCAGCCTTCAGCTAACGAACTGATAGTGCCACTGTTCATGAGGTGGGGGTCACAAAAAACCCATGTTGAAAATTTGGAGTGAAAATACCAACGAACGCCTGGGGTGTTAGGGTTTCTGACCATAAAGTCCCACCCTGTAAAGACTGACAGGCATTAAGGGTGTGACTTGGGATTGTCACCTGTAATGCTCATACCATGCCACCCCCACCCACACCCTGCAGCCAGTGACAGGCACTGAGGTGTGCCTTGGACTCTTCGGCCCCAAAGTTTACCCCATTCTCCTATACTGTACCCATCTCACCGTATTTCCTTATGGAATGGGGTGAGCATAAGGCCGAAAGACCCCAAGGCACACTGTGACACTTGTTGGTGTCTGCAGGGTAGGGTGTGGTGAAATGGTGGCCATTAAGCCTGACGACCCAAAGACACACCCCAATGCCTGTCAGTCTCTGCAGGGTGGTGGTGGGGTTGGCTTCAGTTAAATACTTCACTGCCATTCGTATTATGCATCTCTCTAACTCCTACACTACCAATGCCAATGCCAGCAAGCAGACATTCGGCATTGACAAATGCTTGTTCTCTATGCATACATCCAGTTATTTATAGTCCTCTCACCATACTTCCTTAGCAACAGAACTGCCACACTCCTGTAAAAGTTTATTTACATCTGAAGTGCTTTTTTATTCTAATTAGCACTGAGTTCTCCATATAAACTCTTCACTATGTAACTTATCACAGTGCCCATCAAAGAGTCTTTTTGGCTTCAAAAACTTGTGTAAGTTTCTTTAAGTTAAATAAAAGGCATTACCACTTACTTGTTTTCTTTTTGCAAATAAATGAATAAATAACAGTCAATATGGACAAGTGCAAGATCCGTACTTTACATTGATGGAAAGAATTCAGGCCAGGGGTACTAATGAACAAAAATGACTTGCAACAGTAGACCATGAAAAAGACCTGGGGATCCACAGAGCATCACTAATGGGCAGCTGTAGCTGTCATAGCAATGTGTCATGGTATGCAACAGGGGAGGCAAATCCAGTGTTCGGCTGACTTAAAAGGGCACACTATACAGAATAATACATGGGTGGATGGGTGTAATCAGAACTTGACCCACACCTGAGGGGAGCTCAAGGGGTTTATAAAAGCATGCCATACCGAGGGTGTATGTAAAATTCTGGTTTACATACACCCACCCACGTCTTGTTTTTTTTATAATTACTAGTGAGCATTTTTAATGACTGTGGCAGTTGCGTGACTAGTGCTCGCAGCGCTCACAGTGCAAGGTTCACTGTCAGGGAGAGATTACAATCACCTGGTTTTAACACATCATTTACAAGCCAGTTATCTGAGTATTAAAAATGCCCATTAGTAATTATATGTTGTTAAAGTGATGGGACTCTGCCCCTTTATAGGAGCACTGGTAAGGTCGTGTTTGGAGTACCATGTGCTATCTGGTTACTGCTGTATATGAGGATGTGCCAGCAACTGAGATGATGCAGCAGAGAGCAACTAAAATGATTAAGGGAATGCAGAGACTAAGCCATTGGGGATCATTTCGGTTAGGCATGTTTTAACAAAAACAAAACAAAAAGCTAAGAAACACAGGGTGGAATTTTCAAATGTCTTAGATCGCAGCAAGCCCTGGTGCACCGACAACGCGGTGCATGAGGCTAGCGGCAATCTAGTGGGATTTTCTATCCTCTGTGGCAACTGTCGCAAGTTGGACCAACCATTTCTGGTTTGACTTGCAGCAATCCTGGGGGCATGTTATTTATAGAGCTTGCACCAAATATCTGGCGCAAGCTGCAGTAATTCTTGTAAACTGTCGCAGCTGTGCCAGAGATTGTAAAATCAGGCACAACTTTGGCAAAGGGTTGGGCGCACTGCCAGAACCAAAGTGTCATGGTGCAGGGCTGGATGCAAGCCCTGTGCCATGTTTTAAAAATCCTGCCCATGGAATTTGATGGCAGAAGGAAACCAAGCAGTCATAAAGTCAACCCAAACTATATTACCTAACCCCACCAACCTACCGTACCGGTGAGTTGTCTCCCTGTTCCACTGCTCCCTCACTCCTATCTCCCGTGTTGCCTTCTCTAGGGACTATGCATCCCCTTACACTGTTCCAGATACATTTAAACCTGTTTAAGGTACTGTAGCTGACCCCACTACTTGTGCTGGCAGTCTGGTCCACTGTTCCACCATCCTTTCCGTAAAGTGAAACTTCCTCACATCTCTCTTGAACTTGAACCTTACCAGCTCCTTGCTATTCAACCTGTTAGTACCCCTCAGAAACTTATACAATTCTAGCACGTCCCCACTTTTGTGCCTGTCTTCCAGTGAGCACATACTTAGGACCACCAGCCATTCCTCACTGATCTGTCTTGTTGGCCCTGGCTCATCTTGGTGTGTCCCCCTCTGCACTGACTCCAGGGTAGCTATGTCCTTTCTCAGGTGCAGACTCCAGAACTGAACTCACTGTATTGTTGCAGCTGGTATATTGTCAGATTAATTTAGTGCTCACTGTATGACATTCTGCATCAGAAAAATCTGGTGCCCCCCCTCCTCCCCAAAATACATCTGATCTAGATCTCTCCAGTCACTAAACATCAATGCTCTACTGAATGACCTATAGTACTTGTAATAGAAACATAGAAACATAGACTTTGATGGCAGATAAGGACCACTTGGCCCACCCAGTCTGCCCATTCCCCTACCTATTGGATAAGCTGCAGATTCTAGTTAACCAACAGCCTACTTCCTGCAACCCCCCACTATAATTGCCTTATGTCTGTCCCATGCATGTTTGGATTCCCCCACTGTTTTAGACCCCACAACCTCTCCAGGAAGGCGGTTCCATGCATCCACCACTTTCTCCATGAAAAATAATTTCCTCACATCTCCCTGAGCCGTCCCTCCTCTAACTTTAAATTGTGCCCCCTTGTTCTTACACATCTCTTTTTCTGAAAGATGCTACCCTCCTGGACTTTGTTGATTCCCTTGAGGTACTTGAAAGTTTCTATCATGTCCCCCCGTCCCTCCTTTCATCAAGGGTATACATATTAAGCTCTCTCTCTCTCTCTTCATACGGTTTCTGATGTAGACCCTGCACCATTTTAGTTTTGGACTGCTTTCATCCTCTCTATGTCCTTGCGTAGATGAGGTCTCCAAAATTGCACGCAGTACTCCAGATGGGGTCTCACCAACTGTCTGTATAGAGGGATAACCACTTCCCTTTTTCTACCTGTGATGCCCCTTCCTATGCATCCCAGTATCCCCCTGGCTCTCCTTACTGACTTCTCACATTGCTTACACACCTTTAGGTCATCTGATATGACTACACCCAGATCCCTTTCCATTATTGTTGTCGTTAGTACCTCCCCTGCTATTATGTACTCTTCTCCTGGATTTTTATTTCCCAGGTGCATTACTCTGCACTTCTTTGCATTGAATCTAAGTTGCCATATGTCTGACCATTCCTCCAGCCTTGCCAAGTCCCTTCTCATCCTTTCTACCCCCCCAGTCAGTCTTCTTCTCTGCCTCTGATACTAACGTTGCTCTTGCCTGATTTCACTCCAAATACCTGTGTCTGGGACAAGCACACCCCTCAGAAAATCCAGAGTCAAAACTTCCTACCACCCCTGGATTACCTCCAAAATTATCAACTTGTGCAAGTCCCATGATCTTGCCAGGTCCCACTAAAAAGTATCCCACTCCCTTCCTGACCTCATCTCCTACAGGGCGCTGATGAACAACTGTTCAAAAGCTGTCTGAGCCATGGTATCACATGATTTCAAGGCCAACCTCCAGAAAAATCTTAACACTCCAACTAAATTCTGAAAGGTCATCGTCTCCCTTTTTGACCCCCCTGCCCAGTTTGTTCTCCCAGTCCTTGTAGTTAATGGCTCACCTGTGCCTGACCCTCCCTCTGTTGCTTACTTCAATGAGTCTGTCACAACCTTCCTCTCTTGTTCCCCCTTCCTCCCCTACCTACCCTTCCCTGGGTTTTCACTTCCCCCATCACCACCCAGGAAACCCTGCTTGTCCTTTCCTTATAATACAGAACCAAACATGTATAATTCCAATCAAAGACTCTGTAGGCATATTTAGATGGCCCCCCTTCCCAATATCACAGATCCCTATGCAGAATGCCTGCAGCCCCCGTCCCAAGCATGCATCATAAAAGTGATGTTTTTAGGGGAAGGGCTGCAGTGTTCGGTGTCCATTTGGCT
Organism: Neoceratodus forsteri; assembly: GCA_016271365.2. Taxonomy (NCBI): domain Eukaryota; kingdom Metazoa; phylum Chordata; order Ceratodontiformes; family Ceratodontidae; genus Neoceratodus; species Neoceratodus forsteri. Next base: position 944,101,792 of record CM057451.1, on the reverse strand, counting down.
CGTACTCAGTAGATACAAGCTGGGCAACAAAACGTAAGTCCTTAGTTAATAACTGCATAACAAAATTTCATACTGGTCTAAATCAGCTCTTCAGGCTGGCACCCCCTTGGTATAAGTTGCCTGCCCAAGGTGTTAGATCATGTCAGCTGCTCTTTAAAACACCTCCCTATACACCCCAGCATACTCAACACCTTGCTGTATGTTTTGTTACAGAGATTCATGTGCTTGAGGGAGTCTCTGATTATAGCCCCGATCCCTCTCCTCTGTTGAAGTGGCTAGCCTAACCCCCTCCAATCCAGTATTCAGTGTGTGGGTTCTGTATCCCTAAATAAAATACCTTGTACCTGGTATCGAATCTTAACTGCCAGATCTTAGACCCTCTCTCCAGCTTCACTAGGTCCATCTGGAGCTCCCACACCCCTCCTCATAATCTACTCTGGTGCACAGCTTTGCGTGATTAGCAAAGAGACACAGTTTGTCCCGGATACCTTCCCCTATGTCACTGATGAACACACTGAATAAGACAGGTCCTGTGACAGATCCCTGCAACACCCTGCTCCTGACCTCCCTGCCCCTGACTTGGCCCTGTTCACGACTACTGCCTGATTATTTATTGAAATTTGTTGCCTGGTAGGCACTCCATGATACAGATACTCAGAAAACATCAAACTCAAATACGCTACAACTCATGTTTACAGTCGCAGTACAGTATGACATCCAGGGTTAATTACATTTTACATTCCATATAATACATGACATCAGAACAGCATAAATAATGGGCTAAAAACACTTGAGTGCCTCCCCAAAGCTAATTTCTGACCCATCTTACTAAGCCCTGCTCCTCTTCCAAGTCCTCCAATTTTTTTCAGCAGCCTCCAGTATGGTACCAAATGGAAGTCTGTGCTGAAGTCGAAGTAGAGCAGATCTACTTTCTGTCCTTTGTATAGTATATCACCTTGGTAACCCAGTCAAAAAACAGTATCACGATGGTCTGGTGTAACTTCCCTGACACAAACCCACGCAGCTTGCTGTCTGGCAGTCCATTATCTTCTAAGCTGGCTTTCAAGCTTTTTTTGACTGTGAACTCCATCAGCTTACCTACAATAGAGGTATGACTGACAGGCCTGTAATTGCCAAGGTCCTCCCTGTCTTCTTCCATGTGAAGGGGTACCACATTGGCAGCCCTCCAGTCTGCTGGCACTCTTCCTGATTTCAGGGGGCTCTATTCTCAACGAGGGCTTAGAGTGGCGCAAGCCGTGGCATACAGCAGCTTGCACCGAAACCCGGTGTGCCAGGGACCCTGCACCAGATTCTGGTACAGAAAAGGTCCCAGTGCCCAAGTCCCCACACTTGTGGCAACCTCTCCCATGTGGCAAACACATGGTGCATGGAAGGGTTTCCCACAGGCTTCTTGCAGCAAGGCAAGCGATGCCCCCAATCCTGATGTGCCCTTATATTAAAACAATAAAATTGTCCCCACGCTGGTAGTCTAGAGGTCCCCTCCTTCCCGATCCCTGATGTGCCCATATATTAAAACAATAAAAGTATCCCCTTCCTGGTAGTCTAGCAGTCCTCTACACCCCAATCCCCAATGTGCCTATATATTAAAACAATAAAAGTATACCCTTCCTAGTAGTCTAGCGGTCCCCCCTCCCTGATCCCTGATGTCAGTATTTTGTTATAATTTATTTATACCTGGTGGTCTAGTGGCCCTCCCTCCCTGATCCCCCATTAGGCAATAATACCCTGGTCATTGGTGGTATAGTGGACGCCCACCCCACCTCCACCTCAGCAGGCCATGGTCCACCACCCCACTCTTCCCCCCAACCCCAAACTGAGCCGGCGAATGGCACAGCCTATTGCTCACCACCACGGCCAGCTGTGGACTAAGCTCTCAATGAGTGCTGTACTGTAGTCAGTACACGTCCATTGGATGACAGCTGTCAATCAATGGGCGTGCAATGCATACACTACAGCACTCATTGACAGCTCAGTTGGCAGCTGGCTGTGGTGGTAAGTGGTGGACTGTGTCAGTCGCCAGCTCGGTTTGGGGATGGGGAAGTGGGGTGTTGGACCACAGCCTTTTGGGGTAGAAGGGTGGACGTCTACTATACCACCAATGACCGGGTATTACTGCCTAATGGGGATCGGGAGGGCCACTAGATCACCAGGTATAAATAAATTATAACAAAATACTTACAATAATAGTAATAATAATTTAGCTGTTGTTGCAGGGGGCTACCCTGATGTTTACTGATGTTTACTCACGATACCCAATACTGGACACAGGCAAGACGAAATCCAAACTAAAGGCTGTTGAGCTCGAGTGCCCGGAGAGGCAGGGACCACACGAATCACCGAGGTGTCATTCCTGTTCAAGGTGTCGAGCAGGGGGCTGATCCCCAGGCTGGTCTCTCATCCATGACTTTCTCTGTGTAGCAGGTATTCTGGCTGGGCCAGTATAGCAGGGCCCAGGCAAATGGAAATGGATACAGATTCAGTCCATGGAGCTGGATACAGCCTCCAGCAAGCAAAACACAGTTCAGACACACAGTGGGGAACCCACTCACGACCCACTATAAGCACGCAGCACATTCACATGTAATGAAATTCCACTGTACCAGGCAAATGGCTCTCCGGTCGCAATTACAGAGTCTCTGCACAATACGGGAGTTCAGAGGTAGCTGGAAGTCCTGACAGGCCGATCGCATTCAGCAAATCTTCGGTCTACTTCAGGTTAAAGCCTGGTCACAATTCAGTGGCTTAATTACGCTCTCAAATTAGGATTCAGTCTGAAAAAAGCACAAGTCTGGTCTTAGGAACAGCAGGCAGGCATGCAGGCCAAACTCAGGCCTTTTCACAGTTCTCCTGCGTGAATCCACTATGGATTGCTGCTTGAACTATCTTGAGCTGTTACTTCTTCACTTCCCAACTCAGATCTAACTGAAACTGCAAGCAGTGTGGGACTTTCCCCAAGATCCAAAAGGTTTGGTTGACTGAGCTGTCTGTCAGTCACAACAAGGGCTCCCTCTCCAGGTTATTTTAGGCACCAAAAGTCCAAAACTACAATTCCTTCAAGTTTTGGCCTCACCAAGCCTCTGTAGGCAGGCTCCATTTTAAAGTCCCAAACAGGGCCAGACTAAGGCAACCTGGGGCCCTGGGCCCAAGAGAAATTTGGGGCCCCACTCACCACAATCATGACTCTTCACCATGACTGTGCCCCTTTGCTGTGACTGCACCCCTTTGCCATTGCATATCAGTTACTGAAACAGGAAGAAAAACAGAAACATAGTAACATAGAAGTCAGCAGAGAAAGACCTCTTAGCCCACCTAGTCTGCCCTATTTTCCCTATGTACTGTGCCACTGCAGAACCTACTCAGTCTGTGGTCTTCACCCCGCCTTGCCTTATTTCTAAGGTCACTTTGTGTCTATCTCATGCATGCTTGAACCTGTTACCATTTTAGCACCCCCCACCTTCACTGGGAGGCTGTTCCAGGCATTTCTGAGAAAAAGTATTTCCTCACATCTCATTTGAGTCTCCCCCTCCAGTTTCATAGCATGACCATTTGTCCTTGAGCATCTTTTTCTATGTAAAATGCTACCTTCATGTACCTTTTTAATACCTGTAAGGTATTTAAATGTTTCTATCATACCCCCCCAATCCCTCCTTTCCTCCAGATAGTACATATTTAATGCCTTAAGTCTTTAATCCTAGGGCTTCTGATGCAGGCCCTGCACCATTTTGGCTGCCCCTTTCTGTATTGCCTCCACCCTATGTCCTACCATAGATGCGGCCTCTCAAATGGGACACAGTACTTGAAGTGGGACCTCAAAATCAATTTATACAAGGATAACACCATCTCCATCTTTCTGCTGGTTATGCCCCTCCCTATGTTCTTACTGTCTCTCAAAAGTGGCATAAAACATAATTATAAAATGGCAAGAAAAAATATAGAAATCTCATTGGCCAAGACAGATCAGCTGACCATACTTAATTCTCTGTATATGCACAGTCATCCTGGTCCTAAACAACATTATACAATGAGCAGATCAGTCCTCTTACAACCAGTACTATCATCCATCAGTCTCCCTACAACCAGAACTGATCTTCCACCACAAACATGGCTGCTACCTTTACACTGTAGAAACCTTCAACTGGGCCCTAAAATTAAAATTATCATAAATATAAATTAAAACAAATTAATTAAATGTTGTTTACCAGATCGTCACACTCTCCTTACACACATAAACAAATTAGAAACATTAAGTATTGTTTATAGTTTTCATTACAACTGTTTGTTTGCTAACAGTGAAAAATCTCCCTTCTAGCTTTACCTGCTCATCAGGGAAATCTCTTCTCCTTTCCCTGACAAGTGAGATAATTGAGTCTCTGGCTCTGAAATAGGCCTTTGTTGTCTGTGTGTACAGTATGTTAGTAGAGGCACATTCTGCTAGTAGAACTGAGCAGAATTTTGAATCCCTGTATTCCATGGTAAACATTCCATGATAAACATTCCATTTCTTGAATGTGGGGAAACACAGGGGAAAAAAAAACAGAATGAAGAAAGTAAGCAATAATACTATATAAACAAAAAGAAAAGGTGGTAAATGACTCACCCTGCTGTTTATCTTTTAGGACAGAGCGAGCAGTTCATGATGCTGTCAGTGAGTTTGGCAGTTTTGAACCACACTCATGCTTGCAGCACTGGGGAACTGAGAAGCCTCTGTTGTGGCTTCCATTTAGTTTTTGTCTACAGAGTGAGGAGAATGAAATAAAATAAGGGGGCTATGTGTCATACTTAGTACGAGAAAAACAGCATTTGTGAATTGTGGCTGGCAGGGGAATATGAAGCTTAAGTGGGCAGGGAAGCACACATTGAATAACACTACTTTAATCTAGCACCAATAGGTGGAAGGACTATTTTATGTTAAAAGCACAGATTCACTTACATTTTTACTTATTTAAAAATGTGTTTAAAAACAAACAAACCGCTTCTAAAAATAAAGGCACATTTTATAAGTGCAATAAGACACTCCGGAATTGTGCATTACAGTGTGATAACCACACACCTAGGGACGACCGGCACTCGGCCTCCAGCCTCGTGCCTAACTACACGCCTAAGAGTGCGGTTATCACACCATAATGCACACCCTGTTGTGTCTTATTGCTTACATAATCTAACTAAAATGCTTCAAAATTAATGAACCTAATAATATCAGTATGAAAAAATAACAATAGTCTGAGTTTTGATTATTTAGAGAACATAATTACTAATTGGCCTGAGAAAAAAATTGGGATGTGAATTGTCATGATGTGCACGTCTCCAATGCCCCCACCCCCACCAAACACAAACGTGTATGTGCTTACAGTCTGGTGTTATCATTTTGTCTTGTCAGGTAGGTCCAGAACAGTGTAGCACTCTATGGTAACCCATTGAACCATAGATCCACAGATTCTGCTGTGAACTTGAATACAAAATAAATGTTTTGAAATTTCATCTACAGTTGTTTGAATGCTTTCAAATGTGACTGCAGAGTGCTACACTGTTCTGGAATTTAAGCATTTGGGCTGGCCACCTATTTGTGTGTGCACCAGCTTATCTCAACAAGTTACAGCAGCTGCTTCTTTGGACTTTGTCCTTTCAGGTATTATGAACCAGGATGTGGGGCTTTTGTGGGGTGGGATAAAGACCCATCTCTAAAAGAGGCTAGATCCTCAAGTGGTGTTTGAATTAAGTTGGTAGTTTACTAGAGGAGTCATGAACTTTAGAGACTATATTTCAAAGTGAGTGACTGTAGGAATAAATCATTCCCAGGATCAAATATGTGTTATTGATACGTAAGCCAGGATCAATAAATGGCAAGATTTACTGATGGGATACTGGAAATACATTCATTTTTATTCACCCTGAAAACCACTATATCAAGGTCAGAATTTCAATATGAGTGAATTAAAAAAAAAGAGTACAACTTTTAATTACACCACTGAAATGCACTGTAGATTTCTTAATTTTAGGAAAGAGATTAAATATAATGCACGCCCACTGAATTGTTCTGTTAATCTATTATATTTAAGAGTAAGACTTGATTCTAAGTGGGGATTGTAAGTGGGGTTGGGAGACAAAGTAAAGGAAATGATCCCGTTCACACCTTAAAGGTCAGCCTGGCCAGGGCCCCTTAAATATCATCCGCACTTAACACCTAATCAGGGAGGTGAGAGTCATGTCACAGTTCAACCCATGTCTTGTTCAGATTATTCAGTGGCTGAGTCCTTTACAAATCAAAAAAAAATGCAGCTTAGGTGAAAAGAAGAGTCTATAATAGTAAATATATGTTGGGGATTGCTGGGGGGCCCCCTGGCAGGCTGGGACCCTAGGCCTGTGCCTATGTTGCCTATGCCTTAATCCGGCCCTCGTCCCAAATGTACTGATTGGCCCATTCTGACAGTCCAGGACCAAGATGATGGAAACAAACAAAACTGTCCATGCTGCAAAGAAGACAGGTTAGAATAAACTGCTATATTATTACTACTGTAACAAATGATCAGCAAACAAGTACATCTTCTAACAGCGCTCCCTCTCAGATTAATTATGACTGCAATCCAGGCAGCTCTTAAAGAGACAGTACACAGAGGTTATACAGGCACTCTCTGGCAATACATTTAAACTGCTAAAACGCAGGACACCAGTCTGGCAGTGAGCATTTAAGCAAGCTCAAGGGAGACTTTTTGGGAACCCCCATTTGTAGGGGGGTTACACTTGCACATTTTTATCTTGTTCTTGCATAAGTTTTGAATTGATACATTTTGCACTTGTTTTTTTTTCTCTCTTGCCGCAGTTTGTACTTCTCTTGTGCTCTTTTACTGTATTTGAATGCTTTGCGTGCTTCCGTCTCATGACACAACTGGAAACAAGCTGTTCTCAGCTCAGAATGCTTTTCCCGGTGGAAACCTAAAGAAATACAACAAATAACTAAATAAAGCTTGATTAGTTATTATGCTGCCTTGTACAAAAAGTGGCCTGGATGCTGTACCTTTGCTTCCGCTTGTACTGTTGTAACCTAACGCCTTTGTTGTGCAATATAGGGGTTGAAAGCTGTGAAAACTGTTACTTACGTTTTTAGTAGGATGATGAAATGTATGTAAGGACGTTAAATCTGGTAATACTACAGTTGTTTTGTACAAACAATTCAGATCTGAAATGCTCTATATTTTCATTACTCTGTATTATTTGCCACATGCTGCAGTCTGAGAGAATGCCGTGTCTATCTGTAAACTTCTATTTATAGTAATACTTATGTTAGAAAAAAAACATTTGCATGGTTTTATATTGACTTTTGATACATCTGTGTGCCAGTATAGTGTAGAAAATGTGTTTTCTTAGTTCAGTATATGTGGGTTACAGAGGGAGCTATAGTTTTGTGTTCAGTTCTAGGCAAGTTTTCCATCTGAGATGTCATTTTAAAATGTTAACTTCCAGTCCAACAGCAATCTTGGGAATCACATGTAACCCCCCTGCAAATGGGGGTTCCCAAAAGACTTCCAGGAGCTTGCTTGAATGCTCCAAGCCTGAATGGTGTTTGGCGTTTAAGCCATTTATCAGTGAGTGTTTTTAGAACCTCTGGTACTGTCTCTTTAAGAGCTGTCTGCTTGCAGACATAATTAGTTTGTATGGGGGACTGTGTGTTTTCTTTGATTGAGTACCACTCGAGCTGCTGCCAAATCACTCCATTTTTGCAGTCACTAGGAGTGCAAAGGGAACCTATCTGAAAGATGTAACTGTTTGCCAGAAACCATTTAGAGTAATAATGAAATTACAGTTTGTCTAACCTGCTTTCTTTGCAGTCAGAACTGTGTCTGCCTAGTTCCCCATTCTGGTTTTGAACTGCTGAACTGGACCAATCAGTGTGGGGTAAGCTAGCTCTAAAATGGTGCCTTGGACGAATCAGAACTTGGACTCATAATCTGAGCCAGCCACAAGAGGATTGTATGGGCAGTGACTCTGGGAGATGTAGTTTAGACTTGCGCCTTTTGGACCAACAGGAGCAGTCTATTGTGAGTGACAGCCAATCCAGTCAAGAACTGGGAGGAACTCAAAGGAAGCGCCCGGTTTTGTCTGTTGGAGTTTCAGTTGAGCTCTGGCAGTGAAGAAGGAAGGAGCCCTGTGCTTTTTCAGTCGGGAAACATGTGTAAGGCCCAGAGTTCCGGTCTGCAGCTTGTGTAACTGCTTGTTAGGACTGAATCCGTCCTGTGAAGAGAATCAAAGGATATCTGAAGAGTAGAAACCAGGCTCACCCTGTAGAAGACTGGAGAAATTGCTGAATTGCACTCGGTCTGTCAGGAACTGAATCTGCTGTGTGTTCTCCCGGGTATTGTGCAGTAATTGCGATCGGGATAGAGAAGCAGCCTGCCTGGTATAGTACTTTCTGTTTTACCATATAAATGTGTGAAGAGGCTTGTGTACCTCAAGTGAATCCTGCTGCCATTAAAGGACTTTTGCCTGTTACTGTTCACCATATAAATGTGTGAGGAGGCTTGGTTAGCTCAAGTGAATCCTGCTGCCATTAAAGGACTTTTGCCTGTTGCAGTTTGCCATATAAATGTGTGAGGAGTCTGTGGAGCTCAAGAGTAGCCCTGCTGACATTGAAGGACCCTATCTTGTTTGGAGGTCATGAGTACTAATTCAGGGTCGCTCCCTGTTGAATTGCCACATTGAATCCAAATGGAATCACTGTACTGCTGACTGTTTAAACTAATTTTTCTTTTCTCTGTGGGAAAGGGCCCCTACCAGCTGCCACGGTTTGGACTAGCCACTAGGGCTTGGGTACCCAGGGACAGTAACTGGTAGGGATAGGTCTGTGCACAGAGCCATAGGTAGATGAGTAAAGTGATAAGCTAATTAACCTGATTTCCCCCCTGTCCTTGTTATATTCCCCCTAAATAAATCAGAGCTGCTTGTTTCAGCAAAGTTATACTGCCTGAGGTATTTGTCTATGTTAAAGTATTGTACTGTGATTGTTGCACTGTATCGTATTTTACAGGAGGTCCCAGTGCCTGAACCAGCCCTGGGGGTAAGTGTATACTGTGAAGGTAATTCTGATATATTGTGTGGGCCACTAGTGGGAAGAAAGGGGGGGGTTGCAGTGTCCCAGAGGGCTGTGACCAAGTAAGTTTAACTATTGCAAACCCTGACCTCTGGGTGGAGGCACCCGCCATTGGATCCAGGCCCCTCAACCTGTTAGTGGCAAATCAGGCAGGGGTAGTAGCCCCTGGGATAGCGCCATCTAGGGGTTACACACAACTCCCAGAGTAATCCTGGGGTCAATTCTAAGTCGCAAGGGACCGATTTTGTGACTGTCCCTCAGCTGCGACCCTCTCAAGCTATGCTCAGAGGGGGTCCAGGGGGCCCTCCATGCCAACGTTCACCAATGTATGCTGGTACACAGACAGGGGGTGGAGCTGGTATGGAAATGTCATGCAGTGTCATTCTTATTGTTAAATGGCTTCAGCGCAGCATTTTTGCAATGGCCCCCAACTACGCCTAGAAGTGCTGCTGGTAGGGGGCTGCTGGAGTGCTGCTTGGCTATGTACAGGTGTTGGGGGTGCCAAGATCATCGTGGTACCAACCTACCAAATAACCATGCATGTGGAACAGGTCTAGGGAGGGGGTACCACTAAATTACCAGGAACAAACTGCTACTCTGGTTTAGGCTGTAGGCCCATTGGACTACCACAGAGACTAGCGAGCCATGCACAACAGCTTATCAACATCAGGCCACAAGCAGCTCTGAGGTTCGGGTTGGGGGGGGGGTGAAGACAATGAAATCTACCACTGTACCACACACACACACACACACACACACACACACACACACTATGTGCATGGCACCAATACATATCAGCACGGGCACAACAATGTAGAGTCACAAAAATTATTTTAAAGTACTCAGAAATGTTTTTTGTTGCATTACACAAAAGAGCCAATGACATTAGCTCTCCACAAAACTGTGCAAAACACAACTGTGACCAGCGGAGACCTATTATACTGAGGTGATCAAGTAAAACACAGCAGCCTGGCGCTGTGCCATACGCTGTCATATGTGTGGCAGTAATCTGCGCTGTAAGTGTACACAACCAGATTTGTTTAAAGTAATATTTGGACACCTTAATTTAAATGCCAGTATCTGCACCGGGAGGTCCCCTTCCCCCATGTGCAGGTCCTCACTTCTCAGTGTAATCCCCCCCATGGGTGGAGCTTACCTTGCTGCCTCCTGTCCATTTCCCTCTCCAGTTCCAGTTCTCCTGGGTGGTCCCATTGTACTTCTGCCAGCCCCATGGTCCAGAAATTAATTGGGCGACCGGTGGAGTGAAGTAAAAGTAAAACCACTCATTCAGCAGTTTGGCCAATTGTTGCACTGCTTGAGTTTGCAAGCTGCAGCAGTAGACTCGCTCTCCCTGTGAGTGCTGTGGCACTCAATGTAAAAGCAGCTCCTGTGGCCTCTTTCTGTGTGCCCCAGCCCCTATGGGGGTAAAAGTAGTGAATGGGGTTGGAAGGCACAAAGGGGAGAAGTAAACAAAAGTATTTTAAAGGCACTCTTAAGCGCCAAAACCTAGAAGGAGCACTACCACTTTAAGAGCAGCCATGGCTGCTGTAGTACTGTACTGCTCTACCTGTTGCCTGGAGAGATCATGTTACGGCATGAGTGACTGAAAGGGGAAGCCCCTGTTAAGCCCCTCTCTGCCAGCAGACGCCAGGGCAGAGGAGCATCTATCAAATGCTGGGTGGGTATTTATTAAAACAATGTTTCCTAAAATGGACTAAAAGATGGGACGTTGTGTGAGCTGTTTTCCAGAAGCCATATTTGCTACCTTTGACCTGCAGGCAGCCAATGAGAAAGCCAGTAGCCCTAGAGGACATTTCCAAGGGACTTCTGGGGAGAGGCAAGGACAGTGTCTTGGCACCAGAACAGTAGCCAGTAGGGCATCAAGTGAGCCTAATGCATATTAATTTTGTCACGTGGACAACTACCTCCACCAATCAGAGGGTGCCCTGAGCTCGTCAAACCCAGAGGACCATCTCTGCTCAGTTCAGTTCGGTGGAACCCCCTCCTGATGGGGGGGGCTCTGTGATGTTGCTCCATAGAGATTGTGAAGAAGGCCTGCCTGGGGGCTTGCACAGCCACCAGCCAAGGGGCCCTGCTTTGCCTTCCTGTGTCTTGAAGGAGCTGTTCCAGAATGAAACAGTTGATTTTTTTTGTCCAGAGTCAAGACAGTTGTCGGAGAGGTTTCTAAGAGAGAGGAAGCCTGCTGTGATCTTCGAGAGAAGTAGGAGACCTGCCTGTGGGGCTTGCATAGCCACTAGACTGGGAGGCACTCCAGGTTGCTCTGTGCTGCTTTCCAATGGCTGGACAGAGTTTGTCAACAGAATGAGTGTTGTTTGCTGGCCAGAGTTAAGGTCATCGTCTAGGAGTTTCCCTGAGGGAAGGAAAACTCCCCTTTAAAGTCTGAGAGAAGTTTGGGGGCCTACTTGGTACCTGCATGGCCAAACAGTCAAGGGCAGCCTGCCTGATGTTTCCAGTAGATGGAAAGTAAAGTGACAAGATGTCCCCTGTTTTCCACTCTTCTGTTTAAGCAGAGTCTGTAAAGTGAGAAGATGTCCCCCATCTTCTGCCTCATGTCTGAACCTGAAATGTATGTGTTTGAGAGACTGTTTCCTGCTAAGAGCCAGTGGGAAATTCAAAGACTGTGTTTCATTTGAGTGAGAGCCATGGATGCTACCTGGCAGCGTAGCTAAAGTCATTTTCCGCCAATGTGTCCTGAATACCAGAAAGACAGTGACTGCCATCTGAGATCAGTCTGTGGAATCAGTCAGTTGGCATCATCACTAGGCACTACCTATTCATCATCCTTTATGCCTGGATGTGGGGGGGTTGAAGCATGTGGCCCTGGTCCCCAGCACTGGTCTGTTCCAGTTCTGAGGTGATACAAGCTGCAAGAGAAGCTGAGAGGTACCCAGCCTGTTTAAAGATGCAAAAGCCTGCTGTGGAGATGGCCCAAGCTGCAAGGGATGCAGGTAGGAGGTCCAAAGTTGCGATATGCCTGATGCTCGTCTCACAAATTCAAGTGTCCAAGCTTCTACCACCATTCCAAGCACCCCAGACCTACATTCTGAAAGTCACCAGCCTGAAAGGCCAAGAGACTGTTCGTTAAACTGTGAGTAACTAGGGGCTTGCCCGGCATCTGGGGAACTGTAAACAGTTGCCATCAATTGTTGCCAAGTTTCAATAACCGAATAGTTGTTGCCACTATTAAAAGAAGTGAATTTAAATTGTGATTAAAGTGCGCCAACCAAGTGCACCGTGCAGGCCTGCAACTAGACCTTGAGCACCCAGATAGGACTCTTTAGGATTAAACTGGCACCAGTTGGGGGGATTGTAATGTAAAATCAAGTGGGCTAACATCTATTTGGAATTGTATGCTGGTGGGAGGCGGGCACTGAGAAGTTTTCCTGGTCTATTCAACTAAAGTGATTTATTGATGTTTCAAAATGCAAAATGTTGCTTAAAGTAAATGTGTGATTTTTTTAAAATACATTTTGGGCTTCATAGCCCATTACCCTGGGGCGATTATAGCCCCTCTGTGTAAAAATAATAAATTGTTACTCACTCTGTAAAGTCTGGGAAGGGATCGAAATTCTGGACAAACTACGAACCAGCTGATCCCTTCTCACTTCCCGGTCTGCCTGCTCCGCCTCCACGGTCCCCCGTTTTATGACATGGAACCAGGGAGAGTGCAGGGACATGCCCCATACAGGTAAGCCCCTTCTTAAAGAGGGCTTATATTCCCATTAGGCATCCCTCCCCCCCCCCCCGAGCTAGGGAATGTGTTAGTGCTCTGGGGGATATTGGCTGCTGGACGCCTCAAGGTGGCAGCAGAGAATAGGTTTTAGGGAGTATATAAGGGAGCAGACATGAAGTATCGGGGCCTTTCCAGCCCGGGCATTAGGCCTGGGGCTGGAGAGGGGTTGCTGGAGGAGCAGAGTTAGGTGAGCAAGTGAGGGACCTCGGCGGTCCGGGACAGCCAGTGGGGACCCCCCCCCCAAAGTAGAGACAAGACGGCTTTCTCGGCATCGCGGTCGATGAGGAGCTGGGGGAATGGAGCTCCGTGGGGTAAGTATGGGTAGCCTGGGGTATGCCGACCGTATGGGGAAACCCACACGGCGAAATCCCCCATAGTGACAATCTCAACAGGTTTCGAGATTGTCGCTGTGGGGGCTCCACGGATGAAATTTCACCCTTTTGGCGACTTTCACCCCCCCCTTCAAGATAACTCTGACTTGGAGTTAGGAATCCATAGAAGAGGGGGCACGGGGGGTTTGGTGGATGCAGCCCTCCCCCGACGGAAAACACACCGATGTCTAACAGGCGAAATGTCACCTGTCGACATCGGGGGATTTCACTATGCCGAACCTCGACAACAGTGTCGTCGAGTTAGGAAAGGTAAACCGTAGCCAGGTCCTGCATCATTTGGGGGCAGGGAAGTTAGGTGGCTTTGTAAACCAGGAAAGGTGGGAGCCCTTAGAGACCCCTATAAGGAGTATCCTGGGCCGCCAGGGCTGTGGGGGTAGTGGCAGGGCCTCCACAGGAGGGAAGCCAGTGCCAGTTGCTCCCCTCGCACCTGGTGTGGCAGGGTGGCTTTGGGGCAGAGGGAGCTGTGGGGCCTATCACCCAGAATATGGGGCCTGCTATGAAGGGGCAGGTCCTGGGGCACTGGAACACTAAAGGCCGGGTGGGTCACAGTCCGTAATGGCAGGCCTTGGAGGGTAGCCCTTGTACTGGAGCTTAATGCAAGCCCAGGAGGTGATGAAGGAGATGTGGGCCTGGCAGGGATTCCCCAAAGAAAATGAACAGCAGAAACCAGAGCAGTTTGGACCATCAGTGAGAAGGCAAGACAGCCAGTAGCATGGGACAGGAGTACTGGAGCAGGGCTGGGTTTTGGGGCCTCTGCACCAGTGCAGCCGACAAGAGAGAGAGTCTGAGCTAAGTGAAGGTGGCAGAGCTTGAAGTAGCACAGGTACAGTGCCAGCCTTGTAAGTGGGTTATGGGGCCTGGGTCATAAGAAAAAATCCTGGCACCCTTGTGGCTTGGGCCAGCGCCCAGTTGTCCAGTTGGGGGAAACAGCCTGCTTTCTTGTGCCAGAGTTTGGGGGATGACCAGTGCCAGTAAGAGAGTGAGTAACCTGGGTAAGGAAGAAAAAGGTTTGGCTTACCAGATCCAGAGAAGACAGGAGATTGAAGGGATCTGAGTTCAAGAGGTCTTGGGTAAAGCATCCGAGGGAGAGAGAGTAGGAAAAATCCTTGCTTGTGACTGCCTTAAGATTCATTGTTCTGCTGCCTTAAGTGTCCAGTCAGTATGTGTAAAAAGTTCGATTAGCCCCATGGAGCTGCTTTATATTGTATATTTAAATGAAGTATGTGACCCCTGCATTGCTGGGAATCATTTGCTGTGCAGGAGCTAAATAAAGAAGCTAGTTTGGGAGGAAATAGCACTGATGTGCCTTATTTAACTGAGATGGGGAAGTTAATGAAATAAATCCTTCTTCTTTTCCCCTTTATTTTCAGTTAAAATTAATTTTTCATGAGTTGCATTCCAGATAAAGTTTCATCCCGCCCTTGGCAAGGCCGAAGGGCTCAGGGGGAGCTCCAGAGATAGCAGTCGCAGTGTGGAGTTCTTGGTCCAGGGTGCCAGCCTTCGGGGTGAAAAAAAACAGATTCTGTTGGTGAAGGTGAGAGTGCACGAGTATTGAAGATGCCAGAAAAGTAGGACACAACTTTTCCTACCTTGTATGAAGTGAATTGGTCTCAATGTTTAGCGCTTGAGGGTACCCCTCTATTTGCCCCCGGACTATCTTGCGAAGAAGTTATGCCCTTAGATGGGGGGCTTGGGGTTACATGTCTATGGGGTTCATTTTCAGAACGATTTTTTGAAACTTTAAACTACCTTTTGATAAAAATGAAAGCCACCGCTCAACTAATAGGGACCCTATTAACAACTTCAGGCATCAAATGATTTTAGTTATTTATTTAGTTTTCATAAACCAGGTGGGGCACTTGACAATCAGATGCTATTTTCAGTTATAAAATGGGGGTATAATAAACTGATCAAATGAATCAACTTCATTGGTAAAAACACTGAACCTAACCACCAATTACTTACCTAGAAACTACACAGTTTGTAACTAATCTGCCCTAATCTACCTAGCAAAAAACCTAACTAAATGAAAATAAAACCCTTCCCATTAAAATAATAAAAAATAAAAATAAATAAAAACCTTTTTCTTTTGCTCCACCCAGTCCTTGGCGGCCACTCCTTTGGGCCGCCAAAGCCCGTCCGCCACCATGTCGCCCATGATCACCCGCTAGTGCATACCCGGGTAACATGACGTATCCCTTCATCAGAAGGGCCCCTCCCCCATGGAGGGGAACCAGCAGAGGAGAGTCACCCGCAGGCATACAAACCGTATCCTGGGTGCAGCAGCGGTCAGCTCAGACACTTCCTGGCTCCGTAGCTAGAGGGGAACCAGCTGTCATCATCTGGTCGGCTGAGCGGCTAATTTTCCAGTTTTCTTTCCAACCCCCCACCTTCCACGTAGCAGTCTGTCCGTGACAATGTCCTGAGGGTGGGGGCTTTCAGAAGTGCGTCAAGGCCATATGCCACCAAGAATGCCAGCCACTAGCTACCACCAGGAGCCGTCAAACAGCAGTCAGTCCAGGACCCCCAAGGAGGGAAGCATCCAATGGATGCTGTAAACTCCCTCCCTGCCAGACTCCACTCCTGGCATCCGGGCTCGGGGTGCAAACCCAGGTCGGCAGCATGCTGAGCAAACACCCATCGCTCGGTGCCACAGAGCCAGTGGATAGACACTTTTTAAACATAGAAACCCACAATAGGGCACAGGTTTCTTCCAAATAAATGCAGTTCCTGGATTCATTCAAACGCACACGGCTTCTGTTACCAAATTCACCTATTCTACCTCTCAACAACCTAACTAATGGAAAATAAATATTTTTCCATAAAAAAACAAATTCTCCATTTTATAAGTGCAATAACCCAATCCATGGTAGGGGTTTCTTGAGAATTAATGCACTTCCCCTGTACGACAGAAGTCACTCGGCAATTGGTCTTGTGCCTCCCAATTCACCCAGGCATGCATTAATTCTCTAAAAACACATGCCTTGTTGTAGGCTGTTGTTTACGTATAACCTGGGAGGTTACAACTGAAATAATATTACAGCAATAACAGCAACATAAAAGCACAGAATTTGACAGCAGACAAGGACCCCAAGGCCCATCCAGTCTGGCCAGTTTCCCTACCTATAGTGCAAAGCCTCTTGACCTAACTTGATCACCGGCTTAACCCACTCTTCCCTTATGCTAGGGTTCCTTTATGCCTATCTTGTGAGTTTCTGAATTCCCCCACTATGCTTGCCCCCACCACTCCTGCAGGGAGGCTGTTCCATGTATCCACCACCCTCTCCATGAAAAAATACTTCCTTACATTACCCCGTAGTCTACCTTTTTCAATCTCATGTCATGCCCCCTTGTTCCTGAACATCTCCTTTTCTGAAATATGCTACCCTCTTGTACCTTATTTATACCCTTTAGATATTTGTAAGTTTCAATCATATCTCCCCTCTCTCTCCTCTCCTCCAGGGTATAGATAGTGAGGTCCTCCAGTCTCTCCTTATACGACTCATGGTGCAGGCCCTGTTAGCATAGTCAGTGTCGGAGATACAAATACAAGAAATTGCCAGGAGTGTAATGAAACAAACAGGGATTGAAGACAAAAGCCTTGGTAAAAGCAAATGATCAAGGGTATCCAATGCAATACGAAGTACAGAAGGAAAACGATAAAACGATATGATCACAGTGCATTCAGCGCTGACGTAGGACATACACAACACCAGAGTCCTGTACAGATGAGACTAGCTAAGAGCATAAGCATGGAAAATGCATTACGTACAGTAGGCGTCTACGGTAAGCACTATCGAATCCCTGGATTGTCAGGTAGAGTCAAAGCTCAGATGGAACAGAGTTCCACAACCTAGGGACGAAACTCATGAAAGTAATTATGAATACAGTCAGCACAGAAGTTCAGGACACTGTTTGAATCTCAACCTGTTCCTGTTTAAGGGGTTAAAGTGAAAACTACAAACTGGCAATACAGCAATCTGAACTTTTTTTTTCTCCTCATAAAGTAAACTGCTTTTCTTTTTGGCTTTTTAAGGATACAGCAGTTTATACAACGAGCGTGTTGCCAAAACGACCAAGATAAAAATGCTATCCCAGTTGATGACGAACCCAACTCATAAGACAGCAATTATATCTTCTGAATCGGGTTCATCACACTAGCTATCTCCATACTCCAGCTCATCATAATCGTGGACCAGCTGTGCGAATAAATAACCAGAACTAAGGAGATCGTCATAACGACATAAACAAATTAAAAAAAAAATAAATCTGACAAATACCTCACTGATCTGATCAGTATTAGCAACACGCTCATTGTATAAAGCACATTTTCAATCACTGAGTGAACTTACGTTTAAAATAATCTTAGCGTAGCACTGTAGGATAACAAACCCGGCCTCCACCCGACTTGACTCCGCGTGCCTTGACGCCTCAGAAGTCTGGGTCAGTCAGTTTCTGAATATTCAAAAAAAAATCTGACAAATACCTCGCTGATCTGGCAGTTTTTGGCACCGGCTGGTTGTACAAACTGAATATGATATGTGTGTCTCATACAGTGTCTTTTTCACATGAGGTCTGCAACCTCTTGATCCCTCACCCATGGCTACGCCACTCATGAGGGGTCAAGAGGTCACAGACCTCTCATGAGGAAAAAAATATGACACACACATGCCATATCCCCTATTTATACAACTAGTATGCTGCCAAATGTATTGAGATAAAAACGCTATCTGAGCTGATGAACTCAACTCATAAGATAACACTTTTATCTTATGAATCGGGTTCGTCACACGAGCTATGACCACACTCCAGTTCATCATAATCATGCAGCAGATGTTCCATTAGCCAGATCTAATTCTGCTCCCCCAAGCTCGTTTCTTAACACTAACAAATCTAAGTGACAACCACAGGCAAAAGTGAACCACGCTGATGCTGACCCGCGCTTCATCAGACACGCAGCTTCATATACAACCATAAAAAAAGTTTCACTTTCTCGTGGCTAACAAGAATGCAGCTAGGCATTTTAAATCCTATAAATGAAACTGTTTCTCACAGATACGGGCAACGGTCAAATTCAGGAGTTAATTAAACAAATTGTTGGTAGATCTCCATAATACTGTTCATTAGTATTGACACCACTAATAGGAATTTACCTATTTACCTTTGTTTTGGTGGCCAGGGTCCCCCAGCAGCTGCCCGGCTACAAAATCAAAATATTCGTACACAGGCTCTGATGTGTCAGCAGGTAAGCATACACACCTACTGCAATATCTGCAAATGCTGACAGACACAAAAGGAAAAAGGCAGAAAAACCTTAGTGAACACATGTCGTCCAAAGACAAATTCCACCTGCACCCTGATGCAAAAGGTCAGAGACATGCTATGTGAATAGCTAGCACATGCACACCTCGCAGTTCCAAAAACCAGCCAATGGGAAGAATTTTCCCATACTAGGTGTCCCAATGAACTAAATGGACTGCCTGACAACCACCCTAGCAACACAATTGCTTAGCAGCAAGCTAAAATACTGTGGAACGTCATAACAGTTGCCAGTCAAACAGCCTAGCAACATGTTTGCTAGGTTAGTAACACCACAGCAACGAAGACTCAATCAGTTTACGGAATCCAACAGTGTGTCTACCGAATAGCAGAGATGCACTAGTGCATAAAGGAGATCTCTGTGCTGACACACAGAAATGTAAAAAAAAAAATAGTAAATGAAATGCTTCTCTGGCTCCTTTAGACAACACACTAGTTGTATAAACCTGATACGGTATGGGTGAGCGTGTCATATGGTTTTTATTTTTGTTCGAGACCTGCTACCTCTTGATCCCTCAGCCGTAGCTGAGCCCCTTGTGAGGGGCAAGAGGTCACAGACCGCTCATGAAGATAAAAAACGTATGATGCACTCACCCATACCATATCCCTTATCTCTGCCATGGCTCGTTCACTGTTTTTATCTCACTTCTCATTAGGGCTGCTTAGAATACACCAAACTGAACTCGATTTTTCAGATTTTGACCCAATTTTCGTAACTGTGTGATCCAAAAATCTGAACTCCTAAATTCAGTCCTAAAACATATTTTACATAATAATTTAGAATTTAGGATTCCAATTCCAGATCCCATTCTGATTTTGAGGACCTTTTAAGAAATGGATAGGAAATTGATTAGAAATTGGAAATTTCTACATTCCTAAACAGTTCAAAAGTATCTGAATCAGTCAATTCCAAGCATCCCTTTTTCTTATAAAATGTCATTGTTTTCTTGGGGTGCTACTGGTGTGCGTGGGTGGCCAAAAAAATAAACAAACTGCAAAATGCCTTGAATAAGCTTCTCAAAAGCACCTGTCAATCATTTGAAGTTTCTCTACTGCCTTACATTCCTTCTTCCGTCCAACGATTTTGAAATGTTTTTTATGGCCTTTTTACACAACCGCATTTTCATTGCAGCAACCTGAGCGCTTGAGCTGCTGCAGTGCAAATGTAGCCATGTGGACACTTACACAATTGTGGTAAGTCAGTTCTCATGTCTCTCTGTGAGTCACGGCAGATCTGGGGACATGTTCTGGAGTGATCGGTGAAAGCAGCCAACTAGATAGGCTGCACCACTCACTTCGATGCTCCAGCATCCTTCTCTCCCCTCCCATGATGCCTGGACCCAGATGTTGCCAGGCAACCAACTGCCCCTCAGACTCACAGCCCCCTCCAGCTCGGCTTGCATCAGCACTGAGAGGGGCCATTTAAATACAAGTTGGCAGCAAGAGTAAAATAAAGAAAAGGCCATTATGGTTCTTGAACGTAGTGGCAGAGAAAGTAAGGGAAAAGAAAAGAGCCTTCAGAAGATTTATTTATTTATTTCATTGTTTGGAAAAAACCTTTGCACAAAAGTGCTTTTGCAAAGGTTCCACGTCAAGTACATAGCATATACAGTACAACAGAAGGGGAATTGCCCCATCTGTGGTTCACACTTCATGGAAAGGAGTGCATACAGTAAGAACAACTCAGGGAACATTTAAACAAACAGTGCACTAGTAATGCAAACAGAGAGACATAATGCAGAATATAACTACAGAATAACAAGTAACCAGCTACTGAAGCTACTGCCAAAAACCTTAAACAGAGTATGACTATGAGCTTATGGGGGAACACAGAGACCAGGCCCTCAGCAGCCCATAGTACAGGCTTTGTCCTGGTAACAGGGATGGGGACTGAAAAAAGTCAACTTGGGGGGAAGGGGTGGCTATTAGGAGGGTGGGAGTCAGTTAGTACCAGGCATGTCCTCCAGTAGGACAGTAAGTGCTAAATCAGAGCAGAGTGCATGCCTGTAGAGGAGAGATCCAAACCAGGTCCACCTAATTGCAGGGGCAGTTAGTGTGCAGAGCAGGTGAGGAAACTCTGCCCGCTGCTAAGGTCAGCTACGACAATTACGATGTGAGGCAGATGAGGGAGGGGGGCCAGGTATCAACACTCACACATATTAGGAGATGGGTAGAGAGGGACTGGTAGTACACCAGAAGATACAAGGAAACACAAAAGTATGAAGACAGAGAACAGTATTTGGAGAAGCAGGGAGAATCTGGGAAAATAATTAGAAAGGCTAAAGTACAGACAAAGGAAGGTACAGCCCAGCCTATTAAGAAAGGTGACAAGACCTTCTTCAGATACATTAGCAAGAGAAAAAAGACCATAAATTGGATTGTTAGGCTGAAGAAGGAAGGAGGAGGAGAAAGGGTGAAGGACGACCTAGAAAAGGCTGAGATACTGAACAAGTACTTTTGCTTAGTGTTCACCAGGGAAGGGGAGGGTGAGGGACCGAGACTCACTAAGAGGGGTATTCAGGGGAAGGAGGTAGATACCAGACCATTCACGGTGGAAACAGTCCTAGAAGAACTCAGGAAAATAAAAGCAGAAAAGGCAATGGGGCCAGATGGGATCCACCCCAGAGTACCAAAAGAACTCAGGGAAGTGCTGGCAGAACCACTGGCTTGCCCTTTACAATGCATCACTAGAGACAGGGGAGGTACCTGAGGACTGGAGGAGGGCAGATGTGGTCCCTCTCCACAAGAGTGGAAGCAGAGGGGAGGCAGGCAATTACAGGCCTGTAAGCCTAACCTCGGTAGTGGGGAAACTAATGGAGTCCTTACTTAAGGAGAGGATTGTGAAGTTTCTGGAGGATAGCAGGGCACAGGATCCAAGGCAGCATGGATTCTCAGCGGGAAGGTCCTGTCAGATGAATCTTATAGATTTCTTAGACTGGGTAACCAGGGTGGCAGATCAGGGAGGGGCGGCGGATGTGGCCTTCCTGGATTTCAGCAAAGCCTTTGACACCGTCCCGTACAGGAGATTGCTAAATAAGTTGGGGAGCCTGGGAGTGGGTCCTATGGTGGTAAAGTGGGTTGGAAATTGGCTAAGTGACAGGAATTAGAGAGTGGTGGTAAATGGTAGGAAATCTGAGGAGAGGGAGGTGACTAGTGGGGTGCCACAGGGGTCGGTGCTGGATCCAGTCCTTTTCAGTGTCTTCATTAGCGACACTGCAGAGTGTCTGGAGGGAAAGATGTGCCTCTTTGCAGATGTCACCAAGATCTGCAACAGAGTGAACACACTGGAGGGGGTGAAAACAATGAGAAAGGTCCTAAGCCTATTAGAGGAGTGGCCGGGTGTCTGGCAGTTAAGTTTCAATGCTAAAAAGTACAAGATCATTCCCCTGGGTCACAGGAATCCAAGGGAGGAGTACAGGATGGGGGGTGGATTCTGGCCACCACAAGTCAGGAGACAGACCTGGGGGTTATCATATCTGATGACCTGAAGGTGACCAAACAGTGTGAAAAGGTGGTGGGGAGAGCAAATAGAATGTTGGGGTGCATAGGGAAGGGCATAACACGCAGGAGGAAAGAGGTGGTGATGCCACTGTACAGATCACTGGTGAGGCCTCAGCTGGAGTACTGTGTCCAGTTCTGGAGACCACATCTCCAGAAGGACATTGACAAAATAGAGGCAGTCCAGAGAAGGGCAACGAAGGTGGTACAGGAACTGCACCAGAAGCCCTACAAGGAAAGACTGAAGGGCCTTAATATCTATTCACTGGAGGAAAGACGAGAGATGGGAGCTATGTTAGAGACTTTCAAGTACCTTAGGGGAATAAACAGGGTACAGGTGGAAAGCATATTTCAGAGAAAACTGCACAAGAACAAAGAAGCATGATATGAGGCTGAAGGATGGAAGGCTCAGGGGTAATGATAGGAAGTACTTTTTCACTGAAAGGGTGGTGGAGCCATAGAACATCCTTCCAGCAGAAGTGGTGGGGGTGAAAACAATATGAGGGTTCAAGAGTGCATGGGATAGACATAAGGATACCCTGGAGATGTGCAGAGCAGGAGAGCCACAGATTAAATAGGATCTGGGGCTGGCCATGAGTAGGAAAATGGGCAGACTAGGCCAGCCGTATGGTCATTATCTGCTGACAGATTCTATGTTTCTATGTTTCAGAGTGAGAGATCGGGGCAATGCCCAAGCCAACCAGAGTTGGTGTCGACGTAGCCATGTAAACAGGTCTTTAGTTTCATGAATCAGCTGAGACGTGAACATGCTTGACCACCCACCACCAACAAGATCCTTCATAGGTCAAGTAGTTTGGCTCTTCAGAACAGAACTACTTGTCAAAACTTCTGTGAAGTTAGAGAGTAGCCTTCACAGCCAGACAAAGAGAGAGGGGAGACCTCAGCTCATATAAGCTTTATTGTTAAAATTACCTAAAAAGAGCTGTTTTACTTTTTAAATGTGCCCTATTTGAGGGTTTTGTAGATATCTAGTTTAGCCTGTGATTACAGCCTTTTTGTGTTCTGTGTGGGCTAGACGCTTAGGCGCCTAACCCCTCCCCATACCCTCCCAGTCTTTGTTGTGCAGATTCAGGCTTTTAGCACCTTTTGCAGATTGCTGCAATAAAGTGCCTTTGCTCACTGCCTTCTCCTCTGTCCCCTACCTTCCAGCCGGCACAGCCCTCGAGGCACCCAGGGACCGGAGGGGCTCGAGCCGCCAGCGGGTGGCGAGCCGACAAGCCGACCAGGGAACCAGGAGGCGGAAGAAGCGGCAGAAAGGAATGGGAAGCCGCAAACCAATCGAAAGCAACCGCTAACTCTGCCTTTGCTTCTGATTGGTGCGCCTTTTCCCATAGACTTTAGCTGGACTTTGCAACACCATTTCTGGCCGGGATTTCTGTTATTATGCTTTATTGTTAAAATTACCTAAAAAGAGCTGTTTTACTTTTTAAATGTGCCCTATTTGAGGGTTGTGTAGATATCTAGTTTAGCCTGTGATTACAGCCTTTTTGTGTTCTGTGTGGGCTAGACGCTTAGGCGCCTAACCCCCATACCCTCCAGTCTTTGTTGTGCAGATTCAGGCTTTTTAGCACCTTTTTGCAGATTGCTGCAATAAAGTGCCTTTGCTCACTGCCTTCTCCTCTGTCCCCTACCTTCCAGCCGGCACAGCCCTCGAGCACCCAGAGACCGGAGGGGCTCCGAGCGCCGCGGGCGGGTGGCGACCGACAAGCCGACCAGGGAACCAGGAGGCCGGGAGAAAAAGGCAGAAAGGTACGGGCAAAGTCATAAAATTTTGCCCCCTCGGTTGATTCTTTTTTTTTATACACCTTTTCCTGCCATTTCTCTAATCCACGCCCATAGCTATTTCTCTTCCTCTACTTTAACCCCTACCTTCCCTCCACAATGCTACTTTGCTTCTTTTGCTTCTGAGCCTCTCATCTTCCTCAATCCCAAATGACAATTATGATATACCCCATGCCATGGTGATTAAGGCAGTGAATATGGCCTGCCCACCCTGCCATCCCAGTGGACACCCACCAATTCCTTATTTATATTCTGCCATTTTGCACTGCAATCCCTGGGGTATCCCACAAAAGGCTCTCTATCCTTACAACACTCCTCAAGTGCCTTGCATCCATTTTGGCATTACATTAACCCACTATGCCTGTCCATCAGATTATTACTTTGTGATAGATTCCACACCATATAACAGGACCCTCACCCATTACACAGTGGTTCCCCAAGAAGAGGAGGAAATGCTCTGATCACTCCCTATCCCTATCATTTGGTGCCCTCCTCAAACTAATCTTCTTCCTTCTGATCAGTATTGGTACTATTGAAATCAATCCTGGCCCCACTGAAAGTTTTTATCCCCATCTGATCTAACCTCCATAAATGCGCTAAGTTTCCTTCACTTCAATGCCTGCAGCCTCCTAAAAAAGTTCTCCTTAATACAGGCATGGGTTGCACATACCCTACCTGACTTCCTGGTTATCTCTGAAACTTGGCTCAGATCTACAACAAAAGACAGTGATATAAACCTTCCCAATCACCAGCTCTTCAGATCAGATCGCCCTTCCAGGGGTGGTGGGGTGGCCATCTCCGTCAAGGAAACCATCTCTGCATCCTGCCTCATCAATACATCGAACCAAAGGAATTTGAATGCTTGCCAATTAAAATATCCCTTCTAACATGTCTTCCTTTAAATTGATTGGCTGCTATAGGCCCCTCTGCAGGCCTCAAACTCCTATCCACCTAGGATCAATACTCAGTCTAGGCCTTGAAGATACCATCATCCTTGGTGATTTGAATTTAAATTGGTTATCTAATGCATCTGCACCTTAGTAACCTTCTGTGACATCTATGGATTCACTCAATTAATCAAAAGATCCAACAAGGATTAACCTAAAAATACTACCAACAGCTCACTCCTGGATATTATGATGGTAAACAAGCTCACTTATATTCTCATGCTGGAGTGCTACCCAGTGATGTAAGTGATCATTGTCCTATAGCTGGCATAAGATCTACACTCAAGCCATCCAATCCTGCAAAATTTCTCCATAAAGGTCAAAAGAATTTCAACATCTCAGGATATCTCCATGATTTGTGCAATACAACATATTGGCAAGATTTTTACCTTACAACCTCAGTTGAGACAGCTCTTCAGATCTTAAAGGACATTATCACTAATGCCCTCAATATACATGCACAAATCACCAGTGTCAGAACTAAAGTAAAATCTTGTCGTTGGTTCACTGCTGACCTTAAATCAGCTTTGTTAGCTAGAGACAAACTCTGGAAAAGGCAAGAAAAACAAAGGATACTAGAGACTGGCTTCAATTCAGAAAAGCAAGAAACTCATGCACAAAACAAATAAGAAATGCCAAAGCTGCCTACTATAGAGCTGAATTGGATGCATCCTATACTAACCCATCCAGATTCTGGGGTACTATAAAGGAATTCTAGGCCAAAATTCTACCCCTGCCTTACCCTCCAAACTGCTACTAAGTGACATAGAAATCACTGACAAGCAAGAAATCTTAAATACCTTCAATGACCATTTCACCACAGCTGGCCTAGCATTTGACTCTTCACCTGCAAATCTCTGAGATCATCATTAAACCTTCAATCCACTGTGGGACAAAAGGCTGCTTCAACATTCTCCTTCGAACCAATATCCTTAAAAGAAGTAGAGACCTCCTATCCAATTTAGATACTTCTAAGAGTGCAGGTGCAGACTCCTGGACCCTACTTTCTTAAAGTAGCATTGCACGCCTTTATCTGCCCCCTCACTCACCTCTTCAATCTTTCCCTAGCTACTGGTTCCATCCTCCATATGGAAAACAGCTCAAGTAGTTCCACTACTTAAATCAGGTGATCCCATGGACCTTAACAATTACAGGCCCATTTCCATCCTACGGTACTATCCAAGATGCTTGAAAATTAGTAATTCACAGTTAAGGCCTATCTGGACAATAACAACCTCCTAAATCCAGCACAATCTGGATTTAGATCAATGCATAGCACCATCTCTGCCCTAGCCAAAGTCACTAACGATTGGCAGACTGCCTTGGATAAAAAGAATAGTACCTGTGCTGTGTTCCTGGATTTGAGTAAAGTGGATCATGAATCATTAATCTCCTCTCTTAGCTCTGTAGGCCTTGATTCACTCTCACTCAATTGGTTTAGGTGCTATCTCTCTGGAAGGTTACAATTGGTAAAAAATGAAAATTACCTATCTACCTCTAAACCACTGCTAAGAGGTGTACCGCAAGGCTCTATCCTAGGCCCCATCCTCTTTGCCATTTATATTAATAACATTGATGCCAACCTCTCAATCTAACATTCATCTGTTTGCTGATGATACTGTATTATATGTCAGCAATCCCTCACCATCAAAAGCCTGTGAACTGTTACAGTCAGAATTCTCCATCCTACAACACAACCTATTGGAAAAAAAATTACTTCTAAATGCCAAAAAAACAAAAGCTATGTTCTTTGCAACAAAGAATTGCTCTGCCACTACCCCATCATTCATCACCCCACAATTATCCACCTTATTTGGAGAAAAGCTGGAATTTGTGGATAATTTCAAATATATTGGAGTCTGGATTGACAATAAGCTTGACTACTCTGTCCACATTGAAGAGCTATTAAAAAAGTTGAGACAAAGGCTTGGCCTATTTTACAGAATAAAACACTACCTTACCAGAGACTCCAAACAAAGATTAATCCAGGCATCATTCCTATCCCTTATTGACTATGCTGACTTTCTCTACGGCCATTGCTCACTCTCCCTCTTAAATAAGCTGGACACCCTGTATCATAGAGCCATCAGATTTATTACAGACCTTCCTCCAGCACCCATCATTGCTCTCTTTACATGACAGTCAATTGGACATCCCTACAGCACAGAAGAAAAGGAATGCTGCAATCTGGATCTTTAAAAGCTTTATCAGGCAAACTCCTCCTATATCTCAGACTGTTTCACCGAATCACATCTAGGCCATACACCTTAAGGATCAATACACTCATTATGCTAAAGATTCCCAATACCTGCACCCGGTTTGGGAGGGCTGCTATCAGCTATTCCCTAGCATTTGTCTGGAACTCACTCCAAAAATCTATGAATCTGAATACCCTCTTACCCTTATCATCCTTCAAAAGATTATATACCACCCTATTTCCAGAGCTGTGCAACTGCTTCCATAAGGCCTAGTCTCCCATCCAACCTACACCCCTCCCTTCTGTAATCCACTATGTTTAGTTTCCCTTCTTCTACCCAGTCAGTTATCACATTTCATATAAAAGCCTACAAAAGCCCTATTATTTGATTATTATCCCTGCTATATCTATTATCCTCTTCATTTTTACAGGTTAAGTTATTTTACTGTGCCTTGTATATCTGTAAATTTTGTA
This sequence comes from Neoceratodus forsteri, assembly GCA_016271365.2. NCBI lineage: Eukaryota > Metazoa > Chordata > Ceratodontiformes > Ceratodontidae > Neoceratodus > Neoceratodus forsteri. Next base: position 944,074,305 of record CM057451.1, on the reverse strand, counting down.
TATATCTCTTATTTATTTGATTGTACTAATGTTATGCTATTCTCATGTCTTTGTAAAAAAACTTGTACCCTTATTTGTATGACAACTCAGGTCCATCTTGTAAATGAGCTACGCTCAATGATGTTCGCCTGAATAAATAAAGATTTTGATTGATTGATTGATTGATAAGCATGTGAAAATAACAAGTGTAGGTACCCGGCTTATGAAAGGAGTTACCTTATCACTAGTGGTTAGACTTACCCAACAGGGTGGGCGATACTGGGCTATATCAGACAGCTTAGAGGCATAATGAGGCCAGATGCCACAGGCAGAGGGACTTATAGCCCTTGGAATGTCTGGTATAGCCCATTCTGCCTACCCTGTCAGGTATTATTGTGTTTAGAAAAATGGGTTGATGCCAGACGCTGCAGGCGGAAGGCAAGGTCCAGTATAGCCCATACACCCACCCTGTCAGGAATTCTTGTGTTTCGAAAATGTGTTTTTGTTATATTTTAAATAAAATGTGTAAAAATATGTTAAAAAAAAGAATAAAATGTAAAAGATTAAAAAGAGCATTTCTGTAAAATATTCCTTCCACTGCTGCATGCGAAAGTAGAGGACACTGTGGTGTGGTATTATTCCTTTTAGTTGTACATTCCCCCAAGAAGCAGTATTCTCATTTGGTTGGAGCTCGATCGGGTGAGGGATGTTACAGCTGCAGTGACTCGGCGGTTAACAAAGTGATTTAAATATGAAAAGAAAACAGAAATAATATTTATTTCTTGTGTCTGCTGTCTCTGAGAAGCACTTAGCACGTGACATGTTAGCACTACTACTTTGAAATCCAAAAGCTGTCTCAGAGAAGTGCTAAGCATGCAACATTCTAGTGTACTACTCCAAACTCCAAATGCTGTGTTTTTTTTAAAGGGGGAAATTTAAAACTGGGTCACTGTCTGACACATTAATGTACAGGTTGCTGTCGTGTTTTGTGTGCATGTGGGGCTTCACTCAGCGAGAAAAAAACAGTGGGTTTTTGGTTTTAAAAATGCCAACCTCTGCTTCATTTGGTTAGGTAAGCAGTCAGTTGGCACTGGGACATGTTATTTTGTGGTCTCTGTTGGCACATAAATGTACCCCTTGGCAAAGAGTTCAGCCAATCAGAGGCCACGAAATTTCCCAACCCATTTTTTTTTTTTTTTTTTTAATTTGGAAACCAGGTAAGGCCCACTACGCACAAGTGCCTGTTTTCAGGGGCAATGATTGGTTGAGTGACTTGCTCAGAGTTGCACAGTATGCAGGTGGAGATTGTGGGAATCAAACCCAGGCCTGCTGAATGTACAAAGCTCATTCACAGCTCATTACTCTAACCACTATGCTATACTGTCAGCCATTTTCTAAACTGATTTAGAAAACTAAGAACCCAATTTAAAATTATGGAATAAAGAAAGAATGCAGGTGTAACCCCCCTACAAATGGGGGTTCCCGAAAAGCCTTCCTTGAGCTTGCCTAAATGCTCACTGCCAGGCTGGTGTCCTGCATTTTAGCAGTTTAAATGTGATTGCCAGAGAGTGCCTGTATAGCCTCTGTGTACTGTCTCTTTAAGAGCTGCCTGGATTGCAGTCATAAGTAATCTGAGAGGGAGCTCTGTTGAAAGATGTAACTATTTGCTGAAAATCATTTAGAGTGATAATGATAATGTAGTTTGTCTAACCTGCCTTCTTTGCAGCAAGGGCTGTTTTGTCTCCACTATCTTGGTCCTGGACTGCCAAATTGGACCAATCAGTTCTGGTGGGACCTAAAATAGAGCCGGATTGCAGGAGCAGTCTGGAGTCAAAATCTGTAGGAATTGTAGTACTGGGCTTTTTGCGCCTTTCTGCACCTGAAGGGGGAACCTTTGTTGTGACTGACAGGAGGATCAGCCAACCGAACCTTTTGGATCTTGAGGAAATTCCCAAGCTGCTTGCTGTTAGAGGCAGATCTAAGTTGGGAGCTGAAGAAGCAAGAGCTCAATACAGTCTCTGTGGAAAGGCCTAAGTTTTGGCCTGCATGCTGCCCCTGAGAGGAAGAGAAGAGAATTATTTTGGACTAATTCAAAGTTTGTAAGAACGAAGTAAGCCACTGATTTTTTTTTTACCAGGCTCATACCTGAAGAAGACCAAAGATTTTGCTGAATGCGATTGGCCGGTCAGGATTTCCAGCTGCTTTTGAATCCCCAGTTTGTGCAGAGACTTTGCAATCATGACCGGAGAGCGGTTTGCCTGGTACAGTAGAATTTCCTTACATGTAAATGTGCTGTGTATTGAAAGTGGGTCGTGATTTGGTTCCCTACTGTGTGAACTGTGTTCTGCTTGCTGGAAGCTGTACCTAGCCCAAAATGGACTGTATCCGAATTTGTCTCCATTCTGCCTGGGCCTTACCACACTGGGCCAGCCAGACTACCTGCTGCACAGAGAAAGCCATCGACGAGAGACCTGCCTGGGGATCAGCTCCCTACTCCATGCCTGAACAGGAATGATGCCTTGGCAAATCGTGTGGGCCCTGCGTCTCCTGGCACTCCAGATCAACCACCTGCAGTCTCAATTTTCGTCTAGCTGTGTCCAGTCTTGTGTATCATGAGTAATCACCAGGGTAGCTCCCTGCAACAACAGCCTAATCTAAAAGTGTGTCATCTGATTGTCTTGTTGTTTTCTTTTCACAAACTGAGCCCTCCGGCTCTGGATTACAAATAGTGTGTGTTGTGCATGTTGTTTTCTTCCATCACAGGGCTCCAACCAGCTGCAACGTTCCTGGCTAGCCCACCATTCTCCATCTGGGTACCCAGAGTGTGTGACTGTTTATGGACCATAAAGTGCATGCATAACTGTTTGATTGATAGAGCCTTTAAGCAAATCAACCTGATTACGCCCCTCCCTTGTTCAAGTCCCTTAAATAAATCAGATCTAACTATTTTTTGCATTTATTGACTGTGGTTCTAGTTTGTGCAAGAGTACTGTACTGCTGTTATCTGATGTGTATAACATTGTTTTACAGGGGGTCCCTAGGGCCAGGCCAGAGATAAGCCCTGGTGGTAAGTGCAAACAGTGTGGATACTTGTGTGGTGTATCAGAGGTATTGTGAAAGTGATTATTGTGTATTGTTCCGGCCACTAGTAAGGAAAGAGGGAGGTTACAGTGTCCCGGAGGGCTGTGCCCAGGTTAGCTTGACCGCTACCAACCCTGACCTCGGGGTGGAGGCACCCGTTTCAGAACTCAGGCCCCTTAACCTGCTACTAGCCAAGCAGGCTGGGGTAGTAGCCCTTGGGATAGTGCCACCTAAGGGTTACACAAGAAAGAAAGTAGAAGAACTTTAAAATGATTTCCAGGCTCTTTTGAGTAGCTTTTTGCTGAGGGGGTGCAATGGGTTTTGTTTGTTTTCCTCTAGGCTCCCAGCTCCCCAACCTCACCTCCAACTACTAGCAAAACTATTCCTAACATCAGTGCTAATAGTCCTGGCTGTAGAGGGATGAGTTCCCAGTGCAAAACACTATTACTCTTCCACTGTGCTTCTGTACGGCTCTGTGGCTCAGAGAAATGTAGACTCTTTCAGCAGAAAAATGTTCCTTGGCCCATTCTCTCTGCCCATTGCTACCTATCTAATGTTGAATAAGAGAGCCCTAGTGGCTCTTCCCGCCCCTTTTCCCCCTACCTTTCTGATATGATCTTTACCAAGCCCTTGTATCTGTCATACCCATATTTGAATCCCCCACTGATTTCACATTGACTGCCTCTTTCAGCAGCTTGTTTCTACCCCTCTTCCACCCTTTTTGTGAAAATGTACTTCCTGGCATCCTTCCTAAATTTGCCCCCCCCACCCGCCTGTTTCATGGAGTTGCCCCTGGTGTTTGTCTTACTGCTCAGTTGGAATAATTTGCTGTTATCCACTTTATTTACCTCTTGGAGGTATCTATATGTTTCAAACATGTCCACTCTCTCTCTCTCTCTCTCTCTCTCTTCTCATCTCATTTCCAGTGTCAGTGTGTTTAAATCCACCAACCTCTCTTCCCAAGTCCTCTCCTGCTGCCCCGAATCATCCTGGCTACCCGCCTTGGTACTGCCTCTACTCTGTCCCTGTCCTTAAAACATAGACTCCAAAAAAGCATACAGAACTCTATGTGAGGGTGTAGCAGTGACCTATACAATGGTAGCAGCACTTCCCAAGGGGAAGCAGCACCTCCCTCCACAGCAACACTATTGATAATATTTATTTTATTTAGTTTTTGTTGACCGGGTAGGTGCACTAGATGGCAAAGCTGCCTATTTTCAGGCACGACTCGGGAGGTTAAAAGACAATGGTTGGGAAAACAACAGTGAAATACAAAGGATAAATCAGGTGACAACAAGCGATACAACTTTAAAAGTGGCAGTTTTATGCAAATACTAACTTTAAATACTGCCTTATACTAAAGTTTAACACACTTTAATCAAGCTATGCCTTTCCAAATCATACAAACAAATCTGGCTTGCATTCAAAAATGTGACCTTCATCCAACCTGCTAGCACCTGCGGTAGAGCGTTTTTGCAATCACCACCTGTTACACCTGGGTTCACATAGCCTCAAGCCAGAATGCACTGCACACTCATTAGGTTACAGCAAGGATAACTACCACTGAAGGTAGGAATAGGACAGCTGGTGGCTGGGGGTGAGGCTGTGGAGCCCTGAAAGGCCTTTTTTCTTCATCAAGATATTTATGCTGCCACACACTTGCCTCCTCCTTTCTATCCTACGGTTTCCCAGCCCTGTCACTCGCCATACCAGAGCCTTAACCTGAACTTAGAATACGCCACTGTGGGGCCAGGAGGGGAAGGGCCCCACAATCCAGATACATGTGGGACCTGTGACAACTTAATCCCTCATCCTGCACTTTTCTGGTTTTCTACCCGCCCACCTCCCTGATGTCAGGTGCAACACATGGCTGGCCTCATCACACTGTTGCTGTCCCTTGTGGGGCAGCAAGCTCCCTTGCCCACAGCAGGAGTCGACAGAGTGGCAGAACCCGACACCATCCATCCCAGGGCTAGGAGCACTGCCATGCAACAGCGCCTCCCCAGCCCTCAGGTTGCCCTGCTGGCTTCCAGAGCTCATTCCCAAATTTAGGTTACCAGCATGGGAGCATGTAGCTTTATCCACTGGCCCCTCAGGCAGCTCAGAAAAGCCATTGTATAATCCACAAAACCTTGGCTCAGAGTTCTGTCCTAGGTTGCTATTAAATTGCCTAATACTACACTGCCTGCACAGCTGCTCTGCTTTTGTGAGCATCAGTTTAAATATGCTTGCCTGTTGCAATTAACATTTAGGAGGAAGGCCAAACAGCTCATACTCTGGCACAGTTAAATGCAATACAGTACACAGCCACAACACGGAGAAGCCCCTGACTCAGGGAGCCATCTGACTTTGCTAATGAAAGCAGAAATAATTACATACATACGAAGAAGCCAGCAGAAGAAGGCCATTTGTTCTATCAAGTTTGCTCGTATTGCAGGGTCCACAGCTTGAGCTAATGTCCCTGCCCTCCCTCCCCACTCCTCACATCCTCTCTACCCATGATTCTTACCTTCCCCTATGCCTATCCCAGACTCTCTTAAAGCTGCCCACTGTCTTCAATGAGATTACCTCTTCTGGCAGCGTATTTCAAGTGTCCCCCACCTTCTCTTTGAAGAAGTGCTTCCTGACATCCCTCCTAAACTTCCCACCCTCCAGCTTAAGACTGTGCCCCCTCATGTTATGGCTGCCACTCAGCTTAAAGAGACTCTCCTTATCAACCTTATTTATCCTTTCAAGTACTTGAAGGTCCCAACTATATCCCCCTCTCTCCTGTCTTCCAGGGAGTACATGTTCAGTGTCCTCAATCTCTCCTCATATGCCTTACCCTGCTGACCAGCTATCATCTTTGTAGCTCTCCTCTGGACCTTCTCCAGCAGGTTAATGTCCCTTTTGAGGTGTGGGCACCAGTACTGAACCAGGGTTTTAAATAACTCTAAAAATTGATTAGCGTTTTGCTCATAAAAGTTCTAAAACATTGTGAAAATGCATATTACTTGCCTCACTGTGTTTAACAAACATGACACTTCTAGAAAACCTATATAAATGCTTTCTGTACAGTTAGTATTGTCCCAAGAAAAAAACTGCTAATCAATTATTTAAAACCCTGAACTCCATACTCTAGGTGAGGCCTTACCAGTGACCTGTACAAGGGCAGTACAACCTCCTCTCTCCTGCTACTGATCCCCCTAGATATGCATCCCAGCATATTGTTTGCCTTTGCTATTGCTTCCTTGCACTGCGTGGAGTGCTTCAGGTCACTAGTGATCACTCCCAGGTCCTTCTCCTCCTCCTCCTCTCATGCAGATACTCGAACTCCACCCAGGTAGTACTCTGTCCTGGGATTCTTGGCTCTAATATTCATAACTTTGCATTTCTTGGCATTGAAGCCAAGCTGCCAGATCCTGGACCACTTCCACAGCTTATCCAGATCTTTCTGTAGATCCTGTATCCCTTCAGCTGTGTCTACTCTTTCACAGAGCTTGGTGTCATCCGCGAATAGGCACATTTTGCCCTTAATGCCATCTCCAATGTCATTGATGAAGACGTTGAACAACACCAGCCCCAGCACTGAGCCCTGCAGGACCCCACTGGTTACCTCTCCCCACACAACCACCCTCTGGGTTCTGTCCCTCAACCAGTTTTCCACCCATCTGGCCATCTTTTCCCCAACCCCAAGATTCTCCAACTTCCTTAAAAAATAAAATTAAAGAACTAGCCAGCAGGAAATGTAATTAAATTGGCTCAAGGCACCCTAGAAAGGCAGTGGCAGCCTCAACTGAGCCCCACAACCAGCGGAGAACTGCAACAGTTCTTGACTGGAGGCAGATTTACAGATCACCCCCTCAGCTACCAACAGATGATCAGTAAGCTGAATTCTGATTGGCCAACAGCTGGTGTACAATTCAGAATGACTAATCATTCATAAAAGAGGTAGCAGGACAAACTGCAGTTTGTTCTGTTTATAATTTATTATTTTTCTCCAGGATGCCTACGTCCTTCTCTAGCACTGTCCTCCAGCCACCACTAGCTACCTTCTGGTCAATAGTCCTACCCAGTCCAGCTATAACCCCAAACTTCCATTACTATAACCCCAAACTTCACAAAACCCATGCACCCCCCCATCACCAGTTCATGCTGGTATGCGGGGGATGGGAGACGGGAATATGAGCCCCATGGTGTATGCGGTGGGAGAACCATCGTGCTGTATGTAGCATTCAAGGCTTTTAGGTCCCTCTTATATACCTCCAACCACCGGAGTTGAGGCTATCCCAATGACACCTAGCATTTGTAGGGGAGAGCCAACATTGTGTGGTCACCCTTGTCTTCATGTCTGCTCCACTTTCCGACCTCAGGAAGCACTCAAACAGCTAGACGTGAGGCCCTGCCCTCCCCCACCAAGGCATGGTACAAGCAGGGTGATTTGACAAAGGAGGGGGTGGAGGTCACAGTCTGCTTACAAGGGGGGTAAAGAGTAGTGATCCGACAGTCCGGTGATAGTTAATATGTTGCGCTACCATCCTGGCTAGAGAGGGAGGTTCTGCATTCTACTCCTGCAGGCCCCCCTGTGGTAGGCCAGAAAGGGCTTGGGATGCAAGTATCCCTGCCTCCTCTACAAGGACCGCTGTGGATCCAAGGGTGGGAATTAGTACCTATTTCTGAGGAGGAGATATGTGTGTGTGTGTTGGTGGTGGTGGGGGGGGTGCAGAGTAGCCTCGTGCCCTTCACCAGATATGAAGTTGCAACATGGGAGTTGTCAGGGGAAGGAGGTCATCAGTTGCAAACTGATAGGCACAGATGAAATGTCAGAGAATAAAAACCTATATAAATTACAGGAGTGGAGGGAAGGCCAAAATTTGCATTTGTCTTACTGGCCTTACTGTTCCTCTGGAAATCCCCCACCCAATGTTCTGGATCCAGAGGCGGCTGGCAGCATGTCCTGCTGCAGTGAACAAGTTGCTCCCTCCTCCAGTCCCTTTCTAGCTTCTCCTTGGCACAAAATGCAAGTGGGCGACATCTTACAGTATAGAAGATATACAAGGATGAGAGGGCACATATTGGAGGGGGGCAGGATAAAGGGGAATGTGAGGAAATTTTTCTTCACAGAAAGAGTGGTGGATGCATGGAATAGCATACCCTAGGAGGTGGTGGGAGCTAGTACAGTGGGGGATTGAAACATGCATGGGAAAGACATAAGGGAACCCTAGAGGTGGGAAGGAGAAGCTGACGCCAAGTAGGGTCAGTAGCTGCTGATGCAAGTAGGGAATATGGGCAGACTGGATGAGCCTGGTAGTGCTTATCTGCCGTCAGTTTCTATGTACAGCAGAACTCCACTGAAAAGAAAATGCTGCATCTAAGATGCTCTGTTCTGGAAAAAGACTTTAGAGAAGCTGAACTTCACTAAAAATTAGATATTGCATCTCACCTCTACTATCCTGGGAAAATGCAGTATAAAACTGTCTAAAATCAGGACTCCATTGCAAATGACATATTGCATCTCATCTGATCTATCTTGGGTGAATATATTGTAAAAATGTGTACAAGCAGGACCCAGTACAACAGCAAGCAAACATTTGGCATTGAGAAATGCCTGTTTCCAGCTTGTTCTTACTTTTCCCTAGTTAAGCCTGCTTGAGACATTGAGATAACGTTCAGAACACTGTGGAGACTAATATCATGACCCTTACAACTATGCAAGAGCATTACAGGAGAGGTATGGCCACTGGCCACAGCCTTCTTTCAGTCATGACAGGAAAGGCCAATCATTGTTCTTTTTTATTACAAACAAATAACCATACCATACCATGCCATACCATACTCATGCCATGCCATACCATAAGCTATTAATATAATCATGACTTGGCCCTCCTAAGAAGGTGGTGTGTCAGACTCCTTTCCACATTTCTAGCAGGCAGGATCACAGATTTTTGTTTTGTTTTGCCATTTCATCTTTATTTTATTTTTTTTTGGGGGGGGGGGGGGGTAAGTCACTAAGGACCTTTCCACATGCCAGAAGTTATTTCTACTAGGCCATGTTCTACAGCATTGCACAAACACATGTATAATGACAAATTTCATCTTTCTTCATCATAATAAAATACGTCGAAAAACAACTGCATGCCTGCCCGAAGTGTGCTGCTGCTGTCACAGATCTCATGGCCTGTCCTGTGCCTCATCTGTGCCAGCCTGAGACCTGCTGAAAAAGCTTTCCTGCAACAGCCAGTCACCCACCCTAATGTCCTCTGGTTCACCGACCTTCCCACTGCTACTGCTCAACTTGGTTCAACGGGCTCTGGTCTTGCCAGTCACCAAAGCACCTGGCAGTGCCAACCCAGCACTATGATCCACAGTCAAGCCTAGTTCTTGCAAAAAAAAAAAAATGTACTTGTTGCTGGACGCCACCAACCTCAATAAATAAATCCTACTCCTTGGGCTAGCATGCATCATTGCATTTATCACCGGTCAGGTGGTCACTACGGAGCACCTGGCTGCTGCAGTGCTAATTACTCTATGCTGGTTCAAATGGCAGTTGGAGCCAATGCAGCAGCAGCTGCTACATGCATGGAGAGTCCTGGGGAATGTCAGTAGATAGCTGTACTCAGCTCCCCAGCCTCAGCCAATAAAGTAGTAGAGGAGGTTCAATGACTCAGTGTGGCTGACTGTGAATGAGTGATGCAAATGTGTATTCACAGCATTGTGCTCGCTCACCCACTGACAGTCTCAGTTCTGTGCAGACAGCCTGAAGCAAACAACCGCTGCTGACCATGAAAACTACATAAAAACACAGATACAAAAAGAACAGCATGAACCGTGGGGCATGTCCCCATTTTTAGGGCTGCTGACACCCCTGCATTTCACTGAAACTGGCAAAGCTTTAAGCTTCAGTAGCATTTTGATTCTTGTGTAGGATGTATGACTCAAACCTGGAGTGAAAGGTAGAATGACAAGTTTTGGTACCATTTTATGGATGGCATAGTTGATTATGCTCGTTAATAACTATTTTATGGTAGATTGTTTTCCGATTTATGTACTCTCCAAATCTTGTTAGGATAAAAGTTTCGTTATTTTGCCTTACAGTGACATGGTTCAGCACTGCTGTGGCTTCTCATGTGACTCACAAGCTTTGCGTATCTTTGTTCTGTTGCTGAATTAATAATAACTGAAAAAAGAGAAAAGTTTCTAAGAAAAAGTACAATGGCGAACTAAAGCCAGTGCAAAGACCATATACTGGAGTTTTCAATCAGGACAGCTGCCGCACTGGTAGAGTAGTGTGCTCAAGAACCACAGTACTAAGTGGTGGCGGACGTACAGAATGACCAATGAGAAATATCCCTATAGTACTGAACTTGCTGTAAGATTATTTATTCATTTAGAACCTAGTGAACGAGAAACAAACATATTTAGTTTAGTTGCCGTACTGGTCCTTGTAAGAACAGATCCAGAAGCAGATGGTTTGATACCTTTTATTGGACCAACAATTTAGGATACAGGGGAATTATACATGTACATCAAAGAATACTGTTTATTTTATTCAGTGCAAGAGATGTCCTCACACAGGGTATGTAGGAGAGACAAGCAAGCACTCCGCACTAGAATGAATGTGCACAGAAGATGACTGAAAAACCAGTGGAGTGACTGTTCTCTCAGAATAACCATTCAGTCACAGATATGTCAGTAATGGTCTTAAAAGGACATTTCAGAAGTACACAACAGAGACAGGCTTCTGAGATCAGGCTTATTTTACTTCTCAATATGGTGAAAGATGGCATGAACACAGATTTGGGGTTTATTTTACATTATTCGACTTAAACTTTCACAGACCTTCACTTCAAAGGATGGACATATACTAGGACTTCAGCGTGTCTCTTTTTTTGTTTGTTTTAATATGTATAGAGTCCATTTTAACTGGTTATCAACATGTTGGTTTTTCACGAAAGAACTGTGTGTGTGTAGGGGGGCGGATACAGTGTTTTTTTATGAGGAGGAGGTTGTGTATGTGTGGAGGGTATGCTGGGGGGGGTTGTAGTTTTGTTGAGGTAGGCTTATATTCAGGTACAAGACATAATGATGTTGCAGTGTATTATGACTCTTAGTTCACACACGTAGTGAATATTTACTTTCTTCCAACTAGTTTTTTCCCCGGGGGGGGGGCTTAATTCCATTGGGTTTTTATTCAAATTCCTGAGACTATTGCTTTACATATAGCAGTTTGATTATATACGGTCTCCTTTATGAACTCTGAACATATTAGGATACATGATCTCACTCACTTGGGGGTCCTTGATAGGTTTAATTCCATTGAGTAAATATTGTAGTGATTGATGTAAATGATAGTGAATATTTACTTCTTTCTAATTATCTTCTGGGGGGGGTATTTCCATGTTTTTATTCAGATTCCTCAGACTGTTACTGTACATACAGTACTTTGATTATATACTGTTACATTTTTTAACTCTGTACATATTGGGACGCATGATTCCATTTACTTTTTTTTTTTTTTTTGACAGGTTGAATTCCATTGGGTTATACTGTAGTGACTGGTACATATTGAACCCTTAACATATTAGGATGCATGGTCTCATTTTCTTAGGGGTCCTTGACAGGTTTGTTTTTTCAATTTGGCTCTTATACTGACAATTTATATTATCTTGTATAATATCATGTTACAGCACTGAAGATCTTAAGGTTTACGGAATATAGTAACTAGTTGAGTGTATAATTGGGAAAATGTCTCCAAACAGGTTGTATAATGTATAAATTTGTGAAACAGTTGCTCACACTAGGGAACCTCTACTTCAAACCCTCTTTATGCCTTATATAGAACATTTTCTGTTATATATTTTTTGCTTGTTTTAACATACAGTAATATCACATTTTAACATGTACTTAAGTTAGTATTAATCCAAAGTTTCTGCTTTTCATTAGACTGTATTCACAAAGCACACTGAGACATTCATAATTTATGTTAGTGGAGCTTTCTGCTTGAAGAGTCCTTATCTCATTTTCATAATATTTGACCTTGAAAGGCTACTTAGTTTAAAACAAACGGGTGAAGTGTGATTTCTCTGGTTTTAACAGCTGTTATGGTTTAAATGAGTATTTTAAACCATGATAATTCTTTCTGGGGTTTTTATATATTATCTGGGTATTAATAGTTTGTGATTTTCTGAACAACTGTCATAAGCTTCTGATGAAGGACTTGGTTGATCCGAAAGCTTTGGCATTCTGTTCTTTTTGTGACATCTAAGTTGGTCCAATAAAAGGTTTATTTATTCATTCATTCATTCTCGGATTACAATACCTTTGAGCACATGACAGCTCTTTTACAAAGGTTCCACATCAGTGGGAAGGGTGACAGACATACAACATATGGTAATACATAACATTTTGACAAGAAAGTATGTAAAATGACATTAACATTGCAACTAAAATTAAAACTATGCAGCAGTAGGAAATCAAAAATAACTTAATGAAAGGAAGCAACCCAAGGTGCTTTGTCAAACAGGTATAGATAGATTTGGGTGAACAAAAGTTCAGGTAAGAGAAGATAAACAGTGGAAAGAAGGTGGAGGGTGAGGGGATGAGGTGAAAGAAGGATTGGGGAAGGAGGCAGGAAATAGGGCAGAGCAGTTAGGGTGGAAGTGGTCATTCGCAGAGAAAGGGGGAGAAGTAGGTACACAAGGACGTGTCAATACTGCTGAGGTAGTGCCATGTCAGTTGAAACAGTCACAGGAACTGTTAGCTGTAAAATGCTGATGAAGAGTGCCTTTAAAAGTTCCCAATTTTGGTAATAAAATATCTCTGGGCAGCGCAATAAACCACAATGATGCTCTATATGCAAATGATCATTGCCCTTGCGTAGTCCGGCATCTTGGGACAAAGAAGAGTTGGTTGACAAAAAGGTATCAACCCATTTGTGACCGAGAAAGGCACACTGAGACTGAGCTTTTCTCGGTGTGTGTACCAGGGGCTGGGCAGCGAGGGGGAAGTTATAAAGTCACACCATCAGGAATCTCACACACGCTATAGGTGCAAATGTGCACCATGAGTCATCGTGTCATTTTTCTGCTTCTCTGATAGGCAACAAGCTGCTGATTCACTCGCTGCAGGATATGGCACTAGTTGAGTCATGTGCAACTACAACAGTGTATTGCATGCCTGATGTGTACACCTTCCCTGGCTTCCATCCACAGAGAGGACACTCCACACAGGCTGCGGACAGCGTGCTTACCATTTACTAGCTGTACTAGGGTAGAACAGAGCGGTTTAGTCTGAAGCTGTGTGCACCTTTGTTCTTGCTACAGATGCAGAGATGTTTCTTTTGTCACAGAGCAGAGCGAGAAACTGTTTTAACACTTCAGAGTAGCAGAGCAACATCTAACACTCACAAGTTCCTTTGTACTGGTAGACACAGTACTCTCTCATATTCCCCAATGAAATATTAACAAACTTGAGAACTGAAGCAGTAATGTTTCACAGAGGTGGAGTCCTCCTTCTCCACACCAATGGTACCCTCTGTCCTGAACACTCCACTATTCCCATTTATCCCTTAATACCTGGTATGCCACCGTCTATATGTACTGCTATTTAAACTACACTGCTTCCCTACTCCCTTCTTCCCTGTACAAGCAACTCAGCCTGTAAGTGTTGGATAGAGGCAGGCCAAAGTACTCTGCAACTCACCAGAGAATATAATATTTAAACTCCTAGAAAGTAAAACAATAGAAGACCACCCCAGAATCTGATGCATGGTGCTGCCAGTGTACTGTATTATAAAGTCACCAGGAAAAAGCCAGGCACACTTGTAACTGGGTTTAATAATAGCACAAGTCCATTTAAAGTACAGATGCTTTATTAAATTGCTCCACAACAGTGAATACTGCAGTAAAAACAGTGCAGCATTAGGAACCAACAAACCCGCCACTGTGTTGCACTTCTAGTCACCTTGAAAAAGGGCATGACTATAAGCGTAAAATATTGATGAGTTTGTGCCTGATGTTGCACTGTTCTTAGTATAATGTCCACCATTCTGGAGCACTTTAATAAAAAAAATATCTGCACTTTAAATGGACTTGTGCTATTATCATATCTAGTTATCGCTATTCCTTGTAAATTTTCAAACAGACAAGGTACACGGATCAAATCGAACTCCCAACAACAAACATCCTGGCCGACAAAGTCCGTCTTTTATTTCCAATTTAACCTTCCGCTATTACTGTACTACCGGCAGAACATTCTCCCGAGACACACACTGACACTGCCATTTTTGTTCTCTATTAGCAAGCAAACTAAAGTGTAACTTACAAACTATGTAACTTACAAGGTATAGAAGAATTATTTATTCTGTTACACTAATTATATAGTCTTAAACAATATGTGTATTATTGCTCAGCTGATAAAGAAATTCTTGCAGAGGAAAAATAAAGAAAACTTTCTGACATTGCTCCCATGACACAGCTCACAGTGCTCCCCATTCACATAATGTTACCGTCTGACTAGGAACAGCTGATATGCACTTGCCATAGCGAAGCAGCGAAGCCACACATCTACAGATAACGAGTAGATAAAGATCACAGTTCTTAACAAAGACCAGTACAGCCCGGTACTTGACAGTATATACCCTTGATGAAAGGAGGGAGAGGGGGGACATGATAGAAACTTTTAAGTACCTCAAGGGAATCAACAAAGTCCAGGAGGGTAGCATCTTTCAGAAAAAGAGATGTGTAAGAATAAGGGGGCACAATTTAAAGTTAGGGGGGACAGCTCAGGGGTAATGTGAGGAAATTGTTTTTCATGGAGAGAGTGGTGGACGCATGGAACCGCCTTCCTGGAGAGGTTGTGGGGTCTAAAACAGTGGGGGAATTCAAACATGCATGGGACAGACATAAGGCAATTATAGTGGGGGGTTGCAGGAAGTAGGCTGCTGCTTAACTAGAATCTGCAGCTTATCCAATAGGTAGGGAAATGGGCAGACTGGGTGGGCCAAGTGGTCCTTATCTGCCGTCAAAGTCTATGTTTCTGTCTGTATTGCAGCGTACACCTACAGAGAGAGAGAGTGAAAAATGGGAACATGTCCTCTTTGTCTGTGTGAGTGCCTCAGCTAACCCCACTCCCAATCCAGTGTAAAATACCCCCAATATAGAGGGACAAAGTGCCTTAAGTAGCTGACTACCAGCACATTCTAGTGCTCACTGCACCCCGCTTCTCTGCAGGTTCGTCGGATAGAAGTCACAGTTTGGAATAGCCCATTTACTGCATGCGGCAGTTTGACATGAGTGAAACACCACCGCAAGTAAGTCACCCTGGTGGTTATGAGAGCAGCAGCACATTTCGGTCGGTGTCTGTCTGCACCTTCGGGCACAAGGAAACAGCGAGCAGTCAGATACAGAGAGCAAAGCAGTGAGTGTGTGAGACCAGAACAAGGACTCTTTCTGTGGTTACTTGTGTGGTAGAGAGAGAGACAGCAAAAGTGAGTCATGGTGCGGGCGGGGGGTTGAAACAGAGATTTGGCAAGTGATGAATGTAGGTGTCAAGAATTGCATAAGCATACTGCAGCAAGTTGTTCCACTGCTCATTGTCTTGGTCTGTGTGTGGAGGAAAAAATCAACAATGTTGTCGCTACACCTATGCCATTTGTTGCACTGTACCATTTGACAGTCTCACTCATAGCAGCTGATGTTTATATTATATGCCAGCCAGCTGATGTTTGAATTGAACCTTGACGGTATAATTTATGTCAGTAAGTTTACTGTCAGTCAGTTTGTATTGTCGACAAGTAAATGACGGTAAATTACACGTCAGGAAGTTAGTACTCGGGCAATGGTACTGATCCCGGTACCCCACTAGTACAGTAATCTCACACACTCTTATTTCAAGAAAAGAGTCCGTCAGTCCTGCAACAGCCTGGACAGTTAGGAAAAGACACAAGTCCTAGTTGGGTTGTAGCAGATGACACTACTACCAGGCAATTAAGAAAAAGCCTCCCGGACAGCAGCCTTCTGCCAGTGTCAGGTAGCAGCATGTAGCAGAGAACAGAGGAGGCCACATTAATAGCTTGCTCTGTGGCTACACACACCATCACAACTGATACTTTTTTTGCAACTAGCCTCAACTGTCACAAGCCCGATTTAAAGAGATATGACACCTTTTTACACTCGCACATTTTTTTTTTTATTATTTGCATCAGGAAAGGCATACTGAGCTGGTAACAACTCCTTTCCAGATGTGTCCGGGGGATGAGAAAAGGAGAACAATGCGTGCACGAAGGACAATACAAAATTAAAAAAAAATTGGTATAGACGCACCACAAATAACAATTATGCAAAGGCAAAGATTCGGTGAAAGTAACATGCACTACAGTACAATAAAGTGCAGAACAGTAACTACCTCTGCAATGTGCAAAAGGCAATATAGCATTCAGGGTGAGAGCAATGGTTTTAGGGGTGTAAGGGGAGACAGCAAAAGTGCAAGTGAAGGGCGAAGTGGGAGCAGAGGTTGGAGGATGTAGGGTAGCAGCCCAGGGGGTCATATCAGAGGCAACTGCAGGAGTGAGTAGTGACGTCACGGAGGAGAGAGTTGAGTGAGTGCAGGAAAGGAGCAGTGTGAATAGTAAGGGAGAGAGAACCTCAAAGTGTGGGGAAGTGGAAGGAGGAGGCAGCTTTACCAGCAGAGGATACCACCACAGACACATAAACCCACATACTTGCAAGAGAAAATCCACTGCCGAATTGGCAGTATAGAGACTGCTATGGTACAAGTGATCATGCCTCTGTTGTATCCCATGTCACAGATATTCAGAAGAGCCCCTAGCAAAATGTTACAGCAACAAAACTAGCTGAAAAAATTACAATAATCCATGTTGGCAGTTAGCACAAACAAAAACCTCAACACACCCATTGTCTTTTCTGTTTCATTTCTCAAGTGAGATATAATTCTAACATTTCTACTCCCTCGTGAAGCTGCACCGCCACATGGGTACAAGCAGATTAAAGTGCTGCTGTGGGCTATCTGAAATTATTGCTAGCAACACCCTGATGTGTAATACATAATCACATTATGAAAACAGAATTCACAGCTGAGGAATGACCCCAGGGCACAGGGTAGGGGAGGAGGGAAAAACATTTACTGGGGGTTGCTATCAAAACACTGATCCACACCAAGTACAAAACATATGAAAATAGTTTTAAATTTAGTTAAACACATAATCACTCAATGTAACATCTAGGAATGTTAGGTATATATTGTAATGAACCTGTTCAGGCAGGCCTGCCTCTGCGCTCAGAAACCTCGTGAGGGAAGGGACTCCAGAAGGTTTCTGGGGAAAGGAGGGGCATCAGGTTCTGGTGCCTTTTAATTTTTTTATATTTCTTTTTACCCCACCTACTGTCCTACCAGAGCCACCCCATCGGGAGTTTCCAATGAAGCCTGACCCTGCTACCGTCTTACCTGCTGGTCGGGTACCTCCATCCTGCCATGGATTGCTCCGCCCCCGGTGGGGGCGTGGTGGGACCAGACACCCTGTACCTTCAAGTCTCATCAGGTCCCAAGGCAGCTGGTGGCACATCGGGTCTAGGCTCAGCGCTCCATCTTCCCAGCTCCGGAGGGTGTTTTTCCCTTTTCTGTGTGGACATTGCTGGCCCTGACGTCAAGGCGCGAGCACCGACGTCCACAAAGTCCACCCCAATGTTGCATCCCATGATGCTGGTTGGTCCACAGGCCTCTGCCTGTGGCCAATCATACTCCTGAGGCGCCAACGTGTTGTCTGGTCCCCAGCCTCTGCCAGGGTTCAGCACATGCCAGGTTGGATCCCATCCCTCCTCCCGGAGAAGGCTAGCTGTCATCAGATGCTCCAGCCTTTCTCTCCCTGGCTGACCCCTGGCAGCCTGAGTCCACTTCTGAACCCGGGTCACCAGTGTGGTGCGAGGTGTGGCATCCAGCGCCTCAACCCTCAGTGCCACCGGGCTGGCCTCCAGGTTCTGGTGCCTTTTGTGTCTCCTGTGGACTGTCAAGTTTCTGGAGTGACAGCTCCAGGCACAGACCAAGACAGGCTGTGAGCAGGGCCCATAAAGGCATGACTTTGCTGGAGGAGGGCAGATCTGGTGGAGATCTCCTGGTGGAAAGGTCTGCAGTGTTGGGAATAGGTGCAAATTGTGCCACCCCAGGCCTTGAAAGCAGAGAACAAACTTTGAACAGAGATGATGAATTCCAGAGAAGAGAAATGTGGCAACCACATGCAAGCCAGCATGTGGGCAATGCTGAAGATATAGCAAGGAGAAAAAGACCAAGGGCTGCTGATTCAGGTCTTGTAGCAGCCACTACAGCATGTTGCTGAGACGCATTTGACCTAGGGGTTTGGAAGCCAGGATGTGTGAGGCTCAGACTGGTGTCTCAGCAGTGCAGAATTAGTGGAGGCACCTCAGCAGTGCGGAATTAGTGGAAGGAGGTTGGAAGAGCCTGCAGCCAGTGCCCAAGGTAGCCAGTTCTGCAAGGAGCAGAGGGATGAAGCCTTCCTGAATCGCTGATACCCTGGTAGAGCATCAATCCAGTGGCCTGCTGAATCAGGTAGAGCCAACTGGGTCCAGGAACTATGAGTACACTGCAGTGCAGCACTGTTTCAAGGGGCAGAAACTGATGTTTCACAATGATTCAAAATGTTTCACAATTTGGGATTACAAATACCCGATGTTTAGGGAGTTTGCAGCCATTTAAGCAACTGCATGGCCTGTGGGGTTTGGGGAATTGACACACTGCTCTGTTTAAAGTGCACTGATGCCAGCCAACCCACAGCAATATCTACAGACCTGAAGCAATTCTACACCTGAGGTACCCAGGGACTGACTTAAGGGAGCTTTCATTGGGATCTGTTTAAAACCTGGTACCATGTGGAATGGGGCAGATATGGCCTACCTAGGAGGTCATGTTTAACGCTGACATTGGCACTAACCCTCTTCCTTTCAGGTGGTAGATTGTTAATAAAGTTGTGGTGTTCTGTTAAACTTGGCCTGGTTACTGACTCCCCATGCGGTAGAGAAATAGTGGTTCCCTTACCAAGCCCACCAATGGTAAAAGACCTTGTGGCTCAGTCAGTTGGTGTGTCTCTAGCACTCACCCCTGAATGCAATTTATCACACTGCACTGGTTCACCAAAGGTGGCAGAAGCACCATGTTTATTGCCAGGGCACACCTTGACGCTGGGTCCATCGCAGACTGGAGTCAGTACTGGGATTCACTGCAAACAAGTTTGTTGTGTAAAAGAGAAACTTTTGTTGTATGAAATTTTGTTATTTTGTGTTGTACATAAAATTAAACATGTCCCAACCAGGGGAATCCAGTAGTCTACAGGCACCCTGGGTGGGGGAGGTGTGAGACAACCTGACTTCATGCTTGACTCCAACAAAGAGACCTGGGGGTGGACTGACTGGTTAGAGCAAATTGAGCTTGCAGCTGAGTTGAATGAATGGGATGCAGCAGCTAAGCAAAAATTGGAAAAAGAGCATAAAGTGTACTGGGGTCTGGAGTCTGACATCAAACAAAATTAGACTGCTCACTAGAGGCAATGAAACCGTCCCTTGAGCCTGCTGAATGTGCTGATCAATAAAGAATTGTCTTTCAATAAAATGGGAGAAAAAGGGGAATCTGCTTAAGATTTTGGAAGATGCCTGTGACACCTGGTAGCCCAGGCCTTTCCAGATGCTGGTTCAGCTACCCCAAGACCTGCTGGCTAGAGACCAGTTCATTGCTGAAGTGAAGAGTGGGGAGCTCCATTTCCAGCAATGCCTACAGAATTCCTCAGGGCTAGAACAAGCAATCTAGCAGGCCACCGAATTGCAGGTTGTGTGAAATTTATTTTCCTCAAACTCCTAGTCCCCAGGTTTGGACTTATGAAGTGTCCCCAGAGACTGCTATTCTTAAAGAACTAACTCAAGACATTGTAGCAGTATGAGGGGAAATGGCAGGTGCTCTCACAACTCTGCACACTGATCTTGAAAAACAAAATGAAGCTCGAGGTCCCTATGACTCCACAATCAGAGATGCTGATTGGATAAAAGAGACCTTTGGGAAACCCACAAGTTGGTGAATTTTCAGAATAGAAGGCAGGATGATCAGGCATGATGGAGGTGTGGAGGCCTGAACCACTATGAAAAACTGTCCCCAGCAGAGAGGTTCATCTGGACCTGGAACTGGGCAGACTGCAGTTGAGAACCAAATGCCTGACAAAGGCCACAGAGATGCCCCTCAGCAAACTGTGATTCATTCTACAGTGGGACTGGGCTACTATGTTCTCGGGGAAATAGAGGGGTGTCCCCTGCATGTTTCTGCTTGATTCTGGTGCACAGGTATCTAACTGTGAATGCCCGAGTGTGGGGAGAAGCAACTAAAAGATTCTTGCAAAGCATATGGCCTTGGACTGGTTACTGACTGCCCATGTGGTAGAGAAATTAGTGGTTTCCTTATCTAGTCCAGCAATAGCCACAGCCCTTGTGGTCAGATGACTGGTATGTCTCCAGCATTCACCCCTGAACTGCAGTTTACCGGACTGCACCAGATTACCAAAGGTGGAGGCACAGCTGCGTGTATGGCCCGGATACGTCTTTGCCCCAGGATCTGCCACAATACTACTGTTAAAAAGGTATGATAAAATATTTTGCTGGCTAACAAGTACTACTGCTTTAATAGAAAAGTCACTTGTGGTTTAAAATTTGGACTGGTCTGTACACTAACTGATCCTGAGATTTTCCAGTTGAATCATTGCTTATTCCTCCCAGTGATCTCTGGGGATCACTTTCTCGCAGATTCGATCATCCTTCATAGTCTGGCTTGAATTTCATTAAATTGGCAGAACAGTCCACGTCATAGCAGATCAGTTCTTGCATGTCCTAAATTATCCATTTTGGCAGGTTCTGCACAACATTTATTTTCACTACTAGCAAGGCTGTACCTTTAATGGCAATGCTATGGTTCAGTGTATTTAGATCCCATTCCCTGAATACACTGCTGGACGAACAGGTGCAACACTCAAGGATGGTCTCAGGTATAGTGAGGTCAAAGGGCCAAACAGCCCTACAGATATAGAGTACAAAGGGTTCTTTGCATGAGCTGCTCATAAGGGCAAAGTTTGAGCCAGGAAGACACTGCATACAAGAGGCTCTCTGGAGAGCAGGTTTAAAGGTCGGGTAACGGTCAAACCCTTAAGGCAGAGCACAAAAGAGGACAGAGTAGCATGTCAGTAGGGCAAAGGTCGAGCCCTACAGACACCACATTCAAGCCATTCTCTGGATCAGAAAGCAGAAGGGAAAAGGTCAAGCCATACTGACACAGAGCACAAGGAGTTCTCTGGAGTAGTGAGTCAACCACCAAGGACCCACCATCCTAGAAGGGGCAAGAGTAGCTCTCCGGCCCCCTCTAGCTGCTGGAGGTCTGTCTCTGAACAAGTAAGTGGTCTACTGAGAAATATAGGATATTCTTGTCTCAGAACAGGACAATCAGGAGCTTAAAGGGCACACAGGCAGAAAGTAAGGAGAGAGAGAGAGAAAAAAACAGACAAAGAGTAAGGATTGCAAACAGTTAAGGGGTCAGAAATAAGACATGATTGGAGTGGTGCAGTGCAGTGGCTGTGGAGCAAGCAGTCTTCGAGAGATATTCTGGAGGATGCGGTGTTGTCCCATCTGCAGGCACCTCTCTGGGCTGAGGAGGTTGCTTATCTCCAGGCTGAGTTGGCCAGGATTTGTGGGACCTCCTCTTCCATCCAGGGACCACCAGTGCCACTGCCGTTGCCTCAGAGGTTGCCAAGAAGAGGAGCGGTTGGACCACAGTGGGCTCAGGAGGGTGAGGTGGTGGAACAGAGGCATCCCTCCAGTTGTACCTCTCCACAATCCCTATGCCATTCTGGCAAAGTGTGGTTCCTCCATGGAGGCACCCTCAGTGGAGACCAAGGAGGATGCTGGGAACCTCACAAAGGAGACCCACAGGAGGGTGGCAGGGGACCCTGCAGGGAAGAAACAACTCCTGGTGGGGACTTCATTGTTAGGAAGGTAGAACTGGGCAAGGAAGGGAGAGGAGGTAAGGTGCCTGCCTGGCGCCATGGCTTGAGGGACAGGGGCGAATCCTCAGGATTGCGGAGCAGCTGCACAGGGGAGGAGCTGGATGTCATTGTCCACCTAGGGACAAATGACCTGGCTAAGAAAGGATTAGAAGTGCAGGAAGAGTTTGTGGAATTGGGAGGCCCTAGTCAAGTAGCACGCATGGTAACCTTCTCGGAGGTGCTACCCATCTATGGCATAGGAGAGGCTAGGGTGTTCCGTGCCATGGGATTCAATCAGTGGTTGAAAAACTGGGTGGAGCCCAGGGATTTGGCTTCATTGGGGACTGGGGTCCACCTGGAGTGATGCAAGCTATACTGGCATGATGGGCTGCATCTGTCCGGGAGGGAACCAGGATCCTAGGTGATAGGTTTAATGCTTCATTGGCAAGCTTTTAAACTAGCCAAGGGAGGCACTGAAAGGAGCAGAAAATCCTAGCCCCCAAACAATCACAGTAGTAAGTGTGGCAAACACCAACATGGAGGTGTTGATAGGGAGAAGGGCAGGGTAAATGGAGAAAGTGACAAAGGCAAGAAGGACAGGGATGGGGCAAAGGGGTAAGGCCATCAGAAATGGAGGTAATGAGTACCAATGCCCGTAGTCTGGGCAACAAGCTCCCTGAGCTGGTGGCCTTAATGGAAGAGGGATGCCTGGATATCGAAAGGAGTCACAGAAACATGGTACACAGAGAACCATGACTGGGATGTTAACATACCAGGGTACATAACCCACAGGAGAGACAGGCAGGGGAGAAGAGGGGAGGAGTAGCTCTCTATGTAAAGGAAGGATAAAAGCAACTGAACAAAAGAGTAAACAGGGAGGAGAGGCACTGTGGGTCACCTTGGAGACTGGAAAGAGCACCACAATCCACACAGGGTTGTGTACAGACCCCATGTTAGGGGAAGAAATGGACAAGGATATGATGGAAGGAATTCTTAGAATGGCAGAGAAAGGGAGATACTGTTGATGGGAGACCTGAATATGCCAGATGTTAACTGGAGCACATTTGCTGCAGCCACATCCAAGAGCAGGGCCATTCTTGGCGCTCCTACAGGTGGCAGGCATTAGACAGCTAGTTTGAACCCACTCTGTGAGGAGCAATCTTGAACCTCGTGCTCTCAAGCGGGGGGCAGTGAGAGGATCTCAGATCTAGAAGTAGGTTGCCATCTGGGGACAAGTGACCATCAAACAGTGTGGTTCACGTTAAACTCAGCTACAGAGTCAAGCCATACAAAAGTAAGGGTACTGGACTTTAGGAGGGCTGACTTTGGCAAGATGGAGAGTGCCTCAGAAAAGCACTAGCAAACAGGCTAGAAGGAGTGTGGAGCAACAATGGGGAATTATCAAAACTGCCATCACAGAGGCAACAAGCCTTTGTGTGAAGCAAATAAACAAATCAAAACGAAAGAAAAAGCCACTATGGTTCTCAAGAGAGGTGGCTGTGAAAGTCAGGAAGAAAAGATAGCATTCGAAGTATAAGGAAACACAGAAGGAGCAGGACAGAGCTGTACCAATTAAGGCAGAAAGAAGCAGGGAGGAAGTCAGAATAGCAAAGGCCCAAACTGAGGAAAAGATAGCCAACTCAGTTAAGAAGGGGATAAAACCTTTTATAGGTACATCAGCGAGCATAGAAAAGACAAAGGAGAGGATAGTGAGGCTGAATAGAATGAACGGTGGGTGGGCAGAGGGGACAGTGAAAAGCAGGAATACTGAACTAATATTTCTGCTCAGTATTCAAAAGAGGAGGGGAAGTGCCTAATGCAATTGACAGAAGCACTCTTGATAGGGGGGTCAATCCCAGTCCTTTTACAGAAGAAAGGGTTCTGCAAGAACTCCTAAAACTGAAGGTGGACAAAGCAATGGGTCCTGATGGAATTCACCCAGAATTCTAAAAGAATTAAGGAAGGAATTAGTGAAACCACTGGCTACTATTTTAATAAATCATGGGAGGATGGTGTGGTACCGAGGACTGGAGGAAGGCGGATGTGATTCCCCTTCACAAAAGTGGGACCAAGACAGAGGCAGGAAACTACAGACCTGTCAGTCTGACCTCTGTGGTAGGGAAAGTGATGGAGTCAATTCTGAAGGAAGAATAGTTGAGTACCTAGAGGTCAGTGGAGCACAGGATCCAAGGCAGCATGGGTTCAGGCGGAAGGTCATGTCAGACGAATCTAATAGATTTCTTTGACTGGGTGACCAAGTAGTAGACCAGGGAGGGGCTGTGGACATGGCCTACCTAGACTTTAGCAAGGCATTTGACACAGTCCCACACAAAAGATTGATAGTCAGATTAACCAGCCTGGGAGTGGGTCCCAGGGTGGTAGCCTAAGTAAAACATTGGCTGGACAACAGGACACAGAAGGTAATTGTAAATGGAGTCCACTCTGAAGAAAGGGCAGTTACTAGTGGGGTACATGAGGTTCAGTATTGGGTCCAGTCCTTTTAATGTCTTTATCAGTGACATTGCAGAGGGACTGGAAGGAAAGTATGCCTTTTGCAGATGACACAAAGATCTGCAACAGGTTGATACAAGGAGGCATGGAAAGGATGAAAAGGGACTTGGCAAGGTTGGAGGAATGGTCAGACGTATGGCAGCTAGGATTCAATGCAAAAAGTGCAAAATAATGCACCTGGGAAACAAGAACCGGGGAAGAATACACAATGGGTGGGGAGGTAGTAACAACAACAAAACAGGAAAGGGACCTGGGGTAATCATATCAGATGACCTTAAGGTTGCAAGCAATGTGAGAAGGCAGTAGGGAGGGCTGGGGTATACTGGGATGTATGGGAGGCATCAGCAGCAGAAAACAGGTAGTTGTTATCCTCTGTACAGACAGTTGGTGAGACCCCATCTGGAATACTGTGTCCAGTTCTGGAGACCCCATCTCTGCAAGGACATAGACAGGATAGAGGCAGTCAGAGGAGGGCAACTAAAATGGTGCAGGGTCTGCAAGAGAAGCCGTATGAGGAGAGACTAAAGGAGCTTAATATGTATACCCTTGAGGAAAGAAGGGACATGATAGAAACTTTCAAGTACCTCAAGGGAATTAACAAAGTCAAGAGGGTAGCATCTTTCAGAAAAAGAGACTTGCAAGAACAAGGGACACAATTTAAAGATAGAAGGAGGGCGGTTCAGGGCAATGTGAGGAAGTATTATTTCACAGAGAGGTAGTGGATGCATGGAACAGCCTTCCTGAGGGAAGTTGGGGTCTAAAACTGTGGGAGAATTCAAGAATGCATGGGACAGACATAAGGCAATTCTTGTGGGGGGCAGGAAGATAAAGGCTGTTGGTTAACTAGGATCTGCGGCCTATCCTGTAGGTAGGGAAATGGGCAGACTTGATGGGCCTAGCGGTCCTTATCTGCCATCAAAGTCTATGTTTCTATGTTTCTATGTCAAAAAGGTAATGATCAAGCCCCGTAGACACAGCACACACACTGGGTTCTCTCCGAGGATCAGAAGGATAAAAGTTGATTCCTACACAGACAGCTCAAAAGGGGTTCTCTGGGTCAGTGGGACTGTATGCATTGGTCCGACCCTGGAAATATCAGACCCAAGGAGTTCTCTGGATTAGTAGGTCAAAAGGGTGAAGTTTGAGCCTTGTAGACATGGCGCACAAGTGGTTCTCTGGGGGTAGTGGGTCTAAACAGTGGTTGAGTCCAGCATACACAGCACACTGAATGTTACCTGGAGTACCTTGCCACACTAGCCCAGCCAGAATATCCACTGCACAGAGAAAGCCATTGATGAGAGACCTGCCTGGGGATCAGCCCCCTGCTCCACGCTTGAACAGGAACGATGCATCAGCGATTCGTGTGGACCCTGCTTCTCCTGACACTCCAGATTAACCACCTGCAGTCTCGATTTTCATCCAGCCTGTGTCCAGTATTGGGTATTGTGAGTAATCATCAGGGTAGCTCCCTGCAACAACAGCCTAATCTAAAAGTGTGTCATCTGATTGTCTTGTTGTTTTCTTTTCACGAAAGGAGCCCTCCAGCTCTGGATTACAAGTAGTGTGTGTTGTGCATGTTGTTTTCTTCCATCACAGGGCCCCAACCAGCTGCAACGTTCCTGGCTAGCCCACCGTTCTCCATCTGGGTACCCAGAGTGGGTGACTGTTTATGGACTCTGAAGTGCATCCAAAACTGTTTGATTGATGCAGCCTTTAAGCAAATTAACCTGATTATGCCCCTTCCTTGCATTTACCCTGACTGTGGTTCCAGTTTGTGCAAGAGTACTGTACTGCTGTTATTTGCTGTGTATAACCTTGTTTTACAGGGGGGCCCAGGGCTGGGCCAGAGGAAAGCCCTGGTGGTAAGTGCAAACACTGTGGGTACTTGTGTGCTGTATCAGGGGTATTGTGAAAGTGATTATTGTGTATTGTTCCGGCCACTAGTAAGGAAAGAGGGGGGTTACAGTGTCCCGGAGGGCTGTGCCCAGTTATCTTGACCACTACCAACCCTGACCTCCGGGTGGAGGCACCCGTTATAGAACTCAGGCCCCTTAACCTGCTACTAGCCAAGCAGGCAGGGGTAGTAGCCCTTGGGATAGCGCCATCTAGGGGTTACACAACACTTAAGGGGTTCTGCAGATAAGCAGGTCGAACTGTACAGGTCAAGTCCGGAGTCACAGCACACAAGGGGTTCCCAGGGTTAGTGGATCAAAAGGCAAAGATCTAATCCTTCAGGTATAGCACTCAAGGGGTTCTACAGATTAGCAGGTCAAAAGGATAAAGGTTGAACCCTATAGATACAGCACACAAGACATTCTCAGGATTAGCAGGTCAGAATAGAAAAAGTCAAACTTGTAGACATGCACACAAGGGATTCTGTGGCTTAGCAGGTCACAGGTGTAAAGGTTGAGCCCTACAGACACAGCATGCAAGGGGTTCTCAAATTTATGATTACAAGGGTAAAGTTTGAGCTCATGGGCAACTGGTTTATATGAGCCTGGACAGAAATTAGATATTTTACTATATTCAACAGTTTTGTGCTGGATATTCTACATCTCATGGCACTATCCTTTTAATGTATATGAGGAGAGATGGGCCTGTAGCTAGTCTCGGAAAGAAATGTAAACCAAAATGGTCAAGTTTTGCTGTAGAGACACAGCACCAGTGCATTTTTTTACAGTCTACTGTATTTTAATTCAGTATTACTTTTTATTTTTTTTCCACAAATGTTTTTATCTTTGGTAGGTCTTGGGTGCCTAGTCAGCCCTGTCCCTGCTTCCAACGGTTGTTCCTTATGTCTCTTCAGTCATAGGCATAAACCACTGCAGATTGCCCCCATGGGGGGGCTGGAGGGTCCCCCCCCCCCGACAGCCATACCCAGTGTGGCCTTGGACCGGACTGGCAGGGTGGACCGCTGGGACACAGGCAGAGCTTCATAAAGCCCAAGCCTCCATGTTTTTCCATTTTTCTCCCTCAGCCCTTGCCATGGTGTCACATCAGTATGTATGCATGGAGGCATGCATGTTCTACAGATCTGCTGCTCCACCTGTTCGTCCCCCACACCTGCACTACCACCAGGCCTCCATCCAGCTGTAGTCATGGGCCAAGAAGGCATGGCCACCGTTCCATGATAGGAGAGTAGTTGTCGGGGCACTTGGTCCTCTCCCACTCTGCTGACCCCCTGAAGCCCATTCTTGCTCCCAAACACAGGCCACCAGCGTGGTAGGAGGTAGGGTGTTCAATGCCTTAGCCCTCCATGCCACTGGGTCACCTCCTGTATTACTTTTTTTTTTTTTACAGTTAAACTTTTTATTAATCTTTTGAACACACAAAGGAAAGGTGTACATCTTCAATATCTAAAAAGAACAAGACATCCAGTCACTCTATAGCAAGATAATTTACAGTATCATTATATGAGTATTGTAATATGTAATATACATTAAGACTCTAAAACTGTATTTAGTAGGCAAATACCTATATGTTAACAAGCTGAATAAATGTAAAATAATAATAGTAAACATGAGAATTACTATTTAGAGGAAATAAAAGGAGGAAAAGGCATATTGCTTATATAGGAGCTAAAGTATTAGGAAATAGAGATATCAAGTAGCAAACACAGAGTGAATATAGAGCAAAAGCAATAATATTTGTTGAAGATGTGTACAGAGAGAAAGGGGAAAAGACAGCAAGAAGAGAGCGAAAGGAAGAGAAGTAAAAGGAAAGAGAGAAACCTGCAAATAAAACCATAGGTGACCTGTAAAGGTTAAAAATTTCAAAATGGTCCATACTTAATTGTTAGAGGATTTAGAGGAATTTAAATAATCAAAAAAATCCTGCCAGCATCTATTATATACCTTGAGTCGACCTGAGGCAATATGAGACATACGATCTAGAGTGGCATATTGGGCTAAACTTTGAAGAATATCTGAAAAACTGGGAACTGAGATGGACTTCCATAACATCAAAATGTGGCGTTTAACAATAAGAAATAAAATGGTCAACCATCTATTATGAGCTTGCAAAACTGACTTATTATTAAGAGTATTGGAGATACCAAGTAGAACAAATTTAGGTTCAAAGGTAAAGGGGTGACCAATTACTTTGGAGGCTAATTGATAAACAGCGTTCCAGAGCTTGAGTATGGAAGGGCAGTGCCATAAAATATGTAATAAATTCCCATTCGGGGAATTGCAATGCCAACAGTTGTTATTATTCGTTAGCGTAGACCCATTTGTTGTAGTACTACCGGAGTTCTGTACCATAAGTAAAGGATTTTCTTTTGTATAAGCGAACTACGAGGGTCTTTAAAAGTCTTATGACAGGATATGCAACAATTTCACCACTGATTCTCTGAAATGTTATAATTTAGTAACGTACTCCATTGATTTTTAGCCTTAAGAGATTGGTTGGGAAGGGTATCTCGAATATTCTTATATATGTAGCTACTTAAGTTTGATTGGACCCCTTTGGCTCCCTTGGACCATGAAGACTGCTACATGAGTGGTACTTTTCATGGTTCTTTGGTAAGGGTGGCTTAGACTCTTTTGAAAGGACACTCTATTAGGGAGCAAAGGGGTACGAAAGTGGCTGATCTCCTTCGGATTAAGTTTTATGGATCTCTGAATTACCCCAGTTAAATTTCTGTGACTTTTTTTTCTCTGGTCGTTTTTCTCCTTTTGTGCCTTATTCAACTGTTTCCTGCCTGATTTGGATTTATTTAATTTCCGTGAACTCTGGACTTTTTGGACTTCATTTAATTATGTTAAATTTTAGACCTGCATCGAGCGATTGTTGACTATTGCTCTTGGACACTAGGTGGTGAGAGGACTTTGTGTCCATAAGTTCTATGTGCTTATTTATTTATTTTATTATATGTTATTTTATTTTTATTGTTTGATTTACAATTTTTGTCTTCTTCCTGGCTGTGAGAAAGAACAATACCATCACCCCCCAGTTGTGAGAGAACTTGGGAGGAGTTTTAGTTCTTTGTCCTCTGTTTATATTCCCCATGATGGCTGAGCAGTGAGGTGCCTTACTCTTTTTCTTCCGGTGGTGAGAGTAACGGGGTGTAGAGATAGTTCAGGTGAAGACTTTTTCTTTAATATTATATTCATGGGCCCAGATGTTCAAAAGGGTTGCGCCACGGCGCCAACAGTTGCGCTGTCGCGGAAGTCCACATTGCGCCATTCTGGTATATTCAGCAGGAGACAGTTACGCCACTGACAACAGGTTGCGAACAGCGAAATGCAAATGAATGCATGCTCAACAGGAGGAGGAACCATGCATAAACTGCGCAGCTCCGATATTCCAGTCGGGTTGTGCAGAGAGTGTCTGTCATAACCTAACCTGCGCCTGCCTAACCTTGAGCCAAAAAAAAAGGATCAAGTTGAGGGCCACCCGCAGGTGAGCTGCTGTATTGCAGAGGCGCCACACAGCAGCTACCACCCCTGGCTGGCCCCAACTCAGTCCCTGTGCCCCCCACCAGCCTGATCCGGGCATAAAGTAACATGACCCCCCACACATCTCCGAAGCCAATCGCAGGCATAAAGTAAGCAGACCCCCCACATCTCAGTAACACAGACCCCCTCGCCCCACATCTCCGAAGCCCGATTCCGGGCAGAGCGTGTATCAACCCCCAGTGCCCGATCGCGGGCAGAATGTAAAAGCCCCCCAACCGAATATCTCCCTGGTGGTCCAGTGGACCGTAATGCCGATCGCGGGCAGAATGTCAATTACAACCCCCAAACATCTCCTGGTGTCTGGTGTCCCCAACCACCCACCCAGAAGCCCCTCCACCCGCTCCCCAGCAGGTGGCATCCACCGCCTGCCGCCTGTGGCGAGGGTTCATGTTGCTTTACTGCCCGTGATCAAACTTGAGAAGAATAATGTGGGGGTTCATATCACTTTATTGCCCTTGATCGAGGGCTTCGGGAGATGTGTGTGGGGTCATACACTTTATGCCCGTGATCGGCATCGGGAAATGTGTGTGGGGGGTCATGTTACTTTATGCCCGCGACCGGGCTTCGGAGAATATGTGGGGTCATGATACTTTCTGCCCGCGATCGGGCTTCGGATCTGTGTGTGGGGAATGTATACACAGAGATACTGCCCTGATCGGGCTGCAGGCGTCGGTCCCCGATGGCTGCTGCCTGGCAGGGTGGCCAGGTGCAAGTCCTCGGGATCGGGCCTGTCTACATAGCATGCAAATGGGGCATAAATAGACAAATGGCCCCCTGCACCTTGCATAAATTATGGCCCCATTTGCATGTCACCTTTGAATATCGGAAATTTGCGATGGCGCAATGGTACTGGCGCCACCGCAAGTTTAATGCTCAACTCTGGCAACTTGCGGTGGTGCAAGTTCCACTGCACCATGCGCAGTGGCTGTGGCTGGGGGGTGATATTCAAAGGAGTTGCTCAATAGCGCAACTCCTTTGAATATCGCCCCGGCCACAACCCTCCGCAACTATTTTGAGCAGCGTTGGGGCTTGCGCCTCAGAATGGCGCAGTTTGAATATCTGGGCCACTGTGCCTTATTTGTTGGGTGATTGTTAACTTAGTTTGTTGTTTTGGTTTTTGGTGTGTATTGTAGTTAAATAGTGAAATGTGCTGGCCTCTAGTCCCCACGGCGGTGCGCTATTCATCCTCCTCTCTTTGTGCCCTCCGTCCCTTTGAAACTCCTCCTCTTCAATTTGAAACCTACCAGTGCTGTAGAGCGCTGAGTATTGTTCATGGGAGAGTGGGGGGTTGGTGAACAGGGGAGGATGAACGAGCAGGCTCATCGTATCGGGGTAGTCAGGTCCAGAATGCTCCCTGGGGTGAAATGGAATCCAGATCGAGGTTTACCTTGCCTGGTATCCATACCCAAGGGCACTACTGATTACAGTAGGCAGACAGGCTCGACAACCCCCGAAGTTTGTCCAACTTGGACGGTGTTATGCAATGCCAGGTCTGTTAGGAATAAGACTGCCATTATTGCCGATCTTGTTGGTTCAGCTGACCTGGCTTGCATCACCGAGACCTGGCTGGATGAAAATTCAGGCCCGATATTGGAGGCCATGACTCCAGCTGGGTACTCAGTGATACACCGCCCGAGATTGGACCGCAGTGGCGGGGGTTGCAGTCTGTTTCAAGACTGAATTGGGCCTCACGAATGTAGTAGTAGGTGAGGCTGGGTCCTTGAGTGCACAGTCATAGCAGGTGGAGGTGTTGAATCATGCTCATCTACCGTCCACGGGAGATGGGAAACGTTTCTACAGGAAGTAGCAGACTTCCTCGTCGACATGTCGTTTGAGTCACCCAGATTGATGGTTCTGGGTGATTTTAACGCCTGGGTCAACGATGAACTCTCTAGTTTTGGTAATCACTTCCTCCAATTGATGTCTTCTTTGGGCCTCACACAGGTGGTTTCTACTGCTACGCATAAATCTGGACACTCTTTAGACTTAGTCTTCCTTCTAGGGATCGATGCATCCGACATGGGGGGTGGAACCAGTCGCCTGGTCTGATCATTACACCATGAGGTTAAATTTTTGCACCCCCCTGAGAAGACCAGCCCCTGTGGAGATGGTCAGGTACTGCCCATTACGGAATGTTACTCCACAAGGTCTAGCGGCGGTCCTTGACCTATCATCCTTCGTGTCGGTGAGCAGTAGTCCAGAAGCGTTGGTGTTGGCCTATAATAAGGCCATCACGACAGCCCTGGATTCTATTGCTCCTGTTCGTGAGCGCCTCCTATCCCTTCGTCCCAGATCCCCGTGGTTTGACGGGACCTTGAGGGAGATGCGGAGATGGGGCAAAAGGTTAGAGTGTCGCTGGCGCAGGTCCGCCCTTGATGCTGACCACTCTAGATTGATAGAACATTATGTTAGCTATCAATCTGCAATCACCCTTAAGAAGGCAGAATTCCTGTCCAGGGAGATTGCAGTTGCTCAGAATCGACCGGCTCAGCTGTTCCGAACGGTAGACAGACTGTGCAACCCAGCCTGCCTGCAAGTTCGGAAAGCTTTTTCGCAAGTAGAGTGCGATGAGCTTGCTCTATGCTTTGCAACTAATGTGGCTGACATCAGGGCGAACCTGTGTCCGGCAACCTCTAAGGGTGATGCTGTTGGACAGCATGGGATCACAGTGCCCCAATTCTCCTGGAGTTCCTTTCGTCAACTTGAGTTCGTGGACATTATGAAGATCATCCATATAATGCGTCCCACAAGTTGCAGTTTGGATCCCGGACCAACTCCCCTTATTTTGGGCTGTTCTGATATCATTGGTCCGGTCCTGGCACAAATAGTCTGGTGCTCCTTGGAGTCAGGTGAGTTTCCTTGCTCCCTGAAAGAGGCAGTGGTGACTCCTCTATTGAAGAAAGCTTCCTTGGACCCAGACTGTTTTTCAAACTACCGGCCTATCTCTAACCTTCCCTTTATTGGGAAGGTTATTGAGAAGGTCGTAGCTGTCCAACTGGATGACCATTTAACCATCCATAATGTCTACGGATCCTTCCAGTCTGGCTTCCGGAAAAGACACAGCGCTGAGACTGCGCTGGTTCGGGTGTTAAATGACCTTCTGATGGCGAGGGATCAGAAGAGACGCTCCATTGTTGTTCTTCTTGATCTCTCTGCGGCTTTTGACACTGTGCACCCCATGGTGTTATTAGCTCGCCTGAGGCAAATTTGTGGAATGTCTGGAACCGTTCTTAAATGGTTCACGTCATTCCTCACTGGGAGATCACAAAGAGTTGTGTCGGGGATTTTTTCCTCTGACCCAATTTCTTTGTTGTGTGGAGTGCCTCAGGGATCTGTGCTGTCACCCATGTTGTTTGCAGTGTATATGCTGCCCCTCGGAAGTATCATTAGACGATATGGGCTGAGATTTCACTGCTATGCAGATGATACCCAGCTATATCTGTCTTTTGCACCCGACCAGGATGGAGCTCTCTCGGTGTTTAACAACTGTCTGGGGGAGATCCAAGACTGGATGGATTCTAGTTGGCTAAAGCTGAACTCGGAGAAAACAGAGGTTCTGGTCATGGACCCAGGTGGTCAGATTGCGAGGCCGTGTACTGATGCACCATCTGGAATTTTCCTTGGTGGTGTGTCTCTCCCGTCCTCAGAACGGGTGTGTAACCTTGGGTTTATTCTTGACAACAGGCTGACCCTTAAATCTCAGGTGCCAGCCACTGTCAAGACTTCCTTTTATCACCTTAGGAACATTGCCAGGGTTAAGCACCTTGTTCCGTCTGACTCCCTGCCAACATTGGTCCACACTTTTGTATCTTCGCACTTGGACTACTGCAACCCCCTTTACTTTGGGCTTCCTGGGGTTGAAATCCGTCGCCTACAGCTGGTGCAGAACGCTGCAGCCCGGGTGTTGACTGGGTCAAGTAGGTCCTGTCATATCACTCCCATGCTGCACGAACTGCACTGGCTTCCCATACGGTGGAGGATCACCTTTAAAGTCATTTTATTGACTTTCAAAGCCCTTCACGATCAGGGTCCAGCCTATCTGAAAGACCTCCTGGTTCCTTACTGCCCTGACCAATCACTCCGCTCGGCCGACATGGGGTTGTTAGAGATTCCAAGAGTAAGCCTAAAATCTTCTGGTAGCAGAGCGTTTTCGTATGCCGCACCCACTCTTTGGAATTCTCTACCATGCCGGTTACAGCAGTGCACCTCCATGGAGTTATTCAAGAAAGATTTAAAAATGCATTTATGGAATATGGCCTTCTTAGATAACTAAGTTATTTGATTATGTGTGGATTTTACTATAAATTTGCTACTATGACGATATGTTGATCTTTTATGGATGTTTTTATGATTTTTATTTAGAATTTTGAACTTGTTTTTAAAATTGTTCAGCACCTTGATAATTTGAAAGGTGCTATACAAATAAAATTATTATTAGTATTATTTGGTGTTAATCCATTGCGAAATATAGTGATCAGAAGGGGGATGTGTAGAAAGATAATGAAGAAATGGGTCACATGCAGAGCGAAGCTGAAGGTACTTCCAAAAGTCATTTTTGGGGATATTCCAAATATGACAGAGATTAGAGAAAGATTTGAGACTGAGAACATTGGGTTCAAGTAAATCCCTTAAAAAGAATATGCCCTTATTTTTCCAGTTCCAGCTGAAAATTGGATGATTGTTGGATTTAAGATATTTATGAATCGCTTTCCAATAAAAAATTTAAGTTGCTATAGTAGGATGAGATTTTAAGTTAACAGGGAGTGCGCTGTAAATGCAAGAGGTGAGAACATTCCCAGGACAGAGTGCAGCTTCCATATTGACCCATAATCATGTTTGGTTAGACGGTTTACAAAACCATTTAATAGTTTGAGCTGTACAGAAGGCCCAAAGATATGCTTTGAACCAGGGAAGACCAAACCCGCCTTTAGACCAATGAGAACGAAGTTTAGTTCTGCTAAATCTTGGAATTTTCTCATCCCATAAGAAATTAGCGATCATTTTGTCAAGAATAATTAGTAACTTGGAAGGATCAAGGGAATGTTAGCAATCAGGTAAAGTATTTGGGGCGAGATTGTCATCTTAATGGCAGAGATTTTCCCATTGAATGAGAGATAAGTAGTTTCCATCTAGTAAATGTATTCTTGATAAGAGGATAGCAGAGGGGTAAGATTTGCATCCCATATTTTTTCTGGTTTGGAAGAAATATGAATACCAAGGTATGAGATGCCATAGGGAGCCCATCGAAAACCCAGAGGAGCATTCATATCTGGCTTACAATAATCATTTAAGGGGAGAGTTTCAGATTTG
The DNA here is from genome assembly GCA_016271365.2 of Neoceratodus forsteri. Lineage (NCBI taxonomy): Eukaryota > Metazoa > Chordata > Ceratodontiformes > Ceratodontidae > Neoceratodus > Neoceratodus forsteri. Next base: position 944,038,947 of record CM057451.1, on the reverse strand, counting down.
TTGTAGTTCAAAGCCAGGCCTGAAATGGAAGTAAAGTCTTTAAATAAACAAATTAATGGTGTTCCTGCTGATTCTAGGTTTTCTAATAAAATCAGAAGATCATCGGCATTAGAGAGGGATGTATAGGAGGAGTTACCAATATGTATACCCTTAATATTGGTAGATAGACAGAGATAGGCTGATAAGGGCTCCATGGCAAGGACGAATAAAGACGGGGAAAGAGGGCAACCTTGTCTAGTACCTCTAGCCAGTTGGAAAGAAGAAGATAAAGTAGAATTTGTAAGAAGTCTAGCACATGGAGAGGTGTATAACAATTTAATCCAGTTACAAAAATTATTAGTAATGCCCGAATTTAAATAATGTTAAATATAAATAATTCCAGTTTATGGAGTCAAATGCTTTCTTGAAATCAATAGTGATGGCTGCTGCAGGGGATTTAAGAGATTTTGCTTTATGTATTAAATTAAGTAAGGAATGAAGATGGTCAGAGCACGATCTGTTCTTGATAAAACCAGATTGGGAGATATGGGTTAATTTGAGAATTAATGGTTCTAGGCGTAGAGTTAGAAATTTAGCAAATATTTTACAGTCTGTATTGAGTAGTGAAATAGGTCTGTAGCTGGATGGAAGTAAAGGGTCCTTACCTTTTTTGGGTAGAACAGTAATAACGGCTTCTGTCATTGAAGGAGGAAGTTTGCCACAATTAAAGGATTCTAAAAAGACTTTATGAAGCAGCGGGCAGAGAGTGTCTGAAAGAGATTTATAAAAGTCTATAGGAAAACCATCTCTTCCTGGTGATTTACCGGATTTTAAAGATGATAGCGCTATTTGAATCTCCTGAAGGGAGAGAGGTTTGTCTTAAACCTATCTTGTGCAGAAAGAAGCGGGAGAGGTATACTGTCCAGAAGGTGTTGGACACAAGAAGTTTGTGCTTCATTATGCTGGGAGTACAACTGCTGATAAAAGGATTTCATAATGAGATTAACGGAAGTATTGTCAGTATGGATCTGTCCTGAGGGGTCTGTTAGACCAGCTACATGCCTATTCATCTGTTGAGCCTTAAGCTGGTATGAGAGCAATTTGCCTCATCTGTCTCCTTGTTCCCAATAATTATGCTTGAGTCTAAGGAGAGCTAATTCAGCTTTGCGAGATATAAGCTCATTAATTTGGATCCTCAGTTGCAGTATTTTGGAATGAATTTGAGAGTTAGGGTTAGGATTACCGGTATTAAAATATTGGTTTTCCTTATCTTTAAGTAATTTTTCCAAGTCAGCTAGTTGTTGCTCTCTTAGTTTCTTCCTGTGGGCAGCATAGCTAATAATTTTACCCCTAACTGTGGCCTTAAGCACTTCCCAAATGGTGGACATAGAGGTCTCAGAAGATGTGTTAAAGGAAAGGAATTCTTGTATTGGGTTTTTAATCCAGGGTAGAAATTCAGGGTCTCTAAGAAGAAGAGAATCAAGACGCCATGATGGGAATTTAGAGGGTGGTGGTCCCATAATAAATGTAACTGAATAGGGGAGTGATCAGATATTATAATGGGAAAAATCGAGGTTTTAATTGTTTTATCGGTGATGAAAGGGGAGGTAAACCAGTAATCAATTCTATTGTATGATTTGTGGAGTGAAGAGTAAAAAGTATAGTCCCGGTCCCTAGGATGAAACAATCTCTAAGTATCAGAAAGGCCGTAATCTTTCAATAGCATTGCAAGAGCATTGATGCATCTAGGATGTGCATCCTTGAAAGAATTACTCCTATCAAGGCAGGGTTCAAGAGCCAAATTAAAGTCACCTCCCATCAAGATTGGTATATTATTTTTATTTAACATAATTTGTTGAGCCAGATTACAGAAAAATTCTGGAGAGTCAGAGTTGGGAGCGTATACATTAATTAGCATAATAGGGCCAAGTAGGAGTATTCAGTATAACTATCACCCATCTGCCTTCTAAAGCAGAGGCAGTTTTTACAGGGGTCCAATTAAGATTTTTATGTAGTAATATAAGTACCCCACTTTTTTTGAGCAAAAAGAGGAAGCGAAAATTTGGCCAACCCAGTCCCTTTTGAGCCTAATGACATCATCAGATAGTAATTTAGTTTCTCGTAAGAAAGCAATTAGAGCTTTATGTTTTGTAAGATAAGTATTTGCTTATGCTTACAAGGAGAGTTAAGTCCCTTGATGTTCCAAGAATATGCTATTAGATCACTCATGAGAGATGAGATTAATATATAACAACAGTCCCGGGATCAAGGGACTTATGTTAAATAACACTAAGGATGTCATTAGTTCAAAGGGGAGACGGCACCAACCAACAGAGGCAAGCAGGATAATAGCATAGTATGGACCATATATTTTAATATCAGCTTTAACAAGTAATCTCTCTAAGAAATAGTATAGACAATGTAGTAAAACACAGTATAAGTAAAATTTTAAACATCTAATAACTGTTCGAAAAAGGAAACTTAGTAATATAAAACAACTACTAAATATCATTTATGATGTGTGGAGAGAAATGAGTCGGTATATACTACCAGAGACTCTCTTACTGCACAACTGGGCGGAATAAGTAGTAAGTTAACCTTAGGAGAAAAAATTCTAAGTTACAAACTATAATAGAACAAATGGAAGTGTAATACCAAGTAATAAGGCAAACATTAAAATTCCCAGAGAGAACCAGAATCATCAATTATAACAATTAGTCGAAGTAGGAGATATAAACAACTAACCAGCCAGTATTAATATAAGTTGAACTGAAGTTAGATATCAGTTCAGACACAAGAAAGGTGCCATCCTAGTATATTGACATAAAATGCAATAATGAGCCAAACTGGGGGAGGCAGCATGACATAGCCCTCAAAAATAAAATTATGTGAGACCATATAAATTAAATATGCATAGGTGAGGGATCCTCAAAGAGTAACTAAAGAAAGAGAGAGAGAGAGAGAGAGAGAGAAAGTTATTCCATAACATTTAGTAAGCATTAAATGAATGCTAACCCATAATAGGAGCTTATGAGTAGCTGGAATGTACATATCGTGGTATAAGTATTATATAATATTATACATTAAGGGGGAGATTGATAGCTCAGGCTTCGAAGCCAGCTGGAGCCTTCATATAAGCATCTAAAACTGGTAAGAGGTAAAGGCTTGAAAATTGCCTAAAAATGCCTAAAAATGTGGGCTAGAAAGATAGTGGAGTAATTAGGTCTATACATAAGCCCAATAAGCCGCAACTATGAGTTATGCAGCCCTATAGCATCAACAGTAGTGCAGGGCTTCAAGCCTAATGCATATACCTCAGTATGTTTAGTAGAAGCAAGGACTCTGATTAGGGTGCTCCAGGACGTTCGGAAATAGCCTGCAGTGTAGTTGTTAACATAATACTAGAGAGCTAAGGAAGCAGTATATAAATAACCTAAGTCAATAATACCATAGTTGTTGACTGGGGATAGGTATTAGGAAGAAAGTTAAAGTTTAGGTGTTCAATTTAAGTAATCACGAGACAAATAGGAAATTATATGGGAAAGGGGAGAAAGAGTACATTAAAATTATTATAAAAGAATATGTTAGTGAAATCATTGGTGTTACTGATGTAAAATTAGAAAATAAAAGAAAATATAAACAATACTCTCTCTGAATGATCCCCACCTATACTTGACAAGCAAAAAAAACCATTAAAAAATACAGTGAAAATAGAAGAAAAAAGGAAAACAAATGCCCAAAATGACATATGTCCACGATGTACAATAATACCACATTCAAAACCTGTTGGAAGGGATAGCAAGTTAACTGAAGGTTACCTGTGCACTGCAATTAGTGCGATGTCTATAAGTTGCACAAAACACTGCCGGAAGTTTACATTAAAAACCATGCTGAAGAATAATAGACATTGCCAAATAGATCTAGAAAGGAGCAATATAGTGCTGAATGATATGGAGGCAGTATTTTGTGCATAATATAACAGCACAGGATATATATAATAACGGAAAATGCGGAGGTAATTAGGGCTAGAGGTTTGACCTGCGAAAGTCCCCCAAATGACGCTTGTTAAGTAAAAAACCAAAAGAAACACATACGCCTCCCTAACCTTTCCCATCAGTTAATAAAGTAAATGCATGTTAGAGGAAGGAAGCGGCATTGCATAGCAAGCGTCAAGCATCAACTCAGTGGCTCATACTGCAAAACAGGAAAAAGCCCTGCTTAAGGAGAGAAACACTGACTGAATTCAAGCAAAGAGCTCATAAAATCTTAACTTTCTGAGCACCCAACTTAGCAACAGCAGACTTGTTTTTCAGTGTCCCTTTGCATTTTTTGGGGGGCGGTTCGAAAGGTTTTGTAGGAGAGCTAGTAGTTAGCTCAGCCCACGATGAGTCTGCCAAATTCGAAAATTGCAGGTCCTTATCCGAGCTGGCAGATACGTGGACATTATTTTCATCCTGGGATTCTTCACGTGAGGACAGCCTTTCTTCCACATCTAACAGTGCATATTTATTTGAGAGTGGGATGGGAAAAGAGAAGCCAGCACGGTGTTCAGTGGAACCAGAAGGTGCTCCACACACAGCGATCGCACAGCACATAGATCATTCGGGTCTGGCAGAAGAGTTCCTCGCCTGGATTCTTTCTGAGATTCTAGAAGGGAGGGAGGTAGCAGCCTTCCCAGAAACAGAGCTACGGGGCAAAATAACACCCCCATCACTGCGAATGGTCTGCGAAACAAAACGGGGAGGATCAGGATTAACACTAGATTGATCAGCAGCAGTGTAATTCAAGGAGGGACCCCCTACAGAATGACAACCAAGGTAATCCGAGAGTGCTTCTGGGGAGTTGTAGTCTTTAAAAGAATTATTTATAATCAAACGTAGCGTAGCAGGATATCTTAAAGCAAATTTAATGTTTCTTTGATGCAATAGGGGCTTTAATGGGTTGAATGCTCTCCTTTTGCTAGACCGTTCTTATGGAGAAATCCCTGAAGATTAAGATTTTATGGTCTTGCCAATAGATGGCCCCTAATTCCCTTGATTTGTGAAGAATTAGCTCTGTATGAGTGTAATTTAAAAATCTGGCAATAATCGGACAAGGCTTCTGATCAGGCCCTGGGCATGGATCTAAAGTGCGATGCGAGTGTTCTATGATGAGTGTCTACTGGGGAGGCATCTTAAGCATGGTTGGAAGAGCGTGTAAAAGTAATTTGCTTGTGCTTCCAAGTTTGGAGTCTTCAGGAAAGCCAAGAAAACGTAGGTTGTTCCTCTGGTTTCTGTTTTCAATATCGTTCATTTTGTTTTGTAGACTTTTGATTACACTATCTTGTTCCCTTATAGTAGCTTGCAGATCATGTAATGCCGATTCGTTTTGCATAGATTTAGCTTCTGCAGAGGTTAGCCTGAGATCCAGCAATTGTGTGTTAGTAATATTTTGCTGAGTGGCTGTTTAAGTCATTAATCTCAGATATTAATTGTTGAAATGTCATTTCAATTTTGGTAAGGGAACTAGTGTCCATTGAGCTTGCAGACATTTTACAGGCCTTGGTTAGTGGTGACTATCCAAAGTGAGGTAAACAGATAATTGTAGGTTAGTAATATTCCAACAAAAAGTTTACCACATTAGTTTGGAAGCTCCTGGAGACAAGATCCAAAACAGGAGGGCACAGTAGAGAAGCCTGGTGAATTAAGGTTGCAAGATGATTGCTGGAAGGCCCAGGGAGCTAGTAAACTAAGCTGCCATTTCCATCAGAGCTAGGCCACGCCCCCCTGTATTACTTTTTATTTCTCGTTTCCCCACACTCTGGAGGTGACCATGCCCAGAAGAGCATGTTATAAATGCAGTTTGTTTACTGCGCCAATCAACATTCCACAACATTTCACTGCATGCCATGGAAACCTCCAGAATCCATGGAACACCCTAGCCTTCAATTTTAAACTAAAAAAAAAAATAATAATTTTATTACAGGATAGGGCATGCATTGTTAATCAGATGGCTGCATTGCCACTAATCTATAAAGTGAGTAACATCCCATCTCAGCCTAATTACATCATTGAGTAATAATATAAGTTCTATATCCTACAATTAGAATAATTTTTGTAATACTAAAGACTTGAGTATATATGGGGTCCTACTAAGTATACCGTTTGCACTATATTTAGTCTCTTTTCTCAGGGAGATGCCGGCCATCAGCAGACCTGGATTCTTTTTCCTCTAGAGGATTAGCCACTGACCAAAGCACCCCCAGATACCAGCTCCCACTTACTTCAATCACACTTGTCCCTCTTCCAATGTCCCCAATTCTGCTCTATAGGGCACTGCCACCCTAAATCCTGCTAGACTCTTTTAGACTCTGGACCACTAAACTGGGACACAGGATGTAAGCGCTTCATTTGATGACTGCCTTATCCCATTTTGCCTTTTCTAGGTGTGTCTCCACAGCCCCTCACTCAGGGATGCAGTGGACAGTGTATGTGTACTGAGGTTTCAACACACCACTCTTGAAGTCCTTTGCTTGAGTGCCCTCCTGCTGGTGGAACGACAGTGGAAGTCACTGCCCTCCACAGCTTGGAACACAAAGTCATGTTGCTGACATAGGCAAGTAGCTCATGTGGTCACTCAGCTATTGCGCCAGACCATTATTTGGAATTCATTCATAAACAAGGGGTACGTAATGCCAAAATAGATTAAAATAGTCTTTCACTGCAATTATCTGTTCTCTTACCTGCACTGCCACTACATCTAGTACCACGCACTATTAAACAGAAATTCAAAACAGAGGATAATGGATGGGCAACAGTGAACCACAACGCTGTGTTTGCTTCGAGAGGTTGTCATGACAACCTGGAGAAGTAAACTCAGTGCTGTTGTTCACTGTTGCCTATCTACTGTCTTTTATAGTGTATGGCAACTCTGCACAGCAACAGAGAGTTTAAAAAGACCACTGAAGCCATCACTGATCATTCGGTTTTCTTATCAGAAGTGACAGATGAAACCGAAAAGGAAAAAATATGGGCAACCATACACAACAAGGCTATGTTTTCATCAAGGGGTTGAGATGACATCATAAGGACCTTGACAGCGAAGCTCGAGAGGTCCCAATCTTATCTCATTCCCAAGATGGCAACACAGCCTTGTTTGTATAACGTTGCCCATATACCATGTTTTGTAGTATATGGTTCCCAGAGATGGGGAAAAAAAAGTAAAATTTTTAAAGGTTTTAACTTTCACAAGGTTTCATACCTTGTGTTTGCACTCCTGGTTTCTTTCAGCAGCTCAGTCTGCTGCGAAGTCCATCGGTGCGGTCCCGTTTCACTCCTGACCCTCTGAACATTCGCGGCAGCACTTGATTTAAAAAAAAGGAAAAAAAACTTTTAAATTTGCACGGTTTGGAAACATGGAACTCACTACGGTAGTTTGTGTCCGAACCGCTGAACCACTCGGTAAGCAGTGCCACCATGTTCGTTTGATTTTTTTTTTGAACAGCTCTGTTTCCTCCAATCAGCTGGAGAATAGCACAGTGCTGCTGAACATTAATTATAGAATGTGCACAACCTTTAAAACGTGCACAACTTTTCAGCAGCTACTGATTTTTATACATAATAAGGCTAAACCATATAGTAAAAAATGTTTTCTGGCATATGCAACCTAAGATGCTGCAGAAATACTGTTTTGGATTTCAAAACCATTTGTTCTAGATCCATGATGTTTTGCAGCACATCTTCAAGGGAGGAAGTAAATGAACCCAAAAATACTAGGAGCTGGGGTTCAGTTACTGTTTGGAAATTTGAATCTTCCTCTTGGAAGTTAAATAGTTAAATCCTAGGCAGGAGTGTGTGTGTGTGTTTTGGGGGGACATACATGCACTATCATTTTTATTTTACAACTTTTATCCCTCTTGTTTCTGTGATGTCCAGATTATTCAATCAGCTTCACTGCTGTTATTTTTTCTTCATAGGGTGACATGAACCGGGCCCTCCCAGTTACCTGTCATCAATCTCCTTTTGCTCTTCATGGCCTTCTACCCAAGAGCGAGGCCAAACCAGATCAACTGTAGCCAGGAATAGGATCTTGTGAGGGAGGAATGGCCTGGGAGAATGTGGGAGGGTCCTAATGGAAGTGGAGGGGTCATATACTCGTGGCCCTCATTTCCCCTTCCTAAATCCTCACCCTATCAGGGCACAGCATAGTCACATCATGTGATGTATTGCTAGCAGCCTCGCCCGCACTACTGAAAAGAGCTCCCCAACTGCACCCCTACTATTGGTCACTGGGGGTGCGGAAAGGCAGAGGGTGCTAAAACCTTCTTTCCAGGACTTAATGTGTGTAAGAAAATCTACTGAGTCTATTCGGGTCACAGTTATAGGAAGATGGATGAACTTCTATTGCAGAAGTCCTTTTTTTGTTTCCCAGAGCAGAATTTGCATTTTCATTAAAAACACAAAATTCCAGCACTAAAACATCACTATACTGTAGGATACTGAGGGATAAAGGAACAGCAACATGTAGTTAATCTTCTTATTGAAACTTTCAAACACATATTTATTTTTTTAGTTTTTGTTAAACGGGTAAGTGCACTAGACAAGAATGTCCTATTTTCAGGCACAACCCGGGAGAGTTACAAACAATGGAACATTGTACAGACAGGAAATACAATGGACATATCACAACAGGAATTAAGCAACATTTGAACAACAAAGCAGTGTTTACAATTGGACAAAGACAGTTAAAATGGCAAGAAGAACAGAAAAATACATTAAGTGCACTAGACAAGAATACTGTTTTCAACCAGATAGAGTGGCATGTGGCGGTACTGGCAGGAGTATAGTATCCAAGTCACAAACTAATTTATGCAGCAGTTGGTCTACAAGACAGTCTATTCAGTGGGACAAATTACAGTTCGCTATAATATTGAGGAGGCAGTACTCAGGCAGGTGATACAAGTGCAGATATGAGAATAAGTGCCATTTAGTGGAGTAGGTATAGCAACTAGTTGGGAGGCGCAAAAATGTCAGAGCAGGAGCAAATGTCAGAGTCCCTAAGGAAGAATTGAAGACCCCTTTTAAAAGCTTGGTGGGGGTTGAAGAGTTTGACATTTAGAGGAAGGGAGTTCCAAGTTTTGGGCACAGATATCGCAAAGGAAAGTTCCCCCTTTTTTGTGGAACTTGTAGGAATTTCAAGAGGAGATTGTTCAGAAGATCTCAGCGGGTAAGCTAGAGTGAGATGGTTTAACATATCGGAAAGGACCTCCGGAGCTCCAGTTCTGACTATGTTATCAGTCAGACAGCCAGCAATATACAGCCCATGCGAGGACGGGGAGAGACATCCTAGACGGGAGTAGAGTTGGCAGTGATGAGTCAGTCTGGGCGCAGAGAGTGCAAACCACTCCTGGTTAAACAATTGAAAAAAAAAAAATCGGCATATGCTATTGTAGTATGTGCTCCATTTTTGGAAAGCACCTTTGCTCTCATCAAGGTAGGCCACACAGCCATATGTTAGACAAGGACGGAGTATACCTTGAGCTATATCAAGCCTGACAGCAGAATTGAGGGAGGACCTGATTTTACAGGCCAGTCCCGGTTTTATGTTAACCGGCTTACACGTGGCTGCAGTGTGATGGGTGAAATCAAGAGATAGGTGAAGTGTGACCCGGAGATACCTGAATGAGTTGACTGTCTCCAGGGGGGAGCCTTCCAGACCCTGGATTGAGAGGGCACAGGTACAGGATTTGAATCTACATGAGGAGCCAAAAGGCATAGCCACAGTTTTCTTAAGAGTTTAGAAGAAGCTTGTTTAGTAGCAGCCATGCTTATAGACAGTCAAAATCAGATTAAAGATTGGCATTTATGGAGAGCAGGTCTTTGGCACTCGAGTAAAGTACCATGTCATCTGCACAGAGGATCCTAGAGGAGAAACAAGGCAGAGTTGGCAGATTGTTACTGTGAACATGCCCTTATTCAGTGCCGTTAAGATGTCATTATAGAATTGAATTAGCGCGGTTGTTGTTCTGTACACTGATCAGAAACCATGCTGAGCAGCGGAAAGGAGCTTGTTTAGATGGAAATATTCAGTGACTTGGGTGGCCACAACCTTCTCGAGTAGTTTGTTAAGAGTAAAGAGAATGGCAATCGGTCGGTAATTGACATTGTTTTTGTGTCCCCTTTCTTATGAACAAGAACCAGTCGAGCAATTTTCCATAAAGTCGGCACTGTCTGGATTATAATGGATAAGTTGAAAATTCTCGCAAATAGGGCAGCAAGGGCAGGGGCTGCTGATTTGATGACCTTAGGCAGTAAACCATCAGGCCCTGCAGGTCTGTAGGCAGTAAACCATCAGGCCCTGCAGGTCTGTAGGCGGTAAACCATCAGGCCCTGCAGGTCTGTAGGCAGTAAACCATCAGGAACTGCAGGTCTGTAGGCAGTAAACCATCAGGCCCTGCAGGTCTGTAGGTGGGGACAGCTTTAATAAGTTGCAGCACTACCGCAGAAGTGACCATCCTTAGGGTAAAGGGTGTTTGAGAAGACACATCATTACAATCAGTGAGTACAGGGGACTGACCTAAATTTTCCAGGTATGCAGAGAAGTCAGAGAAGTGGGCGTTAAGAGCATTTGCAATCGTGACTAACTTGTTGCAGTTGACATCATTCAGTGTAACTGCAGTTATAGATGGCTTGGGCCCTTGTCCCATAAAATTTTAATGTGGTTCCAAAACCCCGGGGCATCCCTTGCAGAGGATTGGAGAAGTTTATTACAATATTCCCTTTTAGCCTCCCGTATGTCTTTTTTACAGGTATTCTTCAGGGTTCTTTACCTATCCCAGTCCACTGGCAGTTAAGACTTCTTAGCAGAGGCCCAGGCCTTGTCTCTTCTTCTAATAGAAGCCACGAGATTACTATGCAACTATCTTGTTTCACAGCCCCATATACATATATACATATACATCAAATGTAATCCAAAAACGTGCCTTGTAATATTGATATGGAGAACCAGCTAAAACTTCAAAGGCTTTACATGGTATTAACATCCACAAGAAAGTGTAAGGTAAAACACGAATACACAGCAAGGTAAAATAGGATACAAACCACAGCTGAGTTCCCCTAACATATATCCTAGTGAGGTGGAAGGACTAACCCTGCACCTAGGGAGATTAGGGTATGGCAAAAGAACATTAAGAGAAAGTAAAAAGAAAACTATTTACAGTCTAACAAATAATATGTCTAAAATGTTATGGCTGGTTGTGACATCATATCATTCAACCACCTGTTTCTGTAGATGAATTGAGACAAGGGAAGCCTGCCTAACACCCGGACACAGGGGCCTGTGGTTCCAGTTCCTCTCTAAGGCTGTTGGGGAAAGTTTGGGTAGAGTCCCATTTTTCTTTTTGAGACTGTCAGTCGATGCCTGGTTGGGGTGCTGGCAAAGGAGCCATGCCACCAGCCTCTGTAATACCCAACTGTTGTAGAAGAGATTCCAGATTGAGTAGTACTCTGTCAAAGTGTTGCTGCTGAGATATAAGAGACAAAACAGAGAGAGACTGCTGAGGAACTCAACCAAAGTGGGTACCTCTGTACAGCGGCACTTTCATACTAGCAGACATTTGGCTCCTACAGAGACTCCTAGCAGTTTTGTGGTCAGGTGTTAAGCTTGTTCTGGTGACCCTGTGACTAGCAGTTTTGGAGTCATAGGGATAGGCTATGTCAGCACCTAACTAAGGTACTGTGTGATTTGATGCCAGAAGGGTTGAACTTTAGGGCATTGCCAGAGAATATGACAGTGGTCTCCTGCTTAGCGATCCGCATCTCCTGCAGTTGTGGTTGGGAGTAAGATGGGCAGTATACAGCACTGCATGTATCCAGTACCAGTGCTGTAGTATCTTATTTTGTATCAGCCTAGGTTTTGGGTCCCTGGTAATAAACCATGTGAGCTAACTTCCAGCAAGAGGTCCAATCTATGTCCGAGCTGGACCTTCCCCAGATTAGCCACCCACTGCCGTTGTGTGTTGCGCTGATGGTCAGGGACTGAGTCCTGGATGTGTCAATAAATTAGGCCAGCCCTTCGTTTGGACTGCTTGAGCCATTTCAGCACTGGGTGCTGGAGGACAGCTTTATCCATCTGTTTTAACTGTCATATATGTGGCTCAGCCACACTTCTTATTTGCGGTAATCACCAGAAGTCCCTTTTACTTAACTGATATCTGGTAGAAAGACCTTGAAATTACTCCATAATCATGGAGCCTGTGACAGGCAAGTCAGAAAGCTTGCTGTGCCCCTTATTGTGCCAGAAGCTCCAGTTCACAGGATTGTCCGCTATCCTGATAGTGGGGTTGTCCCATAGGGGAATCTCTGCGGGATGAGCCAACATTGTGCCAAGTTTGTGCTGCACTTTCCTCCAGATAGTTAGTGATGCCCTAATCATAGGCTGAGAGGAGGGAAATTAGCAGTGTCAGTGGCTCAGCAGGTAACACACTCGCCTCTGAGGCTGGGAGATCAGAGGGCTGTGGGTTCAGTTCTCACATCTGGCAACTGGGTTAATATCCCAGTACTGACACTGTAGTGCAGCATGAGAGGGGTGCTGCACTTCTGAGGTGCTGTCTTTCGGATGAGACATTAAACCGAGGTCCCATCTGCCTGGACTGGTGGTAGTTCAGGTGGATGTTAAAGATCCCATGGCACTTATCACAAAGAGTAGAGACATTTCCCCAGTGTCCTGGCCAAATGTCCCTCATTCACTAAAAATACCACCAACAACTAATCTGATTCAAGGTCAATTGGCATTCATTTGTATCCCCCGGTCATGCCTGAAAATAGGCAGGATTTGTCTAGTTCCTTACCTGGTCAACAAAACCTAAATAAATAAATGAAATAAATCTTACCTGTGGTGTGTATATGTACGCTTTGGTAGGATATCCCTAAGTTACGTGTTACCCTCACTCTGGAATAAGTTGCAAAAAACATTGAAATTGGCCTACCCTATCAAACTATCAACATTCAAAACTCTTTATGCTCGCTCTTTCAAATAATCATGTGTTTAACCCGACCCCACCATACTACCTGAATTGAGCCTCCCATTCTAAGTTATCCTCTGACCCTTGTTCATTCTATTCTCATATCCCCTCCCTCCAACTACCCTGATCCAGCACCTGCAGCCCCTTCTCATGGTGGTCTTAGGAACACTCTGCGATCGGGGTCCTAATGGCTTCCATCATCCATTTGGCCTTCCCCCTTCTACTCTACCCCCTACCATTTCCCTCGTAGGCATCCACCCCTTCTCCACTCTCTTTGTATCTATGCTACTACTGCCTACCTGACCGAAAGAGCCTCACTTTGCACCCAGTAAACTCCCTTCATCTTGTATCTATTTTGCCCTTCTCACTTGCAGCAAATCTCTTATTTATATTTTGAACATTGTTTACCAAGAATTAGCACTGTTATCCTTGCGTTCATTGTTCTTGCTTAATGAACACTGTAACTTAAATCATATTATGTTCTGTTGTGTTTGTAACCTGTATCTATGTCCAGGTCCACCTCGAAAGTGAGCATTGCTCAACGGTGTTCGCCTGGTTAAATAGAGATTTTGATTGATTGTATATGGATGAGGCCGGAGAGCCCCCGCGCATTAGTGAGGACTCCATGGCCAGCCAGAGTGGGGGAGATTTATCATACAGGGATAGCCATCTAAGAGTCTGATTGATGCGGAAGGCCCAGTAGTATGCCTGGAACCACTGAAGTCTGAAGCCTCCCTTGCTCCAGTATGTACGTAGTGTTGTATGGTGCCCCGAGAAAGTTACCTATCATCTTATTTATTTATTCATCTCGCTTTGTTGTCTGGGTAAGCATACTAGCATGAACACCTTTTCAGGCATGACCTGGGTGCATAAGCACAGGTAGTACAGCAGAATACAATAATTATTTACAACATACATTTACACTGCATCTCAGGTTCTGAGGTAGGCAGAATGTATAAAGTTTACAGGGGTGATTGAGTACATTAGCTTGTGGTGAGGCAAGGATGAGGGGAAGGAGGATTAGCAAAAGCACTGGCATACAATAGATTAGTAGTAATGAGATTTCAGCAGCTTTGTGAAGGCAGGAGGAGAGGGGGGTTCCTGATGGGGAGGGGTATTAAGTTCCAGATAGAGAAAGCTTGGTAACAGAAGGAATGTTGATCCATATTGGTGCAAAACAATGGGATGGCGATGTTATTGGAGGCTGTATGGGAAGTGGGGAGATTTATGAGGGAAATCTGCCCGGCAAGGTGAGGGGTGTGCTTGAGTGCACGGTTTTGTTGATAGGGGAGGCAAGGGCTAGACTGGCTTTGAGATCCAAGGGGAGCCAATTTAAGTTGCTTAGACAGTGCAGTGGTGAGCATTATGGCAGCTGCCGAATCAAAGTTGGCGATACTGTGGCATAAGATGTACTTTTTATGTAGCACATCTTTGCTGGCTGCATCAATGATGAGCACGCCATAGTCAAGTGAGGGGAGGAGGTTAGCCTGAGCAATTTTAATCCTAGTGTCAGGTGTCAGAATTTGGCGGACTCTATAGAGTAGATCTTATCAATGAATTTTAACCATTCAGTATTGCTGCATGGCAGCCTGTGAGCTAGGACATGAAACAGTTTAGGGGCTGTGACCATTTTAATGGCCTCCATCTTTCCCACCATAGATAGTTTGAGGGGTTACCCTACTGCATTCAGTGTGGAGTTCCTCCAGTAATGGTGCCAAGTCCAGGCTGCACATTGTTGAGAGTCTGGGGGTCATATGTATCCCCAGATGCTTTTTTCAGGTGCCCATCGTAGCCCCAACTGATGGAAAAGAAAGGCTCTGCAAAGATGATTCAGGGGCAAGAGCTCTGTTTTGGATTTATTGATTCTGAGTCCTAAAATGGATGAGAAGGAGGAAAGAAATTACAGAAGGTGTGCTACTGAGGAAAGGGCTTGACCTGTGATGACTAACAGGTCATCTGCATACAAGAGCACTTTGTGTGTTTCTTGTTCCACATGAAGGCCTGATATAAGCAGATTACTTCAGATAGTGGAAGCCAGAGGCTCTGTGGCCACGACAAATAGCAGGGGTGAGAGTGGGCATCCCTGTCACCCTTTGTAAGGGGAAAAGGGTCACACAGGGTAGAATTAAGCACCCTAGCCATAAGGTTAGAGTACATGGTGTGCACTTCGGTGAGGAATCGAGGTTCGAACCAACATATATTCCAGAACTCTGTAAAGGTACCCCCACTCCACCAAATCAAAGGCTTTCCCAAAATCAATTGCTATGGCTGCAGCAGGAGCATCAGTTCCATTTGTGATATGAATCAGGTTTACTAGAGTACGGAGGTGATCCGAGCTAAGTCTGCCCTTTACAAAGCCTACCTGCGAGGGGGGAATTGGGGAGGGTGGCATGGTTTCTAGTCTGGAGGCCATGACCTTAGCAAATACCTTGCTGTCCCCTGTAATAAAGGAGATCGGTCTGTAGTTAGCTGGTTCTGTTGGGTCGCTCTCCTTTTTTGGGACCACGGTAATTGTCTCCGTTGCCATAGACTGTGGGAAGGAGCATACCGGGTGAATACAGTGTTTCCACAACAGCACTGTCAGAATCACACTTCCAGAATAGCGTGTGCATAGACAGCTACAGGGATAACACAGCACAAGGCAGTTATTGCTACCCCTGTACCTGTGTAGTCACACTGGAGAAGAGAAGTATCCAGCAGTGTGGTGTCCTGCCAAGCTGCTCCCATAGTGGAGGGGGCTAAGGCCCTGAGCAACTTAGGCAGGGAATCCTCCTGGAGACCAAGGTGTTGTTCCTGGTCTCCAGACGGCTGTATTTTCTGTTTTCCACCCCCCCAAAAAAGTTTTATTTATTTATTTTTGGCCCCTCACCCGAGGTAACCCCCCAAAGTTTCTCCCAATCCCCGAGAACCACCCTCCCTGCAGAGTTGGTTATAAAGATTTAGGGGGCTGGGGGAATCCCCTCATCGGGGGGGTGCGGGGGCCTCCCCTGCAAAAACACACATTACCTTTTTGTTTTTCTTAGCTATGGTAGTGATCAGTGTGTTTGTGGACCATTACCACTGGTGTCACTGTTGTGGTCTCTGTTTTCTTTGTGTGCTTGTTATTTACAGCACCATTTTGCTGTCGCGACTGTGGAAAGGAGTGAAAGCCCAGCCTCTGTATCTATCATGGTGAGCATCTACCATCTGGATCACTTTCCTTCTCCTGAACCGTCCAATGCAGGAACTTGTGAAAGTGAAAAGAAACACCCCTTTTCTTAACCCTGGCCAAGCCGTGTATTTCCACCCCTACCCATTCCTGCTTATGTTTCTCTGCATCAGGAGAAAGCAATTTAGTTTCCTGCAGCAGGGCCACCTGGACCTGTAATCATTTTAGGTGGGAAAGTACTTGCTTCCATTTCACCAGGGAGTTCATGCCTCGGACAGTCCAACTAAAAAAATCTAATGTCCACCATCATATTTCTGGATTCTGGTATATATGTTCGGGTAGAGCCACGGTGGGTTGGGAGCAAGTACATGTGGTGACCATCTGAAATCTGGGGCAGACAATGAGGCAGGTGCAGTAACTGCCTAGGGGGAGTGGACTGGAACTGGGGGAACACCATCTCTCTGAGGTGCAGACATTTGTAACAGACTAGAATGTCAATAGGTACAATTAATAACCAACAACAAGATATAAAACATGACAAACAACATATCAAAACTATATATATTGTCTCTGATGTCTGAGGCAATAGGTATAATGCCAGGCACCATCTGGTGTGCCAAGGCTGCTTACATAATCGCATGGCCACAAGCCAGTGGCATGCGTAGCAGACGGGAGACAAATATATTCCATGTTCCTTAGACACCCAGAAGGAGGGTGAAAAGGTTTCCTTGTTGTCAGGAGCATCCTGCATCTTGCTGGCCACCGGGGTTCTTGGGTGGAGGGTGGAGACTGCATGCTGGAGCAAAAACTTGTAGCATTTCCTTGCCATAAATAGTGGATCATTATCAGGATCCTGCCCCTGCATGCTGGTGGGGTGGGGTGGGGGTTGGGGCTGAGTACCTCTGGCTTTGTTAGGCCTTGTTGAAGGATTAGAGCACCAAGTCTCAGAAGTTGTGCCTTTGTTCACTGGGACCTTGGTATTCATGTCGGCAAAGTAGGTTAAAGCCCTGATGGCTGGGTGTGCACTAGGGCTCATGGGGGCACAATTACCTGACATTCGTTCTGGGGCTCCATTTAGTGGGATTGCCTGCCTAAGGGCCAGATACCAATGGTTCTCACTGTTGGTGCTTCCCTCCCATACCTGGGCTAACATGGGGACAGATGAGAGAGGGCTGTCTCGGCCTTTGGGACACTGCTTGATATGGGGCACCTGGGGTGCTGCAGCCAGAGTCTGCCCTTAAAAGCAATGCTGCTTCGCTGCCTCCTCTCTCCAAGTGAGTCCATATTTTATACCAAGCAGTGTCTGCTATAAAAAGGATGCTCATGCAGATTATGATAGTACTCTGGACTCCACACAACATGGTGGGGGGGGGGCACTCTGAATCTGCCATATACCTTGAGTGGGGGAGGCCAGGCTGTGGGTTAGCACAGAGAAGACATCTGCCAGGACTAAACAAACATTAAATCTAAGAGGGGGCACCAGCAATCAATGGAGAAGGTGCTGTATTTTTAAAGAAAGTAGCCTAATGCAGGCTGTCTGGGTGGGAGAGGAAGTACCAGTTCCACTACAGATCTGAGGTGGGGGAGGCAAGTATGTAACTCAACAACAAAGACAACTTGTTGATGTTGGGGCTTGTGGAGTGAAAACACATAGAGAAGACTGGAGCAAAACAATGTGAACCACATCAGCTCTATGCAGACATTAAATGCAGAGCTAACATCTGTAAACAGTGAAGAAGGTAATGCATTTTCCAAAACATCAGTCTACTGCAGGGTGGTGGGGGTGTATGTGTGCAGTCTAAGGGTGACCGCTGCCCCTACGTCCCACTAACTGATTTGCAAAAAGTAATGCAGCACCAATCAGAAAGGGGTTATTCTGCAAGGGGGAACTATAGCATCCTTCCCCTTGATGTTTTGGTGCTCTGCTATGGAGACTGGTACTGTGGTTCATATGTAGCTACACCAGTGTAGTAGAATCAGACTGGATCATATGCTCAGAGTTCTGAGGCCTGCCTCCTCCTTGTCTTTCCACTTCACGTATGGTATTCTGTGCTGGTCAGATGTGCAGCATGCAAGGAGTTGAGAATTTCAGTGCTTGGTCCTGCCATGCAGGTCGTAATCCAGTGTCCTTGGTCCAGCCACCCATAATCAGATTTTATGCATCAGCATATTCCTGCACCACATTAAAGAAAAGGTGTACACTTCGGAGTTTCCAGCCCTCCCAAACATGCAGGACATGAGTGTGGCATCGTGGGGGCATGGCCATAGGTTCAGGAAGTGGTTTCATTTATGCATGGGGTAAAATTATGAGGAATATAACTTTTTTACAAGACGGACATTAATGGAAACATTTATACCCCTCAACTCTGAGGCAGTTGAGATATCACATATGTTTTGGGGGGCAGGAAACTCCGAAATGTTAACCTGCTCTTTAAGAAGTGGGTGTTTCAATCATTGTCAATGTGCAAGAGGGGAGGTTTACGCCGCAGGGGTTAAAATTATGAGGAATATAACTTTTTTGCAAGACGGACATTAATGGAAACATTTATACCCCTCAACTCTGCAGCGGCTGAGGTATCACAGATGACCTAAAGGTGGGCAAGCAATGTGAGAGGGCAGCAAGGAGGGCTGGGGGGATACTGGGATGCATAGGGAGTGACATCACCAGTAGAAAACAGGAAGTTGTTATCCCTCTGTACAGACAGCTGGTGAGACCCCATCTGAGTACTGCGTGCAGTTCTGGAGACCCAATCTCTGCAAAGACATAGACAGGATGGAAACTGTCCAGGAGGACAACTA
Organism: Neoceratodus forsteri; assembly: GCA_016271365.2. Taxonomy (NCBI): domain Eukaryota; kingdom Metazoa; phylum Chordata; order Ceratodontiformes; family Ceratodontidae; genus Neoceratodus; species Neoceratodus forsteri. Next base: position 944,020,021 of record CM057451.1, on the reverse strand, counting down.
AAATGGTGCAGGGTCTGCACGGAAGACATATGAAGAGAGACTTAAGGAGCTTAATATGTATAGCCTTGAGGAAAGGAGGAAGAGGGGACATGATAGAAACTTCCAAGTACCTCAAGGAATCAACAAAGTCCAGGAAGGTAGCATCTTTCAAAAAAAGAGGTGTGCAAGAACAAGGGACACAATTTGAAAGATAGAGGTGGGAGGCTGCTCAGAGGTAATTTAAGGAAGTATTTTTTCACAGAGAGGGTTGTGGATGCATGGAACGGCCTTTGGAGGAGGTTGTGGAGTCAAAAATGGTGGAATTCAAGCATGCATGGGACAGTCATAAGGCAATTCTAGGGGTGGGGGTAGGAAGAAGTAGGCTGCTGGTTAACTAGGATCTACAGCTTATCCATTAGGTAGGAAAATGGGCAGACTGGGTGGGCCAAGCGGTCCTTATCTGCCATCAAATTCTATGTTTCTATGTTTGAGTAGGAAATGGTCCTTTACAGTTCTGTGGCACCTGCTCAAAGCAATCAGCATGTTTGCGCTGGGTGGCAAAAGGGTGGACAACCGCAATGTGTGTCCTATATTTTGGGCAAGATAGGACTGTTTGGTAAGCCTTTTTTAAATATTCATTTTTCTACACCCCAGAGCCTGTCAGTACTGCCAAAGGACCCAGGCAACAAGGTAGAAGTGGGAAAGGGGGTCTTTTAGCTGGGGACTGATGCAGGGTTGAAGGGCTAGCCCATCTATGTTGTGAATATTGATGGCTTGGTTTTTTATGTTTACTGTTGATGAAGCAACTTGACTATAAATTGCTTGTGTTGTTCAGTATGAAGTACTGTGACTGTGCTCAACGTGAATCACCTAATGTGGGCTTCTATAGTTGGTGCCCCCTGCAACTGTGTGCTGAACCCTGTACAGCTGCACTGTCAAACTTTCAAGGGAGCCTTCTTGGGCAAAGTCATTGGTGGGAAGGTCAAGTGACTTGTCGCTCTCGGCAAGAAAGAGGAGGAGGGTTAGGGGAGACAATCGTCCCTTGCCACGTGGGAGGGACATGTATAAAAGTGCAACAGTACCTCTGTAGTAAGGGCTGTTCCTTTAAGCATAACATTCATAGTCCTTTCACACTACAGCCAGAAATGCAGAGGTAATTAAAAGTAATGCAGCTCCATGAGTCCCTTGTTTAGGCTACTGTAGAACAGCTGGCCACCATAGCTGTGTCTGTTGCCCTCATGGTGGGGGTGGTATTTGCCTTCGGTCTCCTGCAGTTGAGAGACAGTCCCAGGAACCTGGTGCAGTGTTCTCCAGTCTAGATGAACTAGTGGAATGGAAAGAGAGGGACTGTAGTTGCCACCATTTCAATCTTGGAGTCTAGATAGGCTGTGGATAGGGTGTCACGGCAGCTAATGATGGTTCTTGGACAGCAGTGGAAGGAACGGCACTGTTAGAAGGAACTTCAGCTGGGTTCCCTTCTTCTTCATAGCAGGATCAGTCTCAGGACAGTGGGGAGAGGTAATCCTGCTCTTCCTCCTCCTCCCCCCGAGTCATCATCTGTACGACTGTGGCTTCGGGCGTGAATAGTTGGGAGAGACTTCTCTTTTTGATTTCTTGCCTGGTTTCTGTTCCTATGTTTGGATCTCGAAGGCACTGTTCCTTTACTGGGTCTTGAAGTGATGTTTGCTCAACTTGAGGTGCCAGAGTAGTGTCTACTGGGGCCCCTATCTCAGGGGGAAGGGTGTGTGCAGTACTGCTCTGTGTTTGAAAGCAAGCTCCGATGACTTGCCCTGGGTGCCAGCATGCATTCATAGAGGCTGCTGCAGATTTAGGGGTACTGAAGACTGTGGGGATCCCATTCACCATGATCCAGAGAGCAGCAGGGTATCTCAGTAAGAAAGGGATACCCAGTTTGTGTAGCTTTTGTCAGATCACTGTATAGACTTTGTGATGGCTGGTGTGGTCCTGAGAGAAGTCTTTAAAAATCATGATTGGGTGACCCTGCCATTCCAACTGTCCTAGCTCACATGCTTACCAGAGGATGTCCTCCTTAACTTGATGCTGGAGGAAATCTGGCTAGAATGGGCCTTGGTCTTTCCCCTTTTTTGGGAGGTGAGCCAGGGTCCTACAGGCCCATTCTTTTTCAATCTGGGGGTTGCCATGTAATTTAAAATCGTATGTAGAATATGACAAGGAAGCCGATTGTATCTTTAAGCTCGACTTTCTTGGGCAAGCTCATGCAACACAGACTGTTCTAGCGCCCTGTTTTTTTTAGATCATCTACCTTTTCCGGAAGTAGGTGGATGATCTTCACCTGTTCCTTCAGCTGTGACTGGATGTCATGGCTTGCCATCTTGAGGTGACTGTAATTCTGTTCTGTGGTTGCAACTCATTGTCTAAGGCCATGAATATCTTTAGTCTTTTGTGCCGTCATGCCCTGTAGTTTGTCCATGTCAGCAAGCGGCTTATAAAACATCTCTTCCACATGACTGATGGGCATTGCCACGGCCATTATGGTCGAGTGGGAACCGTTACGACTGGCACTGACAGGAATCTTGTCCTAGGTGCCAAGATCAACCAGGAGCACTGAAACGAAAATGAAAACACCGGCTCAGAGCTTACATTTCATTTAGTTTGTAAGTGCTGATGTTCACTAGGGGGTTCGGGAAACTGTTGGTTCTCCAGACCCCTCCTCCCCCCAGTTGCTGAAGTTGCTACTACCTCTGCCTCGCAGCCATGGCCGAGTGCAATAGTGTGTGCTGTAAGCATCAGAGGTGGTTGATCATGAGATTTAGAGGACAAGATGGGGCATAAATGAGACATCAAACCCCAAAAAAACAAAATCTGGGGGCATATTTAGGGATAGTCACACAACTTGAGCGTCCATGATGTAAGAGTCTCATTGTGGAGCTGGCACGAAAGAGCCATGGCTGGGGACTCACTGTTCATGCCAACTATATGAGTTCGTCCTCCAATACTGGGACTTCGCCGTGGGCCATCAGCAGGAGGAGGAGGAGGATTGGTCATCCCAGAGGACGTTGTCCTTCTCCAGGGAAGAAGGAAAGGTTTGAAGTGTGCCGAGTCAGGCAGAATCTCATGGAAACTATTTTGAGCAGTTTGTAGGGATGGTCTCACAGGGTCTCAAACTTGGATTCTCACCCCATGTTTGTTTCTTCTTACCTACAGTTTGAGTAGGCACTATAAAGAGGTTTGGACTACTAAAAGTTTCATTTTTGTCTACTTTAAGTTCCATTCCCTCCTCCACGTTGCTATTCCTTTGGGGGCATGGCCTGAGCTCAACCAAGTTGACTGCTTAGGCTTTTTACTCCACTGACGTGGGTAGTCTATCCTCAGCTATTCAGAATTTAGCTCTCCTTCATCAGACAGTGAGTACATCACCTGTTCAATGCACCCACTCTGCACCAGCTCCATCAGCAGCAAACTCAAGGTCCCTCCCAAGCCTGGGTGCCCCATGCTGCACGATGCACTGCTGTCATGGAGTCCTGGGGCTGGCGTCAATGCTTCCCTGCTTACTGGGGCTCAAAACTCACCCAGAAAGCAGCAGTGTTTATTAGTCAGCAAAAAATTTCATTACATAGTTGTTTTTTCTTTAGCAATAATGCATTTCGGACAAAATCAGAGTCATCATCTGTATGTTTTAATTTCTCTCAGATGTTTTTAAAACAGCTTTTCTTACTAACTTTTATAATTAATGACTCGCATAAGCCTGGAACTCCTTGCCCTTAGAAATTACCACTGTTGCCCTTCAAGGCTTAAGTCACAGCCCATCTATTCCAGAAACTCCACTGCAAACATGTCTAGTCCGTCTCATGCATTAATCCACCACCTAGCAGACCTGCCTAACAACCACGCCCTGCCCCTGCTGTTACCCTCTGCAGCCCTTGTGGTCTGTCTCTCATGATGTCTATCACACTGTACATACCTGTATTATTTCTTAATGCCTGCTGAAACTTGCTGTTATTGTTGACACTGTATAAACCTCTTTATTATGTCAATGTTTATCGACTCTAGTTGTTACTTTTACTGACCTCATGCTATATGTATCCTTGCTTGTCTTGGACACCTTTGAAAAAATGCTCTTGAGCTCAAAGATCTTATGAACACAATAAAAAAATGAAACAAACAAACATCATTAAAGATGGTCCCCACTAGCCATTTTTAAAATTCCAATCCCTCGAATGTACCTTCTGACTTTACATACTGGATTCATAGCGTGCCTGTATTATGAGGGTGCTAGCAGACATTTCTGATGGTAAACAGTACAGCACCATAGCGAAATGTTTATTTATTTTTTGCTCCTCTCTGCTTGGCTGGCCCCCATCTGCAGCATCCTCCCAGCCCTGTCACCTGCCGTCTCTGGGACTTACTCCAACCTGTTACAGTGCCCCACAGGCTTGCCCTGTGGCAGACCTCCCTGAGGTTCCCCAAGCCTCGGAGAGAGTTTTAGCTTACATATGTTCAGCAGGGAAGCCCAATGAGCAGTGCAGGGCCTGTGGGAGGATGCCACTTCATGCTGCCTCAGACAGCACTCTTTTCCATTGTTCTGTTCCTGTCCACTGGGCACTTCAGGGGCATAGTATGCAGTGATTTTTTTTTTTTTGAAATTTAAGTTTATTAAGTTTAAAAAACAAAACAACAACACTATGATACTAAACACACCAAGAAAGTACCAGAAAACATTTAAATGAGCGGTACAACCAAAGAACTACCACTTCCCCATGCGTCCCAACCCCCAAAAAAAAAAAAAAACAATAAACAAATCCCACCCACCCCCAGACCCCAGACCCACCCACAATCCATCCAGCCCACCCAACCACATATACACAAACATTATTCAACATTGAGTATCCAACCTCCACAACCATACCCTCCCCCACCACCGAAGTGCGCCAACAAAAACCAAGCCGTCTGGACATGATAACATATCATCTCAAAACTTCAAAACTTAACATCTATAAAAAGCAATACAATCTAGAAAACAAGGATTGACATAAATCTTAAAACAAAAGGCAGACAAGAGGAATCGGTCCCAAAATTATATAAATTAAAGGCAGACACAGGGCTTGGTTTACTCCATCTCCTCTGAAACAGGTCCGAACGACCTTTAAGACTCGTAATCAACCTCTCTGATTGAAGGTATGAAACCAATTCAGTCAACCAATCGGCAAATGACAAGGCCAAATGGTCAGTCCAATGTCTTAAAACCAGTTTTTTAACAGCCATAGACACCAAAGCCATATGGTATCTACGTTCAACACTATCTATACTGGAAAATTCCCCCAGAATACATATCTCAGGACAGAAAAAAACGGACAGACCCAGAAGAGGATCAAGATAATCCCGGACCAGAGACCACAAGGGGGCAACTTTAGGACAATCCCAGAACATATGGATTAAGTTGCCATCACCTTGTAAACACCTAAAACACTTTGAATGAGAGACATTTTTGAGCTGAAAGAGTTTAGCAGGAGTGTAGTAGAGGTTATTGACAATATAATATTGCGTTAACCGCAACCTATCCTGGGTATGGTATCTATGGAGATCTTTCCATACACCATACCAGTCTGGGGAAATATCAGGAAAAAGGTGTCCCCACACATTCGAGCCTTCAACCGTCTCCTGCAAATTATAATTCAAAAGGAAAGAATATATCAAAGAGATAGGATGGGATTGGGAAGCGAGATTAATAATTCCAGAAAAGAAGGGATAAACAACTGAGTCCCTAAAATTGGTACCAAATCTCTGGTTGATCAAATGCCTCAATTGATAGACTTTGAAAATATCTCTCCTAGGTATATCAAATTTCACCAGAATATCACCAGAAGAAAGAAGTGAGTACCTGCTAAAAAAATGTTCAAGTCTGGCCTCCCTGATTTGCGGGAGCCATTCGAGGTAATCCATGAAGTACCCAGCTTAACATTGGGATTCTGAACAACCGGCTGTCCCAGGTCTGAAATAGAGGCAAATACGGAAGGACTTTAAACATTGCGCAAGTGACTTAAGAGCAACCATCATGACATTATCCGGCACCCAATATGAGAGTGTTTTTGGGGGTACGTAAAATAGAGCATGTCTATCTGGTTTGATCTCACAGAGAGAGGTGCGTTCGAGCTAGAGCCAAATTGGGCAAGATGAGTCTGGCTCCGTAGAGAACCATCTTCCCAGCTTAGAAAGGTGAGCCGCCCAATGGTACAACAGGAGATTAGGTAATCTAAGACCACCCTTCTCTCTAGGAAGCGATAATTTGGCATAGGAGCGCCTAACCCCTTCCCTGCCAAATAAAATTAGAAAAAAGTGCATGAAGCTGCTGAAAATAGGAGGTGGGAAGCCAGAGGTTAACCAAGTTCAATGGGTAAAAAAATCCGAGGGAGGACGTTCATTTTAAGAATATTTATTCGACCCCAAAGTGAAATGGGAAGAGCTGACCATCGCTGTAAATCCTGAGAGACCGAGTCTTTTACTGTATCCAAATGTAACTTTTTCAAAAGAGAAGAATCATTAGAAAAATAAATCCCTAAATATTTAATAGATCTAGGGGTCCATCTCATCCCAAAAGAGGAAAATTCGTGTTTATTAGTATATACATTAAGAGGAAAGATTTCAGATTTGGAGATATTCAGTCTATAACGAGAGAAAACACCGAACCGTTCGATAATACCAATCACCGCCTTCAAAGATTCAGCCGGATCTATTAAATGTAGAAGAATGTCATCTGCATAAGCAGAAAAAAACAGTTCCCTTTGATGTAACCTGAGCCCCTTAACCTGGGGAGAAACCTTAAGCCTTATGAGCAATGGTTCCAAATATAAATTAAATAACAGAGGGAGAGAGGCATCCCTGTCTGGTACCAGTATATAAACGAAAAAGGAGAAAACACCCCATTACAATAGATTGTAGCAGAAGGGCAACTATAAAACATCCGAATCATATTTAGAAAGCAGGCGGAAAACCCATTCTCTCCATAACTGCCCAGAGAAAGGACCAATCCGCGGTCAAAGGCCTTTTCAGCATCGAGAGAGACCAGAGCAACTGGATAGAAATGGATTGGGCATATTGAGATATGTGACAGGGTCCTCAAATGGTCGGCACGCGATCTGCGAGGACAAATCCAACCTGCTCAGGGCTCAGCAGACCAGACCAAACCGTCCTAATTCTTTCAGCTAATATTTTGGCAAAATTTTCATGTCATAATTTTGAAGAGAATTGGTCTGTAATTTGTTGGATCCGTGAGAATCTTATCAGGTTTAGGAATTAAAACAATTATAGCCTTGAATAAGGGGTCCACCTCGAAGATACAGATAGGTACTCATATAACTTAAGGAGAGTAGGTACCAAGTCCTTGGCAAAGACCTTATAAATATTGGCCGGGAAACCATCAGGACCCGGTGTTCGGTCAGAAGCAAGGGAAGCAATGGTTCTCTCAATCTCCTCCGACGAGATAGGGGCCAACAAGATAGCCTGCTGGGCCTCTGATAAGCAAGGAATATCAATCTCCCTCAAATATTCGTTTAACTCCAAGGTAGAGTGCGATACAGGAGACTTACTGTAAAGGTTCAGATAGTACTCCTTAAAAATATGAGCAATTCCTCTGGGTGAAGAGACAACCGCACTGGATGGAGAGAGCAAAGAGGAATAATCCTAGAAACTTTCAATGCCCGTAGGCGCATAGCCAAGAGTTTACGGTTCTCTCCAAAATCGAAATATTTAGCTTGAGTTTTTAACAAGCAGTATTCCGTTTTCTCCTTCAAAAGATCCATGTATTCCTCTTAACTGATAAAAGCTCTTTAAGATCAGTTAGAGAAGAGTTGAAGAATATTTAACCTCCAAGTCCCTGATTTTACCCATCAAGGATAGAGAGTTTGCAAGCCCTTTCTCTTCCTGATGGAAGCCATTTTAATAAGCTCACCCTGAGATAACATTTCAAGGCAGACCAGACCATGTCCAGCCTTGGAGTGGAGTTAGATTATCCACCAGAAAGAGGAAATCAGGGTGATATCCGACACATTTGAGGATCCTTCAACAGTTGAGTATTCAACGCATGAAGCGAATCCCAGGAGAAATCCGGGGCTCTGGAAAGCCAGATCCAAACAACGGCATGGTCCGATAGGATAATTGGGTCAATGCCGGATAAACAGAGACTCGAGAGAAAAGAAATACTAATTAAAACCATATCTAACCTAGATTTAGTACCATGCGATTGAGAAAGAAAAGAAAAAGCTCGGAGAGACGGATTAGCAAGCCTCCATGGGTCACATAGACCCAACAGCGACCTCAGTTCCAGAAAGGCTCTATGAGCCGGAGAAGGGGGATGCCTGTCCTGAGGGTCCCTATCTAGAATAGGTGAACAGGGAATGTTCCAGTCACCTCCCAAAATAAACTGGGCAGGAAGAAAGTTAGACAACTTATCAGCAAGGGACATGACAAACCTCGGATCATCCCCACCGGACCATATATAGAGCCCAGAACAACATTACCTCCATTAAGAGTACCTTTGACCAAAACAAACCTCCCTTCTGGGTCTGATACAGTCGTCTCTTTCACAAATAGAACATGCTTCTTAACAAGAACTGCCACCCCTTTACTAAAACAAGAATTACCCGCTAGATAGGATTGAGAAAAACCAGAACGAGATAATAGCTTGGTGTCATCATGGCTTAAATGCGTTTCTTGCAAAAAAAGAATGTCAATTTGCAATAGCGAACAATGATTAAACATCTGCAACCGTTTGACCCGATCCCTAAGTCCGCGTACATTCCAAGAGGCTATTTTGAGAGTGTTCATAGCCATTTTAAATACAATATACAAAAACCAAGTATCCAGACACATTCAAGATTATAAAGAGGAAAAAGGTGCACCCCAAAGGAAAAGGCTGGGAATACCTTATAATACCCAAACAAACCAATCTTTAGCCCCCACAGGGAGAACCCCACCATTTTAATCTCCCAGAAACAACATATTGAGCTAAATTGGTAAACTAAGCGGGCCCCCTTATACATCCCCAGCCCAATATTATTGTCCCCACAATAAACCCCAGTCCGAAACAAACCCAGACAAGGATTATAAAAAGCATATTCCCCCCCATAACAGCGTGCCCTATTTAACCAGATGCCGTGTAAAATATAGAGGAGAGCATTCACCCATTCCTTCCCCCCCGCCCACTCATCAAAAGCCAACCTCCAAAAAGCCCAATGCAAGATCTCCAATGAAAGATCAACCCCCCACTCCCCAACCCCAACTCTGATAAACCACCAGCAAACAACATTCACAAAACCCACCGACCCCCCCCCTCAAAAATCAAAAAAAACCTGGAACACCCACAACCAACAAGTAACTATTTACACCAAGAGGCCAGAACAAGAGTAATCCTTTAAACAAATCGAAACTCAGGCTCTAACCCCCAACCCCATTTACGAACCCCAAAACCCCAGTGTAAAATGCACACAGGAATGAAAAAAACCTCCAGAACAGGCCAGTGGAAATCGCCCGACACCCTCTGTAATGAAAGCAACTAGCCCCACCACCGGGAGAGAAGAAGAACCCCCTTCATTTGGCTCATATACCACATCTAGCAGACAAGCACCCGGACCAGCCCCTCCCCACCCGCCAGTCACCAGCAATGACAGGGATATATTATGAAGAGGAGATTTAGTGAGGGGAAAGGCAGTAAAGTCTTATAACCAGAAAAAAAAAAACCCAGAAAAGGCATCCCTCCACAGTAAGAAAAAACATTATCCACTCAAATACATGCCCTAGAAAGCACACCACTTCGATAACCCAGAGACAAAGAAAATGAGAAGATCACCTACCAGGCATCCGCAACAGCCCATAGGAAAAACCCACACCCCGTAAACTCCAGCTAGTAAAAGAATCTCGACATTAGGACGCTGTTTCGAGGGACCCAAAAACCAACCGGACCAGGATCGGTCCTCGCAGGAAGTCCCGAGCAGGAACAGACAGAAAAAGTTCCGCCTCACACCACGAATGGCCAGGCCATCGAGAGGGATCCCAACACCACCCCGAGGACACCCCTCACCCGCATACCTCTCAACCTCCTGCCTCGTAAATCAGGGACAAGGCTTAAAAAAATCAGGGACAAAGGACCAAAATCAGGGACACATTTTCAAAACTGGTGTTATCCACTCAGGAAGCTGGCATAATAAAGGGCTTAGTGTAAAATACATTTTCTAAGGAAGAACAAGTCTGTAACTTTAATGTTTGACATTATTTTGTGTTTACAACCCCTGCTGTTTGGTCACAGAAACACAATTTTTAGGAGGGACAGAGTAAAATTTTGAGGCAAAATCAGGGACAGTTGAGAGGTATGCTCACCCGTTCAGACCCTAGGAAAACAGCCAAGGTAAGAAAGAAAATAAAAATGAGAGAAGGAAATTGAGTAGAGTAAACAAGATAATTAAGTCAGGGAGGGGGTCAAGGAAAGCTTAGTCCGCAGGCCCAACCATCCAGACAGCCCAGCCCAAAGAAAAAGAAAGGCCCCGACCACATAATAATAATAAAGCAAGTCCATTCAGTAAGATTCAAACACAGGATCGTCTGAATGCCAAAGCATAGCGAATAGAAAGGCATTCATTCATCCGGCAGATTTAAACAGCTCTGGTAGTCTGGAGGCTAACTCCTTTGAAGCCGCTTCAGGAGAGTTGAAACTGTGTGCTGAGCCTCCCACCGTGACTTTCAAAATTGCCGGGTAAATCATCCGAAAAGGAATGGAGGCTGCTATTAGCTTCTGAACAACCGGATGATAGGCTGCCCTTTTTTCTCTGGTCTCTTTAGGAAGGTCCTGTGTGACACGAATTCTGGATAAGCCCCAAAGGATTTTTGAGTTCTCGGTTTCAGTACACATGTTGCCTCTCAATATAACTTAAAAATTTAATGATAATGGGCCGTGGGGAGAACCAGATGGGGCCTGGGCCTTAGCGACGATGGGCCGCTCAGATGGTAGGAGGGACTGATAGGAGATGGGCCTCGATCTTGACCAAAACTTCTGCAGAAAGGCCATAACGTCGCCCTTCCTCCATCTCCGGCAGGCCTAATATTAGTAAATTGTTCTGGCGATTACGCCCCTCCAAATCCTCCGTTTTCGCTTGCAACTTTTTAATCTTTTGCCTGAGCTCAGCAACTTCCGAATCAGTTCTGGATCTCCATTGCTCTGTTGAAATAACTCTGGCCTCCATGTCTGAAACTCTGGTGGAGACTGACGACAGATCACTACGCAGTGATTTCAGCTCCCCAGCCAGCTCCTTAAGAATATCCTTCACAGGGGTCAGCTCTTGGAGAAATTTATCCTCCGTCAGAGGAGTAATCAGCTGCGGTCTGTCCCCGCTCCATTCCAATTTAGCAGGGCCTTGATTGCGCTGTTTCTTTGATAACTTTTCAGGGGATGCAGGGGGAGTGTGTTTAACCGAGGCCTGCTTCCCATCCACCTCCATCCCTTCAAAGTAGTCGATTTCTTCGGAGACAAAACTGAATTACTGATAGTAGGCAGGATGTCCAAAAACCTCCAGTACAAATTTTTGAGTTTGGTGCCCAGTTGACACGAAAAACTGGCAAAAGACCGCGACTGAAGGGGAGAGCTCAGAATCAAGCAGCCGCTTAGCCAGATGCCATCACGTGACCCATCCATAGTATGCAGTGATGCATGCATGCAAGCATGCTAAAGTTGCAGACAGGATATGCCCACCCACTCTTCAGGGCTCCACCTGCACCAGAACCTATCATCACTCAGGTGGCGGTGGCGCAGTGGAACACACGTCTCTCCCTCCCCAGAGAAGAAGAGTGTCCTCTGGGATGCTCAATTCTCCTCCCCCCAGCTGGCCCCCAGCTACCCCAAATTGCTCCCAATCCTGGGTCACTTGCGTCCCAAGTGGTAGCGCTGCCGTTATGCCGGCAGGCTGGCCCCAAATGTTTAATTTGTTAATAGTAGATGTGGCATGAGAGCAGTTACTTTAAAGAAACTTTAAAACCTCGGGGCTCAGTTCAAGAATGAAATACAGTGAAAATAAAAATGCATATATTGATCATTTTTCCAGACATAGTAGTACATGATTACTAAAAAAATATACATATGATGAAATGTTTTTCTGTTAACATATACTGCTGCTTTAATATTCATCTCTGTTCGGGAGGAACCAGTTGCACTGCTACGATTTGCACAAGCGCCATGGGAGCAATGGGTGATGTAGAGGTGAGGTGGTTGGCATCTCACAGTAAAGATGGATGGGTAGCCTGCATTCATGTACCAACTTCTGATCGACTTCACAGCAGCGCTGGCGTGGGCTGTAAGAGCAGCTACTTGCCTTCCTTCCCAGCCCAAGGATGGCTGTAGTTATGACAAGCAACCTTCAATCATCTAGGTGGGGACAACAGATAATTGAGGAAAAAAGGAAACAGAAACACACTCTACTCTGCTCCGATGCTCTAGCATGCTTAGAAAAATAAGGAAAACATGGAAAGAAAGTCAAACACTGATATAATCTCCTGGCCTAGCCCAGAGCAGTGATCTTATCCAGTGTGCATCAAAGGCACACACAGCCAAGCCCTCCCACTCCCAAAAGACTTGAATCTGCTGCAGGAATCAAAATCCACACTAACTATGCAATCCATTTTCTGTTAGTTTTTTTCCTACCAAAACAAGTTTTTGCAATCCCTTCATTTGGATAATGGGAATGCTTTCTAGATCTGCTGGGACGTCATGCAACATCAGACTCTACTGTTCCTAGGTTGTTTTTTAATGCTGAACATAATACTGAACTGGGGGAGCATATCGGCAATAGTGTACTGAGATTGAGAACTGGGTTCAGGTGTGCCCTGTTATGATTGAACAGTAGTAGCTGTTACGACAGAGAATTAACATCCAGCAAATAACCAATAAAAATGAGGTGACTGTCCATCTCTTTTTGCAAAATGGGTTTAAGAATGTGACCAAATCTAAAAACTTAAATTGATAAAAAACATCAGCCGACCACTGTTTAGTTAAGCAATAAGGCACAACAGGGAGTGGGTTATTGTGGAATTATCCATACCTCGTGTGGTATGCACTAACATATTAAAAATGCACTTCCCAGGGACATAAGGACACTCGGCCTCTGGCCCCATGCCTTCTATACTCCCCCCACCCCCTTGGGCATGCATTGTTAATCTTTTAATGCACAATTGGCTATCTAACCCTGGCAAGACTGAGATTATGGTGATAGAGCCTGGTCGTGGGGATGTTTCCACGGATATGAGGTTGCTTGCACCAACTGTCGGCGGGCAGCCCCTGTCAGTGGTGAGTGCAGTTAGAGATCTTGGTGTTTTTCTGGACAACTTACTGACCCTCAAACAATACGTGTCATTGGTCATTCGGTCCGGTTTCTTTCATCTCTGGAATATTGCCAGGAATCAGCTGTTCTTGATGCCTGAAGACCTGACTAGTCATCTACTACGCTTTCGTCACCAACACACTTGATTATTGCAATGCTTTATATCTAGGGTTGTCAGGAGGACTGATGCATCGACTGCAGCTAGTTCAGAATGCTGTGACCAGGATGCTGACAGGTGCCTCTCTGAGGGACCATATCACTCCTGTTCTGCGCGCTCTGCACTGGCTACCTGTGAGTTTGCCATCACTTTCAAGATTTGCTTGCTGACATACAAGGCCCTATGTGGTTTGGGACCTGACTACCTTAAAGAGCTTCTCTGGTTCCCTATCGGCCTCTTCAACCCCTCCGCTCTGCTGAGGCTGACTTGCTCGTGGTGCTTCCTTCATGCCTTAGGAGACTGGGTGACAGGGCTTTTGGTGTTGCTGCACCAGTGCTTTGGAATTCTCTGCCACACCACATACATGCAGCCAGCTTGGTGGAGACTTTTAAAGCCTCTTTAAAAACTTTTTTGTCTGATAAAGCTTTTAGTGTTATTTAATTGGTGACTTTAAATCTTTGGATTTCTGTATTTATTCACTGTAAAGCACTCTGAGCATTTGGCTAGAGCACTATATAAATAAAATGTTCCTTGCCTTGCCACACACTGTTGTGGTTTACTGCTTATGTGTAGCGCTTTTGTTTTATTTTCACTTTGGTTTATCTCCTCGTCTCGCTGCTTGTGCATCTCCGAATGACACCCCCCACCCCCCAGCCTGGTCACCCAACATCCCTGAGTCTTCACTATCTTCCCCCATGGCTTACACCTTGTGGCACAGTTGCAGGGGCTTGTCCTTGCCTCTCTGAAGCAGGATCCAACAGCTGACTGGATGGCGGTGCAAGCTTGTAGGAGGGCCATCTGTCATTATACACTGGCGGAGTGTTTTTCCTCCATTACAGCAGCCCCAGGAATGTCGACATGTAATGACAAGGAGTATCTGTTGACAACTCACATCCATGTGGACCTCCTGTATGCCTCAACAACCAGCCTGTGCTGCGTGTCAGTTATGCAGCAGGAGGCATACCCCCCCCCCCGTAAAGGAGAGCAGTCCCCCTCCCTATTGACCTTGAGGCAGTATAGCGCTGTGCTTTAGGGCACTGAGCTGCAAACCTGGAGACCTGGGTTTGAATCCCACAACCCCCACTTGCATATCGTGAGACCCTGAGCAAGACACTTAACTTCCTTGTGCACCCAGGTCACATCTGGAAACGAGCTCCAGCTTAGTGTGCCTTTCCTGGTCAAACAATTTCCCGTTCCTTTCCTCTGAACATTCAGGTCTCTCTCCCCCAGTCAACCTCCAGGGACTCAAGGCTGCTCCCAAGCCTGGCTCATCGGCATGGCAGGAGGTAATGTTACTGCTGTGCCACTGGGCTGGCCACATACAGTACTTTCTGAGGTTTTATTTATTTTTCTTAATCAAGGTGCTCAGCCCCAGCCCACTCCCAGCTGGCATCCACCTCCCCAGGACATACTGACCAGAAGTACCCTTGTGGATTGCTCCCAGTTGGGGGGCCAGGAAGGCCACTCTTCCCCAGTGTCCTGTATGTGGCCTTTTCAGGGTGGTGGTGCAGATCCAAAGCAGGCTGAGCATTATTTTGCTGGCATTGTGTTTTCTTGCCTCTGTTTTCTGTGGCTAGCAGTGTGCAAGGGCACAGATGCACATGTCTGTAGAGGCATGCATGTGCTACACATCAGCCACCAGCTGCCACCATCTAGCCACAACTGCTGCCTCACCACCGTGCCTCCACATCATGGCAGTGCAAGAGCGGTGTGGCATAGCCTCCCCCCACCCCCCGGAGAGGAGAGCGGTCAGGTGGATGCTCAATCCTCTCTCCTCCGGCTGACCCCCAGTGGCCTGAGTCCACCATCAAACTTGGATCAGGAGGTGTGGCATCCAGTGTCCCAACCCTTCCGCACCACTGTCGGAGGTTTTATATCTTCTCTTATGTGACATGAAATGGCCAGGAAGGATTCCTGAGCCCCAGAATCCCACACTGGGGTTAGGCTCTCAGGGCAAGATGCAGCACTGAAGAGAAGTACTCCGTTTCTTTGGAGTGTGTGTGTCACCTGGTATTCATACTCCCTCTGCCAGCTGATGGAGAAGTGGCACTGGCTTCAAATTTATTTAGTTATTTGTAATGTTTGACCAGTAAAGGCATACTAAGCTGTGATAACTCCTTTCCAGGTGCACATTGGGGGTTCAGTTTCATGGACCTGTTTTATTGACAGGCAGAATGTTAGCCATGAGATTGCTGAATTTCTTTATGTAAGTTATTTCTTAGCCCATGCCCCAATGTGTACAGAACCCCTTGCAGTTCATTCTCCTCCTCTGCTGTGTTCACTCTTCAAGCCAATTTAGTGTCATCAGCAAACTTCAGCAGCCTACTGCCGACCTCCCGCATCCAGCTAATTAATAGTTATACGGTATGTATATGGTGCTTGTAGGGGTTGCTTCTTACACTAGAAGAATATTTCACGCTAGCTGGGCAAGAGAAATATAGAAACACAGAATCTGATGGCAGATAAGGACCGCTTGGCCCACCTAGTCTGCCCATTTCCCTACCTAATGGATAAGCTGCAGATCCTAGTTAACCAACAGCCTACTTCCTCCTATCCCACACTAGAATTGCCTTATGTCTGTCACATGCATTCTTGAATTCCCCCACCGTTTTTCACTCCACGACCTCCTCAGGAAGGCTGCTCCATGCATCTACAACCCTGTCCATGAAGAAATACTTCCTCACATTACCTCTGAGCCGTCCCCCTTCTATCTTCAAATTGTGCCCCCTTGTTCTTGCACATCTCTTTTTCTGAAAGATGCTACCCTCTTGGACTTTGTTGAGTCCCTTGAGGTATTTGAAAGTTTCTATCATGTCCCCCCTCTCCTCCTTTCCTCGAGGCTACACATCCTAAGCTCCTTTAGTCTTTCTTCATATGTCTTCTGGTGCAGACCCTGCACCATGCTGGTTGCCCTCTTCTGGACAGCCTCCACCCTGTCTATGTCTTTGTGGAGATGGGGTCTTCAGAACTGCACGCAGTACTCCAGATGTGGTCTTACGAACCGTCTGTACAGAGGGATAAAAACTTCCTGTTTTCTACTGGTGATGCCTCTCCCTATGCATCCCAGTATCCCTCCAACCCTCCTTACTGCCTTCTCACACTGCTTGCCCACCTTTAGGCCATCTGATATAACTACCCTCAGGTCCCTTTCCATTTTTGTTGTTGTCAGTATCTCACCCCAATTGTGTACTCTTCGTCTCGGTTTTTGTTTCCCAGGTGCATTACTTTGCACTTCTTTGCACTGAATCTAAGCTGCCATACATTTAACCATTCCTCCAACCTTGCCAAGTCCCTTCTCATCCTTTCCACCCCACCTTGTGTATCAACACTGTTGCAGATCTTTGTGTCATCTGCAAAGAGACATACTTTTCCTTCCAGTCCCTCTGCAATGTCATTTATAAAGACATTAAAAAGGACCGGCCCCAGTACTGAACCATGTGGTACACCACTAGTAACCCCCCTTTCTTCACTGTGGACTCCGTTTACTATTACCCTCTGTGTCCTGTTGTTCAGCCAATGTTTTATCCAGGCTACCACCCTGGAAACCACTCCCAGGCTGGCTAATTTGTTTATTAATCTTTTGTGTGGGACTGTGTCAAATGCCTTGCTAAAGTTTAGGTAGGCCATGTCCACAGCCCCTCCCTGGTCTACTACTTTGGTACACCAGTCAAAGAAATTGACTAGATTCATCTGACATGACCTTCCTGCTGTGAATCCATGCTGCCTTTGGTCCTGTGCCCCACTGGCCTGTAGGTACTCAACAGTTCTTTCCTTCAGAAGTGATTCCATCATTTTCCCTACCACAGAGGTCAAACTGACAGGTCTGTAGTTTCCTGCCTCAGTCTTGCTCCCACTTTTGTGAAGGGGAATCACATCCACCCTCCTCCAGTCCTCGGGTACCACACCATCCTCCCATGATTTGTTAAAAAGGGTAGTCAGTGGTGTTGCTAGTTCTCCCCTTAGTCCTTTTAGAATTCTGGGGTGAATCTCATCAGGCCCCATTGCTTTATCCACCTTCAATTTTAGGAGTTCTTTCAGAACCCTTTCTTCTGTGAAAGGACTGATATCAACTCCCCTATCCGGAGTGCTTGTATTGACTGGATTAGGTACCTCCTCTTCCTCTTCCTTTGTGAATACTGAGCAGAAGTATTTGTTCAGTATCCCTGTTTTTTCACTGTCCTGCTCTGCCCAACCACCCTCCTCTTTATTCAGCCTCAGTATCCCTGCCTTAGTCTTTCTTTGCTCCCTAATGTACCTATAAAAGGTTTTATCCCCCTTCTTAACCGAGTTAGCTGTCTTTTCCTCAGTTTGGACCTTTGCTATTCTGACTGCCTTCCCCGCTTCCTTCTGCTTTATCTGGTACAGTTCTCTGTCCTGCTCCTTCAGTGTTTCCTTATACTTCCTGAATGCTATATTTTTCTCCCTAACCTTCCCTGCCACTTCTTTTGAGAACCATAGTGTTTTTTTTATTTCATTTTGAATTATTTGCTTCACACAAAGACTTGTTGCCTCTGTGATGGCAGTTTTGACATTTCCCCATTGTTGCTCCACTCCACTTTCTTGCCTGTTTGCTAGTGCTTTTCTGAGGCACTCTCCCATTTTGACAAAATCAGCCCTCCTGAAGTCCAGTACCTTCACTTTTGTATGGCTTGACTCTACAGCTAAGTTTATCATGAACCACACTGTTTGGTGGTTACTTGTTCCCAAATGGCTACCCACTTCTAGATCTGAGATTATCCTCTCTGCCCTCATCTGAGAGCACCAGGTCTAAGACTGCTCCCTCCCGAGTGGGTTCCAAAACAGCTGTCTGAGGCATGCCCCCTTTAGGACATCGAGAATGGCCATGCTGTTGGATGTGGCTGCAGCAAATGTGCTCCTGCTAACATCTGGCATATTCAGGTCCCCCATCAGCAATATCTCCCCTTTCTCTGCCATCCTAAGGATGCCTTCTATCATTTTCTTGTCCGTTTCCTCCCCCTGAGATGGGGGTCTATATACAACCCCTGTGCAGATTGTGGTGCCATTTTGAGTCTTCAGGGTGACCCACAGTGCCTCCTCTTCTCCCTGTTTAACCTTTAGGTCTGTTGCTTTGATACCTTCCCTTACATAGAGAGCTACTCCTCCTCCTCTTCTACCCTCCCTGTTCCTCCTGTAGATTGTGTACCCTGTTATGTTGACATCCAAGTCATGGTTCTCTGTGTACCATGTTTCTGTGACTGCCACAATATCCAGGCATCCCTCTTACATCAAGGTCACCAATTCAGGAATCTTGTTAACTATACTACAGCCATTGGTACTCATTACCCTCCATTTTTTGATGGCCATATTCCTTTTTTCTCCCTTTCCTGTCCTTACTGCCTTTGTCTTTTTCTCCATTTACTCCTGCTCTTCTCCCTATCGACTGCTCTATCTTGGTGTTTACCTCACTAACTATCCTGATTTTCTGGGGGGTAGGATTTCCCTTCTCCTTTTCAGTGCCTCTCCCCTTGGCTAGTTGAAATGCTTGCCAATGAAGCATTTAAACCTATCACCTAGGATTCTGGTTCCCCTTCTGAACAAATGCAGACCATCGCGCCAGTATAGGCCTTTCTCCTTCCAGGTAGAGCCCCAGTCCACAATGAAGCTGAAACCCTGAGCTCTGCACCAGTTTTTCAACCACTGATTGAATCCCATGGTGTGGAGTATCCTAGCCTCACCCATACCATAGACAGGCAGCACCTCCAAGAAGGTTATCATGCGTGCTACTTACCTAAGGCCCCTCCCCAACTCCACAAACTCCTCCTGCACTGCTCTGATCCCTTTCCCAGCCAGGTCACTTGCCCTAGGTGGACAATGACATCCAGCTCCCTTCCCTGTGCAGCTGCTCCTGCGATCCTGAGGATTCACTCCCTGTCCCAAGCCATGGCGCCAGGCAGGCACCTTACTTCCCTCTCCCCTCCTTCCTCCAATTCTACCCTTCTGATAATGGAGTCCCCCACCAGGAGTTGTTTCCTTTCCCTGTGGGGTCTCATGACACCCTCCTGTGGGTCTCCTCTGTGGAGGTTCCCAGCATCCTCCTTGGTCTCCACTGTGGGTGCCTCTGCAGAGGAACCACACTCTGCCAGAACAGCATATGAATTGTGGAGAGGTACAACTGGAGGGTGCGCCTCTGTCACACCACCCTCATCCTCCCTGAGCCCACTGTGGTCCAACTGCTCCTCTTTCTTGGCAAACTCTGAGGCAGCGGCGGTGGCCCTGGTGGTCCCTGGCTGGGAAAGGAGGTCCCCCCAATCCTGGCCAACTCAGGCTGGAGATGAGCAACCTCCTCCCAGCCCAGAGAGGTGCCTTTAGATGAGACAACACTGCATCCTCCAGAATGTCTCCCGGAAGACTGCTGCTCCACAGCCACTGCACTGCACCACTCCCATCATGTCTTTATTTGTGGTCCCTTAACTGTTGTTTTGTATACTTACTCTTTCCTCTCTCAGTTTATTTTATATGTATATTTTTTTTCCCTACTTTCCTACTGCCTCTGTGCTCTTAAAGCCCCTGACCTTCCTGTTCTGGGACAGTAAGTTCCTATATTCTCCTCCTTACTTGCTCAGAGTCAGACCTCCAGCAGCTAGAGGGTGATGGAGAGCTACTCTTTTTCTTCTAGGATGGTGATTCTTTTGTGCCTCTGTGATCATTCCCTTCCTGCTCCCAAACAGGACATTCGTGTTGTTAGTCAAATCCTGTGCCTATAAAAATAGAACTGAACTGGCTTGGGGGGTGGAGGGGAGGGATAGAGGGCAATATAGTCCCAGTAGAGTAGTATAGTTCTAACAGTACCTCCTTCCTCTTGCTGTTCTCTCCACAAGCTATCTAGGTCAGTTTTTAAATGCAAACACCTGGCTTCCTTCTCCCTAAGCCACTTCCCCTAATTAACAGTTTGTTTCTTCACCTAGCTAACTGCACAGATAACAGTTCCTTCACCCTAATTCAGTTTTTTTCTTTACCTAGCTAACTGCACAGATAACAATTATTTCACCCAACTCAGACAAACACACTTTTTTTGTTTGGTTTTACCTTAAATTGAAGTTCCTAGTAATAGAGTTCTAGTTCTTTAGTCCAGTAGAGTAGTATAGTTCTAACAGCACCTCCTTCCTCTTGCTGTTACATAGAAACATAGACTTTGACGGCAGATAAGGACCGCTAGGCCCATCTAGTCTGCCCATTTCCCTACTTACAGGATAGGCCGCAGATCCTAGTTAACCAACAGCCTATTTCTTCCTACTCCCCACAAGAATTGCCTTATGTCTGTCCCATGCATTCTTGAAATCTCCCACAGTTTTAGACCCCACAACCTCCTCGGAAGGCTGTTCCATGCATCCACTACCTCTCTGTGAAATAATACTTCCCACATTGCCCTGAACCGCCCTCCTTCTATCTTTAAATTGTGTCTCCTTGTTCTTGTAAGTCTCTTTTCTGAAAGATGCTACCCTCTTGGACTTTGTTGATTCCACTGAGGGTACTAAAAGTTTCTATCATGTCCCCCTCTCCCTTCTTTCTTCAAGTGTATACATATTAAGCTCCTTTAGTCTCTCCTCATATGGCTTCTCTTGCAGACCCTGCACCATTTAGTTGCCCTCCTCTGGACTACCTCTATCCTGTCTATGTCCTTGCGAAGATGAGGTCTCAGAACTGGACACAGTACTCCAGATGGGGTCTCACCAACTGTCTGTACAGAGGGATAACAACTTCCTGTTTTCTGCTGCTGATGCCTCTCCTATACATCTCAGTATACCCCAGCCCTCCCTGCTACCTTCTCATTGATTGCTAACCTTAAGGTCATCTGATATGATTACTCCCAGGTCCCTTTCCTTTTTGTTGTTGTTACTACCTCCCACCCATTGTGTATTCTTCCCTGGGTTCTTGTTTCCCAGGTGCATTATTTGCACTTCTTTGCATTGAATCCTAGCTGCCATACTTCTGACCATTCCTCCAACCTTGCCAAGTCCCTTTTCATCCTTTCCACGCCTCCTTGTGTATCAACCCTGTAGCAGATCTTTGTGTCATCTGCAAAAAGGCATACTTTTCCTTCCAGTCCCTCTGCAATGTCACTGATGAAGACATTAAAAGGACTGGACCCAATCTGAACCCTCAGGTACCCCACTAGTAACCCTTTTTCTTCAGAGTGGACTCCATTTACAATTACATTCTGTGTCCTGTTGTGCAGCCAATGTTTTACCCAGGCTACCACCCTGGGACCCACTCCCAGGCTGGTTAATTTGACTATTAATCTTTGTGTGGGACTGTGTCAAATGCCTTGCTAAAGTCTAGGTAGGCCATGTCCACAGCCCTCCCTAGTCTACTACTTTGGTCACCCAGTCAAAGAAATCTATTAGATTCGTCTGACATGACCTTCCGCTGTGAACCCATGCTGCCTTGGGTCCTGTGCTCCACTGGCCTCTAGGTACTCAACTATTCTTTCCTTCAAGTGACTCCATCACTTTCCCTACCACAGAGGTCAGACTGACAGGTCTGTAGTTTCCTGCCTCTGTCTTGGTCCCACTTTTGTGAAGGGAATCACATCCGCCTTCCTCCAGTCTCGGGTACCACACCATCCTCCCATGATTTATTAAAAAGAGTAGCCAGTGGTTTCACTAGTTCCTCCCTTAATTCTTTTAGAATTCTGGGGTGAATTCCATCAGGACCCATTGCTTTGTCCACCTTCAGTTTTAGGAGTTCTTGCAGAACCCTTTCTTCTGTGAAAGGACTGGGATCGACCCCCCTATCAAGAGTGCTTCTGTTAATTGGATTAGGCACTTCCTCCTCTTCTTTTGTGAATATCTGCCACAAGCTAGAGGACCCCAAAGCAAAGCCCAACCATTCTTTCAGACCAACTAGTATGACATACCCTTCTTATATTGGAAGAGATGCACCCAACTAGCAGTATATATCTAAATTATACGGTCACGGTCGTGCCCCTATAGTTAGGGTTGAGTAGCCTGTTTAATGTTAAACCTCAGATTTTGCACTTTAATAACTTTGCAACCGGTCAAAGGATTTGCACAAAATTTGGTAAGCACTGTAATGTGCAATAGATCTCCTGATGTGGCAAGTTTAGTTCTGGTTGGATGTGCGGATTCTGCGATCCAGAAAGTGAAAAAAAGTAAACAGTCACCATTTTTTGCAGTTTTTTCCTTATCGCCTTGCGCCTAGATGGTGTGGAATTTTATTTTGTCTTTTTATGGTAGAAAGAACTTGGGTAACAGAACTACTGTTAGTTTGGTGCAAAAATATTAAACTGTTGCAAAGTTATAAAGTTTTTAAGTTTCCATTATATCCTTGTCATTGAGGCACAGGTCAGGAAGCATGGGAAAACAAGGAGCAGTTATAAAATTCACAATGAGAGTTTTATTATTATTAATAACAGTAAAATAAAAATAAAAGTTGTTCAGAATTACTATTTACAAAGGCAGTTCAAACACAGAAAATAGTCCTTCTGAGTGTTTTTTCATTGCTGTTTCTGCCCGCCGGCACCCCTAGCCCCGCGAATGGGCTCACCCTGTGCTCCACGACCCATACCCGGGGACAGCCCCCCCTCCCTAGAGTGGGGATGCTGAGGCGGAACTGAAGGTGGCTGGAGGGTCAGGCCACCAGAGCCCTGGCTTGTACACAGGGGCCGGCGGATTTGTTTTTGTAGGATTGCCCCTGGATCTGGGTACGTGCAACGACACTAACACCAAAGCAAGCGCCTGTCCCAGCTCCACCCAAGATGCGGCATGATGCCATGCCTCCCAACCTCTGCCAGGGGGCGAGCGATGCCAGACCAAACTCCCCTACCCTCCCCGGAGAAGGAGAGCAGTCCTCCGGATGCTCGATCCTTCCCCTCCCCTGCTGACCCCTGGCGGCCCGTGCCCGTTCCCAAACACAGGTTGCTGGTGTGGTGTCCAGCACCTCAACCCTCAGCCCCACCAGGCCAGCCTCCTGAGTGTTTCTTCTCAGTCTCAAATCTCAGTCTCTCTCACTCTCCTTCTCTCTCTAACAAAAGCATTGCTGCTCTTTTTTATAAGTCTTTGGGAACTCCTGCGAAAATAAAAATCATAAACACACATGTGCATTTATTTTATGCACTTTACCTCCTGCCTAAGTGTCTGTTTATTCCCACACCATAACAATGAATTTCTGCAGTTTGTTCGGAAGTTAAGGAAAACATTCACCTTTACAGCAATAGCAGTTACAGTTTGTTCCAGTCTATCATAAGCGATGTCAATATCTTCATCATCAGTTTCTGGTAACACTAGCAAAGCAGCTTTTGGTGTTTTTTTAACCCATTTCTTGAGGAGGTTAGTGTGATATATCTTAGTAGGATTTTTGCTGTCAGGGGTCTCAGTCTCATAGTTAACCGTGCCAGTATGTCTAAGCACTTTATAAGGCCCTTGCCACTTCATTAACAGTTTATTTTCTGTAGTGGGTAACAGTAGCAAGACTTTTTCACCTGACTGAAAAACCTTTTCTTTTAGCTTATGGTCATAGTACACTTTCTGCTGGTTTGAGCCTCTTCTTGTGTACTATGGGTGATTTTATCATATTTTTGCCGGCTTCTTTCCCAGAGCACACATATAAGATGTAATAGATTGTTTCTAACTGGGGTTCTCTTCCCATGTTTCTTTTATTACATCTAGTGGCCCTCTAGGTTGCCTACCATACTGCATTTCAAATAGTGAAAAACCTGTTGATGCCTGTGGCACTTCTCTGTAAGCAAATAGCAGGTAAAGTAAGTATTGGTCCTAATCTTTCCCTTCTTCATTTATAAACCTTTTTAACATGCGTTTTAGGGTTTGATTAAAACACTCAACAAGACCATCTGTCTGAGGGTGATAAGGGGAGGCTCTTATGGCAGTGATTCCTAGTGGTCGGTACAGCTCCTTCAGTAATGCAGCGCCAACATTACTACCCTGATCAGAAATAATCTCTTTAGTTATGCCCACCCTGCTGAACGTTTTGGCAAGCTCTGCTGCCACTTTTGGGGCTGTGACAGTACGCATTGAAACTGCCTCTGGTATCGAGTGGCATAGTCACATACTTTCAAAATGAATCAATTATCCTTTTTGCTTTTGTCTAAGGGGCCAACTACATTCATTACAATTCTCTCAAAAGGCACGTCTATCAAGGGTAGGGGCACCAGGGGCACCTTGTCTTTTTTAGTCACTGGGGCTACTTTGTGACAGCACAGGAACTGCAATAGGAAGCAACATCTTCGTGAATTCCAGGCCAGTAAAATCTGTATAGCAATCTAGCAAGGGTGCGATCCCTCCCCGAGTGACTTGCTATAGGACTATCATTTGCTGTCTGTAACAACTCAGTTCTATACTTTCATGGTGTAACAAGCTGTTCTATCTGTTCCTGTGTCTGAGGTTTAACCCAAACTCTGTACAATAACTTCATTACATTTTTTAAACATTAGTTCACCCTGTTTAGGTTTCACCCCCAGCTGCTTAAAATAACCCTGGAGAGAACATCTTTAGCTTGCTCTGAAACAGAATCACAACTGGTTATCAGTTTAGTTTCAGCATTTTGATATACTTTATTAACCCCTTACGTCCAACAGTCTTTGTTGCCACGGTTTCTTCAGGCATCTTCTTTCTTTTCTCCACTTCCAGATCTTGAAGCTGTGCTCAAACAAGTCCAAATCAAAATCAGTGAAAAGAAAAGAGTCCCCACCATCTGAGATTTTCTTTGCCAGAGCTCTTTTCACCACAACTGCTGAAGCATCAGGATTTACTCCCTCTGTGATTAACTCATTAAATTCTGGAAAGTAATTTCCAATAATCACTGGTACATGCAACTTAGGAACTACCCCCACTTTCATTTGGCGCGACACACCCTTAATATTTAGAGTCACTTGGGTGGTGGGATAGTATTGAGTGTCCCCATGGATGCAGATGACACCAGTACCTGGTCCTTTTCCACTGTATTTTCCCAGCACTTCAACATGCACTACAGTCAGTCTGCTTCCTAAATCAATAAGTTCCTTCACAGTTTTATCTCCCACCTTGACATCTGTTAAGTACTTGCCCTAATGTGCTAAGGACAAATCTTCTCCAGTGTCACTCTTCTTACTATGGCAATTTCTTGCAATGTGACCTGACTTATTACAGTAATAGCAAATAAAGTCTTTGGGTGCAGATTGGTTACCCCCACCACAGTTCTTATCAGACTTGAAGTTTAAATGGGAAAGAGTGTCTTACCAGTGCTTGGCTATTACCTTGCTGCTGCATGGTCTGTCTGGCCATTTGGTAGTCTTTAGCCAAAAAAACGGCCTTTTCCCAATTTTCTGGTCAGTGTTCTTTTGCCCAAAGCTGTACGTCTGTAGGCACCACATTGATGAATTGCTATACTGCAAATGTGTCAATGATCTGTGGGACTGTTTTGTTGCTCTGCTGGACCTGTGCCAAATCCTGCAGCTTTGATAACTTGCAAGGCATCCATCCAGCACTGCGTCTCCTCTCTTCTTTGCTTCTCGAGTTGTTGCATTTCTTCTTTTCTCTGTGTCTCTAAACGTTGAATCTCTTTTTCTCTCTACTACCATCTCCTCTCTTCTCTGTTTCTCCATCTCTTTTTGTTGTACACCCCATTATTTGAAAAAGGCAGTCAGGCTTTCAGGGTCTGTCACTGCCTGTTCTTCTTCTTCCATCTCTGGTGCTGGCTGTACAGTCTCAAGACGGTTGGCATGATCAGTACCTACGTCTCACAAGACAATTTTGTAGCGCAACCAAACAGGCAAGAGACAGAAAAGGAGAAGCTAGAACAGATCCTTGCATTTACTGTTTCTGCATGACAAATGGGGCAGGGCCTTATTCAACCCTGTCACAATCCTATGGGAAGTTCATTTTTCAGGATAGATGTGTAAAGATTGACAAATGATTTGATCTCGCGAAAAAGAATTCAGTCTCTCGAGAGCGTTTTCTTTTTCACAAGAACAAAATCCTTTTTTGTGAGAGACAATTCCTTTTTCATGAGCTGCCATTTTGTTTTCAGTTTGGTTTTGTTTTGTTTTCCAAAAAAACATTTTTGGAAAACCATGAAAATGAGGTGCTATAGGGATACCAAAAAATGGATCTTGCTCACTGAAACTCCATTAGTTGGAGTCTGCAGTTGTCTGGTACCAACATGATCTGGGAACGTTTTTTTTTTCTGTGTTTTAAATCCTTTTTCATCACTCTCTAGGATCCTTTTTTGTGAATCCTTTTTCATTCAAACCAACACGGACCATGAGTGACAAAAAAGGATACTGGTCACAAAAAAAAGCAGCTGACTCCTTTGTTCGTTTTTCTACTCTTCCTACATTGCAAGCCCACTGCATTTTGCCTCAGCTTTTGGACATTCATTTTTTGAGAATGATTTTGTTTCCAGAAATGGCTCTCCTTTCTTCCTAGTCAAATTCAGATTCCTGATGGCAAGCACCAATTTTAATTTTTCAGAAGCACACTTCCTGAGTAATATAATCCCCCCCCACCATACCTACTGGGTGTAATTTTTGTTAGATTAGCATGTTTTTTTTCCTCAGCATTGATTCAGTGCACAATGCACATACATGAAACAGAGCAGGTCCATCCCACCAGGCAACAGTGATGGAATCTGGAATAATGAGCATGGGTCGCGGCATGGCAGGCGTCAATGAGGTGGCGACAGTAGGAGGGGCAGTTGGTCGTAGGGAGCTGATGGCTGGCAGACTGAGGTCGGGATTTAGGAGTTTGAGCTGGTGGTTGTGGACAGGTTTGCCTGGGGACTCAACAATGAGGTCAGGTTTTGGGATTTTGAGCTGGTGATTGCAGACAGGTACAGTTGTGGGCTCTGGGCTGTACAACAGCTGGGGACCCCGCTGACCTTCCAGCTTTGTGAGTTCACATCGACGATCACTGGTTAAGAAAAGGAGAGAGAGAGAAAGAACTGAATGGTGCATTTGCCATTTTCATCTTTCTGCAGACTGCTTTGAATGGGGGCCTGGCCAGTAATTTGTTTAGGTGCAAACAGTGCAATTGCAGGCTGAAAGTTTCCAGACAGAGCAAGTGGCCTTTAGCTCAAGCTCCCTGTTGCTTTCAAACTGACAAGTTGTGTGGATTTCTGGAATAAATCCTACCCTTTTCATTAACTTTCCTTTAACATTTTTTAAATGCATTACTACTTTAATGTGCATCAGGACTTTTACTTGTGGTGAAATGATAGCTCTTTAAATATTTAGCATTCTAGTGTGGATGTTAATGAAAGTCTGACTAACATAAGCACTGGTACAATGACAGAAGTAATTTTTAGAGTCAGATTACCCACTCCCAGTGTCCAGATATATGTATTTTCTTTATTTAGACCTGTAAAAAAGAAAACAGTCCCTGATGTCTTTTTTTAATACTGAAAAAAAGAAAACGGTCCCTCTTTGTTTCCACCCATCCCTACTCTCCCACTGAGCACTCACCACTCCACACACCCCCTTACCCCATACTTACCATTGGAGGTCATAGGCTGTCATATTCTTTGATCGGGACATGTCTGCACTCTTCAAAGCTGAACCGCGAACTGAGGAATAAAGGTAAGTGCCCTATAATGTATTTTAATGGCGTTTTGAAGTTATGTTCATAACTTTGCCACTTTTGTGAAATTTTCACCAAATTTTCAACATGGCCTTTTGGGGATCCAACCTTATGAACACTGTCACTGTCATTTCGTTAATCGGACCCAGAAGATGATTTCGCAGTCACTGTGTGAAGTCACCTTTCAGGACAGAATAACAAAATTTCACCACCAGTGTTCATGAGATGGGATCCTAAAAAGACCATGTTGAAAATTTGGTGAAATAATTCCTAAAAATGGCCAAGTTATGCGCGTTCGTTGAAACTTTTCTACGCATGTGCATAACTTTGGTAATTTTCAATATTTTGACTCCAAATTTTCAACGTTGCGATTTTTTCACATCGCCTCATGAACAGTAAAGCTGTCATTTTCACATCCTGTCTGAAACATGTTTTCGCACCAGTGGTGCGGAATGGCCTTTTGGCATGGATTTGAAAATTTTCACCTATAGGGTTTATGATGTGGGTTCATAAGAAGACTATGTTGAAAATTTGGGGTCAAAATATAAAAAAATGCCAATATTTTAATAATTCATTGCAATTTTGCTACGCCTCCTCGTAGCTTCGGAAATGTTAAATATTTTTTACCTCAGATTTTTAACATAACCTTCTTATTACCCCACCTCATGTATGTCACAGCTGTCATTTTTCAAATCCTGTCCAAAATGTGTTTTTCGCACCTGTGGCGCAGAATGGCACTGCAGTTGTGCAGAATTATGTTTTGGTGGGGATTCAAAAATGTTCTGAACCACGTGCATGAGGTGGGGTAATAAGATGGCTATACTGACAATTTGGTCACTGTTGTCCTACAAATGGAAGCGCAGGGCCCGGAGGGTCCTGTGCTTCCACAGCTACATACACATATGCATCTATAGTGGGATGCGAGCGCAGGGTACAAAGCACCCTGCACTCCCACAGTAAAATAAGGATACTATTATACTATCTCAAAAAGTAAGGAAATAAGTTGCAAAAAACTTTGTTGATGCTCTCAAGCCTAACACTCACCCCATTCTCATAAAATCTCCACATCTGACCTTATTTACAGACACAATAGGGTGAGTGTTAGGCTTGAGAAGCCCAAGGCACACCTACACCTGCTCTCCTGCCTGGTTTGGGAGGGTGAGATGTTAGGGTTGGAAACCCTACTGCCTCATTTCCCGACTTATGTCGCATTGACCCTAACTGGAGCATTAACAAAGTTTTTTGCAACTTACATATTATATATAGGTGCAGTAGCACCTGTATATTAGGGTTGAGAAAACACCTTCATGTTAAACCCCACTTTCTGCACCTTCATAACTTTGCCCCATTCAACCAATTTACTTGAAATCTGGAATGCACAGAGATGGTGCCAGGATCTCTGGATCTTGAAAATTGTATGGCAATCGGTTCACAGTGGGGAAGTTACAGAGGGGCCAAAAACACACAAATCACCAAAATTAATACCTTTGTTTACTCAATGATAACTAAAAGAGTAGGAGGATTTGAAACTTGAAGCTTGCAGGTTTGATAAGAGTTTGGCCCAAGAGGTGCACTTTTGTTTTTTAGCTCCAAAATTTAAGTAGTTCATAAAATATTTAAGGAAAACCATTCCATTTGTGTGCATGTGCAGTTTAAAAAATTCAGCATTTTAAAGATAACTGAATTTTTATGATCACATGAAATCGTGGTCATATTATGGAGATGCTCTTTTATCAGCTGCAGGGCCAGCTCTCCATCTGTGTATACCCTGCTGCTGTTTTTGTTCAGCAGGGATGGGGCTACTGTCAGTGTGTAGCCCATCCCCAGCTGAGAGTGCTGGGCAGCTGTGTCCCCCATTAGCCACATGTGTGGCTTTATTTATTTGAACTGGACACCAAGGTGTCCAATCCCTGGTGCCAGTCTAATTATTTAACAATACAGTCTGATACTAGGGTGCACATGCCCAGTGCCGGTTCATTTCCATCCTCCATAAGGCCGCCCCCACCAACCCCGTAATTTGAAGTTGCCAACAATGGAGTGCCCAATCCTCAGTGTTGGTGTACACAACATCTCTCCGCCTAACACAGCAGTTTGGGATACTGGGGTGCCCACCGCTGGTACCCCAAACTATCATGCTGACACTGGGGTGCCCAATCCCCAGTGTCGGAAGTACTGCTCCTGGAATAAAGAAAAACATCCCATAACGCCTTTGTCTTTTCTCTTGTTGTCTACTGCTGTCACCACCCCCCACTCCGACCCCCTACTCAGCACCCACCACCCCACACCCCCACTTACCCTATACTTACCCAGCCATGGTCCAACGCTGTACTCCTCTCTGGACCAGAGACACATCCTCACTCTTCAATGCCAGGCCGGGAACTGAGGAAAACAAGGAAGTGCTGTATGAAGCATTTAAATACTTCAAAATGATGTAATTTTTTCCTATTTTTCGGCAAATGTACAACATGGAGTTTTTGGGTCCTCACATCATAAACACTGGTGGTGAAATTATGTTACTGTGGCCCAGAAGGTGATTTTGCAGTCACTGTGCAAAATCACCTTTTGGGCTTTCACTGCCCTTGTTCATGAGGTGGGGTCCCTAAAAATGCCATGTTGAAAATCCGGAAATAACATTGCAAACAAGCATTTGTCAATGCCGAATGTTTGCTTGCTAGCATTAGCATTGGAAGTGCAGGAGTTAGACAGATGCAGAATAGGAATGGCAGTGAAGTATTGAAGTGACGCCAACCCCACCCCCACCCTGCAGAGATGGACAGGCATTGGGGTGTGCCTCCGGGTCATCGCCCACAACGCTCATGCCATTTCACCTCACCCCACCCTACAGACACTGATAAGTGTCGAGGTGTGCCTTGGGGTGTTTGGGCTTTACACTCACCCCATTCAATAAAGAAATATGCTGACATGGGAGCAGTATAGGAGAATGGGGTGAACTTTGGGGCTGAAGAGTCCAAGGCACACCTTGATGCCTGTCACTGGCTGCAGGGTGGGGGTGGAGGTGAAATGGTGTGAGCATTACTGTCGACAATCCCAAGTCACACCCCTGATGCCTGTTAATCCCTACAGGGTAGGGCATTATGGTCAGAAACCCTAATACCCTGGGCGTTTCTTGGTATTTCCACTCCAAGTTTTCAACATAGTTTTTATGTTTGCTTGCACGCATGTGCAAGAAACATAGTGCCATCATCTGAGTTTTCGGAGTTGTGGCACCCGTCTTCCAATTCAGTCAGTGTGTTTGCAGGTGCGGCCACAGTTCTCCAATGAATGCTGCAGCTGTGTATGACAGCAGTTGAAAATACAGTGGCCGTACAGTTGAAAGGGAGAGCTACGCTTCAGTGAGCAGCGATAAGATATCGCGTGCTCATGTGCGCCCCCCCACATACACAAATGCATGAATACTGTGTACTTGTGCTTCCCCCCCACGCACACACTGTATAGCTGATGGGGTGCCCAATCCCCCATCAGCTGTGCTGCGCTCCCCCCCAACAGAGTTCCAAGTGCCACGCTGGGAGCCCACCCCAGCATGGCAACAGATCATATGACTGATAGGGGTGCCCAATCCCCCGTCGGCTCCACTGTCCCCCCCCAAGAGACTACAGGGTGCCGTGCTGGGAGTCCACCCCAGTGTGGCAACAGATCGTATGGCCAATGGGGGTGCCTAATCCCCCGTCGGCTCCACAGAACCCCCCAAACAGCCTTCCAGCTGCCACGCTGAAAGCCCACCCCAGCATGGCACAAGTCCCATGTCGTCTAAGTTAAAAAAAAAAAAAACCTTCCTTCACTGACTGTCCTGACCCAATCTCCCCCCCACTCGCCCACCCTCTCGCACCTGCCTCCCACCCCTCCTCTCCCATACTTACCTCTGGAGCTCGGCATAGCGATCTTGGTGGACTGGGAACACATCTGCACTCTTCAAAGCCGACCGCGAACTGAGGAAATGCCGGTAAGCTGTATAATGGAATAAATAGGGTTTTTTTCAACTTCAGTGCATATCTTGGGCATTTTGGGGAATTTTTTCACCAAGTTTTCAACATGGGGTTTTTGGGACGCCACCTCGTGAATTCTTTCACTGTCATGGCGTTAGTCGACCCCAAAAGGTGATTTTGCGGTCACTGCACGGAACCACCTTTCGGGACTGATTTACGAAATGACAATGTCACAGTTCATGAGGTAGGCCCCAAAAACCCTATGTTGAAAATTTGGTGAAAAATTCCCAAAATTGACTGTTTTATGAGCATCGTTGCACTGTTCCTACGCACGCTCGTAAGTTCGCAAATTTTCAATATTTTCACTCCAGATTTTCAACATTGCTATTTTACCACACCTCCTTAAGAGCAGTGCAGCTGTCATTTTTCACATCTCGGCCAAAACATGTTTCCGCCCATGTAGCGTACAATGGCGCAGTTGGTGTGCGCAATCAATGTTCGGGACAGATTAAGAAAATCACAGTGACACTGTTCATGAGCAGAGGTGTTAAAATGGCTATGTTAAAAAGTTGGTGAAATAAGTCCATAAAATTACTGTGTTATGAACGACCATTGTGCAGTTTCCACGCACCCCCCGTAACTTCATGGATTTCTAATATTTTCAGTCCAGATTTTTACCACTGTCATTTTTCCACACTTCCTTATGAACAGTACAGCAGTAATTTTTCACACCATACCAGAAATGTGTTTTCCCGCTTCCAGCGCAGAAATGCGTGGTCGCTGTGGGAAATCACTGTTCGGGACAGATTAAGAAAATCACAGTGACACTGTTCATGAGCGGAGGTTACAAAATCCCTATGTTGACAATCTGCTGTAAAAAAAATTCCCAAACTAATTGCATTACGGGTGTGCATTGTGTGCATTGCGCATTTTCTAGGCACGCTCGTGCCGTCACCATTTTTTTAAATATTTTCACTGCTGAATTTCAACATTGCCATTTTTTGCACCTCCCCATGAACAGTACAGCTGTCATTTTTCACATCCTGTTTGAAATGTGTTTTCGCACCTGTGGTGCCAAATGGCATAGTCGCTGTGCGAAATCAGCTTTCGGCTAATAAACTGATATTGCCACTGTTCATAAGGTGGGGGTCACAAAAAAAAACATGTTGAAAATTTGAAGTGAAAATGCTAACGAACGCCTGAGGCGTTAGGGTTTCCGTCCATAACGCCCCAGCCTGTAGAGATTGAGAGGCATCAGGGGTGTGACTTGGGATTCTCGCCTGTAATGCTCTACCATTCCACACTCTGCAGCCAGTGAGAGGCATCGAGGTATGCCTTGGACTCTTCAGCCCCAAAGTTCACCCACTC
The DNA here is from genome assembly GCA_016271365.2 of Neoceratodus forsteri. Taxonomy (NCBI): domain Eukaryota; kingdom Metazoa; phylum Chordata; order Ceratodontiformes; family Ceratodontidae; genus Neoceratodus; species Neoceratodus forsteri. Next base: position 943,986,684 of record CM057451.1, on the reverse strand, counting down.
TCCTATACAGGACCCATCTCACCGTATTTCCTGATGGAATGGGGTGAGCCTAAGGGCCAAAGACCCCAAAGCACACCGTGACACTTGTCTGTGTCTGCAGGGTAAGGTGTGGTGAAATGGCATGGCCGTTATGCCTGATGACACAAAGGCACACCCCAATGCCTGTCAGTCTCTGCAGGGTGGTGGTGGGGTTGGCTTCAGTTCAATACTTCACTGCCATTCCTATTATGCAGCTCTCTAACTCCTACACTACCAATGCCAGCAAGCAAACATTCGGCATTGACAAATGCTTGTTTTGTGACCCCACTGCATGAACAGTGACACTATCAGCTCGTTAGCCGGAAGGTGATTTTGCACAGCGACTGTGCCATTTAGCACCACGGGTGCAAAAACTAATTTTGAACAGGGTGTGAAAAATGACAGCTGTACTGTTCATGAGGAAGTGTAAAAAAATGTTAATGTTGAAAACCTGGAGTGAAAATATATCAAAATTGGTGAAGTCACGAGTGTGTGTAGAAACTGTGCAATGCACACTCATAATGCAATTAGTTTGGGGATTTTTTACACCAGATTTTCAACATAGGCATTTTAGGATCTCTGCTCATGAACAGTGGCACTACGATTTTCTTAATCTGTCCCAAACGTTGATTTCACACAGGGACCACACCCATTGTGCACCACAGGTGCGAAAATGTGTTTCGGGCAGGATGTGAAAAATGACAGCTATACTGTTTATCAGGCAGTGTGCAAAAATTACAATGTTGAAAGTCTGGAGTAAAAATATAAAAAACTGGCGTAGTTATGAGCGTGCATAGAAACTGTGTAACGCACGCTGGTAATGCAGTCATTTTGGGGAATTTTTTTCACCAAATTTGCAACATGGGCTTTTTGGGTCCTCTCCTTATGAACACTGTCATTGTGATTTTCTTATTCTGTCCTGAACATTGATTTTGCACAGCGACCGTGCCATTGTGCGCCACATGTGCGAAAACACATTCCGGGCCGGATGTGAAAAACAGCAGCTGTACTGTTCATAAGGAGGTGTGGAAAATGGCAATGTTGAAAATCTGGGTGAAAATACAAAAATTCAGTGACAAGCATGCGTGGAATTATGATGCACCGCCGAGATAACACAGTTATTTCTGGGAATTTTTTCACCAAATTTGCAACGATGCTTTTGGGAGCCCACGCCATGAGTAGTCGCACTGTCATTTTGTAATCAGTCCCGGAAGGTGATTCTGTGCAATGACTGTGAAATCACCTTTTGGGACTGAATAATGACATGACAGTGACTGAGTTCAGGAGGTGGGGTCCCAAGAACCCCATGCTGAAAATTTGGTGTTAAAAGTCACAAAAATGTCTGAGATATACACCTAAGTTGACCTCCCCCAGTTATGCCATTATACAGCTTACTGGCATTTCTTCAGTTCGTGGTCAGCTTTGAAGAGTGCAGATGTGTTCCCGCTCCACTGAAGATCATTGCGCTGGCTCCGGAGGTAAGTATGGGGTGAGGGGAGGTGGGTGTGCAAAGAGTGGGTACGGGTTGGGGGAGGTGTGCACCGCGGACAATGAGGGACCGTTTTCTTGTTTACAGGTTTAAAAAAAAAAAAAAAAAAAAGAAATTTTGTGGGAAGGTTTTCTTGTTTTACAGGTATATTTGACATGCTGGGGTGGGCTTCCAGCGTGCCACCTGTATTTTTGTGGAGGGAGGACTGGATCCGACGGGGACTGGGCACCCCATCGGCAAAGAAATAGGGTCTGTGTCTGGGAGGCATAATGCCGAGGGGGACTGGGCACCCCCCTCGGTAGACAAATTATGGAGGGACATTATGCCGACGGGGACTGGGCTCCCCCGTCGGCAAATGAACTGGGGAAGGGACATGCCAATAGGGGAATTGAGCACCCCCACATTGGCTTTCATGGGACTGTGAGAGGTGGACGGCGACAGCCACCACCAAGTTTATTGAAATGTAAAACCAGGCAAGACAGGCCCTGCAATGAGGGGGCGCTCCCTCATTGCAGCAGCAAAATTGTTTCAGGTTGATGGCACGCTTCTGAGCTGCTGTCATAGATGGCATGCTCATTTATTGGTGCCACAGAGACAAGCCCCCAAAAGCAGTGGCAGCACCGGCCATAAAACAACTGCACCTCCACAACCTGCTTCTCCAGCAAGCTGTCACAACATGTTTCTTGCGCATGCGCACAAGCAAACATAAAAATGACTGAAGTTATGAGCGTACATCAAAATTTTTCTACGTGCGCTCATAACTTTGGTAATTTTCAATATTTTGACCTGAAATTTTCAATATAGCCATTTTTTCACACCACTTCATGAACATTACAGCTGTCGTTTTTCATATCCTGGCCTAAACGTGTTTTCGTACCTGTGGCCCAAAATGCCATTTTGGTGGGGATTTGAAGATTTGCACCTATTGGGTTCGTAAGATGTGTCATAAGAAGACAATGTTGAAAATGTGGGGTCAAAATGTTAAAAAACAACAAAGTAATGAAGGTATGTTGCCATTTTCCAACGTGCACACATAACTTTGGTAATTTTCAATATTTAACATAGAAACATAGAAACTGTCGGCAGTAAGAACCACTAGGCCCATCCAGTCTGCCCGTAAGCCCCACCCTTGTTTGCGGCCTGTGACCCTACTTGGTCAATGGATTTTCTCCTCTCCTTCCCACCTTTAAGGTTTCCATATGCCTGTCCAAGGCATGTTTAAATCCCTTCACTGTACTTGCTCCCACCACCTCCTGTGGGAGACTATTCCATGCGTCCGCCACCCTCTCCAAGAAGAAAATTTCCTCACATTTCCCCTTATCCTGCCACCCTCCAATCTCATATCATGCCCCCTCATTCTTGTACTTCTATATTGAAAGATGTCGCCCCCTTGTACCTTGTTGATGCTTTGAAGGTACTTAAAGGTTTCTACCATGTCTGCCCACTTCCTCCTTTCCTCCAGTGAGTACAGGCTGTTTTGGTCCTCCCACTGATTCAGATGTTCCATTGTCTGTGGCCCAGTACTTAATACCCTTCTTCCATCCCCTGCCAAGGATATGCTCTCCACGGGCTCCCTGCCCACACGCGGGGGAAACCTGGGCATTGTGCGGTCAGCGTTGCCTCTACTGCCACCTGAGAACCAAAGCTTGGACTTGCCATTAGCAAAGCACAGCATCAGGAGCCATCCAATCGGAACATGAGTGCTCTTCAGCATTAGCTTCTGATTGGTTCCTGCAGTCTGCTTCTGTGTCAATTCTAAACCAAGCATAAATCTGATTTCCATGCTGAGATTTTCCAAAAAAGAGCTGTATACTTTTCTCCTTGACTGTTAAGACTCTTATACTTCTGTTTAGAGTGTTACATCTAGGGATACTGTGTGATTGCACTACTTTTGAAATTCTGTGCCTGCATCAGCTCCCTACACGAGCAGCCGATCACTTCTCCCTACTGAAGTTCCTACTAAGCCTCATCTTATGTCCTCCTTAACTCATTTGCTCCCAGTGGCCATTTTGGGTCCATTCCAGCAATGGATGGTTTCGATGCCATATATTATGGGAACAAATGAGTTTTTAAATATTACAGAAGCACTCTGAACTGATATGACTGATGTAACATTGAGTACTTACTTGCATTAATTGTTTTTTACTTGTATTATTTAGCTGTATTGTAAATATCTCTGTATGCATTGTAACATTTGACCCGGAGTTAACCAGGTCCATCTTGTAAATGAGCTTGCTCAACGATGTTCGCCTGGATAAAGATTTTGATTGATTGACTGACTGATATTGAGGCCTTTTAATCTCTCCTAATAAGTTTTCTGGTGCAAGCCCTGTACCATCTTTGTCGTCCTTCTCTGGACCACCTCCACCCTGTCTATATCCTTGTGAAGATGCAGCCTCCAGAACTGTGCACAGTACTCCAGGTGAGGCCTCAGTAGTGTTTTATACAGTGGAATCACCACCTCCATCCTTTTGATAGTGATAATTCTGCCTATGCATGACAGCATACCAGTGGCCCTCCCGGCCACTTCTATACTCTGCTTAGTCACCTTTAGGCTGTCAGAAATGATAGCCCCCCGATCCCGTTCTTCCTTGGTGACTGTCAGCAACCCCCCATCCTGTACTCTCTCCAGAATTTCTGTGTCCCAGGTGCATTATTCTGCACTTCTTAGAACTGAACCTTAGTTGCCATACTGCAGACCATTTTTCCAGCTCCCCTAAGTCCCTCCTCATTTTCTCCACTCCATCTGGAGTATCCACTCTGTTGCAGATCTTGATTTCCTCTGCAAACAGACAGACCTTTCCCTCCAGCCCTTCTGCTATGTCACTAATGAAGACATTAAACAGGACTGGTCCAACGACAGATCCCTGAGGTAACCCACTGGTCACCCCTCTCTCCCTGGATTGGATCCCATTTACCACCACTCTCTGCCTCCTGTCCGTTAACCAGTTTCTTACCCAGTTTACCACTTTATGGCCCATGCCCAGACTACCCATCCTGTTAACCAGCCTTTTATGTGGGACAGTGTCAAAAGCATTGCTAAAATTGAGGTAGGCAATGTTCACCGCTCCTCCGATTCACCTCCTTTGTAGCCCAGCTAAAAAAATCTATCAGATTTGTTTGACACGACCTTCCTGCTGTGTGTGCACACTCATCACTGTGACCTCTACCACTCCCTGTCCCTTCCCCCGCTTGCAAACAGGTGCCTCACTCATTGTGCCAAACTCACTTCTAAACTTTGGTTAGGAGAACTTCCCTCCTACCTCTCATGCGCACTCTCTTCCCCCCTCCCCCCTCCCACTCCCTCAGATCCTCTGACATTCAGTGATTGTGTCACCATTGATCTGACACTCACACTTTGTTGGTCCCCATCGAACCACTCTCATTGGTCAGTCAGGCTTTACCCATCATTTCCCACAAATCTGGAACCCCCAATACGGCACTCCTCCTTCTCTTACTCCCTTGCCTCTGCCTTACATAACCTTCTCTAATCTAACTGCTCCTGCTTTAACCCTCCTTAACTGTCCTCCTATGCCTCTGCTCCTCTCCATGGCTCACATTCCCTATTAAATCTTTCTCTCCCCGAGCCTGCTTCTCAGCACACTCTCTTCTCCCTTCACCGATTACCCCCTCACTCCTACCCCTAACCTTTTTCTCCCCCCATTACCAACTTGCCCCTGCTTAGCTTTGACCTCTGGCAGGGTTCTCAGCATCCTGGAGGGGTCTAGCATTGGGCAAGCCTCCTCCTTCCCCTCCCCTTCCCCCTCTCTCCTTTCTGCCCAACTTGTCCTTGCCTAAATCTGCCCTCTGTCATGATTCTTAGCACCCTGGTGATATCTACTCTCCGGTAAGTTTTCTTCTGTCCCTCCTTTTTTCCTTTCCTCTTCTATACCCCATATTCCCTCTGCCCAACTTGTCCTCACCTAATTCTATCCCCTGGCAGGGTTCTCTGCATCCTGGAGGGGCCCAGTACTGGGCAATTACTCTTCCTTCACTCCCCCTCCCTCTTTATCCTTTCTACCTTCTCTCTTCCCAACTTGTCCTCAGCTAGTTCTGCCCCCTGGCAGGGTTTTCAGCATCCTGGAAGGGTCCAGCACTGGGAAATGACTCTTCCTTCCCTCCCCCTTCCCTCTCCATCCTCTCCACCTAACTTGTCTTCACTTGACTCTCCTCTCTGGCAGGGTTCTCAGCATCCTGAAGAGGCCTAGTCTTAGGCGAGTTTCACCCACTGCTCCTCCTCCTTCCCTTTACCATCCCCTCTACTATCTCTACCCAACTTGTCCTTGCCTACTCCTGCCCCTTACTCTAAGTCCTCACCTCATTCCACCACTGGCAGCTATCTCTGCACACTGAAGGGGCCAGTTCCAGGTATGACTCGTCCTTCCCTTCCCTATCCCTTACCCTCACCTCTCTCCTGCACACCTCTCTACCTCCATGCACTTAATGAAAGGAATTAGTTCACTTGAGCTAATAATTTGCACTTTTTGTTCTGTCTGAGGTGCTCCCAGATTGCATTAGCACTGTGTTAACTTGCCCTTCACAACTGAGTTTTTTTCTCACTTTTCTCTGGTAATGTTCCCCCTATCTTTATCCTCTCCTTCCCCCATCTTGTTTCCCATCTACCCCTCTACCCTCTTTGATGTCCTGCCCACTGGACCTCATTTATTCAATAATTGCTAAATAATCTGCCTCTTAACCGTGATCCATTCCTGCAAGGAGTTGGCTCCAAGGTTACAATAAATTTCTGTACTATGTTCCTCAGATATGCCCCTTGTAATTAAATGCATATTCCACAGGTATGATATATTTAATTGTATGTTATGTTACAAATGTGACTGTATGATTATTTATGATTTTTTTTAACTGTATGTATTGTTACAAATGTAATTGAATGTTTAATTTCTCAGATATGATAAATGTTAAACTGTATGTCTAATTCTTCATCCAATTGTACAAACGCTCCACAGGTCGCACTGGGAGACGAGCAACTTGTTGTTCACTGTGCCTTCCTGGTGAAACATTTCAATAAATAAATAAATGAAAATCTACACTGCCTCGGATCTTGGGCACCGCTGGATTCCAGGTATCCCACTATTCTTTCTTTAAGCAGTGCCTCCATGATCTTACCCACTACTGAGGTGAGGCTGACTGGCCTATTGTTTCCTGTCTCCTTCCTACTACTATTTTGGTGAAGAGGAACTACATGTACCCTCCTCCAGTCCTCTGGAACCACTCCTGTGTTGAGTGACTCTGTGAACATGGCTGCCAGAAGTGCGCTGCTAGCTCCCCTTGTAGTTCCTTTAATGCCCTTGGGTGAATGCCATCCGGCCCCATTGCTTTGTCCACTTTCAGTTTTGTGAGCTCCTCCAGGACTCTCCCCACTGTAAAAAGACTGGTGTCAACCTCCCCCACCCTTTGTATCTGTTGCCCAGCTGTGGTCCCTGTCCCTCACCTTCTTCAGTGAATACTGAACAGAAGTATTTATTCAGTATTTCTGCCTTTTCCAGGTGTCCCTCCATTCACTCCCTTTCATCCCCTCTGAGCCTTACAACTCCCCCTCCCCCGGCTTTCATTCTTTCACTGATGTACCTATAGAATGTCTTATCCCCTTTCTTCACCATCTGAGCTAATCTTACCTCCGTTTGCACCTTCGTGCTCCCAACAGCCTTCCCTGTTTCTTTACACACTTTCGGTATACTACCCTGTCCTCTTCCTTTTGCGTCTCCTTATATTTCCCAAAACCCACCCTTTTGGCCCTTACTTTCTCTGCCACATCTTTTGAGAATCCTCCTTCTCTTGGCTTTGTTTGTCAGCCTAATGCATTGGTTCGTCACCTCCACTATGGCTCCTTTTAGGTGTTCCCACTGCTTCTCACCCCCGCCAGGGCTTCTTTGATACACCTCCCCATCTTATCAAAGTCCGCCCTCCTGAAATCTAAGACCCTAGCCTTTGTGTGATTTGATTGTGTCTCTGGCCCTATGGTAAACCACATTGTGTGGTGATCGCTGGACCCCAACTGACCTTCTACCCAAACTTCAGTGATTCTGTCACCATTGGTCAGTACTAGGCCCAGAATCCCCCTTGCCTCTGGTGGGATCAAGCACTAGCTGCATCACCAAATTTTCAGGATAGCCATTTTTTCACACAACTTCATGAACGTGACAGCTGTTGTTTTTCAAATCTTGACCAACATGTGATTTTGTACTTCTGGTGTGAAATTACATTTGGTCCAGTATGTTATTAAACAGTATCGGTCATATTCAGAAGGAGGGGTCATAAAAAGGCTCTGTTGAAATTTTGGGGTCAAAATTGTAGTGCCCAGATTTGGGGGCACCACAGAAAAATAAAGAATAGAAAAGTGCCAGCTATAGGTGCCTTAGTGCAGTAATAAGGTGCCCAAGAAATGCCCAGGTACCCAGTTTAATATGCCAACATCAAAACCCTGTACAAAGTCTGCCAAATTATTGTAAATAGCTTAGAAATAATGCACAGATTAAGCCTTTATAGTGTATGGTAGAATGTTGTTATGGATAGAAATCCATAACTAGAATGGAGTTGTTATGCTGCAGTAGCTATGTCATCACAGCTGTTATGCTGCACTAGCTATGTCACTACTGCAGCATAACAACTTGGAATGCTGCCACATAGTTGCTTTCCTCAATCCAGTTAAGCTGGAAGTTGCTGGGTTTTTTTTAAACTTGAACTTGCAGAAACATCTGTAGCACCCTGTGTCAGTTAAAAACAAGAAAATATTAAAATTTTAATTTTCTGTTGTCTTCTCCAGCTGGTTTTGTTTGATTTTCTATGCTGTGACTGCTCATACACTATAAAAGATTATGTATAAGCAGTCATACATAAACAAGGAAATTCTTGTATCTTGAGGTTCCTTTGGTAACAGAGTACCCCTCGAGCTGCGCTCTTGAGGTAATCTGTTACCAAGGAAACCTCTCGATACAAGAATATCCTTGTTATGTATGACTGCTCATACATAATCCTCTATATGCCATGCTGCAGCTGATGGAATGCCCACTGTGTGGCACCTGCCATGCTTCCAGAACCAGAATACAGAGTGCTTCAGTTTGAAAAATTATTTGCTGTTAGGGAGAATCGTGGTGACTGCAGAGGAGTGAGGACACAGAAAGTGAGGAGGGATGAGAAAGACTTGCCAGGAGGGCTGAAGCTGTCCCCGAGGGCTTTGCTGTGTGCCTCCCTGCCTCCAGTCACTGAAGAAATGTACCTGTACAGCTGTCCGGTCTGTGGTGCCATCCCGAGCCACCAGTAAAGTGGAAAAATGTCCTGTTGTGTCCCTGGGAGGGCTTGGTGTCCCATTTTGTTGTTTTCGGTCCAAAAATAGTGTTTCGGTCCCACAGAGGCGGCGATCACACAGCCGCATCGTTCGTGGTGCCCCAGGACCTTCTGCAAGGTCCCCAGTTGTCCTGCAACTGCCTGAAGCTCTTGCCCCTCAAGCAGTACCTCTCACCTGCATCCTCAGAGTCTACAAGATGGTGTGATGAGTCATTGACAGCACACCCCTACGTGCTGTTCACCTCAAAGAAAAAGAAAAGTGTATTTAATTATTCTAGACAGCGCTAGGCACAAAGGAAAAATGGCAGAGCACCATGTAGGGGTTGGCTAGAGGCTCCTAATTTAAATGATTTCAGCCTACAGGGCGTAGCGACGCCCACAGGGGAGGGGTCAGCCACAGAAAGGCCTCAGAAGGGCATGAATATTTATTAAACAGGCGTGGTTGGGCAGTGAAGAGTGACAGTTTAGCCCAAGCCAGCCTAGAGACATTTAAAGAGGCTGATTCCAGAGAGGCCCAGGTATTTAAAAGGGGCAAGTTAGGTCCACTGCTGTTTAAAGGGGCAAGTTAGGCCCACCAGTTCTTAACGGGGCAAATTAGGCCCACTGCTTTTTAAAGGGGCAAGTTAGGTCCACTAGTTCTTAGAGGGGCAAGTCAGGCCCACCATTTCTTAAAGGGGCAAGTTAGGCCCACTGCTATTTAAAGGGGCAAGTTAGGCCCACTGCTTGCCATTTAGATTCCCCAGGTGTTATAGGGGCCCAGCAGCATTAGTGACCCTAGATGGTTGGGGAGTCTAGCTAGTCATACAGAACCACAGTAACAGGAAGAACCCGATTTAGTCAGAGGGACCTCTGTTAGTTAGGTCCACCAGTGTTAGGGTTTGACCCAGAAAAGTGAATTCCCTGTATATTTACTGTGGTCTGGACATTGAGGCTGTATATTTGACCACTGCAACAAGAACTGAGACTTTATTTGCATTGCTATTATTGCTACAAACACTGAATGTACCAGAAAGTCTTGCTTTGTTGCCAGTCTTTAAAGTTACATGGTGTTTGAATCAGTCTTCAGATGTTTTCCAGAATCCTTTCACCATTGGTATCCAGATCACTCTTCTCCAAAGTACTCCAGAAGTCATCTTCAGTGCATCTTCAAAGCAGCCAGCAGCAGATCTTCAAGGAACTGTACCGCAGTTGTTTGAAACGTCCTGTTATTTGTTTTCTGCTCTTCAAGTTTCCCCAAAGTATGGCCTGGCCTAGTACAAAGGTACCGTCCATTTTCTTGTTTTATCATTTGAACTGAAGTGTTATCCAGATCCTCTGCCATAGTATCTTGCATCATCATCCTGTTTCTTATTTTACGTAGTCCTTGGCTCATCCAGCCTTGGTGCCGAGAACACCGCTGTTGCTCACGTTTCACAGACTTCCTGTCTTCAGAATCTTCTTCATGTCACGGCAGTCCAGAAGAGGGCTGCGGCAGGGCATTGTATCTTCTTCATGTCCCGGTAGTCCAGAAGAGGGCTTTGGGCTGGTTTGTCAGCATCTTCTTCTTCTTCTTCATGTCCCGGCAGTCCAGAAGAGGACTTTGGGATGGTTGTTCAGCATCTCCTTCTTCTTCGTATCCCAGTAGTCCAGAAGAGGACTGTGGCCAGGTTTATTGTGTTACAATTCCAGCGGCCCTCAGTGGATTCTGAGCCGAGGATATCTTTGCTTTGTTTCTAAAAGTCCAGCAACCCTAGAGAGGTGGGGTGTGGCTGAGATACTCATAGCCTGTACAAAATCCTCTCTGCAGTCCCTCAGTTGTTAGCCCAGTCAGTCAGGTGTTCCCTTTGTTTTATCCTGCAACCCAATTTCTTCCCGATGGCAGAGAAAGTTCAACCATGCACAAGCTGCCCTTCATGACTAATGTAGAGTGTTACAGTATTACATTTTAGAGTGAAGTACTCCAGGTAATATGCCCTAGGTAGAGGTGCACCTCAGGGTAGTATTAAAAAGATTGTATAGTGATTTGCTGATTATAGAGTATAGACCACTCGTAAAGTGGAGCTCTTACAGTCACTGCATTTAGAGTTCTCCTCGTATAGGAGAGTAGGGATAATAAGTGTTCCCTGTGACCGTGTTTCCCCTCCCTGGTTTGGTACGAATAAAAATCCTGAGAAGTATCTGGAACCTATTTCTGACTCTCGCCTTTCTTTGTTCGGTGCCACCATCCACCCATTTGGAACCTGTGTTAGTAATTTGTGTGCAAGTTACTGCTGTCATCGACACAGTTACTTTATTTACCCCTTTTATACTGATGTGAAAACCCAGCACACATTAACATCCTTCTTACCACCTATGGGGCACCACAAAATGTAAAAACAAAATTATGAAGTAATGCTGTTTGCACGAAACATTCCTTGCCCCACTGGGAACTACAATGCCTTTCCATGCCAGTGACTTGACTTCAGATGTGAGCTCAGTGAGCCCCCTTAATGGGCCCAGGCTGGGAGGGGTGCTGCAGCATGCATTACCAGCCCCAGCCTGGGGAGGGACCAAGCAGTGTTCTGGAACACACACAACACCTTGTATTGGGCCAGGAAGCCTTCCTTCACAAGGTGTTGACATGTGTGTTGAGGTCTGATGGGTCCATGCACTGGGTCGGCACTATCTCCAGTATACCATTCATCCCATTTTGTGCAGGTCCAACGAGGATATGATTCCCCTATCAGAAATAGAAGGGAAATTCATTGCAAAGAAACTAGATTTTAAGGTACATAAATTAAAAGAGGAAGACTACAGGAGGGACTCTGAGGTTAAAATGGGTAAGTGGGGACTATACAGTGAAGGATCAGGAAAAAAGCAGATATAAAAAAATACTTTTGTTCCGTCTTCACAGAGGAAGGAGAAGGGGATGGACTACATAAAAGCAACAGGGGCACTAGAGAGTGGGAGGTAGACAAGTCTCTTTATGGAGGAGAGAGTCCTGAAGGGACTTGCAAATCTGACAGTGGACAAAGCTATGGGGTGTACCCAAAGTTATTATGGGAACTCTGGGAGGTACTGGCTGCACCTCTGACAATCCTTTTTAACACCTCAATGGAAACAGGAGTGGTTCTGGAGGAGGGCACATGTAGCCCCCTGTCACAAAAGCGGTAGCAGGGAGAAGACTGGCAACTACAGGTCAGTCAGCCTAACATTGGTGGTGGGGAAGTTAATGGAGTCAGTACTAAAGGAAAGAACTGTGGAGTATCATAAATCTAGTGGGTTACATGACATGAGGCAGCACAGATTCATATTGGGGAGGGGGGGCAGGGGAGGTCATGTCAGACAGATTTGATAGATTTCTTTGGCTGGGTGACCAGGGAAAAAGATCAGGGTGGGGCAGTGGACGTGCCCTATTAGGAGAGACTGAAGGATCACAGTATGTAAACCCTGGAAGAGAGGCATGGGGGACAAGACAGAGACCTGTAATTACCTCACAGGGCAAAATAAGGAACAGATGGGGAGTATTTTTCAGAGGAAAAGATGCACAAGAACAAGGGGACATGCAATGTCAACCTTGTGCATTCTTGATACCCTACAGGGGGCATGCCTCAGACGGCTTGTGTTGGAACCCACTCAGGAGGGAGCAATCTTAGAACTGGCACTCTAAAATGGGGAAGTTGAGAGAATCTTGGATTTAGAAGTGGGTAGCCATCTGGAAACAAGTGACCACCAAACAGTGTGCTTCACGATAAACACAGCCGTAGAGTCAAGCCATACAAAAGCAAGAGTATTGGACTTTAGGAGGTCTGACTTTGGAAAAATGGGAGAGTGCCTCAGAAAAGCACTAGTAAATGGGTAAGAAGGAGGGGTGGAGGAACAATGGGGAAAAATCAGAACAGCCAAGAGCCAACAAGCATTTGTGTGAAGCAAATCAACAAAACAAAATGAAGGAAAAAAATACTGTGGTTTTTAAAAGAGGTGGCCAGGAAGGTTAGGGAGAAAAAGGTAGCATTCAGGAAGTATAAGGAAACACAGAAGGAGCAGGACAGAAAACTGTACCAGTTAAAGCAGAAGGAGGCGGGGAAGGCAGTCAAAATAGCAAAGGCCCAAACTGAGGAAAAAATAGCCAACTGAGTTAAGAAGGAGGATATAACCTTTTATACTGTAGGTATATTAGGGTGCAAAGAATGACCAAGGGAGGGATAGTGAGGCTTAATAAAGGAAAGGGGGGTAGGCAGAAGGTGACGGTGAAAAAGCAGGGATATTGAACAAATACTTCTGCTCAGCATTCACAAAAAAAGAGGAGGGGGAGGTACCTAAACCAAAGAACAGAAGCACGCTGGATAGGGTGGTTGATACCAGTCCATTCAGAGAAGAAAGAGTCCTGAAAGAACTCCTAAATCTGAAGGTGGACAAAGCAATGGGGCCTGACGGGATTCACCCCAAAATTCTAAAAGAACTAAGGGGAGAACTAGTGACACCACTGACTACCCTTTTTAACAAACATGGGAGGATGGTGTTGTACCTGAGGAGTGGAGGATGGCGGATGCGATTCCCCTTCACAAAAGACAGAAGCAGGAAACTACAGACCTGTTAGTTTGATCTCAGTGGTAGGGAAAATGATGGAATCACTTCTGAAGGAAAGAACTGTTGAGTACCTAGAGGCCAGTGGGGCACAGGACCCAAGGCAGCATGGATTCACAGTGGGAAGGTCATGTCAGATGAATCTAATCAATTTCTTTGACTGGGTGACCAAAATAGTAGACCAGGGAGGGGCTATGGATATGGCCTACCTAGACTTTAGCAAGGCATTTGACATAGTCCCACACAAAAGATTAATAAACAAGTTAGCCAGCCTGGGAGTGGGTCCCAGGGTTGTAGCCTGGGTAAAACCCTGGCTGGACAACAGGATGCAAAGGGTAATAGTAAATGGAGTCCACTCCGAAGAAAGGGGGGTTACTAGTGAGGTACTGCAGGGTTCAGTACTGGGATCTGTCCTCTTTAATGTCTTTATAGGTGACATTGCAGAGGGACTGGAAGGGAAAGTATGCCTCTTTGCAGACGACACAAAGATCTGCAACAGGGTTGATACACAAGGGGGGTGGAAAGGATGAGAAGGGACTTGGCAAGGTTGGAGGAATGGTCAAAAGTATGGCAGCTTAGATTCAATGCAAAGAAGTGCAAAGTAATGCACCTGGGTAACAAAAACCCAGGGGAAGAGTACACAATGTGGGGGGAGGTACTAACAACAACAAAAATGGAAAGGGACCAGGGGTAGTCATATCAGATGACTTAAAGGTAGGCAAACAATGTGAGAAGGCAGTAAGGAGGGCTGGGGGGATACTGGGATGCATAGGGAGAGGCATCACCAGTAGAAAACAGGAAGTTGTTATCCCTCTGTACAGACAGTTGGTGAGACCCCATCTGGAATACTGCGTGCAGTTCTGGAGACCCGTCTCTGCAAGGACATAGACAGGATGGAGCGGTCAGGAGGGCAACTAAAATGGTGCAGGGTCTGCACCAGAAGCCACGAAGAGAGACTAAAGGAGCTTAATATGTACCTCGAGGAAAGGACCGAGAGTGGGACATGATAGAAACTTTTAAGTACCTCAAGGAATCAACAAAGTCCAAGAGAGTAGCATATTTCAGAAAAGAGATGTGCAAGAACAAGGGGCACAATTTGAAGATAGAGGGATGGCTCAGGGGCAATGTGAGGAAGTATTTTTTTCACAGAGAGGGTGGTGGACGCATGGAACAGCCTTTCTGGGGAGGTTGCGGGGTTCAAAAACAGTGGAGGAATTCAAGAATGCATGGGACAGACATAAAGCAATTCTAGTAGGGGGGTACAAGGCAGTAGGCTGTTTGTTAACTAGGATCTGCAGCTTGTCCAATAGGTATGGAAATGGGCAGATTGGGTGGCCAAGCGGTCCTTATCTGCCATCAAAGTCTATGTTTTTATGATGCCGGAAGGGGGTAAATTCAAGAGATGTGATGAAGTACTTCTTCACTGAAAGAGTGGTGGATGCCTGGAGCAGTCTTTCTGTGGAGGTGCTGGGGATAAAACAGTGGTGGGACTGCATGGAATAGGCATAATGGAATCTTGGTGGAAAGCAAGGGAGGGCACAGATCAAATGGGTCTGTGGTGACAATATGGGCAGGAGAAAAAATGAGCAGACTGGGTGGCCCAAGCAGTCCTTGTCTGCTGTCAAATTCTGTGTCTATGACCTGATTGGCTGAGAGTATCACCTTACTGGCTGGTTATCAGAGCACACCTGGATAGTTCAGAACTAAATAACTTAAATTTCACAAATCAATTTAGGACCAGTTTTATAAGAGGAATAACACCATTTGAGGTGTCCAAGCATGCTAATATATGGATTTCCTGGGTGACTAAAGCCTCACCATGCACTAGATGTACCCATATATCCGTAAATAAACACTCCAATTCCCATCAAGATGTTTCTGCAAACTGTGAAAGGAAAATAATGAAGTATTAATTGGGATACAGGAAATGCCCTTAGATATTAACTTTCTGTTAGAGAACAGAATATTTTTTGTATCAGTTTTGTTTCATCTACATGTCTTGTTTAACAGAAAGCTATGTTGGGTGTAATCTTTGTCAATAGGACTGGTATCATGGTTCATCCATTTCAAGTACTAAGAAGCTTGGAAATTTATGTGATGGTGAAAGAAATTTGGTCATTTAAGCCTGCCTATTTGCTCAGGGGATGATCATCTGTTGTGGGATATTAGGAAGGATCTTGTTAGTTAAGCGGTGGCCTTGATGTCTCTGAAACGGAACCATGAACTATTTAAAAAAAAATGCTTTATATCCAGCTCCCATAGTAATCTATGGAGCGCGCCACCCATGCTCCATATAATACATAACATGATAGTACGGGGGCAGCACTCAAGACAGGGAAGTGGAAGGGATCATCGGCTTGGCTCCATGGAACCAAAATACAATCCCTTCCCTTCCCAAAACCATGGCTCTAAAATGTATTTTACTTATTTATTTAATTTTGTTAACTAGGTAGGCCCACTGGGCCCAAATGGTCCCTTTTTCAGGGGTGACCCGGAATTAGTTACATAGAATCCTATAAGATACAGGACACATCAATGATACATTTCGATAACACAAAGCAATTTTTAGGAACAATCACAGTAATTCCACACAATCACAGAAATTCCAGAAGACTTACACTTTGCAGGAACATACCTAGGCTTTTTGTAAGCATATGATTTATGTATCCAGAAACTACAGGAGAGGTAAGGGCTCACACTGTATTTTATGGGCATTTCTGAAAATAGCAGGAATGGTGCTCTTTAAACTGAGACCCCTTCTACCCATCTTTGGTCACTGTCCAGGTGGAAGTAAAAGATTTCAAGGCACATATCGAAAAAAGCAGGAGAGTTTCCCTGTTGTCAAACACAGTGGAAGGGTTTAAGCATGCCTGGGACAGGCATAGGGGAAGCTTGAGACAGGAGGGAGTGATGAAGCCATTGATCACATAGGGTTAGTGGCTACATACAATGTATAGGGCCTACGAGCAGACTGGATGGGCCTAGCAGTCCTTATCTGCTGACAATTTCTATGTTTCTATGTCATGACCAGCAATCCCCCATCAATAAAACAGGTCTGTGTAACCCACCCCACAATATGCACCTGGCAACAAGCTACGACAGCTTAGTCTGCCTTTCCTGGTCAAAATTACAAGTAAATAAATAAAAATATACAAATGTGTCCATGTAAAATATAAAAAAAATTAGAAGAAAATACATCCCCACTGAAGTCTACCAAGCATGTCTCCATGATCTTCAAATGATTACTTCATGAAATGTGCAAGTACGGAGGCAGGGCTCCTAATTAGGGAATAGACGGGATCAGGCTTTGGGCTTCATGGAGCCAAACCATGATCCCTTCCCTTTCTAAATCCCAGAATAAAAAAAATGTTGTTCCTCCTGCAGGTGACTAACTAGGAGGTAAAGCTTCTTTGGTGCTGTTTTTGTTGTTGTTGTTTGGTTTTTACAGTGGTGTTTCTGTGTGTTTGTTTTTTTGACAATGAGCATGGTTGGTGCTCTTTAAGGTCAGCTGTTTAACATAATTGTAATTATAACCATATTCTTTATTATTTTATTTATTTATTTAGACAGCAGTTTGGAAAACCTTTGAGCCATAGGCTCATTTACAAAGATACCTTGTCACAAATTTTACTGTTATGCATGTAATTTGGGGAAAAAGAACAACAAACAGACCTCAAGAGAGAACACATACCCTAGACCTAAAGAATTCTTAAAATTCCTCTAAGGCGTCTCCTATGATGCTTTCACTTAAAGGGTCACTGTCAGCTTTGCCCCTTCGTTTTTTAGCAAATCTGAGCAGTGTGCGTTTTGGCACACACTAATCACATCTGTACTGTAGATTGCCCCCATTGATATAAAAAATAAATATTTCTACTTGTTTTGTCAGTTTTTCACAAAATCCCTTACACTGGGTCCGTACTTAAATAACCCGCCACCGGAAGAGTCTCCACCTTGAGAATGCGCCTCGAGCAGGAGTGCAGTCCTGAGGTGCAATATTTTCACATGCTGACTGTAAAAACATGTTGCCCCAGAAACTGTAACAATTCTACGTTGTTTGTGGTGCCTGATAACTAAAACAGAGCACTGAGGAGACCGGAATGTATAGCTTTAATCGGATGCTGAAATCCCGCCCATACACAAGAGCGTCAAGCTTCTGCGCATGCGTGGGATCTTGTGCATGCCGCTCTTGCGCATGGGCAGGATTTTGTCTCCCGATTATAACTATACATTCCGGTCTCCTCAGTGCTCGGTTTTAGTTATCAGGCACCACGAATGGCTTAGAATTGCAACAGTTATTGGGGCAACATTCCCAACCATTAGCTACACAGCTTGACTATCTGCTCAGTATGGTGCATAGCTCCACTGCTGTGTCATTATGCATCATTTGAGCTGATCTCCCATCGGTTAAGTTTATGATTATGACACATCTAACCTATGTTGTTTTGTTTGTGGCATATCTACTGTTAAGGTAACTTTTTATCTTGACAGCAGATGTGCTATCAACAAAACTTTGTTTATCTGACAACATTTTGTTCTCATTGGTTTGGTATAAAGCTCACCAGAGCAAATTTATCAGCACTGGTGTAGTAGCTGTTCTTTTTGTTGTAAAATCTGTTCACTGAATTTACAATAATACAGTTCTGTGCACAGTTAGAGATAAGATACAATGAAACTGAATAAAAGGATCGGTGTTACAAATCAGGCATACGCCAGCATCTCTGTTACAGTGTTATAACACTGAAGATGTAGAACTGAAAAATTAAAGTCCCAGATGCTACCCAAACACAGTGACTGTGCCGTGCATTGGGCAAAAATACATCCATAAAGTCACTCTGTTTAGAATCCAGCTTCTGTAGAGCGTTGTTATGAACCGAAATCAGTTAGATGAAAAATGTTGTTCTGCTGCAGTAGTGACATCTGTAGTGCAGCAAAACACGGTCAGCCTAGAATTATAGTTTGCATCAGACTGACTGGTACACTCATATCTAGCAATTTATTTTTTAAAATTCGTTACCTCATACCAAATAATACACCAACAGCAGCACTTTATTAGTGGCTAACACTCTTATTAAAATCATCATTGGATGACTAGCTGAGCAGGGGACAGGTGGTAGTCGGCAGTCAGTGGGAGGATGGAGCTGAAGATGGTGATGGCCTCAGCGTAAAGTTAGAGGTCGTAGGGCAGCCAACAAGTAGGGAACTTTCTCAGTCTGAGGACGGTGGGGTGGGGTTGGAGAGGGAGAAAATTAGTGCATTTGAAAGTTGTCATTTCCAGGAGGTAGCAAGAAGACTAAAGTGGAGAGCTGACAGTCTTAACATGACGTGACAGAATAGTTTTTGTGATTCTCTGTTACAGGGTAACTAAAAGTATTTTTCTCATGGCAAAAAGGAAGCCTTGTTGTGTTTTGGACCATACACTATAAAGAACAGTGTGTGGAGCCCAAATACACAACAAGGCTAATTCAGTTCTTTAGAGCTACTGCGACAGTGGGACCTCTCAAGCTTCGCTTCTCCCGAGGTCCTCAGTTGTCACAGTAACCACTTGGGTGAAGAATAGCCTTGTTGTGTATTGGCTTCCAGACACTATCATATATTCAGTGTCCCAGTAGGTCAAGAAGTTTGAATCCAAATGGTACCATGGAAGGCCATAATAAAGTCCAATATACTGGACAGCAGCAAACCTATCAATAAAAAGAAAAGTCCCTTTGGATAGTCAACATAGTTCACACAATGCATAATGGTGCTGATGCCAGGTAACACTTTGTATCTAATGCAACATTACTATGTAAAACAAGTAAACTGTACCTAAAACTAGCTATAACCACAGAAAAACAATGAAACTTCCTAATTTTGTTGCTTTTGAATTTGTTCAATCTGATGAATCGGAAAGGGTAACAGCCCTGAGTTCCAAGTTGTAGTTGTTCTTTATTGTTTTATGCTTAGGAATTTCTAAATGAGACTTTGATCTCAAAGAACCTATCCTGTCAGAAAATGTTAACTAACTGGGTAACTAACTAACTAACTAACTAACATAAAACAACCATAATTCAAATTTCTTTCTTTACAGGTGGACTGGCTTTTCTTCCCTCTTTCTTTTTTTTTTTTTTTGCAGTGTGGGGGATTATACCCTTGCCTACTGCAGGCAAGCTCAGGGAACCCCTACTGATTTCACAACCTGATGGCCAAGTTGACCACGGGAAGATACATTAGTGAAAGGAGAAATTCCAGAGGGGGGTATTGCTAAGCTGAAAGGGGATAAGCAGAAGTGTGTGGAGGAGGACCAAGGAAAAGCATCTATCCTAAATAGATACTTGTGCTCAGTACTTACTGAGGAGAAGGTAGGGCAGGGCCCACAGCTAAGCACCATGGATGTGGGGGGGGGGTGCACAAGTCCCTTCACAAAAGAAAGGGTCCTAAAAGAGCTTGCTAAGCTCAGGGTGGACAAGGCAATAGGACCTGATGGCATACATCCCAGGGTACTAAAGGAGCTAAGGGTGGAACTAGCAGAGCCATTAGCAAGACTGTTTACTGAGTCTCTGAGCACAGGAGAGGTCCCAGAAGACTGGAGAAGGGCTCATGTAATCCCGCTCCACAAGAGTGGTGGCAGGAAGGAGGCAGTGAACTGCAGACCAGTCAGTCTTACTTCAGTAGTGGGCAAGATTATGGAGGCACTCCTTAAGGAAAGGACAGTGCAACACCTGGAATCCATAGGAGCACAGGATCCAAGACAGCATGGGTTTACAACAGGAAGGTCCTGTTAAACTAGTCTCATAGATTTCGTTGCCTGGGTAACCAGAGTGGTGGACCAAGGGAGTGCAATTGATGTCACCAACCTTGACTTCAGCAAAGCTTTTGATACAGTCCTACGTAGAAGATTAATAAGCTGGGTAGGCTCGGGGTGGGTCAGAGGTTGGTCAACTGGGTGGCAAACTGGTTAGTGGGCAGAAAACAGAGAGTGGTGGTAAACAATATATAGTCAGAAGAGATGCAAGTCACAAGAGGGGTACCTCTGGGATCAGTTCTGGGGCCAGTCTTCTTCAATATCTTCATCAGTGACACTGCAGATGGACTGGAGGGTAAGGTTTGCCTGTTTGCAGATGACACCAAGATCTGCAACAGAGTAGATGATCCAGATGGGGTAGGCAAAATGAAGAGAGATTTGGAAAAACTGGCAAAATGGTCAGAAGAGTGGCAACTGGGGTTTAACACAAATAAGTGCAAGATCATGCACATAGGGAAGAGAAACCCTGAAGCTACCTATAGGTTGGGAGGAGAGTTGCTGGCAATCACAAGGGAAGAAAGAGACTTGGGTAGCATCATTATCACAGATGACCTGAAATCATCCAAGCAAGCCACTAAAGCAGTAGGTAAGTGCTAGAGGGATGTTGGGGTATATTAGTAGGGGTATCACAAGTCATAAGAGGGAGGTAATAATCCCTCTTTACAAGACACTGGTTAGGCCCCATCTGGAGTACTGCGTGCAGTACTGGAGGCCGTACCTGCACAAGGACATTAACAAAATGTAAGTAGTCGAGAGAAGGGCAACCAAAATGGTGCAGGGACTGCATCAGAAAACATATGAGAACAGATTAATGGAGCTCAATATGTATACCCTAGAGCAAAGGAGGGAGAGAGGTGATATGATTGAAACATTCAAACACCTTAAGGGCATTAACAAGGTGAGAGTCTAACATATTTCAACATAAGAAAAATAGCAGCACAAGAGGATACAGCATGAGATTAGAGGGAGGCCGATTAAAGGGTAATGTGACGAAGTTCTTTTTTCACAGAAAGAGTGGTGGATGCCTGGAATGGCCTACCTCAGGAAGTGGCAGATATGAATACAGTGCAGGACTTCAAACAGGCATGGGATAGGCATAAGTGAGGAAAACAGATGAGTATGAATAGATAGGCCATTGACAGAGCAAAGGCCTATGGCACATTCATAAGGTAGAAAAAACAGGCAGACTGGATGGGCCTTGTGGTCCTTATCTGCCGTCAACTTCTATGTTTCTATGAAGACATTCATAAAGAGGAAGAGCATGGTTCCAGGAAGACTGTGCGTTTCCTGTGGTTAACAGACACAAATGCAAACCAGATCACCTAAGGAAACCTTTTATATGTTGTGTACAACAACCCAAAAAGTTATATACTAAGACAATGGATTGACGAGTGCACCCCTGCAATTAGTACATGGAAACTGGAAGTGGCCTAACTCATACGGATAGAGAGATTATCATATAATATACAAGACTTGTATCAGAAATTCAGATTCAAATGTGCAAAAATAATAAGCCTCCTCTCAACCAACTAATTGTAATCATTATTAGTGACCCTGCACATAAGAGCTCTGCATGTTACCAGGATTCCAAGCTTTTATTTAACACTTCATGTTTTCCTTCCTCCGTTCTCCTCCCCACTTTCCATCTTTTCTATTTTCTTCATATCTTTACTCTTGTTACCTGGTTAGGGTTCAGATTAACTTTGAATATATTTACCTTTGACAGATACTGTAAGCCATTGAATATTTTTTAAGCATTACAGTCAATCTGCCTTGTATATAGCTATCCCGGGTCATGCCTGAAAATAGGTAAATGTTTGCCTACTGCACCTTACCCAGTAAAGAAAAACAATATAAAATAAATAGGTCTTATTCGCTATGATAGTTGATGATAACGTTTTTTGGACTGTTTAATTTTCATTCGGTTAGCTGTAATCAAGTTTTAAACATAAACTCTAACTACTGTCACTGGCTTACTGTGTGATCTTGAGCAAGTCCTGTGACATTCCTGTGCATCAGTCCCTCCCAGATGTAAATCGGAGTGGAGGTAGTGCCCTCAAAGGACATGAGGTGCTGCATCACGGTTTTGGGCTATTCTGGCTAAATACAAGAGTGTAAGAACACATCCACCATATAAGCCATAGTGTAAATGCTTTTAATTTTGAGGGGCAACATTTTGTCCACAATGCATCATTTGGCCCACTTTCTGATGTTGTAATTATTCCGCTCTATATCAGCCAATCACTATGTAAATGCAGACAGTAGAATACTCCTGTAGTTTTCTCCCATATTTGACAGAACACTGGAGTATACAAGGGTCGGAACTGGCACTAGCCCACTAGCCAAATGCTGGTGGATTTTGTATTGGGCTAGTAACATTTTCCTTTTAACTAGCCCTGCGGGATTGTACCAGAAAAGGTAACATTTCAATAAGGACACCAGCTGGGCCAGTGGATTTTCCCAGTCACTAGTTGGCTAGTGGCTGCAAAACTTAATTTCGACCCCTGGGTATACAATTATAGAACAAATAACCAAGGGCAACAGTCAGGGTTCAACTGGGGCAACAGCCCAACTTGTGTTCTGCTGGGACAACAGCTAGGGCTCAATTGGGAACAAAAACCATGGTTAAACTGGGGCAACAATCTAGGCTCAACTAGGAAACAACCAGAATTCAACTGGGGATGTAACCAGTGTTCAACTTTTGGCAACAGCCTGGATTAAACTGGGCAACAACTAGCGCTGGGAGAACTCGGTGACGTTCTGACCCTTATTAAATAAGAACCGGAACACAGTGAAGTTCTGATTTATCCTGATTAGTTCTGATTTATTGACCAATATTTGAAAAAATGCATAAAAGTGGCCAAAGTCGCTCACATTTGACACAGAGGCACAAAGGAAATAATTTAGTGGATTATTTGTATACAAATTAAAGTTAAACTGCTAAATAAAAACGATCTGTCACTACTAGCCCCTTCATGGCTGGTCTATAATGGTGGTATATTCTGCTTGGGCCAGTGACATGAGTGTGCTGGGAGAGACGGACAGAGAGAGAGAGGGACACAGACAGACAGGTGCAAATACCTATATCATAGCACCACCAAGCACTGCAGGCACTGCCAGGCAGCTAAGATTTATTTTTTTATTAATGGTGCTGTGTGGGTATTATTTTGATGATGTTCCAGTCAAAGCCAAACTGGCCAAAGAAATGGACATGAATGATCAAATGAGTAGCACTAAGAGATCCCACCCACCCTACCCACATGAATGATGCAACTGCTTTGCATGCCCCAGTGTACTGTGGTATATGGTACACTACCTGGTCTAAGCAGTGGTAATGTTTTCTAGTACTCAAGCAGCCACCTGAATCCTTTATGTTCAACCACGTTATATGGTAGCAAAGCAACAGCTATCATTTCTGACATTTATTTGGTTATTGTAACAACAGCACGGTGAGTCAAGGCATATTTGGCTTTACGCTCAGATGTTTCTGAGATGGTAAGCTGTCTTCTTGAAGGAGGAAGGCTTTTGACCACATGGTCACTTTCAGTAACAGTTGGAGGAGTCCTTCGAATGGCAGGAAGCGTTGGTGGAGGTATAGTGCTGCGGGGGCTGCCACTGCTTTCATCTATGGGTGTTACCCCTGAGTGTAGTCAGCTATCACTGTCACCTTCTTTTCGAGACACACAACTGAACTTCTCAGTAATGTTATAACATCTGTCTAGGTGCCTTTTCAGTGCTGAAGTTCCCTGTGCTCCTTTCTTTGAACCCCTGCTAATTGGCCGTTTACTAATAGAGCGTGCTGCTATCAACTTATTGGAAGCACTAATGGAGAAGTATGACCAAACAAAAGATGATATTCTTTTTAGTTTTTTTTCCCCAGGAAGGCACAACAACACAGTCACCTTTTCAGGGTCCCCCCCCCCCGGATTTTTCTTGGGCCTGTTCCTCTTATGGTTTATTCCCACTGCCCCCCTCCACAACCAAAACATTTCTACCTGTTTCTTCCTCATCTGCGATTTCCATCCCCTCCACTAAACCTTGTGCTGCCTGATCATTCCCTTCTTCTTTATTATTCGTATTACCCCCAGAGGGTTCAACCTCAGAAGAATCAGATGAGGGACTGGCAGTAGCATAGTATGCAATTGTTCCATACCTTCGAGTGCCTCTGTGGGTGGTATGCACCATGCCTTTAGTTTTTTTTTAACTACATAACTTTTTCTTTCTACTTGGGACTGATGATTATCCAAGACATTCACCTTTTTTGGATTCAAGCACTCGCTTAGAAGACAAAACCTTAGACATGAAAAAATCACTTTTTGGGGTTTGATTTTTGTTTTCCCCTTTTCAGGCTGATTGCTGTCTTTTGCAGTGCTGTGTGCCTACCTGAGAACTAGAACGTGCCTCATCAACACTTTAATCCATTTTGTGACAAAAGATCACTCTGACGTGATGTCCTTCTGATGACTCCCACCCACAGGCCATGGACAAATTTACTGTCGTGACTCCTGACTGCATAGTGTACGCACTGAAGCACACCAGCAGCACATCAGTCCACCACCACTTCCTTTTAAGATTACCAGACTGGCTCCTACAGTACAGTTACTGTTAAGTGACCAAATTCAGCAACTGTTAAGTGTGCCTCAGAATTTGAATTGGAGATGCAGACACATCTGGTGCATTAGCCGCACGCAGCACAGTCTCACACTGGGGGTTGATTAATGCTTATACGTAACATAAGTTTGTAATGCAATATACTGTAAAACTAATGATAATAAGGAATAATGGGGAATGAGTGATGATGATGATGATGATGATGACACTTGTGTGTAGCGCTTGTGCTATACTTGTGTTGTACTGTAAATACTCCGCCTGCTACAAGTCACAGTCAGATTATTCCCTTGACCACCCACAGCCAGCAGCGCAGGGTAGGCACATTAACTTGTATGTTGTTTAAACATTATTTTTTATTAATACATGAAATTGTTATCTGTGACCGAACATAGGTGATAATGATCGTTATTCATCACCGGATGGCACAAGTCAAAGATTTATTTAGCTACCCAGCCACACTTGCTCTGTACACACAGCCGCACTGAAGCCAGGAAAAAAAATATTTGGGATTTCTGGGACTGTTACACTTATTGTGGGCCACCCTGCAGTCACTGTCCCTCTCCCCTCCGAGTCTGGACTGGACATCAGAAAGATTTATTTTGCCACCCTACTGTCCTTGCCTTAGTGTACACATAGCCACAATGAAGCCAGGAAAAAAATTCAGGATTTTATGTAACTGTAAAACTTCTCTGGCACCCACAGTGGTCTCTCCCTCACTCCTCTGGATCTGGAATGGCACAAGTTAATAATTTTGCCAGCCTTTTTATACATACAGGTACTATCTGGGGCCAAGAAAAAAACCTTAATTTGGGATTTGCTGTAACTGTAATCTCTGCCCCCCCCCCCCCCAGTACTCTGGATCTGGAATGGCACAAGTCAGATTTTGCCAGTCTGCCCTTTTTGTACACACAGTTACTATCTGAGGTCAAGAAAAAAGAACTTTCATTTGGGATTTTCTGTAACTGTAATGGGCTCCCAGTACTCGAGTCTCTCTCCTTCTCTCC
Source organism: Neoceratodus forsteri (assembly GCA_016271365.2). Lineage (NCBI taxonomy): Eukaryota > Metazoa > Chordata > Ceratodontiformes > Ceratodontidae > Neoceratodus > Neoceratodus forsteri. The sequence continues at coordinate 943,960,931 of CM057451.1, read as the reverse complement.
ACACTAGTCTCACTCTCTCTCCTCTGGAATAGTGCAAGTCAGATTTTGCCAGCCTGCCTTCGCTCACACACAGTCACCAGCCCCGCATTGCCAGCATCCCCCCACCTCACCCCACTATTCCCCAGTCCCGACTCCCTCCCCAATCCAACTCCCAATGCTCCCTCCCAAGTCCCGACCCGACCACATTCACCCACTCCCACGATTGGTTCTCTCCCCCTCCCTAACTTCTTCTTTGTCCCACTCCCTTTCCTTTCCTCCAGCTAAAGAAATTATTATTTTTTTTTTTTTAGGGTGCCTTTTTTTGGTTTTGGATCTGCTGCTCAGTGCAGGTCCTCTGCTCCTCTCTCTTCCTGGCCCTCCTCATTTTGGGCCGTGTAGCGCACTCAGCATGGTTATATACCGTGAGTGCATCATGTGATCTTCTGTTGCCTGACTGGATGCTGCCGGCCACCTGTACATGCTGACAGCATCCCCATAGCAACAGAAAACAAAATCGGGGAAATAGCATCTCCACAGACCCCATAACCAGACTTCTACCATGAAGTCCGTACTTATCTGGGTCAGTGGACTGCGGGTTTGATCCAGGGGTCCGGATCTCCCATGGAACAGTCTGCCCAGCCCCAGCAACAACCAGGGTTCACCTAGGGAAACAACCAGGGTTCAGTTGTGGGAGCAACCAGGGTTCAACTGCAGGCAAAAACCAGGGTTCAACTATGGCAACAACCAGGGTTCAACTGGGGAAGCAACCAGGGTTCAACTGCAGGCAGCAACCAGGGTTCAGCTAGAGGCAACAACCAGGGTTCAACTGCAGGCAGCAACCAGGGTTCAACTGTAGGCAGCAACCAGGGTTCAACTGTGGGCAGCAACCAGGGTTCAACTGTGGGCAGCAACCAGGCTTCAACTGCGGGCAACAACTAGGGTTACATTGGGGAAACAACAAGAGTTCATCTAGGGGCAACAAACGTAGTAGGATGTAGAAAACAAGGCCAGAAACATTATTTTCCTGCTGTAGCTACACTTCTAGCTAAATGTGTCTTTTGATAGTTTGAATTTCTGTATTGTGCAGGCACTCTGAGCATTGTACAGGCACCTTGATTAAACAGTAAAGCACAACAGGGGGTGCATTGTGGTGAGATAAGTGCCCATCTTGGGTGGGTTAAAGCATGAGGCAAAGCCGAGTGCTTCCATGCTTCCACCACCTGAGAAGTGCCATTATTCCACCACAATGCACCCCCCTCAAATGCCTTAATGAGATTATGAAATTGATCCATTGGGCCATTACTTTATAATTAGTTTTGGTTAGTATTTCACTTCATATTTAAAAAAAAAAGTAAAAGCAAAAAAAGTAATCCTAGCAGCTGCTGCAATACTGGCCTCTCGCCTGACAGTGGAGTCAAAACTGCAGAGTGGTACTGGCTTCAGGGAGTCAACGTGTGAGGAGTGGGAGGTCAGATGTTACAATGGCTGACAGGCTGGCAGCGTGGGGCTAGGCAGGACGTTGGAAGGCGTGGCATCTGGTAGTGTGGGAAATGGCGATCTGTTTTGGCCCATTATGTTCACATCGAGTTGTTGTTTTGGGGATGTGCTATGTGGCACATGCAATTTAGGCTGACATTTCAGATTTGTGACATTATTTTAAAGCTGTAACTGCACGTTACTGAGCAGACAGCTGTCTCAATTTCATCAGCGGGTACTGACCCGCAGCAGATGGTGTCTGCAGAGATGTTGATCGGAACTGGAAGTAGGAGGTAGTAGTTGTAGCGGCAAGAGAGAGCCCCAGTCAGCAACTGGGCCCATGAAACTATGCCATGGCACACATATCTGCTGTGGGCATTTCTGCCCTGGATGGAGGCAGCGGACTTTTGAAGGTGAGTGCCGAGTCTGTTTGGATGGAAGTGCTTTTAGCCAAACTGTTGTGCTGAGATAATGGCCCAGCTAAAAGCACCTCTCAGTCAGTCAAGTTATGGCATTTTTTTTGTATCTATTTCACAATATAAATCATGAAATGGGAAGAAAGAATGTTGGCTCCTGATTGGCCAAGAGGTACTTTCAACCAGGCTGTTATGCCAGCATAACAGCACGCAAAAAGTAGCGCAACAAAAATATGTCTAAAAAAATACATTAAATTTACTAATCGCAATAAGGCACTCTAAGGGTGCATTATGGTGGGCTAACAGCTCTCCTTGGCTGGTGGAAGCACTTAGCTTCACCACGTGCTTCAACCCACCTGAGGTGGGCCATTATTTCACTATAACGCACCCCATCATGCTTTAATGCTTAAATAAAATACTACACACAACAAAAGCAAAGAGCAAAAGAGACTATATCTCAACTCCATGGATCTGGGAGTTGAGGCAGAAATCAGTTTCACACTGCGAGCAGGCAGTAACCCTTCCAAGAGTATGCTCCTATGGGGGGGGGGCCACACTCACTTCTCTTTGCTTACCAAGACTCCAAGATTCCAAGTTAACACCCCTCAAATCATACAAACGTACATATGAACATACGAAGAAGCCAGCAGAAGAAGGCCATTTGGTCTATCAGGTCTGCTCATATTGCAGGGTCCACAGCTTGAACTAATGTCCCTACCATCCCTCCCATCCTCCCTACTCATGATCCTTACTTCCCCCTATGCCTATCCCAGCCTCTCTTAAAGCTGCTCACTGTCTTCAATGCGATGACCTCTTCTGGCAGTACATTCCAAGTGCCCACCACCCGCTCTGTAAAGAAGTGCTTCCTGACCTCCCTCCTAAACCTCCCACCTTCCAACTTAAGACTGTGCCGCCTTATGTTATGGTTGCCACTCAGCTTAAAATGATTCTCCTTATCAACCTTATGTATCCCTTTCAAGTACTTGAAGGTCCCAATAATGTTTTCTCTCTCTCTCTCTCTCTCTCTCTCTCTCTCTCTCTCTTTCTCTCCTGTCTTCCAGGGAGTGCATGTTCAGTGCCCTCAACCTCTCCTCGTATGCCTTACCCTGCTGACCCACTATGATCTTTGTAACCCTCCTCTGGACCTTCTCCAGCAGGTTATTTTGAACACTACCTTCAGGAAGATTTTCACAGGCCCTAATTAAAAAAAATATATAAATATGTAATGCTAGCCCTATAACAAGATGAGGAATACTTAGTTCTTTGCTTTTGATTATTTTAGGGAATTGGACTGGTGATGTATGGGGTATAGGAAAGGGAATGACAGTGTCCAAAATTAGGAAGCCCCCCTATAAAAAGAGGAAACTTGGATGTTAGATTATCAGATGTAAGAGCATGTGTTACTTCAGATCATCAGCACCATATTCTTGTGAAAGCAGACACACATGCGGACACACACACACACACACTTCTACTATGAGGCAATCAGCTGTTTGACGATCAGGTTATAGTAAGAACACTATTAAGAGGTCAAGAGGGAAGGGACCAAAAGCAGAAGTATTTAGATACTTTCATGTGATCAAGCACTGAAATACTGATGCAGTCCCTACAAATGGCACAAACCACACACAAAAACTCATTCTGCTGTGGTGCAAGTCCCAAGCACAACAAAAAAAAAACATTAAATCTTTTTTTTTTTTTTGCTTATTCGAAGCAGTCCTGGGTTTCCATTTTGGGATGCCCCTACAGCAGTGTTGTCACTGTGATCTATACAGTGGTAGCTGCTCCACTCTTCCCCGGCTGCTGATCCCCCCTTCCTATGCACCCCAAGACCATATTTGCCTTTCCCACTGCTCTACTGCATTGCACAGGTGTCTTTAGACTGTCTAAATTTACTGCTCCCCAAGTCCCTCTCCTCTGTTGCGCTTTCCACTGTCACCTTCCTATTCTCGACTCGGTTTTAGGATTTCTTACATGGTGTGCATTACCTTGCACTTCTTGGTATTAAATTACCTGCCAGGGGGGTGATGGAGCAGGGGTGGTAGGCAGGGAGGTACGGTTGCCACTGTATCACTCAATGGCGAGACCCCACATGGAGTATTATATCCAGGGTAAAGGCAGTCCAGAGGAAGGCAACTAAAATGGCACTGAGACTGCATCAAAAGCCCTACAAGAGGAGACTGAGGGATCTCAACATGTACAGCCTGGAAGAGAGAAGTGCAAGAGGGACATGATAGGGACCTATAGGTATCTCATAGAGGTAAACAGGGTGCAGAAGGGGAGCCTCTTTCAAATAAGAAAGAGCACCAGGACCAGAGGGCATGAGATGAAGCTGGGGGGGGGGGGGAGTTTAAGAGGAATGTGAGGAAGTACTACTTTACTGAAAGAGTGGTGAACACCTGGTACAGACTGCCAGTGGATGTGGTGGAGGTGAAAACAGTAGGGAGCTTCAAGCATGACTGAGATGGACAAAGGGGAATACTAGTAAATAGGCAGGGAGGAGGGAGGATCATCAGAGACCAGTTAGGGTCTGCAGAGACACACCAGGCAGGGACAAGTAGTCCTTTTCGGCTGACAAATTCTATGTTTCTACATATAACCAAGAGAAAATTTACTATTTTTACGTTTCCAGGTGATAATTTCCATGATGGTGAAAGGTGGGAGACCAATGTCACTAAAAAGTGAAGTACTCCGTTTATGCACAGATCTGGCATAGTGCATGCAAGCACAGCCCAGGCCAAGCCACATCACTACACAATGTATCCCAGCGTCAGCAGGACTACTTCTGTGGAGAGAGGGATGGTGATTCCTCCTCACCCTTCACACAGAAAAGGGGTCTCTTCTGAGTAAAGGCTCACACTCTTGTACTGAACCATACCTAACTGGCGGTTCTGGAATATTGACTCTTGTTCACTAGAAACTGATCTAAAACCACCAAACCCATTTCCCTGGTTATCACCAGCCAAGCAGAGATTCAAAACCCTGGGCCTCCCAACAGCCACGTGAAAAAGGTGAAAAAGGCACCACCTGATTCTTTCTTCTGCAGCTACTGATAAGGTGTTTACAAATTGACAAGTTGTTCACCTGATACTTGCTAAAAATTTTCTATCTGCACATGCCACCCACCCAGTCTACTAATATAATTACAACAGGATTTTCACCAGAAAAACAAAGTAGGACTTACTGACTTCCCACCACCATTCAGATCATCAGCTCCATGTTACCTCAGCAGACATGAACACCTGGAAGACACAAGAATACAAATTTAATATACAATCATTTAAAGAGAAAGTAGCACAAACTATAGCAGGCAGAAAACGTTAGTAAGTTTAGAAGTAGCCCTTTACTATTTATTACTGAAGTACTTTTTTCTATGTGCTCATCGGACAGTTTTCTACCTGACAGTACTGGGTGTGCTGTGAAAACCACTGATCTTATCTGTGTCAGTCTTCACCATTCATCACAATTGGGTTACTGGCCGGAGGTCATGACCCCATGGGAGCTTCTTTTTTGGGGGGGGATGGGTGGAGTCAACATAGCATCGGTCCCGTCCTTGAGGCTGACGCACTGGGTGGTGCTTGTGGGTTGGCCGTTATGTGCTGTTGACTACGCCCACCCACCAGTTTTTCATCTCCCGCCATCGAGGTCACCTCATGAGAGCTTCGAAGCAGAATCTGAGGCCTACCTTCGCAGTTACTTTGTCGACCCCATGTCATATTTCTCAGTGCCACAGTCTGTCGGCTCCCTCCTGCCACTTCTGTTCGCCACACTCGACATAGCCCGGTAAGATCTTTCCATTTTCTTGTTATTTTGCAACGTCGAGCCTTGTTTGGTGTTTTTTTTCTCCGTAAGTCATGTCTCGGTCAGAGGGCAAGAAATCTTCAAAGATGGGACAGCCCCCTATGTGACAGTGCCCATGCGGGTGAAAATACTCCGTCACTGACCAGCATGACCATTGCCTTATGTGTCTTAGCCCACTTCACGACATGGATTCGTGTGATGCCTGTTTCTCCATGGACCGCCGGGTCATTGAACAACGCGCGTGGAAAGTGGGGCAAGCTCCGCCAACTTTCGGGGGTCGGGTGTGCACCCGTCGGCCAAGCCGCATTCTCTTGACCTTTCCTCTGGGTCCCCTTCCGGTTCTATACGGACTGAGGAGGAGGGAGCCTCGGCCGCTTGTAGCCTAGCCATGGCCAAGGCTTCTCCTGCGGTGCAGGAGGCCCAGTCTGTTTCCTCTGGGAGACAGACGGGAGGCACTGCTTTGGCAAACGCCCCTTTGGGGGTGAAGGCTCCCCCAGTGTTGGACCTGCGGCTCGGAAGGCCTGGGTTGGTGCCGTCCTTGATGCCGTCTGTTGGTGCCGTTTTGGGCCTTGGCACCGTTCACGGCATCGTGGGCCATGACGGAGTCGTCGTCGGCACTGGTCGGTCACTTGGCACTGTGGCTTCTGTCGGCGCCGTTTGTGAAGCCGATGGTGCTAGCAGCGCTGTAGAAGATTCTACAGCACCGTCTTTGACAGTTTCTCACCTTGGCGCCATCCACAGCGCTGAGATTGAGAATGGCGCCGTGTCCAGTTCTGGAACCAGTCATGGTTTTGGGCATGGGCACAGCGCTGTGAGGGTTTAGAGAATGCTGTCAGAGCCATCGTCAGCGCCATCTCTGTCCTCGGCGCCGCTCACTGCACCGTGGGGTGGGATGGCGCTGTGGTGGTTTCGGTTCTCTATGCTGTTCGCGGTGTCGACAGCGTGGCTGGAGCCGTCGTCGGCACCGTCTCTGCCCTCGGCACTGTTCACGGTGCTGTGGGGCGGGATGGCGCTGTGTTGGCTTCTGGCTTGGAGACTGCGGCCCTGGTTGGAGTCATGTCTTCTTCTGCCACTGTTCGCGGTGCTGTGGAGGACACTGGTACTGACTCGGGTGCGGTTTCTGGTGCCCTGTTTGGTCGAGATGGCAGCAGGCGCCCACCAACTGTTTGGCACAGGGCCTCGATCTCCACTTCTTCGGAGGAGGGGGTCGGACTCTGAGTCAGATGGGCAGTCTGGCTCTTTGGAGTTAACTGCTGGCATGGGCACCCTCGTAGTGTCCTCAACAGACTGGAGTCAGCCCCCTTCTGAGGAGCGGGCAGAGACTGCTGGGGCTGGGGTCAGGGGTTCTGACCAGCAGGCAATGGTACAGGCCGCCATTGTACTGCAGCCCGGCCTCGGAGGGTTCTCTGACCCCTCAGCGGTGGTACCCCCTCAGGTGGTGTGCCTAGATTGCCTGACTTTGGGGCCGATCAGAACACCCATGGGAGGGGAGGGTGCTGCGCCCTGGATAGAGCCTTCAGGGGCTGACCAGAGCTGTCAGTTGCCTAGGCTGACTCTCTCGAGGAGGAGGGCCCGTGCAAATTCTGAGGGGTCGAGGGGCATGGGCTCTGTGTGGCTGCCTTTTTCTGGAGTTCACCTGGGTTCTGGAAGAAGCCGTAGTGTGGATCTCCGCTCTTCCCCTTCGGTTTCTTTGAGAGGGCCCCATTCTTTGGAGGTAGGGGACCATCCTTCTGGACCTGCACGGCCCCAGTTGCCTCACAGGGGGGATTCTTCTGGTTGCAGCCAAGGCAGTTCCAAAATGGTTGTTCAGCTGTTGGCTGTGGGGTCTTCCGGAGCACTTTCTTCTGCTGGTGCTCCTGGTGCGCTCCCTAGCCCAGGCGGAGGTCAGCCGATTTCTCTTCTCGGCTCTGCCCCTATTCCTCTACCACATTCTCCGGTGCTCCCAGGCATCCTTGGTCCTAGCGGGCCTCTCTCCTGGGAGCAGTTCAGGGCCGTGGCTGCTCAATTCCCCGCTTATGTCAGGGCAATGGACAGTCAGGTTTTTCAATCTCACACGAGCAGCCACCCTCTGAACAGTTGCGGTCCTCCAACTTCTCATCCCTCTCTTCTGGGGGAGTGGAGCCTTCTGTCCACATCTCCCCAGCTGCTGATCTCGCGGAGTATCAGTGATTCCTCGTGAAGATGTTGGAGGACCTGCACATCACCCCTCCCACTCAAAGCAATCCGGAACACTCGGCACATACCTTTTTAGGCGACTTCAGCGAGGACACCCTGGTGGTGCCCCCCTGGCCTGCTCCCTTTCAGGAGTTGTTGTTGCGTTTCTGGCAGAGACCATTCTCCGGAGTTCCCGGCCCTAGGGATTTCCGTAGCAGTACTCTGCTCCCCCTCTCCCCGGAGTCTCCAGGTTCCATGCCTCATCCTCAGTCAGGATTGACGCTGCTGGACACTCCTGATGGGCTTTGCGCCCTCCACCATGACCGGCCCCCAGATCAAGACTCCTTGGATTTTGACTTCTTGGGGGAGGAGGACATTCTACTCAGCACGGTTGCTGCTCTCCATCGCAGCACATCAGGCCCTCTATACATCCTATGACAGGTTCTTGTGGTCCAGGCTGGGTCAGCTTCTAGCCTCTTTGCCTGACATGGAGCAAACCAGACAAGCCATCACACTCTCTGAACGTGGCCTGGGGCTAGCAAGACACCAAGCGACGGCATCATATGATGCCAACGAGGTAGCTACCAGGGTCATAGGGACAGCAATTTGCACTAGGCAGGTGGCATGGCTATGTCTTTCCCGGTTGTCACCCTTGGCCCAGCGTAGGGTGATTAACTCCGCTCACCAGAGAACCTATCTCTTCTCCCATAGAGCGAGACGGCATTTGTCGGGGCAACTTCCTTCCTCCTCCGGGGGGGTCCCCGTCTCACTCTCCCCACACTCGGGCCTCCCCAGGCACTGAAGGTTCTCCCTCTTAGTGTGTCACCCACTGAGAGCTAAGGGACTCTGTCCTTTAGGGTTAAACCCCCTTCGGGGGGCTCGGCACTCACCCAAATGTGATGAATGGTGAAGATTGACACGGATAAGATATGAAAATTACGTACCTACCGTAATTATGATCTTTCTGTGTATCTTCATTCATCACAATCCCACCCGCCATCCCCCTGGGGTCTCAGTCTCTGGGTCCCCCTCCCTCTCTGTGTCCTCCCTTGCCCCCCCTCCTTTTTTGTAAGGAATGGAATAACCAGAGGCACATAGGGGGATGATATTTCTAAAGGAGAGTGGTTAGCGTGGGGGACACTTCTTCTCCAGTGCTTGGTTCCATCTCTGCGGGGTGGGAGTTGGCAGTTGTCCTCCATCCTCTGCTCTTCCCTTGTTCCCGTCAATCCTTAATTTCTTTGTCCATTGGACATATCTTCCATAAAATAACAAAAAAAAACACTAATTTTTCTTACACCAAACATGCTTTCCCTGAGGGGGGAGAATCCCTGTGTCCTGTCTTTCTTCCAGAATAACCGCTTCTGCCTTTTGGAGTATTGCCAATAATTCTGTGCCTTGAATTCTGTCATTAAGCCTTTGGCTACTCCAGGCAGTTCCTTTACAATCTGGAGACAGGTCAAAGTCCAGGGTATGGTTGCTACCCCCCCCCCAAGCTTACCCTAAATTCCTCCTCTCTTCTATTGCGTGTTTCCAGAGATTGGGGCCCCTACCCAATCCCCTAAGTTTCCTTCTTCTTCTTCTGTCCTCTTAGTCATTTATTTCTCCTTTTGTTTATATATCTTTTCCTTTGTCCGTCCCTTGGACTTCCTTGTGCCACCCTCCCATCCCTTTTCCTCACCTCTCCGGTGACTCAGAACTGGCAGGAGGGCGGAATGAACAGCACATAAAGGCCAACCCACAAGCGCCACACAGTGCGTCAGTCTCGAGGGTGGTGCCGATGCTGCATCGACTCCGCCCATCCAAAAAAAAAAAAAAGAAGTTCCCACGGGGTCATGACCTCTGCCAGTAACCCAATTGTGATGAATGGTGAAGATACACAGAAAGATCATAATTATAGTAGGTACGTAATTTTCATTTTTACCTGGAAGCAGACATACCTAGTTCTAGGGACGTGGATACGGCGTACTTATCCACGCATTCTGGCAGTGTCCTTCTGCCCCCCCGAAGGTCAGAACCGGAGTTCTGGACAAGGAGGTATCAATCTCCTCAGCAGACAAAGTGTCAACTGGGTTGAGAAAAATCTTGGCTGGGACGTCAACCTGAGTCTTGCCCAACTGGCCTGATGGGGAGACCATAAGAGCCAGCAGCCAGATCCGAAGCACCATCTGAAGCTGAGTGTTTCAGCAAAGCATGAGAATCAGAAGCCCTGGAGCACTCCCGATCCCATGAATGGCGGCGAGACCACTTTTTGGTCTCTTTCTCCTTGTCCTTTATTGGTTTCTTGGACATAGCGCCCTTAGGACCCTGCCCAAGGTCGGGCAGACACTGGCACAAGTCCTTGAACGCTCCTAAAAAGGAAGCGCACAAAGAGAGCGGCAAAAATCTACACATCTACAAGCAAGCAAACTGTCTCTAACTCCCTGGCAGATTCAAGTACCAGACCTGTATGCTAGCGAAAAAGATTACCTTAAATCTCCTACCCTCAAGGGTTCAGTCCTTACTGGACACCCACTGCGGCCACCACCTAACCAGGAGCTCAGAATATCTTACTTTTTTGTTCCACGCTGCCGCACTACCCAAGGACAATGCTCCTTTACAAACAGAGCCTCATCCTGGTACAACTCGCTTCCACCTGCTGTTACCAACGACACAACCCTGGACACTTTTAAGTGCAACCTGTGTCAGCACCTTGTCACAATGGCCTCCTGTGAATGTTTCTCCTAACTAAACTCACTCTCCTTCCCTCTAATTTTCCCTCCAAGTCCCTCCCACCTTTACCCACCCCCACTATCTCCTATCTCCTCTCTTTTTATTTCCCCACTATTATCTACTTTCTCTCCCCATAGCTTCCTCTACATGTATCTATCATCTCTCCTTGCAGTTTCTGATTTATTCTAGTGAACCATATTACAACTGTTTTTTTATTGTACATATGTTCTTGAATAATATACACAAATTACTGTAACTTCACATACATACTGTGAATCATTCATATTACAATAATTCCATATGAAAGCTTTAATGTACCCGACAAAGCCTATGGCTGCTTGAAGCTACTGTACTTGTTATTGTCCTCACTATGTTCTGTATTGTTTCCCCGATCTGGAACCTTTGTAAAAGAGCCTTGGCTCAAAGGTATCTTCCGAAATAATAAATAAAGGCCAAAGTCGAGGAGGTCTGCACTGCAGCCTGGGCCATAGCTTCCTCGAAAGCTCCAAGCTTTTGGCAGACCCTGCAGCCACAGATACCACCTCACGAGTACCCTTAGAACGAATGGGCAGATCCCTGTTGTCCGGACGGCCAAAGAGTAGGCGGGCTTGGTGATCCTTGAGAGTTGCTGGTAGAAACAAAGGGCAATGGATGCAGGCCTGGACATCGTGCTCATGGCCCAGTCAGTAAAAGCATGAGGTGAGCAGATCTGATCATGACACCAACTGCCTGCAACCACATTTCTGGAACCCCGGAGTGGACTTCGTGTCATCCTCTGTAGTGGCGAAAAGAATTCGAAGACAAATAGAAGTTTGTATTTTTAGAAAATAGCAAAGGGCCTCAGTATGCCAGAGAGTGATGAGGAGGGAACCTGCTTCTTCCAGCGGAAAAGAAGAACTAGCATCATGGGGCAGTGCTAGGGGAGTTACCACCTGGGTGGACAGGAGGAGCCAGCTTGAAGACTTTCTGGCAGCTCTTAAAGCAGAAAGGACACTGCCAAAACGTGTGGCTGTACATCATATACCACTCCTAGAACCACTGTTACAGGTCAGTAACCTGTTTTTCTGTTCCTCCCACTGCCTCATCAGCATGTAACCTCACTGATAGGTTACATCACAAGCCTTGCTGCCTGAATGGTAACATGTATCACAAGCACACAATGGGGGGAGAGATACTGACAACAACAAAAATAGAAAGGGATCTGGGGGTAGTCATATCAGACAACCTAAAGGTGGGCCAGCAATGTGAGAAGGTAGTAAGGAGGGCTGGGGGATACTGGGATGCATAGGAAGAGGCATCACCAGTAGAAAACAGGAAGTTGCTGGCCCTCTGTACAGACAGTTGGTAAGACCACATCTGGAGTACTGTGTACAGTTCTGAAGGCCCCATTCTGCAAAGACATAGACAGGGTGGAGGCTGTCCAGAGGAGGGCAACCAAAATGATGCAGGGTCTGCACCAGAAGACATATGAAGAAAGACTAAAGGAACTAAAGATGTATAGCCTCAAGGAAAGGACGGAGAGGGGGGACATGATAGAAACTTCAAATACCTCAAGGGAATCAACAAAGTCCAAGAGGGTTGCATCTTTCAGAAAAAGAGATGTGCAAAAACAAGGGGACACAATTTGAAGACAGAGGGCCAGCTCAGAGGTAATGTGAGGAAGTATTTCTTCACAGAGAGGGTTGTGGATACATGGAACAGCCTTTCTGAGGAGGTCGTAGGGTCAAAAACAGTGGGGGAATTCAAGAATGCATGGGACAGACATAAGGCAATTCTAGTGGGGGGTAGGAGGAAGTAGGCTGTTGGTTAACTAGAATCTGCAGCTTATCCGATAGGTAGGGAAATGGGCAGACTAAGTGGGCCAAGCGGTCCTTATCTGCCGTCAAATTCTATGTTTCTATGTTTCTAAGTCACCAGTCAAGCAGCAGGAGATTGCCTGGTCTTGATTACTTGTGATGTCATAGGTACTGTAGAAAAAGAACGGATGATGTCAGCCTCCAGGTAGAGTGCAGTTGTACACATCACACCTAGTACTTTCAGGTACAACATCATCTCATTTGCAAACCAGAAAGAAAAAATGAACTTAAGATATAAGAAGTGATAGCTGACTACTTCTAAAAGTTACTATTAATTCAAAGCAGTACACTAACTCTTTAATCATTAAGGTAAAACCAAGGGTTGGGCTACCAACAGATAATGTAACTGGTGGGGAAAGAGGCCAAGTCGAGTGCTTTATGTTTATGGGTTCAGATTAATGGTGGTAACTCATCCCCCCACCTTTTTTTTTTTTTTTTTTTTTTTTTTTTTTACAGCTTTTATTTTATCCTCATGTTTGTCCTCCTGTTCTGGACCATAGATGACTCCATGCTACTCACCTTGTTTCTGCAGCATGGAGGCCCTGAGATGGTCATAAATGGAGCTGTCTTTTTATCTTGGCCCTCATACCTTGCTGAGACCTCCATTCACAGCCACCCTGCTGGTCTTGTCGGCATGCAGCTAGCCTTGTGGAGGATGCAAGCTGCTCAGACTAGCAGTGCAGCTGCGAAGCGAAGCGCCACCATCTCTGGTTCAGGAAGCCTTGCCACCCAAAACACTCCTTGAGCAAGGTCACCCAATAGTGAAAAATCCAGGCTCTCTCCCAAACCCAGGTCATCTGCAGAGTACTGTGACACATGCTACGCATGGGCCACTGGGCAATGCTGCTTTTTTATTTGTTAATTAATGTTTTCTTTCTTATCTCAAGTTTATTGAAAGTCAAACCAATCCAATCACACACAACCACATTCAGGTAAGTCAAGGTAACAAATTCTTAGCCATGCCAGTATCATCCGTTATAGTACTTCTTTCTGTGTACTACATGTATATGTCGAGTGTCAAGCGGTTGCAACAAAGTGTGCATTAACCTTCAAAACTATTTACAGGAAATTAAAATAACAAAAAAAAAAAAAAACTAAGAAAACAGAGAACTTGGTTCATGAGTTCATACTTTCCAGAGACCTTTGACAATTGTACAGACAATTGTGCTGCAGTATATACTTGTTTATCCGTTTAAAATTTTGGTTACCGGGAAAGGCCCACTGAGCCGGGGCTCATTTCCAGGTGCATCTCAGGGGAGGGGTATAGTAATGGATAAAACAAACATTGTAGATAACATCATATTGCACATGATAAATAATGGCTAGAGAGACACTACAGCGAGTGATATGAGTCAGTTGTTGAGCAACTCTCGATGTAGTAGGTGAGCCAGTTGCCAGGTGCTACCAGTCTCCAGATATTAACCTGGGGGGGGGGGCGCACAGTTGGAGATCATACAAAATAGGAGATAACAACCTTTACACGATACATCATTGCTAGTAAGGTAGTACAGCGGCTGTTACAAAACAAAAATTTAGCAAAACAGGGAATAAGTAATCACGTGATTGCCTGGGGAGGGCTGCAGGTGCAGGAGGGCTAAGTAGAGAGCTTTAATAGGTGCTTTAGAGCAGAGAGGGAGGGGGAAGCCGGTGTGAGAAAGCTGCTTGCCCCGCACATGACTGCACATGATGCAGCCATAGGTGAGAGGAGGGAGGATAGGTACAGAGGTAGTGAGTCGAACCAAAATTTAGCAAGGAAGGTAGCACAGTGAGTCTGGTGGTGAAGGGGTAGGGGAAGTAAAGAAAGTAAGGAGTACAAGGAGCAGTGAAGGATGAGGGGAGGCAAGTTTGTAGAAAAGCAGCAGAAGGTGCTGCATGGGGTATCCAGCCTGGTGAGGGGGAGGGGGGACAGGAGCCGTACACATTAGCATAGTCAAAAATGTGGAGTACTGATTTGCAGACAAGTTTCTGGTGTATTGGGAGGGTGAGGCAGTCTTTATTTCAATATAATGTGCCAAGTTTGGGGTGAAGCTTAGTGTAGCTAGCAGCAGTGTGTGAGGAGAGGTCCAGTCTGCTGTCTAACCAAACACTCAAGTATTTGAAGGCTGGGACCATTTCAAGTTGGGTGCCATCAACGGTTTGGAAGGCAGGGGGAGTGGGAGCTTAGCTAGCTTCTGGGCAGTGCCGAAGGTCATGGAAACCATCTTCTTAGTGTTCATAGTGAGTTGGTTCACTTTAATCCAGTGTAGTACGTTGAGAAAGTCATGCTGGAGTAGAACCTCAACTGCGCTGTTTGAGGGACCAGAAGTGTAGAGTATCATGTCATCGGAGTACATACAGTATATAAAGTATATAGTATATAGAGTATAGCCTAGGAGTTGGAGCAGCAAGCTGTGAACAAGTTTGCCGCATCTAGCAAACCTTGGTTTGATTCCCACAACCACCACTTGCATATTACGTGATCCTGAGCAAGTTTTTTAACAATCCCAGTGCTCTTGGGTTACCCCTGTAAGTGACCCTTGTGCCCAGTGGGCCTTAATAAAGAACTGAAAAGAAAGAAAAAAATCATGCTATCAGTTCTATACACATGGTACTCTAGGGATTCACAAGTCTGTGTCACTTCCCTCATTTACAGCATAACCCATTAAGTCGGATGTTCTGATCTTCCTCCCTTTGATTGGTTGCACTTTCCAATGGGTACAGTAGCTGTCCCAGTTTCTCCATTTTTCTACGAATGTTTCTCTGGTTAGCCTTAATTCCTGTGGGTATTTTTTCACTTGTATAAAGATTTAATTTGATCTAGGCACTCTTGTATAGTAGGTATCACACAGGAGAGCCAGTTTTATTTTTAAGAACTGTTTGGCCAGGTAGCTGATTTCCAGGTGTGTCCCAGAAGCACAGGGACTTGCTCAGGGTCGCACTGTGTACTACAAAGTGGCAGTTGTGGGTTTCAAACTCAAGTCTGCTGGGTCTCCAGGTTACAGCTTTGTGCTATAAACCTCTAGGTTACACTGTCTCTCCATGTGATGTGATCCATTTAATTGCCACCAGGCACATGGTGCAAGACTAGAATTAATACCTGGGACTGGAAGCCCTAAGTTCAGCATCTTGAAGTGTAATGATCTGTCCCCTTGCCGTACATTTACTAATTCTTATCTGGAGTTCTGTAAGTATACCCGTATAGTGCTGCACTTCCAGAATATGTGGAAGTGGGTACCCTGCTCTGCACATTCCCTCCAACATCTGTCAGGGGCAGCATTTCTGAATGTTAAATTCCTGAATGAATGTGATGGAGGGTGTGTGTCACACCAGCACATTCCACCTGTACTCCCCCAAAGTAGAATGCTATTTTACACGCCTCATTCCATATTTTCCCACTCCTCCTCTTGCAGACTCAGCCATGACACCTCCTCCTATTTATTCTTAACTCCAAAAGTGTCTGGGCTCTATTCTCAAAGGCTGGCGCAGGGCGTACAGAAGCCCTATGCCAATGGCACAGCTGCTCCAAACACTTTGGCGCATGGTATGCCCTATTCTTGTAGGTCACGCACCTTTATGAAACTACACTCTTTTTACGGCGCAACAGACTTTTGAACAGACTTGGTGCAAGCCCCGTAAAAAGCTGGAGAAGTTAGAGCACCAAAAGCTGGTCTAACTCACTGCATGTGGTGCACGGAGGGCTCAGGTTTTGAGAATCCTGATTTCAGCCTTGGGATTGCTGCAAGCCCCCTGCGCCGTGCATATGGCGCACCCAGAGCTTATGATGACGATCTAACTCTTTTGAGAATAGAGCCCTTTATGTTTTTGGTTTGGAAGATAAGCCTATATATATATGTTTCTATGACATGCATTTAATTTTGACATTTAATATTTCTGTCCAGTACAACAAAGAAAAGGACACACTAGGATTGCACACAAATCACAACATTCTGCACAGCATACTGTTTGTAAGTTCTGACTGTAGTTCTCCTTTAAGAATGTGGGCAGCTAATCAGCATGCTCCATTTTTAGCCAATTATCCTCCATTTTCATTTATCAACGAGACAGAAGAAAAGTGAGGAAAGAAAAAAGAATCTTGTCTAGAGAAATGGTGCATACCTTAATGCTTTCCTTATTAAAACAAATATTCTCATTGGAAAAAAAATGGAAATTTCCAGCCCCCCAAGGAAGCCAAGGGTCAAATGGAACACATCCTCATCATCCAGCAAATCTCCCTATTGCCATGGAAGTAGCCAGTGTAGAGTAATGATCTGCTATTTGAGTCTCTTACTCAGTGGCACAGCAGGTAACGCACTGTATCTGGCTGCTCAAGACGTCCGACTGCTGAGTGTTAAATTGAATTTCCACAGCAGTCCACAGAGATATAGAGACACATTCAGAGAAACACACCTGCACAGAGGCTTGCAGAGCCAAACAAATGCTTAAGGAGACAAAGGCAGGCACAAACCCAGGTTGAGTGAAACACAAACTCTGCAGCTCCGAGTAGGTGTGAAAATTGGGGGCGCTGAGGGGTTTACAGTGGCACCAGGTCACTGTAAATGTTTTGACGCCTTACCCTGCCTTGTAAGCCCCACAAGGCTGAGGGACCTGTGTTTTTTTTAATCTCCTGATTGTGAGGTAGGGGGTGTTCAGATCCAGTTAACATTATAAACAGTGTGGTGCCTCCACCCTGAGAAATTTAAAGTGGGCTGATAATAGCATGCATCAACCCTTGGGATGCAGTACCTCCCCACTAGAGTCACACCACCCATACACCCACCCAATGCAGTGACAGTCTAAAATTGCATACCCTCAGTACTGTAACTGTGACACAGACAAGGATTTCAAACAGAATGAACCAAATGTTTATTTAGGAAAGCAGACCCTAAATAGGGAAAAAGAGGATTAGCAGCAATTGAGGTAGCATGGTACAGCAGTTAGTGGCTAGTCCTCTGTGTCCTCCAAGGCACAGCCAGAAAACAAAAAACTTTTCAAGGCTATGATCACGTCATCCCAAGGGCAAGCCCTCAAGATATGCCTGCTCCAACGTCCCGGTGTGCACTACAGTATGCTGTAGCCAGCCCTGGGGGTACTACCCTTTGCCACTGGTACCAGTTTCTCTACCCTTAGTTCTATACGGGTGCTCCAAGAGTATTGCTAGGTACCCATCTGTGGGACTGATGTAGGCCTGCTGACATTGAATGTCACTGGCCAGCAGTGGTGCACTTAGAAGTAATGGTTAGCAGTTATTAATGGAACGGAAACTCCAAACTCAAAGGCTATGCAAATTAAAGCCTCAGCTTAAGTAGTTCTAAAACCCCTGGCTGCTGGCCAAGTCCCGGAAATACCTTCTCAACTATTTGTTTAAGTTGCAGGGCAAACCATGGATTTATTCATGGTTTTGGTATTTCAGGCGCTCCCTCACTGTTCAAGGGACTGATGTTGCAGCTTGCAATACTCCTTCTCTGGCAGTCCAGTCTTCTTCAGTCTCTTTCTCCCTTCATTAGGGATAGCACTGCAGTTCAAACAGCCCCTGAAGAAGGGTTTACACCCGAAGCGCTGGGGCAGTAAGTGGCACTGCTGTGGATGTCGGGCACACTCACTTTTTTCTATATGTAATAAAGCATTTAAACTGCAACTGTGAGGTGGTGCCTTTCTACTGCTGTTTGGAGTGTAGGTAGACCAGACTGTGTATTTTGGTGTGGGCTAGCCACCCTTACCTGCACCCCTCATTACCTGGGTTATGCGTGGTTTGGCTGGTAGACTTCCCAGTTCTGAGGTTTGACTATTGACCAGTTGTTCAGGCCAGCAGGAGTCCGCACCACCCTGCACATCATGGCATCCAGTACTGAGGGATGAGAATAACCTGGTACCTGGCTACAGTACTGGCTGGGCAGATTCTGCAGTGGTTCAGGCAGTAGTTCACCACAGTCTTGCTTTCTCTGTAGCACAACAGGTACAGTAAGCTCTGCACCCATTGGGGGGAGGTCTGCATCAATAAAGTCCAAGAGATGGAAGCTGCTACTTAAAAAATGTCTTACTGGAAAATGCACAGGCAATAAAAAGCAGACAGGCCCTGGTGCTTCAACTGGTCTTCGTCAGGGGGCTGAGTTGCTGGACTGAACCTCCCACATTTATACCCTGATAAGTCATGCTGGTTAAATGCAATTGGTTGACCAGTTACAGAAAAAAGGTTGACAGTCAATGGTGCTGGTGGCAGCAGAACTCAAAGCTACTAAGAATGTAAACAAACTTACAACAAAACAACAACAGCACAATAACTGAAAAGACATAGGAGTATGAAGTGCAATTAAGACAACATAAAGTTGTTACTGTGCAAACTGTGATTCTCTATACAAAAAAAAATCCACGAGCTTGGTACATCCGGCAGACTTGGGTTTGAGTCACACAACCTCCACTTGCATACTGTATGACTCTGAGCAAGTCACTTAACCACTTTAGTGCTCCCAGGTCACCCCTGAAACCAGGCACTTGTGCCTAGTGGGCCTTACCTGGTTACCAAAAGAACAAAATAAAATGAGTACACAGCTTACCTGTTGTGCTGTTTGTGTTGCTACAGCAAGGCTGTTACAGCTTTGCACCGGACTCCTGGACCATCGTGCACACTCCTTTCTTCCTCTCTGTTGCTTCCTCTATGGCCCTAGATGTCTGTCTCACAGTTGCAAAGTCATTAGCACCCGAATGCCTCCCTCTGTAAGGAGGGGAATCTGCTTTCACTTTTTTTTTGTTCATATCATACAGACCTAATTAAGTCTTTCACAGCAGCACAGCTCTCAGCAGCTCGAAGGGTCCTGCTTGCTCAAAATCCCACACAGATCTACCTGGGGTGCAGACTAGCCCCTGCTATTCATAGGGGAAATCAGAAGCCCTGGTTTGTCCTGCTAAACTGTCAGTCACAGCAGGTAGTCCACAAGGTCTGTCATTTGACAGGTGATTGGTGACTGGAAAGGTGACTGAATTAACCTACGACTGTTGGCTGCACTCCCCGTCTTGCCTTTATCATCTACCTTAACTCCACCTCTTGTCTACAAATCTGTCCCTGCAATTCACAGATTATCCTCCTCCTCTAGGTCTTGGTCACCCTAACTTCTCCCTGGCTCTCCTGCTCCGTCTGCTCTTTGTTCTACTTGCATTACACTAAGGTTCCTTATACTGGACAGTACTTATTATCTGTCTTTAATTCTGTATTGCTGTAACTTTGGGTGATATTTATTTGCCATTGTTAATGTTTTACTGACTGTATTTTATCTGTTGCTGTATTTCCATTGTAGCTAATGTTGTATTGCCCATCTTTCTTTGTCATGTTTTTGCATTGTTATAACCTCCTGGGTTGTGCCTGAAAATAGGCACTTCTATCTCTAGTGCACCTCACCTGGTTACCAAAAACAAACAAACAAATAAATAATTAATTAGGTCCATCACGAGTCCTTGGTGCCTCTTTCCTCAGGCAGCTTCACATGATTGGTTGGCCCCATCATCCTATGACCCCCATCGCTATGGCAGGGTGGGCCAGGAGTAACACAAATGGCTGCTAAGTTGTAATCCAGAAGACAGTCTTCCTTATTAGTCTTTACACACAGTTCACAGTTTCATCACAAGTACACACCTCAAACTAGTTCCACATGGGGGCAAGCTCATGTCCAGAGTCAAGAGGAGATGTACAGTCAGATGGGAATACAGACAAATAAGACAGTCCGCTATCACAGTCACTTTTGTGAATCCGACGGATGAAAGCATTACCCTTTTCTTTCAAATATAATGCAATCCAGCCACCTCCTGCGTTCCCATGCTGGTACCCAGGCTTGGGAGCAGCTACAAGAGTATGGGGCACACAGCTAGGCATGGGAACAATGCTATCAATGGCTACAATTTCCAACTGCGAGGGGTGGCACCAAGTTCTGATGGTGCAGTTACCCCTTGCAGTGGGCATGGGAACTTGCTTCCTTGCGGGGAGGGGGTATGCCGTGGGAGTCACTGCAGCAGGCTGCCAGTGGAAATACCAGCTGCATGAGAAATGTGGGAGGCCTATGGGAGAAAAACCAAGGGACTGTTGAACATGACAGTCGACGGTACTGCCAGACACTATTGTGCAGCAACCTCCACCAGTGGGATGGGGGGGGGAACGGGGCTGAAAGGTTGCCAAGGCACAGAACCCAGAGTCAAGAACCGAGAACACTATCCCAGAGAACAATAAACTGTATATAAAAAAAAAAACATAAACTGTGGAATCCCCCCTGGAAAGCAGGGATAGAAAAAAACTCCTCACTCAAGTCAGTGAGGGAAAGCCTTATTGGTAAAGATGTGAAGTTCTGAAATAACCAAAATACAGTATGCTGTACTGTGCAATTCTAAACCATACAGCATGACACTGTAATTCATAACCCATAAAATACAACAATGCCTTTCACCTAGTTACAAAAAAAGAGAGAAAATGTTAGATTAAGAATGAGATGGCATATGCTGTTGCTGTGTGAGTTTGATCGCCAATGTGTCATCTTATGGGTGCCAGGTGGTAGATGAGCCATCAGCATGCTCTGTCCTGATGACAGAGCCGGATGTGGGCACCTTCAGCCTTGGAAGTCCTCAAATTGCAGGGCAAGAAGATTATATAGCATTTTTCACACACATTCCTAATGCCCATTACAAGGAGAGTGAGAGATACCATTAGTGTAGTGACTGTAAACATAGTAGCAGTCATTCCACTCAACACCCACATGCAGCCACATACAATTGCCTGAACCAGTAGACTGGTGACCAAGGTACCAGGCAGCATCCTCTATTCTTACAAAAGCACATGGTAACTTTCACCTGCATATATGCCAACATAACACCCAAGATGGGTGGAAGAGACCTTGGTTATAAAAGCTCATCCTGCACTGGAGTGCCATCATTTAGGGTATCTGCCCAAGACCCATTGCTGGACTACAATCTACAAACTTTTGGCCTAGTGTTGGATGTCCTACCAAGAGAACTCCCTTAATCTGAGTGCAAGTCATTTGGAATATATATTTCTTTTAGTATATTTCACCCACCACCAGGGGGCACCACTGGGCTGGGCAGAAACTTCAAAAACGGCATCATAACTATACAGCTGCCCGGTATGTGTAAACTGTTCCTCCTGTATTCTGCAGCTGAAGAAATTATCAGTATCCAACCGGAGAGGGATAATTTTCAGAGACAGTACAAATAATACAAACAGTAGTTTTGTATAATTATCCAGGTAATGCATCATTTGTTTTGGCGGGGACTCTAGGACAAAAACATGCCATTATCTAGGGTATCACAACCATAGAAAGGATTATTTGAGCAGCTCTAATCATGCTGCCATCAGGATACCTGCCAAAGTGCAGTCCAACCAATGAAATGCAAAAGGTCATAAAAAGGGGTAGGGCACTTACGACTAATCCTACTGAGGGACCTCAAACAAGTAAGACCATCGATGACTACAGAAAATGAGTGAGCATGGAGGTTTATTTCTATCAAGAACAGATTGTCATGACTTAGAAAGATACTGGTGGTGGAAGAGGGAGGGGCAATCTTCCTATTCAAATTTCCACGGGACAGTGCCACTATATTATTTTTCCCATGCCAGAGTTTGTCCACATTGTACCCACATTTTCACCTGGATGATCTGGGTCACCACAGCTGCGTCAGTCCTCCTGCTGTTACAGCTGATGTCAATATCTTCTTGGTCAACCAGCCGGGGGGAGTGCAAATGCCACACAGCCCATTTTCCCCCTCCCCAAGGGCCAAGCACCTCGCCTCCAAAACATTGGCAGCCCTCAGCCAGCTCCAGAGTGGGATTCTGGGTCTCCAACTTGAATACCGGTTTTCTAGGCAGCGGGGTGATCCACTGTTGAAGCACCACAGAGACAGAACTCAGGAGTGTGGCACAGCGATGGGTACCAGTATTTTGGCCCAACAGAGAAATAAATCAGGAAAGCTAACCCACTGGCAACACGGCTCTGGTGACCCAGGTTAGGTAACAAGCCAGGGTCATCAGGGCCGACCAGAAAGAGAATGACTGAGCGTTCCCCAGCATCCTTCTCCAAGGTGGGAGGCTTCAAGTGCCACCTGAGTTACCACTGGGGGAGCTTCAGCATGTGACTTTCCTAAGAAGGTGGGGATACTGTCTGGTGTTGCGCACCCCAGGGCTGAAATGCAGGGGCAAAGGCTACAATGGTCTCCCTCCAGTACATCATATCTGCGTATACAAGCTTGTCTGCCACAGTGGATTGGGTCCCTAGAAACCTGCAGCCCCTCACAGAGAAACTGACTATAGACACAGTGATGCGGCAGAAGCTGAACCTTTTTTTGGCCGGGAAGGTAGCAGCCTTTGAAATGATGGCCCTTACCGCAATAATATACTGCTTCCATATGTAACCCCCCTGCAAATGGGGGTTCCCAAAAGACTTCCAGGAGCTTGCTTGAATGCTCCAAGCCTGAATGGTGTTTGGCGTTTAAGCCATTTATCTGTGAGTGTTTTTAGAGCCTCTGGTACTGTCTCTTTAAGAGCTGTCTGCCTGCAGACGTAATTAGTTTGTATGGGGGGACTGTGTGTTTCTCTGCTTGAGTACCACTCGAGCTGCTGCCAATTCACTCCATTTTTGCAGTCACTAGGAGTGCAAAGGGAACCTATCTGAAAGATGTAAATGTTTGCCAGAAATCATTTAGAGTAATAATGAAAATACAGTTTGTCTAACCTGCTTTCTTTGCATTCAGAACTGGGTTTGCCTAGTTCCCCATTCTAGTTTTGAACTGCTGAACTGGACCAATCAGTGTGGGTTAAGGTAGCTCTAAAATGGTGCCTTGGACGAATCAGAACTTGGACTCGTAATCTGAGCCAGCCACAAGAGGATTGTATGGGCAGTGACTCTGGGAGATGTAGTTTGGACTTCGGCGCCTTTTTGGACCAACAGGGGCAGTCTATTGTAAGTGACAGCCAATCCAGCCAAGAACTGGGAGGAACTCAAAGGAAGTGCCGGTTTTGTCTGCTGAGTTTCAGTTGAGCTCTGGCAGTGAGAGGAAGGAGCCCTGTGCTTTTCGGTGTGCAGTTTTAGTCGGAACGCATGTAAGGCCCGAGTTCGGTCTGCAGCTTGTGTAACTGCTTGTTAGGACTGAATCCGTCCTGTGAAGAGAACCAAGGATATCTGAAGAGTAGAAACCAGGCTCACCTGTAGAAGACTGGAGAAATTGCTGAATTGCGCTCGGTCTGTCAGGAACTGAATCTGCTGTGTGTGTTCTCCCGGGTATTGTGCAGTAATTGCGATCGGGATAGAGAAGCAGCCTGCCTGGTATAGTACTTTCTTTTTTACCAAATAAATGTGTGAGGAGGCTTGTGTAGCTCAAGTGAATCCTGCTGCCATTAAAGGACTTTTGCCTGTTACTGTTTACCATATAAATGTGTGAGGAGGCTTGTGTAGCTCAAGTGAATCCTGCTGCCATTAAAGGACTTTTGCCTGTTACTGTTTACCATACAAATGTGTGAGGAGGCTTGTGTAGCTCAAGTGAATCCTGCTGCCATTAAAGGACTTTTGCCTGTTGCAGTTTGTCATATAAATGTGTGAGGAGTCTCGTGGAGCTCAAGAGTAGCCCTGCTGACGTTGAAGGACCCTATCTTGTTTGGAGGTTGTGAGTACTAATTCAGGGTCGCTCCCTGTTGAATTGCCACATTGAATCCAAATGGAATTACTGTACTGCCGACTGTTTAATTTTTCTTTGGTCTGTGTGAAAGGGCCCCTACCAGCTGCCACGGTTTGGACTAGCCACTAGGGCTTGGGTACCCAGGGACAGTAACTGGTAGGGATAGGCCTGTGCACAGAGCCATAGGTAGATGAGTAAAGTGATAAGCTAATTAACCTGATTTCCCCCTGTCCTTGTTATATCCCCCTAAATAAATCAGAGCTGCTTGTTTCAGCAAAGTTATACTGCCTGAGGTATTTGTCCATGTTAAAGTATTGTACTGTGATTGTTGCACTGTATCTTCTTATTTTACAGGGGTCCCAGTGCCTGAACCAGTCCTGGGGTAAGTGTATACTGTGAAGATAATTCTGATATACTGTGTGGGCCACTAGTGGAAAGAAAGGGGTTGCAGTGTCCCAGAGGGCTGTGACCAAGTTAGTTTAACTATTGCAAACCCTGACCTCTGGGTGGAGGCACCCGCCATCGGATCCAGGCCCCTCAACCTGTTAGTGGCAAATCAGGCAGGGGTAGTAGCCCCTGGGATAGCGCCATCTAGGGGTTACACATAACTTACCACTTACAAAAGCACCAAAGAGATGGCATAGGATAGACAGACAACTCTCCACATTCCTGTGGCACAACAGCGACCATGCTTCAGACAGAAAGTTCTCAGGGTGTCAGTTGCAGCAGGGGAATGGAACGCTCTGTGGCCCAGCCTGGGCTTATCATGTACCTAACAGTGCTAAATATATTCTTCATTGGGTAACAGTGGAGCAGCAAGGTAGACAATACTGCCTGCAGCTGGAGAGGGCTTTTATGAAAGGGAACCCACTTAAGCACTTTCTCGCTTACTCGAGGAGGGGAGCTGGGCACATACCTCCCACCGTCAGATATACAAAAAGACTCCTGGATAGCAGTACAGCACATGTCCTAGTGGAAGGGGGCCTCACTGTGGCTCCAGGAACCTCTATGAGGTACTGCACTGCTGAAGACAGGAGGTGAGGTACTTCATTGAGCCACATGGCAGAATAGCAGGATAGGTATGCTCTGACACCACATCTGCAAGCAGACCAGGGTTTTAAAGTCCTTTGGCCAACTGCAGTCACAGTTTCAGTTCCCAGCAGGGGATCATTGGAGATACCTACAAGTTAGGCATGCACTTAAGGGGTGGCTTGGGGCAGGACACAAATATCACTCCTCCAGTATGGCACAGTCCATTGACAAATGGGCTTCACAAGAACTGAAAAGGGAAGGCTTGCTCTAGAAATACCTGCAAAGTCTCCACCTTCCAAACTGGGACTCATACAGACAAAAGTGAAGCACGGACCTACTGACCGATATCAACCCCGAGACCAGAGAGAGGTGCTGACGGATGGCACATCACGAATCCCCAGATCCTAGAGTTCAGCTCATTCATAAGAAACTCCTCAGAAGGTGGCATAGAACACTAAGTAAGCAGGGTTATATGGGCTTTCAGAGTCCCAACTAATGTTGGGGACGCCAGAGCTCATCAGAAGACACTAGCCATAGCATCAGCAAGTTTTTATTTATTTTCTGAAATGTTTCATCAGGAGGGCACACTGAACAACAAGTTGCTCATCTCATGGTGCGACCTGGGGGGGAGGGGTTACATAGGGTTGTGAAGGATGACCAGTTACAATAGTATGTGGGTAGTACAAACAATACAACATTGTAAGAATGTGCAACAGTTAGAACACAAGTTATTGTACAATAAACAGTAGTGGAACATTGGATAAATGTCCAAAATCATACAAAAAAACATAAACGTACAAAACAGTAATAATGCAATAGAACCATTTATAGTGCACAAGTGTACCAGGAGCAGGCTCGAGGTAGTATGCAAGTGCTGTTGGACTAAAAGGATGGGGTTAGGTTGTGCACACTGGTGACCCAGAAGGGCAGGTGGAGAAGAGAGGGAGAGAGGCAAGAACTGAATCTAAGGAGAAGGGGTAGCCATTTCCTGATTTCCCCCCCCCTCCAGGATGTTGAGAACCCTGCTTGGGGGGGGGGGTCATGGTAGGAAGGCAGAAACTGGGGATAGGTATTAAGGTGGGTTAAAGCAGGAACAGCTGAGGGAAAGGTAATTGTGTAGGGCAGAGGTAAGGGAGTAGTTAGAGGCAGAGTGTCATATTTCAGGGGGGGAAGGAATTCCAGATTTTAGGGAAATGATGGGTGAAACCAGTCTGACTGATGAGGTGGAGCGACGAGGGACCGTCAAGGTGTGAGCGTCATTTAACCTGAGAGAGTGGGTGGGGGGAGGTGGAGTGGAGAGAGAGGATGAGAGATAGGAGGGGAGCCTCCCCCAAACTAGAATTTGGAGGTTAGTTTGGCACAGTGAGAGATGCGTCTGTGAGATAGTGGAAGGAAGGTTAGAGAGCGATCTCTATACACCCCTTCAAACAACATGAAGTCTTGCTGTATTCTGACAATATGCAGTTAGCCCCAGCACTTGAACTGCTCTGGAGAGGAAAGAGTTAACTCTATGCCAAAGCATAGAACGTTGTGCTCGAGCTTGGTTCAAACCTCTGTCTGCTGCGCTTCCCAGTGTAACCGTCAGATTCTTTACTCCGCCTAACTGAACAGTCACTCCGGAGATCTCTCCTACGCTTTCGGTTCAGTAAAAGTAAAATGTCGGTTTGATACTGTTTTTCTCTGTTTATTCTTTCGGTTCAGATCCCTGTCTGTAGTACAGTAAGTGTGTAGGTAGTGGACTGATAGGTTAATGTATGTGTTTTTGTGTGGAAATTGTAAAAAAAGGAAAAAAAGTTTCTTATTGGTTCGGCTGAACAGACTGTTTGGGTTCTTTATTTTGTATTGTGGGTTAGTGTGAGGTACTGGTCCTTATCGGTTCTAAAAAAACGTGTTTTTAACGTTTTTTTCAAATACCTGTAACACGGTTAGGAATCGATAAGAGAGTCTTGCCTTGCTGAAGCCGAGTAAAGGCTAAGTTTTTGTTAGGATGGCTACGTCTGAAAAACCCAAAAGAAAAACCGGTCCCACTGGGTTTCAACACTGCAGTGTGTGTGGGGGAGGCCTTTGCTAAGGCTGATCCCCACACCACCTGTGTTTACTGTCTGGGGTTTGACCACCTTGATTCAGACTACCAAATCTGTAAAAATTTTCCTAAGGCCACCCTGGATAAAAGATTGGGCAGGCTTAGGGAAAAGGAGGCCGAGAAGTCCGCTGACCCGGATGGCCAGCCCAGTTTGGTTCCAACTGAACCTGAGGGAGTGCCCTCTGACCAGGGCGATACTTCGGGCAAAAGGAGAGCCGATTCCGAGGGATCGGTTTCCGTCAAAAAGAAAGAAGAAAGACAAATCGGCCGGTTCGGATCCAGAACCGCATTGTCCAACTGCCGAAGAAATTGCCAGGGCGATTAGCATTGTGGAATTGTTCCGTCTGGTTCCGACTGATCTGGCACCATCAGAAAGGCGTTCGGTTCGGTTGGTTCCTCCGGTTCCTGATTATTCCCCTGAAGAGTATTATGAACTGGACCTGGAGGGGGATGAAGATTACGATGATGATGATGATGATGATGACTGTATAGAAGGTTTGGATAAGCCCATAGAGCCGGACATCTCCCCAGACAGACCTTCTGGTGTTTCCCCTTCTAGGCTATCTGAGTCCCATTCCCACTTTATGTTCTACAGAAAAGTGGCAGAAACCCTCCAGTTCCCTTTGGCTGAAACTGTTGAAGAAAAAGAGGAGCCTGACTATGTGGAGATGATGGACATCCCAGAATCCAAGAGACTGTCTATTCCCCTTCACAAATCTTTTGGGAAACAGACACAATGACTGCTTAAGACCCCAAATTCTCTACCTCCTGTGGACAAACAATTGGACAAGAGGTATATGCTGTCAGGCTCAGGTACGGATTTCCTGTACCAGCAATGCAGCCATGTTGGGGTTGTGCAGGCTGCAGCCTGTGATAAGGCTAGCATACCCTTGGCTTCACACACCCCGATAAGGATTCCAGGAAAATAGATGCCATGGCTAAAAAACAGTATTTGGCATCCTCTTTGGGACTCGGACAGGCTAACTACATGGCCTATACAGCCAGATACCAGAAGTCCAGATGGGATACTATTCTGGAACTGGCTAAACAGGCTTCCCCCCAGCTAGCCAAGGAGCTGGAGGCTGCTGATTGGATAGAGGCATCAAAGATTCAATTTCATGCTGCTGTGGACTCTTCGGAGAATGGCTTGGCTCAGATGTACTAGCCTTTCACAGGACACCCAGGCTAAGGCTATGGATTTCCCTGTGGTGGATAATTCTCTGTTTGGGGAGCAGACGGAGAATTATATGAAGAAAGAGGATGAATATAGGAACACCTACAGGAGTGCACAAGCCAAGGAAAGGCAGACAACTCCTCAAAAGCAGCAATCTAGGGGCAGGAAGCAGGCCTTTTCGCAGGCCTTTCTACCAGGCACAGGCCTCCTCTCCTTTTCCTCAGAGGGAGAGGCAGAAGAGGGATGAGCAGAGCTGCATCCTCCTGTCAGCCCAAGTCTCCTGCCAAGCAGACACCCTGATGTGTTAGCCCGAGTCGACTCCCCCCCCAGTAGGAGGCAGGCAGGCTGACATACTACTTCCTGGCCTGGAAGTCTGTTACCTCAGACAAGTGGGTCCTGGAGGTAGTAAGCCAGGGACTGGCCCTCAGCTTCAAAAGATTTCCAAAGCTGAGGGTCAGGTCTTTTCCACCTGCAAACATCTCCAAAACCATTGCCTTAGCGGCAGAGGTTTCCTCTCAGAGCTATAGAGAGAGTTCCTACAGTACACCGGGGCAAAGGTCTGTATTTGAGATACTTCCTTACCCCAAAAAAGACAGGGGAGTGGCGATCCATCCTAGATCTAAGATACCTAAACAAGCACCTATTAAAGCCAAAATTCAAAATGGTGACTCTGGGAATAATTCTTCCCTCTCTGAGGCCAAGGGATTGGCTAGCCTCCCTGGACCTCAAGGATGCCTACTTTCACATTCCCATCAGGTGCTCCCACAGAAAGTACCTCAGGTTCGAATTGCCTTCAAGCCATTATCAGTTCAGGGCAATGCCCTTCGGGCTAACATCAGCACCAAGGGTATTCATAAAATGCCTAGCAGTAGTAGTGGCCTTCCTAAGGAGACAAAACATCTCCATATTCCTGTACCTGGATGACTGGCTCATTGTAGGGTAGTCTCCAGACCAAGTCAAGTCAGACTTGCAAGTGAGTCAGCAATTGCTCACTTCTCTGGGGTTCCTTCTCAATCTTCCAAAGTCAGTTCTCGAACCAGTGCAACTCCTGACCTTCACAGGGGTAGAGTTGGACACTGTTCAAGCAAGGGCCTTTCTTCCTCTAGCAAGGGTAAAGGCCCTCACAGACCTAGCTTTTTCCTTTCACCTCCTGGTCTCTCAACCAGCAAAGGCATTTTCTTCAACTCCTGGGCCACGTGGCAGCCTCCACTGCAGTGATACAAGGTGCCAGATTTCAGATGAGGGACATTCAGTTTCACTTAAGGGCCTTTTGGTCCCAGAAAAAAGACCCTCTAACCAAATTAATTCCAGTGACTCAGACTCTGATCCAAGCTCTCCAGTGGTGGCTGGACCAGAACAATCTCAGACAAGGAGTCCCATTCATCACCCAGTCTCATTCTGGGGTTCTCACCACAGATGCCTCTCTCCTGGGATGAGGTGCTCACTTGGGAGCACTTACAGCACAGGTAGTGTGGTCTCCTCAGGAGTCTCTACTTCATAGCACTCTCCTGGAGCTCAGGGCAGAGTACCTGGCTCTACAAGCTTTGTCAGACTCAGTACAGAACAAGGTGGTTCAGGTCAGGACAGACAACACCACCATCATGTGGTACATCAACAAGCAGGAAGGCACTTGGTCTACGGCCTTGTGCACAGAAGACATGAAATTATGGTCCCTGGGTTATTCCTTACAGACTTCTCTGGTAGCAGTCCACCTTCCAGGGAAGGACAATGTGCTAGCATATGCTTTGAGCATGATTTCTCAGGGCCACCACGGGTGGCCCCTGGACCCTTTAGTGTTGAAGGTGATTTTTTTCAAGGTGGGGCACTCCAGAGATAGACTTCTTTGCAGCCCCAGACAATCACCAACTTCCTCTATTCAGTTGCAGATCCCCAGTATTGGGTTCAGTCCCCCTGGATGCTCTACTTCTGGATCGGCAGGGGAAATTTCTGTGTCTTTCCTCCCTTTCCTCTATTATTCAAAGTTCTGGTCAAGATAAGGTCACAGTCTTGCAAAGTGATCCTGATTGCTCCAGACTGGACCAGACAGCCTTGGTATCCTCTGTTACTGTCCCTGGCAGTCCATCTTCCCTTAGCTCTTCCCATGAATCACAATCTGCTAACCTCCTCTCAGGGCAGAATTTGGTACCCCAACCTTCGGTCTCGGAACCTCAGGGCATGGCTCTTGAAGAGATAGAATATGCAAGTCTGAAATTGTCTCAATGGGTTCTAGACATTCTCAAGGCCTCTCAAAAACCTGCCACCAGAAAAACTTATAATTCCAAATGGAAAAGGTTCAGCATTTGGTGTTCCAATAAATACGTATCCCCAGATTCTGCTGACTTGGCTACAGTTCTGGATTATATGGTTCACCTTAATGGCTTAGGCCTCAGGCCAGCTACCCTCAAAGTACACTTGTCAGCAGTTTCTGCTTTTTTGCCAGTGGGAAAGTGCTCCTCACTGACATCTCACCCTGTTTTCTATAAGTTCTTCAAAGGATTGCTTCATACCAATCCTCCCTTTAGGGATCCTACTCCTGCTTGGGATCTTAATGTTTGCATTGCTCAGCTTATGCAACCCCCTTTTGAGCCTTTGGCTTCAACAGAACTTAAGTACTTGACTTGGAAAACTGTGTTGCTGGTAGCGATTACCTCTGCCAGGCGTATCAGTGAAGTGCAAGCTCTGTCAGTGGAGCCTGATTTTATCTCATTCCATAGAGATAAGGTGGTCCTCAGAACCAACAGGAGGTTCTTACCCAAAGTGGTTTCAGATTTTCATCTGAACCAATCCATGTTTCTTCCTGTGTTCTTCACTGATCATTCTTCTTTAGGAGAGAGAAGATTACACAGTTTGGGTGTTAAAAGGGTGCTTAGCTACTTCATTGAGCATACTAAGGCACTTAGGTTTGACTCCCTCCAGTTGTTTCTCACTTATGGTGAAGTGGGGAAGGGTAAACCTGCTACTAAGAAAACTATTGCTAGGTGGATTGTTTCTTGTATACAATTCTGCTATGAAAAGCTAGGCAAAGTACTCCCCTCAGGCCTGAGGGCTCATTCGACTAGAGGTACAGCTGCTTCCCTGGCTGCTGCCAGGGATATACCATTATTAGACATATGCAAAGCAGCCACCTGGAAAACAGTCCATACATTCACCAAGCATTACTTTTTGCATATCCAGGTTAGGAGTGATGCTAGGTTTAGTACAGCAGTACTGCAGAGCCTATTCCCAAAATAAGTACCGTCCCTCCTTCATGGAGGTACTGCTTGATAGCCTGCATATTGTCAGAATACAGCAAGACTTCATGTTGTTTGAAGAAAAAATTACTCACTTTAGTAATTGTATTTCTTCTAATGGCGTCTTGCTGTATTCTGACCTCCCCCCCCGCCTCTCCTGTTTTTTGGGAAGTGGGCTGGCAGGGGCAGTGCTGCAGGGGTGCACTTTGCACTCCCCCTTTCTAGAGAAGGGGAGTGGGTTTTTCTTATATTGTTTTCTGACAGTTATAGTTGTTCACTACCTAGTTGTCCTTTTGGATTTCTCGACTTGGGTCTTCTGGGATCCAAAATATTTGGTTGCCTTTTGGGTTAGTAATTTTGCAATTTCCACACAGTAGGTGTAGCTAGTTATTTATTTATTTATTTATTAGCTTTTGGTAACCGGGTACGTGCGCTAGGCAACAGACCTGCCTATTTTCAGGCACGACCCGGGAGAACACAGGACATTGGTTACAATATGCAGAAATGCACAGACATAATATAGGTATACAGGAGCAAAACAAGATATACATTGGGTAGCACAGTAATAGTTACATAAGGGTACATTTTAGGCATAGATCATAATAAGGATGTAAAATAAAGCAATTAGGGTAACCATAAGACAGCTGAGGACAGTAAAGACATCAAGGTTCATAGCCACCTAGACAAGCGTATTGCATGGGAGAACATTAGTGTAGTACTCAGGGTCAGACCCGACAGCCTGCAGTGGGACAAAGCAAATTAAGAGCATTTGCATTGGCCAGAGGCTAGGAGGTGGGTGAACTGCGTAGTTTTTGAATTCTCGATGGGAGGCTGAAGTTTTCACCATAAGGGGAGTGAGTTCCAGAATTTGGGAGCAAAATGGGCAAATGCCTGTTCACCCATTTTTGTCATGCAAGGTCTAGTGGACAGCATGGGGGCAGAGGAAGACCTGAGGGTACGGGTGTGTGAGGCAGGAGTCAGGAGGTTGGCAAGATAGACAGGGCAGGGAGGTCTAGACAGGGAGTCGATAAAGCAGCCCAGGGAGTAGGCTCAAATATCCTTAGGTGATAGCCAATTTAAGCCAGCTTAAAGGAGACAATGATGGGTAAGACGTGGGGCAGTTAAGGCGAATCTACAGATGTTGTTGTAGACAGTGTCCCATTTGTGGAGTGTAGCAGAGTTTGCAGCAAAGAGGAGGGGCAGAGCATATTGGAGCTGGGGTAAGAGAATACCTCTCGCAACAGAAAGTCTAGCGGAAAGAGTGAGGGAGTGGCGCACGCGATAAGCTCCGCCAATTTTAGCATTGACGGCGCACAGCACACCATATTGACATGTTGAGACAGGTCAAGTGTGGGATCCAAAGTGACCCCAAGGTACTTGAAGGACTCAGTGTTTGAGATGAGGGAGCCATCAAGGAATTGAACCCGGAGCCTGTTCGCAGGGGCAGTTTCTTAGAGGATACGAATAGCATAGCACAGGTTTTTTCTAGGTTCAGGACTTGGTGATTGCTAGAGAGCCAGGTCTGCAGGAATTGGAAGTCATTAGTGAGAATGGAGTTGATGGCAGCAACCAATTTTGACCCAGAGTAGAGAACAAGGTCATCTGCGTACATAAGAGTGCAGCTATGCGGGACATGGTGGGAATATCATTTAGGAAGAGGGAGAAGAGTAGAGGTCCAAGAGTGGATCCCTGGGGAACTCCACAGGAGATGTTTAGGGGAGAAAGGGCCTTGTGAAATGCTACCGCCTGAGTCCGATTGTCAAGATAGCTATGGAACCAGGAGAGGGCTTGGTCAGATGCTCCAATGGATTGAGTTTTAGCATGAGAGAGGATGGTGTACATGTCGAGGCTTTAGACAGGTCGATAAAGACGGCCCCAGTGAGTAGGCCACGGTCCATATTATTTCTGATGTCATTTGTAAGTTGTATAAGTGCAGAGGTGGTACTGTGACCAGGCCGGAAACCATGTTGGCACGGGGTTTGAAGATTAAACATGTCAAGGTGAGCAGCAAGCTGGCGGTGGACTATTTTTTCAAACAGCTTACTGACATTGGGCAGAAGAGATATAGGGCGGTAGTTGGACATGAGTTTGACATCGCCCTTTTTGTGTATAGGGATGGTTCTGGCAGTTTTCCAGGTGGATGGGACGATGAGCGTCTGAATCGAGAGGTTAAAAAGCCAGGTGATAGGTCTGGTCAGCCAAGGTGCATACTGCTTAAGTATGCAAGGATGGATGCCCTCAGGCCCTTGACTTCAAGGCCGGAAGGGAGTTAAGTAGCTTGCGAACTCAAGGTATGTGGTTGGAGCCAGAACGAAAGGGAGGGGGAGGGGCGAGGAGGAGAAGAGGGACAGTCAGGTTGTGGGCTAGTTAGAGTAATGACTGGTGGAGAAGAAAAAAGGGCATTGAAGGCGTTGGCAATGGTGTTATGGTTGGTGCAGTGAACACCTTGAATGTTCATGTCAGCTGGATTCTGTTGCTTGTCGTTGCCGAGAATGTCCTTAATTTTGGACCAGTACCTGCGCGGATTTGTAGAGGATGTTATTAGTAGGTTCCTATAGTAGGTGCTTTTGGCAATACAAATTTGTCTTTTGCAGTTGTTACGTAATGCACGATAGTCTTCAAAGTCTGCACGGAGGTGGAAGATCGTCCACCTGGACCAAAGTTTGTCCCTAGATTTGAGAAGTTGAAGCAGGGGGCGTGTTAACCACTTGGTTACTTTTCCTGCCATCCTACGTGTGGTGACCGGGATGTGAAGGTTTTGAAGAGAGAGGAGGACGGAGTTGAAATATTCTGTGGCTATGTTAATGTCCTCTGTTTGGTAGAGAGGGGACCAGTCAACCTGGTTAAGGTCAGTTAAGAAGTCCTCATGACTTAGACGGGAGAGATTAGGAAAGGTTACAGTTTTAGCAGGGAGGGGAGGAATGACAGTGTTCCAGACACAGTAGATGGGATAGTGGTCACTAATTGTGTCAGGTAGCACACCGGCTGAGGCAACATATTCCGTCCTGTTAGTAAGTATCCAGTCAAGGAGGGTGGCACAGTTGCCCCCACGTGAGGCCCTTGTGGGTTCATGTATGAGCTGGGATAGATTTGCCTTGCTAGCTAAGGAGGATAGGTTAGCTGAGTTTTTCTCGGACCAGTCAAGGTTAAAATCACCAAGGCAGATAATGTCATTCTTGCCTGTAACTGTAGGCAGAAACCCTAGGAGTTCAGTGATGCCTTGTGTGGCATTTTTTGGGGGGGATATAAGTACAAAAAATATGGAGTTTCTTTACACCCCCAAGAAGCAGTAGGGAGTGTAGGATTTCACAGTTTGGTAGGAGGGGGTCCTGCAGAAGGGAAATGTTTAGGTGAGTTTTGAAGTAGAGGGCAAGGCCACCTCCACTTTCAGTGCCAGGACGGTCGATTCGAAGCATGTTGTATCCAGGAAAGTGGCACTGAGAGTCAGGCACTGTGGGCTTAAGCCAGGTTTCTGTGATGGCGAGGACATCCGGGACGTTAGTATAGATCCAAGCCTGGAGGTCAGGGAGGTTGGCCATAAGACTCCTAGCATTCAGGTGGGCGAAAGTTAGTCCATCGGTTTTAGGGAGAGTGGTGGCCGGGGGCAAGGTTATGATGGGACGCAGAGATGGACCAGGGTTGATCTCAATGTCGCCGGATAGTATAAGAGTTAGGGTTAGTAACCATAGCGGGGTGATGAGGTACGCCCTGATAGAGATGCAGGGTGGCAGCATCAGATGAAGGTGAAGGTATCTGACTATTGGGCTAATACGCTTGCTGATGAGAGCAGAGGGGGGTAGAGGTAGTGGAGTTGCAGTAGCAAGCATGTTGGAGTAGTAGAAGTCAAACTGAGTAGAAGTATTGGCAGAAGCTGGAGCAGAAGTTAGTATTAGCTCGTAAGAATCTGACGGTTACACTGGGAAGTGAATAAGACAGAGGTCTGAACCGAGCTCGAGCTCAACGTTCTATGCTCTGGCATAGAGTTAACTCTTTCCTCTCCGGAGCAGTTCAAGTGCTGGGGCTAACCGCATATTGTCAGAATACAGCAAGACTCCATTAGAAGAAACACAGTTACTAAGGTGAGTAATTTTTTCTTTTGGACCATGGTGCAATGGAGAACAGAATGCATTATAAGGGTACAAATCCCGGACTCCCCCCTGCTTTAGGTGCTAGGAGACTCTAGATTACTACATGGGCATCTACACATAGCCTCCTTACAGTATCCATGTGTATGGAGGTTAAGCGGCAGCTAGACATGAAGTGGAGACACGTAGAGGGACACTCAGAGAGAGAATGAGAGGCAGGGGTGGCTAGGGAGGCTGCATATATGAGGGAGAGATGTAGGATGCAGGGGCCAATAAGCAACATTGAGGGCCATAGTTATGCAGGTGGGTGGGGGGCTAGAGACCCAAAGGGAGAAGACTGTGGGGAACAAGGGAGATAGACCAGCTG
The DNA here is from genome assembly GCA_016271365.2 of Neoceratodus forsteri. NCBI lineage: Eukaryota > Metazoa > Chordata > Ceratodontiformes > Ceratodontidae > Neoceratodus > Neoceratodus forsteri. Next base: position 943,924,929 of record CM057451.1, on the reverse strand, counting down.
GCCGCCTACTATTGTCAGAGATGGTGTTGGCCTACAAGCGGATTACTTGACTTGTGTAGGTGGAAGGTAGAGTTCCCTACCCCATCCCGGGAACACAGGTCAAGGGGGTGGGGTAAAGCTTAGATAGGTTCGCATATGAGTGCCCCTTTGAGAATCTGCACCATCTCTAACATGGACTTGAATCCTCTTCAGGTAAAGAAACAGGAATCCATAAATAATAGGACATAATCAATGAGACGCACAGGCTGTTTTAATTTTTGTTTTATTGTTTTTTCAGATAACCAAGCTGTGAACGAGATTTAGATCCAAGATGGCAAGAGTAACCTAGGCAAGTAGATTAGTTTTGTTACGGTCATGCTATTTATAGCATCTTAATGCATGTTATATTTTTTAGGGTAGTCTTACCGTTAGGCTATAGTTCAGGTGGATACCTACACTGTGTTTTAAGCGTTATAGAATGTGAAGTTGTTTTCTATCTTTTGGGTAACAAATAATTGATTGAACATAAGCTAGTCTAGTAATAAATTCTAGATGGCCATGGTATTGTACCTTCTGTATATTGTTTAACTTTGTTTCTATGAATTCTTAACAATTTAGTGTTTACGTCCAAGGAGTCGCCCTAGCCAGGCTTGGTTATGTATTGTAGCAGTGTTGTGGTTATTATCACTAACAAAATTTCTTTTTTGCCATAAAAGATTTTATTCGTTTTTTTTCACTTTTGAATACAGAACTGTTACTACATCTTCATACACAGTTTGCACAATTATATAATTTAGCATGGACTTAAAAATTATTAAATAGCAAGAAGATTTCCTATGTGAATGAAAAATTAATAACATTTCACATACCACAGAACACACTGCAATAATGGAAGCTACAGTGGTCCAAGTACACCATATTCATGAACTAGCTTCTAGTTTATAAATTCCAAGTTGTGTCTTACGAACCCAGTAGCTTTACTCCTAGGGTTAGGCTGGGAAGGTGTTCTTTTCTTAAGTTATAAGGCTGGAGTACCTAAAAGAATAACAATTTGATTGCACCTCCTAGGGGGGCCTTATTCCTCTGTCGTCCAATACTGATCTGTTATGCGTCTCATCGCTAATAAAATCTGATATGCAAAAATAATATGGCTCTCAGGAGTGACAGTGCTATTCTATGGCAGTGCTGGATTGTAGATCAAGTGCCTGGTGTGGGATTTAAACTGATAATCATCAGATTCTTCTGGCCCAGGGGTGAGAGGGATCCCATATGAAGCACTGACACTAATAAGAACCCCAGAGGTATGTGGTGCTGTTTGTTGAGACACAGAAGCCTGCTCATAAGTCACCAGCTAGGAAAAGCGCAGAACAGCTAAAGATGTCATCCTGGCTTGGTGGTGCTATGGTAAAGTGTCGCAAAGACATGTGGGAAACCCAGTGTCATATAGCAGTCCTGGCCATCTTCACCCAGCTGGACGAAGTGCCCTCAGACTCCGGTGGAGGGTGTGTGTGTGGCTACTTTCGCTTTGCTTGGTCATCTCCTGTGGAGGGAACTGGGAGCAGCACTGAAGTGGTCTGTGATGGTGGCTCCTGCTACTGCACCCCCCGCGGGCCATCACCCAGTTTACCCCCACAGTCCACACCCTACCCTCTCAATGAGCTAGAGTTCCCCTAGAATGACTTAGGCATATGATGGTTGTGCCTGGGTCTCATAGCAGGGTGTTAGGTGCCGACTGTGGCTTGGATAAGAAGACTAGGGATGCCGACAGCACCATCCCCCAGGTTGGCCTCCACTGAACAGACAGAGAGAATGAAGCTAGTAGGCAGACCAGAAGGGGATAAGAAATATACCAAAATAAATCAGTTACCTCCAATATCTGCCAGAGGCTTTCATTTCACCTGCCAACAGCCCTCCAAATCATGCTGCTCTCAGATTACTTGCAGTCCAAACCATTTATTTCCTTGGGCAGATCCTTTTCATAATAAAATGACTAGAAGTCAAACCCTTTGAAGTCTGTATGTCAGTTAAGCAAAAAAATGGTACTGCTCCGACAGCGGACTTCCTTTAACCGCCCTTTCAAAACAGTGACGCGCTGTCATTGTTCCCAGGATGAAGATACTGCCAGGAAACATTTCTTAAATACTCTTCCTGCTTGTTCTTCATTAGCTGGAGGCTTCCTCTATTCTTAACACAAAGTCGCCTCTATCCCACACAATTTGACACTGCGAGGGTCGGGTCACACATTTGCTACCACCCAGCTATCTCTCATTACCTCATCAGTGAGTCTTTTTTTTAAATCACCTTGATTTCCCTGCCTGTCAAATGAAGACTGCATTATTCTATTCAGCACTGCGAGGTTTGTACATCTCAACCTTCGCTCATTAGCTGCAGTGTTCCTCTTTCAAGCCCCCTCAGCTCTCTCTCTCTCTCTCTCTCTCTCTCTTTCTCATGGCTCTTGAGTGCTCAATATTAGAATGGTACCCCACCAGTGTCCCCCATTCCTTATTTTAGTAAGGTGGACCACCCTGTACTGACTTACTTATTCTCATTAAAAATAATTATTTCTGCTACCTTTCATCAGCTACTGAAGGCCCACTTACGCTTATATTCTAATTTAACTGGCATTCCAACAAAAGGATCCCTTCCCCCAACCACCAGAAATGCAATCGCTCGGTTTTTCTGATCCCTAACCGAAGAAAGTAACCTATGTTGTTCTTTTCCTCCGGTCATTCCATGCTCCTTTTTTTCTCCCACCTACCAATCCATTTAGTATAGAGGAAACTACATTTTTAATGGTCTTTCATTCTGAGCACTTGGACCGACTGTATTCCACAGATAAGATAGGTTGAATAAACACAGCATTCCCTATAATTACCTTTAATTTGCTGCCGGGGAGCTTGAGATTGCACTGATATGCTGCAGTACAGAGGTTCAGCTGGTATAAATAAACCAGAAGGAAAAGTGGTATGTGGGCTGAGGCCAGGGACACACTAAGATGCCACATAGCAGCCTTTCAAATGTGTCAGACAGACATTTTTAAATCGGGGACAACTTAAACTCTAGTTAACAGAGTATCAGTAATAAAATACAGTATTTCACATAGGGTTGTGCTTTTTTGAGTGCTGCACCATCACAGTCTGTCTCTTGTAATCACTCAGTGACTCTTCCAAAAAACAAGAGAACTAAGAGGAATTATTCAGTGCAGGTCTATCACTAACATGGAAATGAAACATTGGCAAGTCCGAATAACAGCTTTTTTATTTTTGCGGCTCGGGACCCCAAGGCTTCCGCCCCATGACACCGAATCTCGCCCTCCCACCATGACCTCTGCAGCCACTGACCACCCTGGCTTGCCCCCACAAGGCGGGGCTGCCAAGACGGGCCCCTGCCCAGAAACTTGTCCAGATTACTGGCAGCATCACCGCCACCGTCAGGGCTCTCTGGGCTTGCCCCCCCCAGGTGGGACTGCAGGGGTGAACCAACTGGCAGAACACTTGTCTTGGCCGGGACCAGGAGGCACAGCATAAGATAGCGGGACTGGGGTGGGCATCATGGCGGGATCCCCAGCCATTTCTTGGATGCTGCTCCCTGGTGGCAGGATCTGCAATGACGTACTACATCTGCCCTGCCCCCATGATTGATGGTGCCAGCCACAGAGAAACACCCAACCTCCTCCAGGGGTCCGTAGAGTGCCGGACACTCTCCCCCCCTCCGTAGTAGGAGTGCCATCCCCAGGACACTCCATCCTTCTTCCCCTGGCCAGCCCTCTGACTCCCGAGTCCCTCCCCAAACCCAGAATGTCGGTGCCTCAAGCAGACGCCTTGCTGCTGTATCGGCGGGCCGGCCCCGAATAACATCTTTTGCCATCCACTGCACGGTGCCAGTCAGTTGTTAGGTCCCACAGTAATTTCACTGTGCTGTGTGCAGGGATTTCCAGAATTTGCACCACCTGGAGTGCCTCAGGGAAGGATGGCTCTGTCATTTCCCTTTCAGCTGTGGTCAGTAGCACAGCTCTCCTTAGTAAGTGTCAGCTCACCTGCCTGCTCCTCCTATGTGTTCTCCAACTCTCAGCCTCCATTCCCAGCCAGTCTCCTTTAATTCCACCTGCTTCCTCCTTCTGCATGTGCTCCCATCCACATGCTCCATTCCTGGACAATCTCCATAAATCCTACTCACTTCCTCCTTCCGTGTGCTTTTCCATCCACCAGTTTCATCGCAAAACAGTGCAGTCAGTATTCAAATTACCCTGATGGGCTTCCTCTATTGCCCCCAAAAGCAGAAGCCAAAAGCATTGCCTGGACCTCCTACATTCCTGCCTAGCAGCAAACTCCCTGCTGTTGCCAACAAGCCCGACCGAGCCTACCCGGTTGTCAAATTTCAGTTTCAAGCCTGACCATCACCTGACCCACCAGCAAACTCCTCCTTCCCATCGGCAAACTCCTGCCAACTGCTGACAAACCTGCCAGCTACCCCACTGCTGTGCCCAGTCCTGGCTGAGGGGCAGCTTCTAGAATAGCAGAACTGGCTGCTCAGTGTTTTTTATACTATCTGGTTAATTTATTAGTGCTTTATTTATATATGTGCTGTAGTCTTTATGATTAGTTTGTATTTATTTGTACAGCGCCAGAGCCTCCGGGATTGGCACCTTGAAAAATAAACTTTGCCTTGCCATTCCACCCTACAGTCCCTGAGCCCTGCAGGGATTTTTCTATAATTCTGTAGCACTGCCATTCTACGATTTTTGAGACCTTCTTGAACAGCTGTCCCCATGCTCCACTCCTAAATACTCATTGTGACTAAGGACAAATCTATTAACCTCTCAGTACTCTAGTCCACCCAGCTGCAGAAATGGGTAGAAGCAGGGCTGCACTGTAAATGAGATATTGCATCTCAGCTGGGCTATCCTGGATCAGTAAACTGTATAAAAGAAAAAAAGATCTCTACCAGCTGGGGCATCATCATCAGGCAGAGCATGAAAGGTAAGGAAAAAATGTTACAATGTGTGTGGTGTGTGGGGTGTGTGTCTCTATATGTGTGGGGTGGGTGGGGTGTGAGTGGGTGTGGGTGTAGTGTTAGTGTGGGGTAGTAGGTAGGTGGGGTGTGCACATGCATGTGCATGCATGCGTTCATGCGTTCATGTGCTGGGAAGACTGTATTAATTGCCACTTACTGTGACTAGCTGTTACCCATGAAACATTCATGGTTTACTTAGCTTTCAGTTGGGAGCACTGTTCTACCCCTCCCCCTCTCTCCCCTGTCAATTTCACGCATTCCCTAGTGTCCACTGGCACCCTCAATCCAACCCTCACCCCACTGTGTGTCAGGCATTTCCGAGTGTCCAGAGGCATCTCCCCTCACCCTGTCTCTCTCAAACACTGCCTAGTGTCCAGTGGCCCCACCCTCACTCCTGTTGTCCACTATTACCCTCCTTGAGTCTCATCCTGTCCTGTCTCAAGCACTTCCTGATGTATAGTGGCACCCACCCCCTCACCCTGTCTCGTTTCAAGCACTTCCCGGTGTCCAGTGGCACCCCCCCACCCTCACCGCATCCTGTTTAAAACACTTACTTGTGTCCAGTGGCTCCTCCCACCCTCACCCTATCACAAGAAAGCATTCCCTGGTGTCTAGTGGCACCCACTCTCACCCCATCCAGTCTCAAGCAATCAGGCATCCTCTGGTGTCCAGTGGTACCCTCTCATGCCTTCATCACATCATATTTCAAGCACTCCCTGGTGTCCAGTGGCTCCCCCTGCCCTCAGCCAATCCCTTTGTTACAATTTTTAAATCCCAGCGATTTTTTTTAATTGCATGAGCATGTGAGATGTTTCAAATTTAAAGAAGCCTGTAAAAGTTATAGAATTGAAAACTAGCTGCAGAATATTGTCAACTGCCAGAGAACACCACAAATGAAGTGCACAAAGAGAGAGACAGACAGTATATGACCGACGGCAAGCATACTGGTCATTTGAATATGGAACCATGGGCACTTGACTGTAAGTGTGTTGTTGGGGGGGGGGCTAGCTCTGTGAGGATGCCCACACTGATGCTGACAGTGCTGGACAGCATGTGTATGAACAAGTTCGGAAAGTTGCACTACACAGGCCAGATGCTGGGAAGTTTGGTTCCTGGTGATGGCGGTGATATTGTGGTAGCAGCACAGTGCGGCAGCAGAAGAATAATAATTAGCATTATTACAGGGCTTTTTTCATATACATTGTATCTGTTCTAAAATGCTTTACAATGCTGAGAGACTGAAACTGGTGTGACTATAAACATGTAGAGGCAACCATTTTACACATAAACACCCACACACACACCCTTGTACTATTGCAAGAATGGGTTTTTTTATGGGAAGGGTAATGTTGGCCAGGACACTGGAGAAACTCCCTTACTCCTGGCAGGGGATGCTGTTGGCCCAGCTGCCAAGATGGCATAATCTGGTGTTTTGGAGGAGGGAGGTTTGCTGTTGCAGGTTGGGGGTAGGTCCTCGTCCCTAGCCTGCGTTACTCTATGGAATAACAAACATGCTGTGCTACTAGATGCAGAAAGTATGGAATTCGCATGTACTTTGCCAAGTACTGAACCTGAGGACATTATTGCAGCAGGAAAAAAAAATTAGAATCTGAGCTTCAAGAGAGTAAATGACACGTAAAAAGAATGCTGGCTGAAGACGAAGAGAGGTACTGCCAACGGAAAACCTCTTTAAAATACAGATTACCTTCCAGAGACCAAATGTCTGAGAAGTCAATGCCCAGCATTGACACTCAACTGAGTAAACCCAGGCCCAGCATTGACACGCAGCTGCACAAAACAGATCAGAGTATTGGTGTGACAGCCAGACACTGGCTGATTACTGCTTTTCAGATACTGGGACAGCAGTCACAAGAATCTACCTGGTCACCTGAAAAAGCGCTGAGGAATGCAGGCTGGAAACAAGATGAAACCAGGAACTGTGTATCTGACCCTGACTGGGACGCCAGTCTGCATTTAACCCCAGTAACTGCAGAGCCGATACACGTAGCAAAGGTGGCAGCTTCAGGAGAATCAGCGGTATTATCTCAGGATGCGGTCGGAGGAGCATGTCTGATGAGCGGATCAGAATGGCCACACAGTAAGCAGTTATCTTCAGGTCCTTCTGGGGTTAGCTGTACACTGAAAAATTCCAATGCTCCTAATACTCCTCGGCTCGCTTCTATCCCTGCTGAAATCTCCCTGACAGTTCAACAAAGTGAGCAGCTCCCTAGTACCGGATTGTCAGAATATATCGAATCCCATTGAGTGCAAATACTGATTTACAAATGCCTGCTGATAATGGTGTGCATGTGATGCTGGAAAACCAGGCACAGGAGGTGACAATCACATAGGCCCCAGTCAGTGAAATAACTACTGAATGTCTCTTTCCCCCCAAGGACTTTGAAAACGTTAGCCACTGTGGCTAAAGTGACCCCAAACTGTTTAGCCACTGTGTGAAAGCATGAGCCACACAATGATATATGTTGCCAAATTCTGTGTTCTAAATAATGTACTATACTGTTGCTAAAAATTGCACGAACAGAAAGTCTTTACCTCCGTAGTAAGGGTAACTATAGAAGTTTCAGCCACATGCTAAAAGCATTCACCACTGGTGAAGTGGCGAGTGGCAAGTGGGACGAGAGAATGTATTCCTACTGAGCTAAACATCTGGGACAGACTGGGCATTTGGGAATCAAACACACCAGTACAGATTTTAGTGTGGGGGGGGTGAAATTCTTTCTGTTCCCTTGAGCACTGCTGTAGTGGCCACCTATTCACAAACTGTTTCAGCTCAGCGTAGTGCCTCAGGGATAACCCTAATCAACCCAGGGCCATCACTACTAACTTATTAATAGACTTCCAGCAGAAAGAAGGCTTGCATACTGAAGGAAACTCCAGAGAACATGATACAAAGGATGCTCAGATGGACCGGAGGTCAACTACACCTCACGATGATGAGCCAGGCACTTTTAATATAGAACATCTACAACCCAGTACTGGGCCTAGATACTTTTTTTTTGTTTGTTTTTTAAACAAAGGGCTGAACAAACTGTCATCAAGGCACAGGTCAGGAAGCACAGGAAAACCAGGAACAGTTTCAAAATTTGCAAATAGTATTTTATTTTTCTCAATAACAGCAAAATAAAAAATTAAAATTATTCAGTATAACTATTTACAAAGGTAGTACAAACAGAGAAAACTAAGTATTTCTTCTGGGGGTATCTCTTAATTCTAAGTTTCAGTCTCTCACTCTCCTTGTCTCCCTAGCAAAAGCATTGCTGCTCTTTTTATAAGTCTTTATTTGGGAACTCGTTAAAAGAGCCAGCTTCTCACAGAATGTTCCTGTCAGTTTTGTTCCTTGCAGGTGCAGCAAAGCAGTACATGGTATCCCAGAACTGACCTCTTGTTAACAACTCTGCAAAGGGCTTAAAAACTGCATCTTGGGTTAACCCCTTGCGTTCCAAATAGCTTTTTGCAACCATTCCAACAGTATAACTATATACAGTTTTAAACAAAGGGATCCCAGTATTACATACAGTTTTACACTGAGATTCACATATATTTTTAAACCTACAGATATGCAAGGGGGAAGAAAAGACAGAGATAGCAAGGGAAGGCAAAGAGATAGCGAGAGGCTGAGATGTGCGATACCATTGGAGGGATCAGTTCCTAGGTCTCACAAGAAAATTTGGTTGCACAACCAGACAGACAAGAGACAGAAATGAAAAGGACAGAACACACCCTTGCATTTAAACTCTTTCTGCATAACAAATGAGGCACGGCCTTATTCAAGCATGTCACACAAACCCCACAGCGGAATGCAGTGTGACTCAGATACAGCGGAGGTCTCCCAGATCATGCTGATGGGATTTATGTTACCTGGCAGTTACTGAAAGACTTGATGCAATTTTTCACATCTGAAATTCATGCCCTAGCCCACATCTCTAGGGAAGACAATTTTGATGTGAGCCTCAAATCTGCTCAAGGTTTAGAGTGCTGCTGGATAAAATATCACTAGCTTAAAACGTTGCCACTTTGGATCCCCTTTGTTGCATCCCCTTGACTAAAGCCCTCAGTAAACATGTTATCATCCTTTTTCGCAATAAGGGAGTGAATGTAGGTGACATTCACTACTGGCTTGAAAACTGCTATGAGGACATGGGCCTGAACCAATACTGACACACAGAATATCTGGATGGGAGGCTGGCACTTCAGCATAAAGCTGTCCCAGTCAGATACAGGAGTGTTCCACCTTCGAAATAGTGTTTTTCTGGGTCATGACAAAAGGGTATGTTTTTATAAAGGACAGCTGAAAGCCTGTTACAAATGTGGGACAAGAACACACCTGAGCAGCACATTCGATCAGCTGAGATGTGAACTTTGTGGGTGACTCAAAAGAGGAAAGCGATCTAGGAGTTATTAGCGACACTCTTAAACAAACCAGCCACTGCAACTTAGCATACAGTAGGGCCATCAAAGTGCTGAGATGCAAAGGGAAAGGATTTGAGAGTAGGGACAAAAAGGTGATACTTCCACTGTACAGATCTGTGGTGAGACCACATTTGGAATACTGCGTACAGTTTTGGAGACCATACCTTAAGAAGGCTAGGGACAGGATGGAGACCATTCAGTGAAGGGCAACCAAAATGATACAGGGGCTACCATACCAGGGGCAGCTGGAGGCATTAAACATGTACTCACTTGAATCTAGGAGAGAAAGAGGGGATATGATAGAAACCTTTAAGTAAATGGGGGTTTTAGGTTCAGTACCCTACGCTGAACTATTCACCAATGCTACCAACCCAAACACGAGGGGGCATGGATGGAAACTGAGGGGCAGGAGCTTCAGGAGGGACCTTAGGAAGCTGTATTTCTCAGAAAGGATTGTGCAGCCATGGAACAAACTACCTGCAGAGGTGGTAGGAGCTAGGACCATATCAACATTCAGAAGGGGTTGGGATGAGTACACTAGAATCAAATCCACAAGGGAATCTACCAGCTAGGACCCAGGATCTCAAGGGAAGACTTGACGGACCGTTGGTCTCCTTCTGCCATCACCTTTAAATGTTTCTATGTTTCTTGTTCGTACCTGTCAGTCTGACATGTCAAAACTTATTTTACTGCTATTAATGCAAGGAAAAACTTACATACCAACAATGCCCTTGGACAGCTCACAACAGAGAAGACAGTTTTGACCACGATCATCTGGTCCGTAAAGCACACACATCCAGCAATACCCCTGGCTCCTGGTCCATCTAGATCCGCTGGGCAACAAGGTTCTTCTTCCAGAAGTGAGCCCACTACATTGGTAGTTGTTTATCCAGCTACCACCTCCCCCCCAACCTCAGAACATCAGAGACACATGCGAAAGATTCCCAGATACTGCACAAGCATTCTCAGAGACCATTTCACAGACATCAACAAATGATATCCAACAACAATCCCCAGTGTTTGCTTTACCTGTGGCATTGAATGTATCTTTGCACTCTTCACCAGAGTGGGCATGACAGTGGTACATCAGAGAATTACTAAATCTACTATCAAGAAAAAAAAATGCTTCCTCACTTCCTCTTCAGAATAAATATGATGTTCTGCAAAACTAAAGGGACTCTGATGTTTCCCCAACAAAATATCTTACACCATCTGAAACAGAAGAAGGTGGTATTACTAAAAGAAGAACTATGAAAAGGAAATCCACTTCTCTGTTACACAGAAACATACACAGAAACATAGAAATTGTTGGCAAATAAGCACTGCCTAGCCCATCTAGTCTGCCTGTAAGCCCTTGTACTGGATTACTGCTTCCGTCCCACCCGCTGTTGTACCCCTATACTTGTCCCAAGCATGCTTGAATCCAGCCACAGAGCTCGCTCCCACCACCTCCTGAGGCAGACCATTCCATGTGTCCACCACTGTCTCTGTGAAGAACTTCTTCACATTCCCTCTTAACCTCCCACCTTCCAATTTCATGTCATGCCCCCTCATTCTTGTGCTCCTCCTGTATTAGAAAATGTCTCCTCCCTGCACCTTATTTACACCCTTGAGGTACTTGAATGTTTCTATCATGTCTTCTCTTTCCCCCCTCTCTTCCAGCTAGAACCATGACTGGGATGTCAACATTCCAGGTTACACAGTCTACAGGAGGGACAGGGAGGGTAGAAGAGGAGTAGCTCTCTACGTAAGGGAAGGGATTAAAGCAATGGAACTAAAGGGTAAACAGAGAGAAGAGGAGATAGTGTGGGTCACCCTGGAGACAGGAAATGGCACCACAATCTGCATGGGTGTTGTATACAGACCCCCGTCTCAGGGGGAGGAAATGGACAAGAAAATGACAGAAGGCATCCTTAGAATGGCAGAAAAAGGGGACATATTTTTGATGGGGGACCTGCTATGCCAGATGTTAACTGGATCACCTTTGCTACAGCACATCCAAGACCAGGGTAATTCTTGATGCCCTACAGGCAGCATGCCTCAGACAGCTAGTGTTGGAACCCACCCGGGAAGGAGCAATCTTAGACCTGGTACTCTCAAACAGGGATGGAGAGAGGATCTCAAATTTGGAAGTGGGTAGCCATCTGGGAACAAGTGACCACCAAACTGTGGTTTACGATAAACACAGCTGTATAGTCAAGCCATACAAAAGTGAGGGTACTGGACTTTAGGAGGGATGACTTTGTCAAAATGGGAGAGTGTCTCAGAAAAGCACTAGCAAACAGGCAGGAAGGAGGGGTGGAGGAACAATGGGGAAACATCAAAACTGATATCACAGAGGCAACAAGCTTTTGTGTGAAGCAAACAAACAAATCAAAATGAAGGTAAAAAACACTGTGGTTCTCAAAAGAGGTGACAGGGAAGGTTAGGGAGAAAAAGATAGCATTCAGTAAGTACACGGAAACACAGAAGGAGAAGGACAGACAACTGTACCAGGTAAAGCAGAAGAAAGCGGGGAAGGCAGTCAGAATAGCAAGGGCCCAAACCGAGGAAAAGGCAGCCAACTCAGTGAAGAAGGGAGATAAAACCTTCTATAGGTACGTTAGGGAGCAAAGAAAGACCAAGGGAGTGAGAATGAGACTTAATAAAGGGGAAGGTGGATGGGCAAAGGGTGACAGTGAAATAGCAGGGATACTGAACGAATACTTCTGCTGAGTAGTCACAAAAGAAGAGGAGGGGAGGTGCCTAATCCAATCAGTAGAAGCACTCTGGTTGGGGGGGGGAGTCGATACCAGTCCATTCACAGAAGAAAGGGTTCTGAAAGAACTCCTAACACTGAAGTTGGACAAAGCAATGGGCCCTGATGGGATTCACCCCCAGAATTCTAAAACAACTAAGGGGAGAACTAGTGACACCGCTGACTATCCTTTTTAGCAAATCATGAGAGGATGGTGTGGTACCTAAGCATTGGAAGGTGGATGTGAGTCCCCATCACAGAAGTGGGAGCAAAGCAAAGGCAGAAAACTAAAGACCTGTTAGTTTAACCTCAGTGGGGTCACTTCTGAAAGAAAGAATTGTAGAGTACCTAGTGGCCAGCCGGGCACAGGACCCAAGGCAGCATGGATTCACAGCAGGAATGTCATGTCAGATGAATCTAACAGATTTCTTTGACTGGGTGACCAAAGTAGTAGACCAGGAAGGGGCTGTGGACATGGCCTACCTAGACTTTAGCAAGGCATTTGACACAGTCCCACACAAAAGATTAATAAACAAATTAGCCAGCCTGGGAGTGGGTCCCAGGGTGGTAGCCTGGGTTAAAAATTGGCTGGACAACAGGACACAGAGGGTAATAGTAAACAGAGTCCTCTCCGAAGAAAGGAGTTTACTAGCGGGGTACCGCAGGGTTCAGTACTGGGTCCGGTCCTTTTTAATGTCTTTATAAGTGACACTACGGAGAAACCGGAAGGAAAAATATGCCTCTTTGCAGACGACACAAAGATCTGCAACAGGGTTAATACACAGGAGGTGGAAAGGATGAGAAGGGATTTGGCAAGGTTGGAGGAATGGTCAAACGTATGGCAGCTTAGATTCAAACCATGGAAGTGCAAAGTAATGCACCTGGGAAACAAAAACCCAGGGGAAGAGTATGCAATGGAGGGGGTACTAACACCAACAAAAATAGTAAGGGACCTGGGGGTAGTCATATCAGATGACCTAAAGGTAAGCAAGCAATGTGAGAAGGAAGTAAGGAGGGCTGGGGGATACTGGGATGTATAGGAAGAAGCATCACCAGTAGAAAACAGGAAGTTGTTATCCCTCTGTACAGACAGTTGGTGAGACCCCATCTGGAGTACTACTGTATGTGCAGTTCTGGAGATTCCATCTTTGCAAGGGCATAAACAGGATGGAGCCAGTCTAGAGGAGGGCAACTAAATTGGTGCAGGGTCTGCACCAGAAGCCATACGAAGAGATACTAAAGGAGCTTAATATGTATACCCTCGATTAAAGCAGGGAGGGGGGGGGACATGATAGAAACTTTTAAGTACCTCAAGGGAATCAACAAAGTCCAGGAGGGTAGCATCTTTCAGAAAAAAGAGATGTGCAAGAACAAGGGGGTGCAATCTGTAAACAGATGGATAATGGCTCCAGGGCAATGTGAGGAAGTATTTTTTTCACGGAGAGGGTGGTGGAAACATGGAATGGCCTTCCTGAAGAGGTTGTGGGGTCAAAAACAGTAGGGAGAATTCAAGAATGCACGGGACAGACATAAGGCAGTTCTGGTGGGGAGGTCAGGAAGAAGTAGGCCATTGGTTAACTAGGATCTTCAGCTTATCCAATAGGTAGGGAAATGGGCAGACTGGGTGGGCCAAGCAGTCCTTATCTGCCATCAAAGTCTATGTTTCTATGTTACATATCGAGGTCCCTTAATCTCTCCTCATAAGTCTTGTGTTGCAAGCTCTGTACCATCTTAGTCACCCTTCTCTAGACTGTCTTCAGCCTGTTAATATCCTTAAGAAGGTGCGGCCTCCAGAACTGCACATAGTACTCTATGTGAGGCCTGACCATGTGTAACCCCCCCTGTAGGGCACTTACCTGTGAGCCCCCAAAAAAGGCTAGTTTCCCTGGGGGTTTTGGTCTATCCCCCATCATTTTTTTGCCCAGCTCCTGGTTTGCCCTGTGTGTCCTGGGTTTGTCCTGCCGGCCCCCACGTTGTTTTGCTGAGACAGCAGGGCCAGAAGAGTGGGTTCATGGAGCCACAGACTTTTGAAATGGCACTGCGGTGCCGGCGAGCTCCGTACATGCGCATTTTTGTGTGGCCATTTCGGTGGCCTTTGGGATTGCCTCTCTGGTGGTACCAGTCCCAGGGAAAGGCACCAGGGACCATGGTTTAGAGGGAGAGGCAACCAGGAGCAAGGAAAGCTACTTTTTGTGAGCGCCAGTCGCGCTAGAGCTACAGGGAGCCACCTCATGAACATTAATGAGATGGCTCGAATAGCGAAAGAACTGCGTTTTGTCCAGTGCCTAAGGGCACAGTAGAAAGCCGCTAGCAACAAGGAAAAGAAGAAAATAAATAAATACAGATATGCTGCTGCAAGTGAAAGGGAAGGCTACCAGTTTGTGGGGGAAATAAATGTGTAAAAAGTGTTCCCAGACTGCAGCCAAGAAAGTGGAGCTGTGTGTGTGTGTGTGTGTGTGTGTGTGCTGGGGGACATTAAGAAACAGCAGCAGTGACTGAAAGAGGACTGAAGGGAAATGTTTAAGAGTGCAGTCGCTTAAGAGGGCACAGAGATGGCTACCAAATGCTGGGGAAATAAAACATAAAAGTAAAGGGCTTGGCTGCAGGATAGCTTGAAACTTGGGACTTTGTACAAACTGTGGACACTATTTACTTTGACCACCATGTTTGGGCAGCCATGTGACACCAGCCAGCCAACCACCGAGCCAGGATTCTTGCCAAGGACTCTGGGACTGAGTGAAAGGACTCTTGGGGGAATACCAGGGAAAAGCTAGGCACCTTTTTCTGCATCAATGAGGCATTAAGGGAGCCTCATACATATTAATTTTTGCCTAAGGACAGTGGCTCCCGCCAATGGAGAGTGAGTAAAGGGCTTCCAAAAGCCAAAGACAGTTATGAGATTGGTCAGTTCAGTGGGAGCCCCTCCGAAGAGCTCGTGTCCCTGGAGAGAATGGGGCTGTGAGATGGGCCTGCCTGGGGGCTGCCAGCAATTTGTTCCCCAAGGCAGGGAGTGCCTGCCCCATCGGGAAAAGAAAGCAGCAGCTTGGAAGAGAAAGAGAAAGCTGCAGGTTGCTGAATTGTCTGCTTTATTCTGAAGTTGCATCACAGCGGTGAGGCAGAGAAGCAGAGAGAAAAGGTTGTGTCCTGAGCCTGAATAAAAGATATGTGTAGCTGTTTCTAAATCCCAGCTCACTGCTCTAACCCTAGCCCACTGCTTCCTCTTACTTACCTAGAAATTAGCTGCCTTGATACTCCGAAACAAGCACTTTGTACCTTTTTTCTGTACTTGTATTTTTCTATGTCATTGTCATTTTTATGCAACATGTTAATGCTTTCCCATAATTCTGTACTTGAATTTGTACTGTTTTTTTCATTTATGTAATCTGTAACTACCTGTTTGTGTCAAAGGACTTCCTTGTGAATGAGCTTGCTCAATGGAGTTTTCCTGCAATAAACTTGAACTTGAACCATACGGTGCCATAGAGGGACTACACGGTTTTATATAATGGCATAACTACCTCCCTCCTTCTGCTGGTGATACCCCTGCCTATGCACCCCAGCATGCCACTGGCCCTCCCACCTTAGCTCTCTGCTTTGACATTTCAGGTCATCTGAAATAATAACCCCCAGGTCCCTTTCCTCCTTTGTGACTGACAGGAACTCCCCCCCATCATCCTGTAGCTTTCCCCAGGATTTCTGTGCCCCAGGTGCATAATTTTGTATTTTTTTGAATTAAACTTCAGTTGCCAGTCCTCAGACTATTTTTCAAGCTTCCCCAGGTCCCTCCTCATTTTCTCCACCCCCTAGGGGTATCCACTCTGTTACAGATCTAGGCATCATCCGCAAAAAGGCAGACCTTTTCCTCCAGTCCTTCTGCAATGTCGCTAATGAAGACATTGAACAGGACTGGCCCCAGAACCGATCCCTGAAGCATCCCACTGGTCACTCCTCTCTCCCCAGACTGCACCCCATTTACCACCACCCACTGCTTCCTGTCCGTTAGCCAGTTTCTAACCCAGTTTACCACCCAGTCCCGATGCCCAGCTTACCCAGCTTGTTTATCATCCTCCTATATGGGACGGTGTCAAAGGCTTTGCTGAAATTAAGGTAAGCAACATCCACTGCCTCACCTCGATTTACATCCTTTTTCACCCAGTCAAAGAAATAAACCAAATTTGTCTGACATCACCTCCCTGCTGTGAACCCATGTTGCCTATGGTCCTGGGCTCCGCTTAATTCTAGATGCCTCACCATCCTTTCTTTAAGAAATGTCTCCATGATCTTCCCCACTACTGAGGTGAGGATGACCAGCCTATAGTTTCCCACCTCCTCCCTGCTGCTGGATTTGTGTAGAGGGACAACATGTGCCCTCCTCTAATCCTCTGGTACCACCCTGTGTTGCATGACTCAGTAAACATAGCTGCCAGAGGTTCTGCTATCTCCCTTCACAGTTCTCTTAATATCCTTGGGAGTATACCATCTGGTCCCCTCACTTTGTCCACCTTCAATTTAGTGAGCTCCTGCAGGACTCTTTCCCCTGTGAATGGACTATTGTCCTGCCATGATCCCCCTAACTGCGCCCTTGCTTGTGCATAGTCTCACCCCTTACCTGTAACTACCCCATCTAATGATCCTACCTCCCATCTCTTGTAGCTAACATTTCCTTCATCTCATCCTTTGCAGCCCTCCTAGACTGTTGCAGGGTTCTCAGCATCCCAAAGGGGTCCTTGTGGGCTCGGCTGTTCTTTCCCCATCTCCTCCCTGCCCTCACTCCTTTCACCTTCCCTTTCTTTCTGCACCTGGCACTTGACATCTACCTGCCAAATTCTTCCCTCCGCCTGGCACTTCCACTACTGCTCCCCTTATTATCTTCCTGCCTTGCCCGCACCCTTGCAGGATCCTCAGAATTCTGGAGGGCCCCCCCACAGGACTCGGTATCCCTCTCCCCTCATCCTTAATGGGTCTTGTGGGTCCCTGAGTCTGAGTTTCTTCCCTCCTCTCCCCCCGCTTCCCATAATATGGCATTTGTTACAAATCCTGCCCAACTTACCTCTCCACCTGGTGCTTTATGAATTGCCTATACCTATGCAGTTATAAATATACTTCTTTGCCACCCTATCACCAATCCCCTCTACCCGTATTTTCTCAATTCTACCTATACCTAAGCTACCCCCACTACCAGTTACTTATTTTTTGCATTAGGTTCCTGTCTGTGATGCTCTCATGTGTCCCCATCCTTGTCTTTAATTGCCAGTTGTTATGGCCAAAAGTTTTGTTTCAATGTATGTAACTTTTCGTTTATTGCACCTTAAATGCATTACTGTTCATACTCTGTGTACCTCTTCCCCCCAGGTTGCACCGGGAGATGAGAAACTTGTTGTTCAGTGTGCTTTCCTGGTGAAGCATTTCAATAAATAAAAATAAAATATTGTCCACCTTTTCACCCCCTTGGTAACTGCTGTGGCCCCTGCCCCTTCCCCTCTTCTGTAAATACTGATCAGAAATATTTATTCAGTATTTCTGCCTTTCCATGTCACCCTTCTTGGATTCCCCTCCCTCTCCCTTGAGCCTTGCAATCCCACCTTGTTTTTCCTCCTTTCGCTGAAGCACCTAAAGAATGTCTTGTCCCCTTTCTTAACTGACTGTGCTAAACCTTCCTCAGTCCGTGCCTTTGCTCCCCTTACTGTCTTTCCAGCTTCCCCTAGACACTAGACACACTAGGTACTCCTCCCTGTCCTCCTCCCTTTGGGTCTCCTTATATTTCCTGAAACCTTTCCTTATTGCCCTGACCTTTAGCGCCACCTCTCTCCAGAACCACAGTGGCTTTCTCTTGCCTTTGGATACCAATTTGATGCATTGGTTTGTTACTTCCGGTAAGGCTTATTTTAGACACTTCCACTATTTTTCTTCTCCCCGTCCTGCCCCCGTTCTCTCCAGGGCTCTTTTGATATCCCTCCCCATATCAGCGAAGTCAGCATTTTTGAAATCCAAAACCTTTGTCCTAGTATGACTTGCGTGAGTCTCTGTCCCTAGGCTGAACCACACAATGTTGTGATTGCTGGATCCCAGTTGCCCTTCTACCTGGACATCTGCGATTCTAGCCCCATTTGTCATTACTAGATCTAGAATTGCCCTGTCTCTGGTGGGATCAAGGACAAGCTGCCCGAGTCCAGCCTCCTGGAGTGAATCAAGGATACCTCTGCTTTTGGCTGAAGCAGCTACACTGGTGTTCCAATCCACGTCAGGCAAATTGAAATCCCCCATCAGTAGAATGTCACCTTTCATTGCCATCTCATGCATTTCCTCCACTAGCTCCCTGTCCAGTTCCTCTCCCTGTCCTGGAGGCCTGTATATCACCCCTGTGCATATTGCTGTGCCATTTCCAGGTTGAAGGGTGACCCACAGTGCCTCCCCCCCCGCCTACCCTGTACCTGTCTTTCCATTATACTGTCTCTGACATACAGGGCTATTCCCCCTCCCTTTTTGCCCTCCCTATCCCTGTTCAGGGAGGATTCACGCGAACTGTTTTCAGAGCCATTTTTTTCCTGAAGAACATTCTTTCTTTCCTAACATTTTTGCCTGGTCCATCTAAGGATAGCCTCTTTTAATATATGCAGTATTAAGAATCTTAAGAAACGAGATGCTGCTTTTTCCGTCTTCTGTGATTCTAATTTTGATACTCTTTTGCAGGAGACACGTTTATTATCTCTTTTGGATGTCCCTCAGATAAAGACAGACTGGGTGTGGGGTCCTTCTCACTGGTCTTTTAGGGAGGATAGAGTGGATGGCTTGACTCTCTACCTCTTTTAACAAAAGGGGGAGATGGGCCTTTAGAGATGGAAGAGGGTCCTCTGGCTTGCGATTGAAAGTTATGAGCTCAAGAAGGCAGATATAGCCAGAACAAAAACAGAAAGAAACTGACACTATAAACCGTCGCAATAATCTGGATCGATAGACTTCATTTTTCTTAGGTCAGACATGAAACTGTACAACTACACAGTCATTGCTGCATACAGCTGAGCATAAGTTATGCAAATGCTCATTGCTTGTAAACTGATGATCACATTCCTGTCAACATCAAACGGGCTATTTTGCGGCAGGTTGTATGTGGTTTTCTATGGGCTTCGCTTTGCTTATTTCTAGATGTGTGAGGTCTGCCTGAGAATGTCTGTATAAACTGTGACCTATGCTGCATGATCTATTTCTGAATAAGCTGAGTTACAAAAATATGACAGCACAATAACTTGGCAGATTATAAGCTCCTCAGGCTCTTTATAATAACCCCTCCCCATGAAACCACTACCAGGAAAAATCTAAAACCTTCAGTACAGGAGCGGATCCAGGAGTCCTATAGATGGGGGAGCTCAAGTGAGATAAAAATAATAGGCCGGGGGTCTGGTGGGCCGCCTAGGCCGCCAGAAATTTGTTAACATTCTGGTGCATTTTGTTGGGTATTTCTAGTGCAATTTCTACCCATTTCCTCCCTTCCCATGTTTTGTGAGTTGTAACTTAGCACCATCCCCAAAGTCCCCACAGTCCGCATGACAGTATGTTGCCTAAAATACCCTCCACCCCAAAAATAAAACAAAATACCAAAAGATTGTAGCTGGGCAGCAGCACATCTGAAACACATAAAAATGAGACAAGTTGAAAGAGGCTTCATGATAAAGACAAATTGCAGACAAATTAAATCACAATCCAAGTAAACAAGTTCACAAATGTCTCTCACTCAAGCATGTTATGACATTATCATAAAGCCAACCCATCCAGTTTGTCTTGCAGTGCAGATTATACAATGCCAAGAAAGAATGCTGGCCTCTGATTCGTCTGTCTGCGGCTGGACCCATGATGTTTTCCTAGCATAACATCACGGCTCTAGTCCCAGCACACTACAGACCACACTCAATGTTAAAAAAAACATTGCTCTGCAGCGGACCTATTTGCAGCTTCAACAGTCTCCGCTTTGCTCAGAATAGAAGCTCCCTGCCCACTCTGAATTGATGCATCTCCCCAGCCCCGCCACACACAAAAGTCATCATTTCTTCACACATTCCCATGAAAGCCACATTGCCACTTTAGATTACTGCAAAAAAAATAAAAAATAAAACACACAAACAGAACCGAAGTGAAAGCCGTGTAATGTGGCTTCACAGCAGTCCCCTGCCGTAGTGACAGTCCAGTCCATGCTCGCTGCATTTCTGAAGTATTGCCAAGTATCTGTAAAAAAAAAAATAAAAAAGGTAAACTCTACTCCCAGTTTCATTGTGAGAAAAACCTCACAAACAGTGAGACGCACATTCCCTCCTCGTTTTCCCTCTCATTAAAACCTATCGGACTGAACAAGTAAGCGCATCTTTCAACTTTCAGCATGCGGTTATTGTCGCAATGCTCGCTCACCCTTCAAATCACTGTCTGGTTTTTCTATCTTTTTTCTTAAATACCTAACATAGCCCCCAAACCATTCTCCCCACCACCTATGTACCTTGTTCTTCTCTTCTTGCCAGACGATCCTATCAGCAGCAGTGAGTAGTGGGCAGCAGCAATGACAGGGCGGAAGTTTTAGGCAGGGGTCCCTGCCTAAAAGTGTTACCACAGTACAATAATATCACAGTAGAACATAACTACAACAGAAAACTGTACTGGGAGAACAGGACAGGGGTGGAGGGGGGACACTAAAGGAAAGGCAAGCACACATAGGACAACAAGAACATACAAAACAACTGAAAAGTCCTCATGCCACTCACACAGCTCCACGTAGATGAACTTCTTATTTATATAAATATATTTCCGCCCACAAAAATCAAGTAAAACAAAGTTTTAAAATGACTTATTTTTTCCCTTCTATTTAACCATTAGTCATTGTATAATAGGAATAATGTACGACAGGATGTGTGTCGTGCTGGGATAATGTCACTTCTGGGGTGATTAGTGGCACTCGGCCTGCGGACCGTGCTAATCACCCCAGGCGTATTATCCCAGCACTACCTGTCATGCATTATTCCTTTATTACCCCCGATCTTACCTCAGTAAAAAATAAATATGACTATAAAAATATAGAACAAAGTCACTTTGCTAACTAGTTTCTGAAAATATAATTTCAAGTTTGCTTGCTATTTTTTGCAAAACAGATTTTATCCTATAGAGCAACTTATTCCAAAGAAAATACATTTTTAAATAAATAAAATATTTTTTATTTTAACATTTCCTTTACTGTGATAACCCCATGGTATGAGGCATCTCATTTTTATGATAGGCCCAAGAAGTCAGTGAGCAGACAGCAGAACACAGTTTTTAAACAAATATAAAAATGCACTTTTTTTTTTTATCAGCAACAGCACTTGCTTGGGTACATCACAACTTGCACCCTCCCCCCCATTCAACACATACAACTATATAAACAAAATATTTGATTCTATCACTTTTTTTCGGTTTTGTAACTGCCTCTGTCAATGTGCCAAACAAGGTCTTATGACTTATGTTGCTAATTTTGCTCTCTAAGCATGCAGAAACTCCTGCACATCCCATAATATACAACAGAACACCTTAAAACCCCGTCTATTAGTTCCCTCTGTGCTCATTCACACTGTACAACCACAGCTGAAAAGACCACACAGATAAGACACACAGTACATTACATGATGAAGTTTTTACCTCAGTTCAAAGGTCTCATGTACCAGTTTCTGCCTCTCCTGGTTCATGCTGTTGCTGATACCAGACCTGTCCCAAGCATGCTACCAGAGGGCACTACCTTCCAACTCCCTCTCCTGTGAATCCACACCAAAATCAATTTGCCATATAGAACAAAACCAGCAGTGACCTTAAACTATTTTAATGTCATGAATTTAAGCTCCTCATACTAGAAATTAATAACGCTAGTACTACATTTATTACACACCCGTTTGATGAACACTAATGTCCTTTCCCATCCCAGCAGCCACCTCCCACCCACCATAGTTTGAGACTGTGAAAGTCTTTCTTTTTAAAGCAAGAAGTACCTGATTAAATGAAGACTTGATCCATTTTCAGCAGGCTGAAGTCTATGCGCCCCTTGTTGAGTACTGTCTCCAGTCACCTGGCCACCAAACTCTTTCTCTCTAGAGAGCACACACTGACTCCATGACTCAGCTCTCAGCTACAGCTTGCTTCAGCTACCGGAAGATGACCTGAACCTCACTCCAACTCCTTGTGCTGATTTACCAAGGCCACACCGACTCCGTGTTACTGGACTGCTGCTGCCTGAAACCCCAGGCTCTGCTCTTCACTTGTGGGCTCTGCTCTCTCTCTCTCTCTCTCTCTCTCTCTCTGTCTGCTCCTCAGTAGTACACTCACTCCTCTCTTGCTCCAACGTTAATCTTCCGAGTGAATGAATTACAGCTCACTCTTGTTTCAGCAGCTCAGACATTTAATGAAGCCCTTGCTAGCCACATCCACTACTGGATGCAACAGCAAATCAGGGCACAGTGAGCACCAGGCAGCCTGGTTAAGATCTGTATTGTTAAGGTACACTCTGCTTTGCTGCAGCTGCTTACCCCGCTCATGAACCCCCGCACATGAACAAAGGAGCTGCACAAGCCTGCAAAAATAGAGAGCAAATGCTCAGGCTCACAAAGGCAAGACCACCTGCTGCCACAGTGCTGGGACCTGACCACATGGCGCAGGATGAATAAATTTGTGTTGGAGACCAGCTTTTCCCGGGGGGGGGGGATAAACTATGTAATGCGGGTGGGGGTGGTTGTTTACTGCACTACCAGGACATTGGAGGACAGATGAGACCCATGTGGCTCAGGCGGCTTTCATGAAGGCATTAGTGCATACCGATTAAGAATGCAGCACAGTGTGTTACTAATAGACAAGCTCCATGATGGGGGAGCTATAGCACCCTTAGCCCCCCCCCTCTAAATCCGCCTATGCAGTAGACTGACCTATTAGCAAGCAGAGCTCCTTCCCTATCAGGGGTCAACCTGCTACATGACCTTTTCATCAAGTAAACATTGAGAGAAAACAAGCATTTGTCAGTGCCGAACGTTTGATGCACAGGAAGATGTACGACCCTGCACCTTGTGTACGGCCTTGAGGTACTCGAATGTATGTATCATGTTCCCCCACTCCCTCCTGTCCTCCAATGAGTACATATTGAGGTCCTTTAATCTGTTCTGATAACGTTCTGTTTTGTGAGCCACGTACCATCTTGGCTGCTTTTCTGTGGACCAGTTCCACCCTGTCAATGTCCGTGCGCAGCTGCGGCCTCCAGAACTGCACACAGTACTGTAGGATAGGGCTCAGTAGTGTATTATGCAATGGCATCACCATCTCACACCTTTTGCTTGTGATACTTTTGCCTATGCACCCAAGCATGCCACTGGGCCTCCTTGCAAAATTTGTGCTCTGTTTTGACACTTAAGGACATCAGAACTGATAATGCCTATGTCCTTTTCTTCTTGGTGATTGTCAGCACCTCACCCCCATCCAGTAACTCTCCCCAGGTTTCCCTCTTCCAAGGTGCAATATTTGAGCTTCTTTGCATTGAACCTCAGTTGGCACTCCTCAGACCATTTTTCAAGCCTCTCCATGTGTCTGCTCATTTTCTCCACCCCTTCTGGAGTATTCACTCTATTACAGATGTTGGTGTCATTTGCAAACAGGCAGACAGGCCTTTCCTTCTAGCCCTTCTGCAATGTCTGTAATGAAGACATTGAATAGGACTGGGCCCAGGACTGATCCTTGAGGTACTCCGCTGGTCATCACCCTCTCCCCAGATTGGATCCCATTACCACCACCTTTTGCCTCCTGTCTATCAGCCAGTTTCTAACACAGTGTATTAGCTTGTGCCCTGTAGCCAGACGATCCATCTTGTTATATTAGCCTTCTATGTTGGTTGGCATTGAAGGCTTTCCTGAAATCAAGGTAGGTGACGTCCACTGCCCCTCCCTGATTTACTTTCTTACTGAGGCATTAGTGTTTCCAACCCTAACACCAACCCCCACCCCCACTTTGCAGAGGCTGACAGGTGTTGGGAGTGTGTCTTTGGGTTGTTGGCCATAATGCTCATGCCATTCCACCTCAAGGCACCCTGTAGACACTGACAGGTGTCACGGTGTACCTTGGGGTCTTCGGCCCTAACACTCACCCCATTCCATAAAGAAATACGCGGACATGGGTGCACTATAGGAGAATGGGGTGAATGTTAGGGCTGAAAATCCCAAGGCATACCTTGATGCCTGTCACTGGCAACAGGGCAGGGGGTAGGGTGGAATGGGTGAGAGTATGGCCAGTGTCTACCAGCGGTGAGTCTCTACAGGGGTGGAGGGCGTTACAGTTGGAAACCCTAACACCCTAGGTGTTTGTTGGTATTTTCACTCCAAATTTTCAACATGGGCTTTTCTGGACACTATGTCATGAACAGTGGCACTATCATTTTGTTACTCAATCCCAAAAGGTGATTTCGTGCAGCGACTGTGCCATTCGGTGCCACAGGTGCGAAAACACATTTTGGGCATGATGTAAAAAATAACAGCTGTATTGTTCTTGGGGGGAGGGGGTGAAAAAAATGCCAATGCTGAAAATCTGGAGTTAAAATATGAAAAATTGGTGAAGTTACGAGCGTGTGTAGAAACTGTGCAATGCACAGTCATAATGCAAATCATTTTTTGGAATTTTTTCACCAAATTTTCAACATGGACTTTTTGGGACCCCACCTCACGAACAGTGGCACTATCATTTCAGTACTCCATCCTGAAAGTTGATTTCACATAGTGGCACTACCATTTTGTTACTCAATCCCAAAAGGTGATTTTGTACTGTGACTGCACCATTCTGTGCCACAGGTGTGAAAACAGGTTTCGGGCAGGATGTGAAAAATGACAGCTATACTATTCATAAGGAGGTTTGAAAAAATGTCAATGTTGAAAATCTGGAGTGAAAATATTAAAAATTGATGAAGTTACGAGCGTGCAGGAACTGCGCAACACACGCTCATAACGCAGTCATTTTTTGGAATTTTTCACCAGATTTGCAACATGGGCTTTTTTGGACCCCAACTAATGAACACTGGTACTGTTGTTTTGTTAATCAGTCCAGAAAGGTGATTCCTTGCTGCGACTGTGAAATCACCTTTTGGGACCGAGAAACAAAATGACAGTGCCAGTGTTCATGAGGTGGGTGGTCCCAAGAACCCCCATGTTGAAAATTTGGGGCCAAAATTCTTTAAATTGGCTGTGATATCAACCTAAGTTGAACCCTCCCCATTGAGTCCCATTATAAGGCTTACAGTGATTTCTCAGTTTGTCGGTCGCCTTTGAAGAGTACAGACGTGTTCCCAGTCCAGAGAAGATGACAGCACTGGACCTCCGGAGGTAAGTATGGGGTGATGGGTGTTGTGGAGGTAAGGTACACAGAGGGTGGGTGGGGATAAGGGAGGGGACTGGGAGACAACGATGGACCATCTTCTTTTTACAGGAAAATAAAATAAAAAGACATTGGGGGACAGTTGTCTTTATTTTACAGGGCAAAAAAAATTAATGTAGGCACACTGGGGTGGGCTCCCAGTGTGCCAAAATAGTGGGGGTTGGGAGCATACCGACATGGGGACTGGGCACCCCGATGTCGGCACTGAATGGGTTTGTGGAGGGACAGGGAAGGGGCATAGTCGACACCGGAAGTGGGCATCCCAGTGTCGAAAACATATTTCAATATTTTGGCACACTGGGGTGCGCTCCAAGTGTGCCACATTAGTTGTGGGGGTGGGGAATACATACCAACATGGGGATTGGACATTCCAATGTCCGCAAAATAACTATTCGGGCTTGGGGGGGCGAGGAGACATCAGACACCAGAGGGCATCCCAGTGTGGAAACATTAAAAAAATTATTTCTGCACACTGGGTGGGCTCTGATGTGCCACATTGTGTGGGGGGGTGGATACGTGCTGATACGAGTTGGGCACCCCAATGTCGGCTATAAGAAAAAGCCGATGGTGGCTAATATTGAGGTGGGGAGCAGAAGCTAGTGTATGGAGAGGCCGCACCATGGCCACAGTTGAAGCTTCGGGGTGGGGGGTTCAGAGTAGTGGGGATGGAGACAGAGGATACAAGAACAACTGCTGCCATGCACATTAGTGTGCACTCTAATGTGCATGGCAGGAGTTCGGGCTACAAATGAAGTGCTCCCATTGGAGTGGTTCATTTCTTTCAAGTCCACGGCGGTCACGTCAGCAGAGCTGAACTACTGGTCATGACCAGACTGCCTGGTGATTGGTGTACACTGCCACACCTCTTGCAGATGCAGCTGTAATTGGCATGGCAGTGACACACCTTCCATTTCCCATTACTGTCTCAAAATGTTTGGTGCACATGTGCATCAAATGCAAAAAAACTGAAGTAACACCACTTTATCTTTTACTGAATTTATTAATCAATCAATCTGTACCAGTATTTAGAACTATATACTTCACTGCCACACTGGAAACATAGAAATATAGAATTTGACGGCAGATAAGGACCTCTTGGCCCAACCAGTCTGCCCATTTCCCTACCTAATGGATAAGTTGCAGATCCTAGCTAACCAACAGCCTACTTCTTCCTACCCCCGCCCCCTAGAATTGCCTTATGACTGTCCCATGCATTCTTGAATTCCACCACTGTTTTTGACTCCATAACCTCTTCAGAAAGGCTGTCCCATGCATTTACAACCCTCTCCATGAAAAAATAATTCCTCACATTACCTCTGAGCCGTCCCCCTTCTAGCTTCAACTTGTGCCCCCTTGTTCTTGCACACCTCTTTTTTCTGTAACATGCTACCCTCCTGAACTTTGTTGATTCCCTTGAGGTACTTGAAAGTTTCTATCATGTGCCCCTCTCCCTCCTCTCCTCGAGGCTATACATATTAAGCTCCTTAAGTCTCTCTTGATATGTCTTCCAGTGCAGACCCTGCACCATTTTAGTTGCCCTCCTCTGGACTGCCTCTATCTTGTCTATGTCTTTGTGGAGACTGGGTCTCCAAAACTGCACGTAGTACTCCAGATGGGGTCTCACCAGCTGTCTGTACAGAGGGATAACAACTTCCTGTTTTCTACTGGTGATGCCTCTCCCTGTGCATCCCAGTATCCCCCCAGCCCTCCTTACTGCCCTCTCACATTGCTTGCTCAGCTTTAGGTCATCTGATATGACTACCCCCAGATCCCTTTCCATTTTTGTTGTTGTTAGTATCTCACCCCCCATTTTGTACTGTTCCCCTGGGTTTTTGTTTCCCAGGTGCATTACTTTGCACTTCTTAGCACTGAATCTAAGCTGCCATACATTTGACTATTCCTCCAACCTTGCCAAGTCCCTTCTCATCCTTTCCACCCCACCTTGTAGCAACTCTGTTGCAGATCATTATAAATCTGCAAGAGACATACTTTTCCTTCAGTCCCTCTGCAATGTAAACATAAACACATTAAGAGGACTGGTCCTAATACTGAACCCTGTGGCACCCCACTAGTAACCCCTTTCTTCAGAGTGGACTCCGTTTACTATTACCCTCTGTGTCCTGTTCTCCAGCCAATTCTTTACCCAGGCTACCATCTTGGGACCCACACTACTGGGCTGGCCAACTTGTATATTAATCTTTTGAGTGGGAGTGTGCCAAATGGCTTGCTAAAGTCTAGGTAGGCCATGTCCACAGCCCCTCCCTGAACTACTACTTTGGTCACCCAGTCAAAGAAATCTGTTAGATTCATCTGACATGACCTTCCCGCTGTGAATCCATGCTGCCTTGGGTCTTGTGCTCTTCCGGCCTCTAGGTACTCAACAGTTCTTTCCTTCAGAAGTGATTCCATCATTTTCCCAATCACTGAGGTTAAACTAACAGGTCTGTAGTTTGCTGCTTCTGCCCTGCTCCCACTTTTGTGAAGTGGAATAACGTCTGCCCTCCTCCAGTCCTCAGGTACCACCCCATCCTCCCATGATTTATTAAAGATGGTAGTCAGTGGTGTCACTAGTTCTACCCTTAGTTCTTTTAAAATTCTGGGATGAATCCCATCAGTGCCCATTGCTTTGTCCACCTTAGTTTTAAGAGTTCTTTCAGAACCCTTTCTTCTGTGAATGGGCTGGTATCAACCCCTTTATCCAGCGTGTTTCTATTGTTTGGTTTAAGTACCTCCCCTCTTCATTTGTGAATACTGAGTAAAATATTTATTTAGTATCTCTGCCTTTTCACAGTCACCCTCTGCCCACCCCCTCCTCCCTTATTAAGCCTCACTATCCCTCCCTTGGTCTTCCTTCGCTCCCTGATGTACCTATAAAAGGTTTTATCCCCCTT
The DNA here is from genome assembly GCA_016271365.2 of Neoceratodus forsteri. Taxonomy (NCBI): domain Eukaryota; kingdom Metazoa; phylum Chordata; order Ceratodontiformes; family Ceratodontidae; genus Neoceratodus; species Neoceratodus forsteri. The sequence continues at coordinate 943,896,474 of CM057451.1, read as the reverse complement.
CTTAACTGAGTTGGCTATCTTTTCCTCAGTTTAGGCCTTTGCTGTTCTGACTGCCTTTCCTGCTTCCTTTTGCTTTAACTGATACAATTATCTGTCCTTCTCCTTCTATGATTCCTTGTACTTCCTGAATGCTCTCTTTTTCTCCCTAACCTTCCCTGCCACCTCCTTTGAGAACTATAGTGGTTTCTTACATCGTTTTGTTTTGTTTATTTGTTTCACACAAAGACTTGTTACCTCTGTGATGGCAGTTTTGATTATTCCCCATAGTTCTTCCACCCCTCCTTCCTGCCCATTTGCTAGTGCATTCCTTAGGCACTCACCCATTTTGGCAAAGACAGCCCTCCTAAAGTCCAGTACCTTTGCCTTTGTACGGCTTGACTCTACTGCAGTGTTTATCGTGAACCATACCGTTCGATGGTCACTAGTTCCCAGATGGCTACCCATGTCTAAATCTGTGATCCTCGCGCCATCTCCATTTGAGAGTACCAGGTCTGGGATTGCTCCCTCTCAAGTGGGTTCCGATACTAATTATTTGTAGGGCATCTAGAATGAACCCACTCTTAGAAGTGGCTGCTGCAAATGCACTCCAGTTAACATCTGGCATATTCATATCCCCCATCAGCAATATCTCCCCTTTTTCTGCCATTCAAAGGATACTTTCTATCATTTCCTTGTCCATTTCTTCCCCCTGAGATGGGAGTCTAGCGATCCCTAAAAGCAACATTTTACAACGAAACATAGTAAAAGCTATAGAAGTTGCGCTTTTCAAATTTCAGCCCAAAGAATTCTCAAAAACTGTATCTCAGGAGCCCTGCTTAGCAGGGTCTGCAAGCGTAAGATCACACTGGGTGATGTTGGGCAATTCCCACCAAAATCAATCCACCACATTGCTGTACCCCAAAAATGGCAAAGTAATACGATGGATAGAACATCTAAAAAGGGGCCATTGCACTTTTGCCCCACTGCTATCCCACCCATCCCTGCACTCCCACCTTGCACCTTCCCACACTGTCACCTTCACCACAGTACCACTCCAATATTGCTACCTCACTGTAGCTTTGCCCTTCCCCACACTGTCACGCCAATCCCCTTCCAACAGAACAGTCCTGTTATACTCTATGGTGCTGTGGTGTATTTCACAGTCCTTCTTAAAACTAATAGCCATGTTCAAATGCACCTGCAAACCCTGCTTTAAGGTCTCGTTGAGCCTTTTAATGCCCCCATTTGGTATGTCTCCCTGTATAGCGACACCAACACAGCAACCTACATCGCTTTTGACAAAATCAACAGTTTGTCGACAGGGCGCTGTGCTGGTGCACCTGGGACAGGAGCACACTGTCTCCTGGTCCTGCAACACCTCCTCCCACCCGAATCAACTCCTGACTCACAGCTGATTATATTTTGTACAGGGGGGTGTGGGGGGCAGAGCCCCACTGACAGAAAAATCAGACTGAGAGACAATTGGGATTTATGTCGACTGCAACTTGCATTCGACATAAATCTCATCGCTGTGATGCTGGTCGCTGAAAGTGTTGTCGAACAGGCATAGTAGAGCCACCCCATTTGATTCTGGGTAGGATTTTTCAGAAACAAAAGTAGAAATAAGCTTCTCACCAATTATCATAAAAAATGTTTTTTTCAGTTTTTATTTGCAAATTCAGTGCCACCAGGCCCAACGATTTGCCCATCTGGGCTTCCATGGAGGACATGATGATCCTATAAGCAAGGGTTAACAATCACCACTTAGGCAACGTTATCTAGTCAGTCTTAAACAGTGCTCACAGAGCTTTGGTGCTCATGCACCTGTGAGATTTTCTTTGGCTCGAGTAACATGGTACGTATGACCATACTTCACTTTAGGCACCCCTGAAAAAAAAGTGTTTTACGAAACATAGTGAGCAGCTGATTGTTACTTTTGTTTCTGGTTACAATGTCCACCTAGAATCTGCCCCACACAACTTAATGTTTGTCCACTACAGGACAGAATTACCTGGGAGCACTCGTGGAATTGAAGTTAGATGTTAACACGTCGACGGTTCCCTATCCAGAAAAAATAGCTGAAAGGAGTTTGATGTGAATTGTGGGCCACTGTCCATACTAATCTTGACTGGGAGCCCTCAGAGAGTGCATACGTGTCAGAATTGTTAGAAACGCAACCATAGCGATTAAGGACATCATGAGTACCTCTGGAAATGTCAAGTACAGGTCACAGAATGCCAACAAAACTACCAATGTGGTGCAGCACTTATTATCTCTCAGCAAATATCCAACGGCACTGTGTACCTGAGACTGACAACGTTTGCCACAAAGTACACATCCCTCATAGTCTTTTACCAAGGCCGTTACCTCTGAATCCACAAGAGGCCATCACATTGACTCCTAAAACTGCTGCTTCATCAGCTCGCGGCCCCCCAAAGTGGCTTTCATGTGGCTAGGCAAGCACTTTAGACCTCAGATTGGTTGGCATGATGGTCCTCTGACACCGTGCTAGACACAGTTCTCCTAGCATAGAAACAAAATAAAAAGTGTGCACTGGGTTGATGGTGCTCACGAAAAAACTTAGAACTGTGTAGACTAAAATTCAGGCACCCACCACCTCATTTGAAAAGACACAAAATAGCTTGTAGGTTTAATGCTTCATTGTTATTTTATTAATTAAAGACAATCCCTAAAAGTTAAGAAACACCCAAACATTCAGTGCCCACCCGATGCATTTCATACATAATAAGTCTGTGCCATCTGACATGTTTCGGACATAGTAAGTCCTTTGATAAAGGACTTACTATGTTCGAAATGCATCAGGTAGGTACTGAATGTTTGGGTGTTTGTCTTACTTTTATGGATTGTATTTTATTAATAAAATGACAATGGAGCAGTGAACCTATAAGCTGTTTGGTATCATAGGTATCATAGGATATTATAGAGCCTAGGTTAGATTTTCGTCCATTATGCTCACTCCCGGAGAATTTTAGTACTTATATTGGGTTCCAGAGTCCCTGTGATAGATGTCCAATTTGGACTTGAACATATTGGTAGTCGTAGTATTCACCACCTTTAGTGGGAGTTTATTCCAATCATATACCACCCTCTGACTGAACCAATTTTGGCAAGCTTGGGTATTGTACACCTGTTCTCTGGCTTCTAACCCCAGATTCTCCCATAGTTCGTTGTCTGACCAAGCTTTATGAACTAGATACATGTCACCTCTTTTTCTTCTATATACAAGGGGGCCAAGATCCAGCTCCTTAAGCTTAGAATTATATTTTCCAATTCATGCCCCTTATTCCTTTTGGAGCCCTTTTCTGAACTCTTTCAATCACAGATACCTCTCCTCTTTTATATGGCGACCAGGCTTGTGATCCGTACTCCAAGATGGGCCTCACCAAGGATGAATACAAGAGGAGAATCACCTCCCTATCTCTACTTGCAATCTGTCTAAATATGCAATTTAGCACCCTGTTTCCCTTTTGCACTATGTTCTTGCAGTGAGTGGTAAACTGTATGTCCTGAGATACGAGAGTCCCCAAATCTCCTTCTTTACCTTCAAGTTCTTGTTATTTAAGGTGTAAGTGTGAGAGGGATTTTTTCCTCCCCATGTGCATCATAATGCACTTTTCTTGGTTTAGATGAACTTTGAATTTGTTTGTTCAGACCTGGACATAGTTTAAAGCAGTCTGAAGGGGACTAGCACCTTCACTATTTTTGATAACCGCATCCAGTCTACAGTCATCTGTGAACCTGGATAGCCATATCTCAGAGTTGTCATACTGTACTGATGATGCATATAGTTTAAATAGGCAGGGACCCAGGACCAACCCCTGGGGTACCCTGCTCGTTACCTCCACCCAGTCTGAGAATACACCCTTTTTGCAGACTCTCTGCCTTCTGTCTGTCAACCATGCCTTTATCCAGTTAACTATAGTCTTGTATTTCTATCTCCCTTAATACATCCAATAACTCAGTATGAGGCAGTTTGTTGAATGCCTTTGAAAAATCCTAGAAAAAAACACGTCCACCAAGTCCCCTTTGTCTACGTGCATACTAACTCCATCATAAAACTACATCATGTTTGTTTGGCATGATTTTCCTTTGGTAAACCCATGCTGTGTTTTTTCCTTCAGGTTTTTTGCCTCAGTGAAGGCAGTGATGCTATCCTTCCGGACACCTTCCAGTATTTTAGAGGGGATTGATGTTAGACTGACTGGGCGATAATTTTGTGGATCTGACCTAGTACCTTTTTTAAGCAGAGGAATCACTGATGCCACTTTCCAGTGGTCTACTATGTTTCCCCTGTCTATTGAGGTCTAAAAAATATATGGTGGGGGGGTGGGATTTCTTCGCTAAGTTCTTTGATGACTCGAGGGTGTAACCCATCAGATCCTGGGGATTTGTTGGAGTTTACATTTTTTTACCTAGTTTCCACATCCTTAATATCTATAAGTATACAGTTTGTTTTTGCCTAATTGTTTGCTATATAACCCTGGGTGATTTGTGATGTTAAATACTGAGGCGAAATATGCATTTTGAATATCCGCCATGTCCTTATCATGTGAAATTAGTTCTCTGCTATGCTTTTTCAGTGGGCCTTCACAGTTGGAACCCCCTTCCTTGTTTATATGAGGATAAAAGGCTTTATAATTGTCTTTTGACTTATTTGCTAATTGTAGTTCATAGCTAATTTTTGCCTTTAATTTTTACACTAACTCCTTATATCTCCATTCTCCTTCCCATTCTTTGTTTTTCTTATAATTTTTAAAGATCTTATTTTTTTTATCAGCTTTTTTATTTCAGGTGACATCCATCGTGGTGTGTTTCCCTTGTTGCTATACTTTTCCTTCCTTGGAATATTTCTGTCAATTTCCTGATTTATCTGTCTGCAAAATATATCCCATATAGTACTGAGCTGTTTGCCATTAAATTTTCTCATCCAGTTCCAAATTTTAAGGTTTTCCTTCATTTTTTGGAAGTCTGCTTTACCAAAATTTAGAACTGTAGTAGCCCCAGTTTGTTTTAAGAATGTTTCTTTAATTACAAACTCGATTTTTAAATGGTCACTGGTGCCCAGGGGTATAGAAGTCCTACAATATGTTATGGTATCACCCGTTTGTTAGGAGTAAATCAAGAATTTTTCCTTCTCTGGTAGTCTCCTCTACTTTTTGTTCCAATCCGATATGGCTTATAGCTTCCAGAAAATCTGATTCCGTTTTGCTCGAGCTCTGTATCCCTCCCCAATTTATCCCTGGAAAGTTAAAATCATCCATAATTATGAGCCTATCTGCTGGATTTAGGGCAAGCATTTGATTTAAAAGGGCACTATCATCCTCTTTGTTGATGGGGGCCTATATATTGTGCCTAGTATGATTTTAGGTGTTTTAGGGGGCGTAAGTTTGACCCATGCTTTTTCTAGATTATTGAGATTAATGTTGATTTCCTCTCAAATGAGGTGGTGAGTGCCCAGATTTTAGTCTACATAAAGTTCTCCTACTATTAAAATAAAGTTGAAGGAAGATACTGCTGTACTCTTGCAGGTCAACCATAAGCAATAAAATCCATTACCTAGCTAAGCACCAGATCTTTCAGAGAAGCTAACTCAAGCTTCTCTACTGAAATAGCTGTTGCAAGCCTGAACTGTAGTACTGCCATAGGCATTGCTCTATCCTCCAATTCTTACTCTGCTCCTGGTTGTTACTAAACCATTCTAGATAAATGATCAACCTCTTAATTTAAATGCCCTGGCTGGAACTGAGTGGTACAATCACACCGGTGCAATCAGTCAGACCACAGACACAGTATGAGGAGCTTCTGCCCTGTCTCTGATGCTGACAACAGTGTTTCCAAGACCTTGTGATCCACTCACAATACAAACCAGTCACTATGTAGACAGATGTGCCATCTCTACAGAGCCCACATATATGCTAAAGCTTCTCTCTCTCCCGCCAAATGAATACCATTCATTTGGCGACAAAGCATGAGATGTATAAGACACTGGTCATTTTACGCCGATTTAAATCTGGAAGAATACTACTCCCAGTGTCATAGCTGAGGCATCAGAGTAGACAATGGTCAGAACAGTGGGAGGAAATGGAGCCAGCACTGGTGACTGGCTTAGCACCCATTTGATATTCTGCATTGCTAGTGCACAAGCCAACATCCAGGAGTACAGCAAAACTTTCTGAGTAGGCTACATAGAGCAGTTGTGAAGTCTGCAAAGCTGGGTACAATCCTGAGGTAATAAACAGCCGTCTGGAAGAAGGAAAGCACCACAGTATCTAAAGGTTCAGGTAACTTTAGGTATTGCCTCCACATCTGATGGCAATGGTACAGTCTCAGTAGCTCAGATCTGATATCCCACAAATTCAATAACCCACTGGGCAAAAAGCGCATTTAGCTGGATGCACAGTAACCCTTGCTTGCTGCAGATGGGTCAAGACAACTGTAAGTGTTTGGTCATCTCAGACTATGGAACTGCCATGTACTACCATATTTATTTGTTTATTTATTTGAAAATTGGTAACTGGAAAAGGCACACTGAGTCAGAGTTTGTTTCCAGGTGTGACCCGGGGAGAGAGAACATAGGGTACAAAAACAGTGAGTAAATCAACAATGTGTACAAGTGACAAGATAAATAACGTTCTGAAAATTGTTGGTACAAAAATCATCAAGGCAGACACATTCAGAACTGCAGCTAGCAGTGTTGCCACTGTTTTCTTCAAAGCAACTGGGGGAGAACATAACCCAAAAGGCATTCTCATATATAACACCACCTCAACGTGTGTCAAAAATGTCACAGGTTCCCGAGCTGTTGGTGCAAGAGGGATTTACAGGTATTTCTAGTTCTGGCCTAGCTTAGAAAACACTGTAAATCCACAAGATTATTCTCTTGGTGAAATTTGACATAAAAGTGAAGGCTCCCATTCTTTCCTCTGCTACCACAAAATATTCCTGATCCATGGGGATGCCTGGATGGTTTCTATAATGCCATCTGCCAGTGCACAGTCAAGTTAGTCCAAAATCCTATCTCACAGAATAAATGGTGGTTGGTGCAAGGGTTACATTCTTGGAGAGAATGTCAGATCTCTTTGCTGTTCAAGGACTAAATCCTTAACACAACCCAAGGCCTGAAACAGCAAAGGAAACCGATGATGCTACTAGGGCCTCATCACAAGGCCAACTAAACACTGTAGGAGATACACCTGAGCTCCAATATTCAGACTGCGCCAGGCAATGGTGCAAGTGGTGGCGCAGCAGAACTGAGGTGTGCCGTAGCAAGTAAGGGGGATATTCAAAGGAGATGCGCCATGGTGCATCACCTCTGAATATAGCACAGAATGCGCTGTGCACACATACTATGCGCCAGCACATCCCCCAGACAGGTAGGACTGGGAATGCACTGGCGCAACCATAGCTGGTCCATGTGCAAGTCCCGACTATTCAGACATAGACATGCAAATGAAGCCTCAATGTATGCAAGGTGCAAATGGGGCCATTTGCATGTCATTATGGCCCCATTTGCATGCATTGTGCAGGGCAGGCCAGCAAAAGGTGCTTGGCGCCCTGCACAGCATGTGGTGCCGGCAGAGGAGTCCAGTGGTACCCCCCCTCCCCATAGCCCCGATCGCCAAGGGCAAATGAAAATAAATCCCTGGTAGTCTAGCAGTACCCTGACTAGGTCATTGGCCCACCCAGAAGACTGGGTGGGCCAAGCGGTTCTTATCTGCCATCAACTTCTACCCCCCACCCCTCCCGTAGCCCTGAAGGCTGTAGATTATTAGATAGCAATTCCCTGGTAGTCTAGTGGTCCCCCTACCCTGCCTGCAACTCCAACTGCTGGAACAGTAATGTTTAAGACATCCCTGGTAATCTAGTGGTAACCCCCTCCCCACCTGTAACCCCCAGCACCCGAGATTAAAGATGTAGCTATTTCCCTGGTGGTCTAGTGGCACCTCCCACCCCCGCCCAAGCTGCAACCCACTCGCATACTGCCTGGCTGCCTGCCAAATGACAGCTTACAATATGAGCCATCAGTCTATTAGTCCATACTGTGGACCAATGGGCTTGCACGGCATACTGTACTAGACAGTCAAAAAAATGTAAATGAGACCTCATGTACATATTTGTGACTGTCTAGTACAGTATGCCCTGCAGGTCCATTGATCCACAATGAAGACCAATGGGCTAACAGCTTATTCTGTAAGCTGTCATTTGGTGAGCAGCCGGGCGGTATGCAGGGGTTGCAGCTGCCCGCCGATGATGGGGGGTGTAGGTACAGGGGTCCTGTGTGGTGGGCGGGTGGGGTGTCTACCTAGGACTACCATAGGAAAATAATACATGTTAATCTCAGGTGCCTAGTTACAGGCGAGGAGGGGTACTCACCAGACTACCAGGGATGTCTTAAACATTACCTTTTCCGGCACTCGGAGTTATAGGCAGGGTGGGGGGACCACTAGACTACCAGGGACTATTTATACAGTTATTTTATGGTAATTGGGCTATGGAAAGGGAGGGGGGAATCACTAGATGATCGGGGAACATATGGGCACTTATGGACAGCGTTCTGGCTGGGCGGGTGACCACCCACTGCTGGCGGCTGCCATGCTGCACTGTGCAGTACAGTGGCCAGCATTTGAGCCATTTTTTTCGAGCTCAGCTTTGTGCCCAAGTTAGTGGCGCATCTAGGGGTTATGCCTGCAGATGTGCTGCACATCCTAGGCTGAATAGTGGGATGTGCCACATATGCATGGGCACGCCCCCTTCGGATGCGCCGCATACATTAACACTGTGCACAGGTGCATCGGGACTTGTCTTGTGCAAGTCACCCTTTTGAATATTTCCCCGGAGTGCATTACCAGGATTGCACCGGCGTAACCTGGTTGCGCCAGGCGCAACTCCTTTGAATATCTGGGCCCAAGTGAAATTCTAATGCCCAGAAGAGGTACATTCTGAATAAACTAACTCCTGCAAGTACCAACTCAAAAGGGGAAAACTCCTTATACTGGATGTTCTAGTGCATCACACACAACACCCAATACTCCTAATTATTATAGGATGCCAACTAAAATCCCCATGTCCTGTAGCCGTCTTTGTGGAAAAGAAACTCTCTAGAGTATGCTTAGTGATGATAAACCCATCTCTGTTATTCATTATGAGAAACACAATCAAATGATTAGGGATACAGTGGTAGTGTGGGAATGGATCCCTACGTGTGCACTGCATTAATCTTTTTTTTTTTGTATAAAGTAAAAAGCCTTTTCCCGCTTGTGGGCCACAGAAGGGAAACTGTACCATCTTGCAATGTAACCCAGCTGGCCTCAGTGCTAGAATGTTGTTCCCCATGCTACACAAGCAGGATTTCCTGTATTTGTGTCATCCTGAGTCACAGCTATGATAATGGAAGTGTGTGCTTTGTTCTGCACCAGCTAGGTCTTGCACTTGTTGACCTCCAAATCTCTGTGACCCATCAGCCCTGTAGATGCTACTACTCTTGCCAGCTGCAGTGTCTTTGCAGTGGCCACCTTTGTCTGCCAGGCAATTTATTGTGCCCTGCCCAGCATGAGGGTGTCTGGTTCCAGGCGCAGCTGCTAAATGGGTCATGGATCGTCTTGCCCTGAAGCTGGCCAAATCTGTAGATGGCTGCTCACTCACATAGGGAGGTTACGTACTGCCACACTGGCACTGTGACATCCTGAGCCCTCTGCCATGACTGGAAACCGTCCAATAACTGAGTGGCACATTGTGCTCTGTAAGGTCTGCAACAGCCTCATCAAAAAGTAGACTGGGCCAGAGGGTAGCAAGCACACACTATCTCTCTGTTTCCAAAGAGTACATCAGGATTGCTTTTTTTTCTTGGCATCTGACATACAAGCTAGGACTACTGTCATGGGCTATACCTTAAAGCATTCCAGCCACCTCAGCCACAGAATGACCGGCTCCCCAGAGCGTGGCAGAATGTCAGCACCTGGAAACCCCTTTGGTCTACCAGTGCTGCGTTCAGAACAAACCACCCAGAGCCTGTACAGGCAACACTCCCTTTATTCACTGAACTGCAGTTTCATTCTTTTTTTTTTTAAGTTTTTATTAATTGTCATGAAAGAAAAGATACAGTTTCACAGTTAAAACCAGTCACTTAAAAATATGCCTTAAAGCAGTACAGTAGATAACATACATTAGCATCAGTGATGAGGGAAGAGCAATCCTTAAAATTAAATTCCTCACGAATGATGCTTCCAAAGTTGGGTTCAATCAAAGCAACCAGATGTCCATCAGGTGGCAGGTCTTATATAGCTACTGAACCCCAGCATTAGCCAGACTCTGCCACCCAGTACCCTAATGTAGTCCGATATAGACAAAAATCATCCCATTTTAACCATACTGATTCAATGGCTTCCATCCATTTCTGGACAAGTATATCAATGTTTCAAGTGCTGCTGCCAATGAGACCCTTCCATGTCATTCATTATAATCTGGGGGTGTACTATCCTTCACATCTGTGTCAGGCAGTTGACAGTTTTGTTGTTGACCGATGTTACAGTGACTCCTTTATGTCAACCGCATTTGCAGTCAGCATAAAGGGAGTCACAACAAACATTGTCTTCTTCAGGGGCTTTGCCCCAGACCAATGCAGGGGCTCTGCCTCCAGCTACTTAAATAATCAACTCCAGTCAGAGTTGTTTCGGGGAGAGGGTGCAATAGCCCCAGAAAACAGTGCCGGGGTTCCACACCGACTCTACAGTGACCTGGCATGGTAGTCGCTGTAGTGTCTGGTGAAGTAAAGTTGTTAAGGTAGAGTCGGTATACTCTATCCTTCCAGTATATCAAGATAACTCATTTGGCCATAATTATGGCCACGTTTAACAATTTATAGTCTATGCTAAACCAATCCTCTCCACGTGAGAGATCCCTCAACAGCACCATTTTATGAGTTATAGAAATCTGGTACTGCTGAGCTGCAGTTTTCTACCTAACCCTAGGTAACTATAACTGAACAGAGAAAAGAAACTTTGTTAGCACCCATCCTTCCCTGCCATGACTCCCATATCCTCACAGAACATGAACCTCAGGAACGTAACCCTTCAGTAACACCAATAGCAACAAATAATTAACATGACAAGTGTCTGCTAGTGTTCAAAAGACTGTTATAACATCACTGTTATCTACTCAGGGTTGTTTAGTTCTAAACATTCTAGATACTCATAACCATTAGGTGGTCTTTCATGAGGACAGCCCTAAAGAGCCACTTTCAGTTGGCATACTCAATTTACCACACAGGAATTTCTCTTATTTTGTACAAAGTAAAATAGTTTAAGATATAAAATCCATTTTTAAAGCAGAAATTTTAAACATGATTTATACATTTCTATGTCATTTATATGCCACCTGTGAGGCCCAGGTCATGACTGAAATCGGTCCTTTGGATCAGTTCATTCGCCTGGTTACCAAAGACATAAATAAATATATACGAAAATAAATAAATAAATAATGTCCAGTCTAGTCTCATATGCTTCTCATATGCTTAAGAGTGCCTTCTCAAGTTCTCTGTTTGCCAGAACTACTCAGGTTCACTGCACAGCCCTCTCAACCAAAGAACTCAAGAAGGTACTCTCATCTGATTTCATTTCATTTGTTTATTTTTCCAGGAAGAAGCTTCATTGAGCATAGCTCATTTGCAAGGAGGTCCTGGGTAGGACAGCAGCACTAAATTGAGTGAAACAAAACCTACATACAGAGATGTTACAAAACACAATACATTTCAGAAGCACTTGTTACCAGGAAGGCAACTATGCATATGCAAATATTAAAAGATACTTTGTCCGTGGACATTGAAAGAGTGTGTCAAACAATTAAAGAAGAATTACAGAGAATATATTCTATTTGCACAGTAGCAATTGATATGTGACTTTCATACGAGGATTAGGCCTAGAATTAACAGACAGCTAACAGCAAGGACATACAAAGAATAATGAAACTGGTAGATAAGCAGTGTACAGGTGTGAACATAAGCGATACATCATATGGCAAAATCTACAACTTGGAGCAATATTTATAGGTGAGATGCCAACAAGGGGACTTGATCGCAGGTGGGGTATTAGTGGCAGACACATTTGTCTTACAACCATAAGAGATACCAGAACTGTACATGTAAGATGCTACATCACTAAGTGCCTCCCATTGCTAGACACTGGTCATAAACCTCAAGTTGTTCCAAACCACCCACACTGGCACACAATTAAGGGCTCTGCGTGACCTGCATTTTGTTCTACAGCAAAACGTTACTCTTTCTGCTAACAGAATGATACTGCAGTGCCCTAGACATATCAAGAAGCATCTCCCCATAAAGGCATCTTCATTCTCTGCTATAAATCTTCTGCCACGTGTCACTCCCCCCCCCCCAGGCAGCTGCATACCACGATGGAATAGGAGCAAGTAAGCTTCCATTTCAAGCCCAGCTGCACACAAATAAGAGATTCAAAAAAGAAGCCTCGGAATGGGTTTGATGCAGCCAGAGTGGGACTTAGATGTGAAAAAGAAAATGTCACAGCAAAACTGGCATCTTAGCAGCAGGATATCAGAAGGCAGAGAGAAAGAGCACACAAGAGGCACAGGGAGATATATATAAAAAGGATAAGAAGCACAATCACTGAGATGGGACCCCAATCTCACTCTTATCTTCAATGGTCCAGAGAGAGAGAAAGAGAGAGAGATGAAAAACACAACAGAACAGAGGGAAGTCATACCTCTCAACTTCCTGCCTTCAAAGACATCAGGGATGAGGCACAAAATAATCAGGGGCAGATGACAAAAAACAACGACACTCTCTTAAAAATGGTAACAGCAGCTGAAAAAGCAGTTACTGTGGGGGACAATACAAAAGTGCTATCACCAAGGAGTGAGGGGGTGGTAAACAAGGGTAAATGCTTCACTTCCACTCTTGTATCAACAGTATGTACAATAAAGTTTGCGGCTTAGTGTTAGAAACACTTCCTGAAGAAGTACTTGTCTGTAGCACTAATGTCTAGCATTATTTCGAGATTCAAATCTTACCATTCCGTTTCAGAAATGGCAAATTTAGAAAGCACAAACAAAAGAAATGCCTGAGGTAAAATCAAGAACAGTTGAGAAGTATGGTGCAAGTGCCTAAATTTAAAGAACCCATAGCAGAATTCTGCAGCGAGTGGGTCGATGAAAACATAGGACTGCATCCTTTGTCAAAAGTCCGTATTTGGTTGATACAGACACCGGGGACACTGGACTGTACATGTAAGCCAGCTGGTGGATGGACGTCACTGAGGAAGCTGGCTCTCAGGAAAGGAAACAGCCTAGCATACCCCCCCACCACCACTCAGATGGAGCAACTAGAGTCTGCTGTGAAGGCTACCATTTGCCCATCCTGCTGCCTGGAGGAAAGGTGTATCCTTAGCAGCTGAATCATTTGGGTAGGGGATGAGGATGGGGAATCAGGGGAAGCAAACAAAATTCTGCATATGGGGGGGCAAGATAAGAGAAATCAAATACAAACATTGGCATTTGCTTGAGTTGAATGATAAGTTAAGGGAAAGTGTGAAACAAAAACCTCATATGGTAGACAGGAGGGGCATCATGTGGGAAACAGGTTACCAAGAGCTGCCTGGAAGGTAACAATTTCCAAGTTGCCCTACAAACAACAGAAAAAAAACATACACATTTTTATTTTACTTTAACACTACATCCCTGGTTTCTTGCAAATTGTGAAGCCTGCCCAGCTTTCTACACAGGGATAATTAAAAGACCCTATAAAATGAGGATCACAGAGCATCAGAGGGTGATTAACGAGGGGTAATGTAGACAATGCGTTGGCAAAACATGTGGAACAGTGTGAGAGAAAAAACATATTCTAATATAGGAGTATTTAAAAACTAACTGTTGGCCAGTGAGGAGGGTGACCTAGATAATAAGTTACTTTGGTGCTAGGTGAAATGGCAGCATACAGTAAGTTAAAAGCCAACAGACTGCCAGGTCTGAATGATTCATTTCAACTGGCACCATTTCTAAAAACCTAAATTTCTCCCTCAGAAGTCATGAGTACTGTTTTGCTTAGGCTTTGTGCCCCCGTCCAATGGAATGGGTGATTTTCTGGATGAAGTTGCATGCTGCTATTCAGCAGTCTAGATTATGTATGTGAAATTGAGTCTCCACTCCCGCCCCCCCATATACTTCTTTTACCTCTTTAGAGTAAAATGTTTTATAAAATTAAAAACATAGGATAGGATATTGGGAAGTGCATATTTGTATCTGGGTTTTAATACATGCAGAAGCTACGATGCAGAGTCATGAAAAGACAGTTTATTAACCATTACAGATGAATCATGGTTAATCTTTAGCATTATGTCCTTTCCTTCCCTCTCCCATAGCTACTTGCCCTGCCCCCTCTTCCCCTCCTCCTTCTTTGTTTTTGTCCAGTTTTCCCTATGTTGTGTCTTAGTACTTAATACTGCAAATACTGCACAATGCTGGTTTATGGCTTTCACACATCCTTTTGGTTGCACTGTGTAACCTCTGTATAAAGGAGAGGGCTGCAGCCTTTACCAACATCCTTGAGGAAACACACGCATGTGCAAAACGTTGAAGGCAGGGGCGGCTTTAGCACTGTACAGTGTTTGTTTGAAGATGAAAGAAATGGGAGTAAAAACTTTCCTTTATGTCAAATATCCTGCTCCAGAGTGTGTTTTCTTCAAACACTATCCTGGTTACGAGTTGCATATCTTCACCTGCATGCAATATTGTGGGGGGTACCTGATGGCCTAGCGGGAAGCACTCATGCATTCGTGAAAACTCAGGGTTAGCAGTGTAGCCATGGAGCTGACTGATGCACCCTGGGCTGAGAGTGCTACAAGTGCAGCATGAGCCAGCCTGGGAGGGAGGGAGGGAGGGAGGGAGGAGGCACCCAACATCTGGTGCTGCAGCGGCCCCTTGTGATAGGTTGGGTGGCTTGCTTCTCCACATGGGGTGGCACATGCCCAGAGTGGGCTGCAGCATGTAAGGCCAGAAGTCGGCCTGGTCAGTGCCAAGGGAAGGTGGGAAAGTCCAGGGGAAAATGGAAAAAAAAGATAAAATGCCTATTTGCAGCAGTCCACCTGAATGACGGCACCAGTGCTCTCAAATCCTACCTCATGTGAATCCCTGACCGTCTCAACAATGAAGGGATGGAGGGGCAGATGGGACTCAGAGGTCATCGGGGTATGCCCAAGTGAGAAGTGTGAATGGTAAACTTGGGGGGGACAGCTATATGAAAAAATAAATAATAATTCGGAGTATCGGAGTATGAGCAGCCCAGTTGGCTTAGCAGCAGCATACTGGGCTACTTCATTAAGGGGACAGGATTTGGGAGTTCACTCGGGATAGTGGAGGGCTGCGGCACAGGGAGTGCCACAAATAACATACCTCTCAGAAGAATTAGCATACTTGGGACAAGCAAGCAGATCACATGGCCTTGAACTTCCAGAGTGCCCCCCCCCCACCTTGCAGGTTTTCCATTCTTCCATGAGTGCCAAGGACTATAAAATAACTTGTAACACTGTCCCTTAAACACAGCCTACAATGGCTTCTCACACTACTGAATGCAGAGGCTGCCCAGATAGCCAGAGAAGAACTCAATCAACATTCAGTCTTTCCTTATTTAGCATGGCCTACGTTCCTAACAATGATTGTCTCCATGTTAATGGGTGAAAAGAGGGAATGTGCTGCCAACCCGGGTTCAGGAGCAGACTTGGGAGCCGGCTGGGCAGTCAGGGTGGTGGTGGGGGGCTGCCAACCCGAGTTCGGGAGCAGACCTGGGAGCTGGCTAGGCAGTCCTTGGGGGGCTGCCAACCTGGGTTCAGCAGCAGACCTGGGAGCTGGCAGGGCAGTGCCGGGGCTGCCAACCCGAGTTCAGGAATGGACCTGGGAGCTGGCTGGACAGTCGGGGGGCTGCCAGCCCAGATTCGGGAGTGGACTTGAGGCAGACCGGGAGGGGCAGAGCTGGAAGGCAATTCTGGCACACTTCCATCAGGAAGCTGGCACAGGTTCCCCTGCCACTCGTGGCCTTTGGTGGCAAGGGAGTTTGCCTCCTCCGGAGGGGCACTGCATGTTTGCAAGGCCTGTTGGGGCAGTGCCAGGAACCATGCTGGACTCCCTCGGGCCCTTCTCTGTGGATAATCTCTGGTTACAATGGCAGGAGGAGTGGTCAATAGGGCTGGCAGGCTGCCAGCAAGACAGAGACCTCAGACAGAAGAAAAAGACCCAGGGCAAAAAGCGGTATTAAAGAGCTGCTGATGCCACAAAGAAAACTTTGAAAAATATAATATATAGATAAAATTCTTCTTGCTTTACACATACAATCTATAGCTTCATTCTTCCCATTATTTATTACTGAAGCAATTTGCATAAATATATGAACTTTATCACTTAGAATTCATCTGCCTGTTTAGCTTTCTCCCTATTTCAAGTCATAATCCTCTGTTGTGACATCACAGTGTGCTGCCATGGGAGTAACTGTGGAGTCACAAGCAGTGTATTATGACCTCAGACAGGGAAAAAAGCAACAGGAATACATAAATTATTCATGAGCAAAGATCCTGTTTTCATGTAAATGACCTCAGTAATAATGGGGAAGCAAAATACAGAACTAATGTGAAATACAAGCTGAATTGTGTCTAAATGTTACATTTTGTTAAAGTTCTCCTGAAGACGTCAGCTGCTCTTTAGAAAAACAAAGACAGCAGGCCACCCCGATGGCCCAAGGGTAGCATACTGCAGTGCTCCGAAGACTTTTTGAATTCAGCAACAGACTCAGTATGTTGCATATGGGATCAAGCTGTCGGCAGGTTGTGCCACCACAGCGACCCTTGTGGCTGGGCCAGAAAGTTTGCTCCTGCCACATTAGGGATTCTGTGCATGTACAAGGCCGACGCAGGCACTGGTCCATGCCCAAGGGGATTGGGGGGGGGGGATGGACACGACACTGGCAGAAAAACAACAGCTTCTGTCTATATGGCAGCTGGGATTTATTCTGCCTGACCAGGGTATTTCTCTGATAAAAACAGGGTATACCCTTATCTCTGCAGAGAGGCTGTTGATTGAAGTACATACATCTATAAGAAAAAAAAGGTTTACAGCAACATTCAGCTTATTGAAATGAAAGTAATTGACCAGTTCCCTGCAAAACAATTACTGCTGGCATTAACAGAGTTCAAATATGATATTCCAAATAGTTTGAAAATCTGAGCATTCTGTTCATTATTAATACAAATGCCTTTATGAAACCAGGTTCTTTAGCTCTTAGACTTCATCTATTCCTCCCTGCTGCTTTTCCTGCCCTGAAGTCATAAATCTCTGTTTGTGACATGAGAATAATTCCCATAGCAACAGCTTGTAATGTCATAAACAGGATTATGACTTCACAGCAAATAAACAATGTAAACCGATGAAATCTCATGGAAAAGATCCCATTTAAATGAAAATGTCTTCAGTAATTAAAAACAGAAGGTCCTGACATACCAATTTTTGAAAAAGTTTGTGCAACTGGAGTTCTGCTGATGCCAAATGCAAAGTCTGCACTGGAAATCAGAAAGTCTCTTTAAGAAATGGCTTTCTTGACAGGATACGACATGTTTATATTAACAGTGGGCATGTCCCTAGAGCTTCTGTTAACCCACTGATGTGCTGCTATTATTTTTGACAACCCTCCCCAACCCGGTCCCTTAACCCTCTCACCCCCTAATGACCACTTCAGTGGCTCACTTTGCATGGATTTCTATTTAATTCAGGGGTCAGGGGCTGCATCTCTGTAATCACCACTGCCACCCCTGCAATCAATGGCACCACCCCTTCGGAAAGATTAATAATTATACTATGGTATGGACTTTTCTCTATGGACATTGGCCCCTTCAAAAATCCTGCTGTGTACAGTCTGCATTTTTGGGCATGTTCTAAAAAAGTTGTTGGGCGTGTTCCAAATCAGGTTCCGCTGTGCTGACACTCTATCCCCACTCACATGATCTCCTGCCACTATTACACAGTCAGGCTTCACTTATTCACTAACAACAATAAAAAAGGGAAAGTCACGGCACCCACAGTCTTTTTACAAACACTGACCGGTAAAAACGTATTCATCCAAAACCATGTAGTTAAAAAACTACAAAATATGGGCAACCATTCAAAACTTGCCCCATTTTTTATCTTGTGGTTGAAATATAAAATTTGTTGGCAGAAAAAGATGGCTGGTGCATTGAGCCTACCCATATTATACTACCTCACCCCTCGATCCACCTTGGCTCTCAAGGTTCATATGCTCTTATCTCAACACCTTGATGGAAACACTGGCTCATTTATGGTTGATCATACATAATTCTTTAGATGCGACTTGTTCACGGTATCACAATGTGTCACTGGTATAAGTGAACCCAAACTGTCCTAGCCCACTGGTGAGATGTGAGGGAGGCAGTTTGGCATGGTGGTCAGAGCAAGGATCTGTGAACCCTACAACAAAAACTAACACCTACTGTATGACCCTGAGCAAGCTATTAAACCTTAATATGCTTGAGGAGCAGCTGACATCTCCAGAAAAACTGTAAAAAAACATAATATTTGATTGATAATAATTGATTGATTGATATTTGGACATAATGTGGTATATATTTTGTACTGGCTCTGTGTTTCTACTCTCTATTATTAATTGCATAAGTCATGCGCATGAAAACAGGATCTTTGTTCTTTGCAAGTCCATCAGCTCCTATTGCTTAATCCCAACCCGATGTCATAATACTATGCTTGTTACATCACAGTTACTGCAATGATGACTGACTGTGACATCACAGCAGAGGATTATGACTTGAAGTGAGGAAACAGCTGGGGGTCCAGATGAACTTTTAAGGATTAAGATCCTGTTTCCATGAACATTTCCTCATTAATAAATAATTGGGAGGGGAATTTTATACAACATATGAGACATACAAACTTAAATGTGTCTAAATATTGTGCCAGAGGCATCATCAGCTCTTTAAACATTACTGAAAACGTATTCAATATATTATTTAAAACCTTTTCCCTTTCCCACCCTCACTCCTCTGCTGGACATTCAGCCCTCTTCTATCACCTTCCCTTTCTATGGTGGAACCTGCTCCCCTCCTCTCTCCAGCTTACCCAATCTCCTGGCTCCCTTAGGCACCAGCTAAACTCCTCCCCAGCCACATCTGCTCCTGTCAGCCCTCTCCCTGACCAACTCCTGTCAGAACATAGAAACATAAAAGTTGACAGCAGATAAGGACCGCAAGGCCCATCCAGTTTGCCCATTTCTTTTTCTGCCTTATGAATGTGCCATTGGCCTTTGCTCTGTCAATGGCCTATCTATTCGTACTCATCTGTATTGCTCCCTTATGCCTATCCCATGCCTGTTTGAAGCCCGGCACTGTATTCATATCCGCCTACTTCCTGAGGTAGGCCGTTCCATGCATCCACCATCCTTTCTGTGAAAAAGAACTTCCTCACATAACCCCTTAATCGGCCTCCCTCTAATCTCATGCTGTGTCCTCTTGTCCTGCTATTTTTTTTATATTGAAACATGTTAGACTCTTTCACCTTGTTAATGCCCTTAAGGTGTTTGAATGTTTCAATCATATCACCTCGCTCCCTCCTTTGCTCTAGGGTATACATATTGAGCTTCATTAATCTGCCCTCATTTAAAAACTCATTTTTATCAAATTGCCTTCTTGGAATACTGACTGTTTAAGCTGTTGATGAGATTGTAGTTTTATCTGTGTTTTATATTGAATTATAATGTTCGACTTGTATTACTTGTTTTGTACAACACCTTGAAAATTGAAAGGCGCTTCAGAAATAAAATGTATTATTTATTATAATTATTATTATTATTATATGTTTTCTGATGCAGTTGCTGCACCATTTTGGTTGCCCTTCTCTGGAATGCCTTAATTTGGTTAATGTCCTTGTGAAGGTGTGACCGCCAGTCCTGCACGCAGTACTCCAGATGGGACCTAACCAGTGTCTTGTAAAGAGGGATTATCACCTCCCTCTTCCAACTTGTGATACCCCTACTAATACACCCCAACATCCTTCTAGCCTTACCTACTGCTTTAGTGGTCTGCTTGGATGATTTCAGGTCATTGGCGATGATGACACCCAAGTCTCTTTCTTCCCTTGTGACTGCCAGCAACTCCCTTCCCAGCCTATAGGTGGCTTCAGGGTTTCTCTTCCCTATGTGCATGATCTTGCATTTCTTTGTGTTAAACCCCAGTTGCCACTCTTCCGACCATTTTGCTAGTTTATCCAGATCTCTTCTCATTCTGCCCACCCCATCTGGATCATCTACTCTGTTGCAGATCTTGGTGTCATCTGCAAACAGACAAACCTTACCTTCCAGTCCATCTGCACTGTCACTGATGAAGATATTGAAGAGGACTGGACCCAGGACTGATCCATGAGATACCCTACTTGTGACTTGCATCTCTTCTGACTGTATACCGTTTACCATCACTCTCTGTTTTCTGCCCGTCAACCAGATGGCCACATGTCTGACCCAACCCGAGCCTACCCAGCTTATTAATCAATCTTCTATGTGGAACAGAATCGAAAGCTTTGCTGAAGTCAAGGTAGGCGACATCAACTGCTCCCCCTTGGTCCACCACTCTGGTTACCCAGTCAAATAAATCTATGAGATTAGTTTGACAGGACCTTCCTTTTGTAATCCCATGCTGTCTTGGATCCTGTGCTCCTATGGATTCCAGGTGTTGTACTATCCTTTCCTTAAGGAATGCTTCCATAATCTTGCTCACTATTGAGGTAAGACTGACTGGTCTGTAGTTCCCTGCCTCCTCCCTGCTACTACTCTTGTGGAGCGGGATCACAAGAGCCCTTCTCCAGTCTTCTGGAACCTCTCCTGTGCTCAGAAACTCACTAAACCGTTCTGATAATGGCTCTGCTATTTCCACCCTTAGCTCCTTTAGTACCCTGGGATGTATGCCATCCGGTCCCATTGCCTTGTCCACCCTGAGCTTGTCGAGCTCTTTTAGGACCCTTTCTTTTGTGAAGGACTAGTACACCCCCGTGTCCATGGTGCTGAGCTGTGGGCCTACCCTACCTTCTCCTCAGTAAGTACTGAGCAGAAGTATCTATTTAGGATACATGCTTTTACATGGTCCTCATCCTCACATGCCCCCTTATCTCCTTTGAACTTAGCAATACCCCCTCTGAACTTTCTCCTTTCACTAATGTACAGTAGCTATAGAAAGTCTTGTCACCTTCATTTACTGTTTGTGCTAGTGTTTCCTTGGTTTGGGCCTTTGCCTGCCTTACTGCTTTCCTTGCTTCCCTTAGGGAAGTTTGGTATGGCTCCCTATCTTCATCCTGCTGAGTTCTCTTATATTTCCTGAAGGCTAGCCTTTTGGCTCTGACCTTTTCTGCTACTGTTTTTGAGAACCAAAGTGGTTTCCTTCTTGTTTTGCACTTCCTTTTCTCTCTAACACAATGGGATGTTGCTTCAAGTACTGCATCTTTATTAACTTGCCCACTTTGCCTGCACCCTCAACTGTATTTCTTTTTGCCAGGTCTAGCTTAACTCTGTTGGCCATCTTATCAAAGTCAGCTCCTCTGAAGTCCCATATTTTTGCCTTGGAATGGGATGATTTAGTTCTAGTGGCCAAATTGAACCATACCATGTGATGGCCACTGGCTCCCCAGGTGACCTTCTACCTGGAGATCTGTGATCCTTTCCCTGTTAGTCAGTACTAGATCTAGGATAGCCCTGTCTCTTGTGGCCCCTACAATTCCTGATGTTGGGCATCCTCTTGGTTCTACCTCAGCCTGACTCAGTCTCCCTCCTCTTCTGCATTGCCATCACTCCACCTGCTCTGGTCTCTCTGTTTGCACATCACAGCTGCTCGCAGTGCCTTGCTGCATTTTATTTGCACTTGTACCGTGTTACATTGTACTTGGATGGAACTTTACTTCCTGTCAATCACTGATATTGTATTTACAGTATCCTTCCCATGTGTCGCACCTAGAAATGAGCCTCGGCTCAGTGCACCTTTCCCAGTTACCAATTTTCAAATAAATAAACAATGCAAACTGGTAACATACAGAAAACAAAACAAAAATATTACTGCAACTTCTCATGGGGCTGTGCTGATGTCATTTTAGCCGTGTGATTCTAATTATTTTCACCTAAGGTCCTTTGAGAAAGTTATTTATTTGCTTTTTACCAAAAATATAGATACTGTCAATTGTTTATTCAAAGGAGTTCTATTTGCCTATTGCTAGCAGAAAGGAAAACTGTGTGATGGCTAAAGTGGCGTCATGTTGTTTCCATTGAACATAGAAATGTTGGGGGACAGGGCCTTTAGAGTTCAAGAAATTATGTTCACAGTGATAGTGATTTCTGGCAATACAAAGCATATGTAGCTGTTTTCAAAATTTTTTTTTTATTGATATTGATTGCTTTTCACTTTTTATGTAACCAGTACATTGAAATTAGAACACATGGTTTTGAGCAAAGCAAAGAAAATTTTATTTCTAAAACGCCATTCCAGAAAACCATGGTGTTGTACATAAAACATAACTAAAACATAATAACCATAAAAACACATAATTACAATCAATTATACAATCAGCAGGAATTAAACCTCAGGAAAGGCAAAATTAAAAAGATAGGTCTTCAAGGCAGATTTACAGGCCTCAGCAGAGTACAGTATTGCTTTTCATGTAACCAGTACATTGAAATTAGAACACTTGGTTTTCAGTACAGTAATCATTATGAGGGCTATGCACTATTGCAGATCGGGTATGCGCGAT
Organism: Neoceratodus forsteri; assembly: GCA_016271365.2. NCBI lineage: Eukaryota > Metazoa > Chordata > Ceratodontiformes > Ceratodontidae > Neoceratodus > Neoceratodus forsteri. The sequence continues at coordinate 943,873,659 of CM057451.1, read as the reverse complement.
TCGCATGTACCCAGCCCTCGTTACTCTGTGGAAAGATGCAGGCTGCATGGTATGCACAACTGTGCAAATCTGCAGGGTGCCTGTGTCCAAAGCCCTGCCCACCCATGCGTTGCTTTGTTGGGGGGTGGTGGATAGAGGGACACAGTCAAGCATCCAGTTGGAAGCCCATCCTGGGTCCCGAAGTGGATCCATACTCTGCATGAGCAGGGTATTCTGGGTAGGTGCGGGTCCACCTTTGTATAGGCAAGTGTCCAAATGGATGACCCCCAGCCCTCTCTGTCAGCCCAGTGGGCCGAGGCAGCACAATGGAGGGATTCCCTGTCCTGCCACAGCCAGCAGGTGTCATGGGGGGGCAGCACAAAAGATACACCAGGGTCCCCACTGCACCCCCTCATCCAGCACTCTGCGCATTTGTGAATGGTGTGGAGTTCAGGCATGCCCCCAGACCAGCTGCTCACATAGTTGCGTCATCGGCCAGAAAGGAAATAAAGTGCACAGGGGGCATGTTCCCCTTCCGTGAATGCCACTGGGGGTCCACTGTACCCCCCCCAGTTCACAGCTTTCTATCTCAGGATCACCTATGTGTTGCAGATCTGTGATGTGTAGGCTATCTGCCCCTTAATGCACAGGAGCCAATATGAGACATCTTATACATAGAACATTCAGCATCCACAGTTACAGCATTGGAGGGTCAATTACACCATAAGCAAACTTTTCTAAACTGTTACTATATATATGTCTGTGCGGCAGTGACCATGTTCTAGCAAGCCAGAAAGTTATGCACTGTAATGCCTATATAAGTGTAACACCCCCCCTCCCACACACACACACACACACACACCAAGGATGTTCCTGTACAAAGTATAACTGATTGTATTATCAATTTATAACTGTATCCTTGATGTATCATTATTACATATTTATAAAATGGGTAGGGAAATTGCTTGGGATTTATTGGATACTGATCATCACATGAATGTGCGTATATCAGAGTGCGACCACACACCTGCACTTTTATCCCCCTCCAAAACAATTTTGACATTTTATAAGATAGATAAACCACTCTGAGGTGTGCAGTCGTGCTCTGATAAGCACGCTTTGGGTGGTTGACGCATGCCAAGGCGTGCGTATATCAGAGAGTGACCACATACCTCAGAGTGGTTTATCTGTTTTTTATTTATATATATATATATATATGTATATATTTTTTTATAGATTATATATATATATATGAGAGAGAGATTTTTATCAGTTTTCTTCCCCCAATTTCTCCCCGTCCCCAGGCCTTGGACGTGCGCATGTGTGTGGAGGCACATGCATGCCATGTCCTGGGGAACCCTTCATTACACTGCCACCCCCTCCCGCCTATGCTACCCACCAGACCTCCACCCAGCGGGAGTGGAATTGAAACTATGGTGGGAGGGGCAACGATCACCCCGGGAGAGGAGAGCTGCCTTTTGGCTGCTCAGTCCTGCTCGCTCCCTCCCCCCCCCATGCCAGCTCTCTGATGACCTGAGGTCATTCCCAAACCGGGGCTGCCAGCGTTGCACGAGGTAAGGTATCCAGCACCTCAACCCTCAGCACCACTGGGCCGGCAATATATTTATATTTGAAGAAATCTTTTTGTACTGTAGTATGCAAAATGATAAAATATAAAAAAAAAAAAAAAAAAAAAAAGAAACTGATTGCAAAAGAAGTTTGCCCAGTCTGCCCCTATTCCTGCCTATGAGACCAAGCTTACTACTGGTCACTCATCTTCTCCCTCCACTTTTATCCCCCCCCCCGCCATTGCTCCCCACTAAACCCATGTGTCTATCCCATTTATGCTCGAACCTTACTACTGATATTGTACACACTACCTGTCCACTGCCCCCTCAGTAAAAAACATACTTTTTGACACCTTCTTGTAACTGCCAGCTACCAGCTTCTTTGTGTTACCTTCGCTCACTTCACACGGGGTGGGTCCTAGTGACTGGAGAACAGTAAGCCTGGTCCCACCATACAAGAGTGGAAAAAAGAATGAGTCAGAAAATTATGGACCAGTCAGCTTGTCATCTATAGTGGAGAAGCTTATGGAGTCTATACCACAAAAAAAAGAAAATGACAAGAGAAAAAGACCGAAAGTTCATGTAGTCTGCACGGAGTTCCCTGTCTGCCTTGGGTCCTATCATTCATATGGAATTTTATCCCTTCCAGTCCACCCTCATGCTCCTCTCCATACTGCTACCAACCTGAGCAACCACCAAACCCTGCACCCTTCCTCAGTGGTGTATAGGTTAGGTAGCATAGGCAGACCAGGAGAAGTTATAAAATTTGCAAGTAGTGTGACTGGCTACGAACCTGGTACCACAGATACAAGGATGGGGAAGCTCCATCCCTGCCACCGTACCCTACCTAGTCGGAACAGTGTCACTGATATGTCGGCCGGGTAGGTACATAGTGTACAACACCATTAGCAGGTTCATTGTCAGTCCATTTCCCACAGTCATGTATGACACCTGTCTACAGGGGTGCCCACCAACCTTCCATTCCTAGTACAGCACCCAAACATATGGTATGCTGGCACACAGAGGGATGTGTTGCAGGGGCATTTTCTGCTGCCAGAGCCATATTGCCAGGGGGTATGTGCCTGCACAATGCTGCACTGCATACTGTGCAGCCAGGGACAATCCACACTTGTCGGAGAATATGACAGCTACGGGACAGCCGACAAAGCTGAGAACACCAGGCGTCCGAGTCATGGTCTGTACCTTCACAGTCAGGATTACCCTATCCGTGGCTGTGTGGAAACTGTAATTGGCACCACCCCCAGCACCACTGGGCTGGCCCTTTACCTATTTTATAAAGCAATATCACCTTAGCATTTTCGTCAGTTGTTTGCCATTGTAAAATAAAGGAATAATGCACGGCAAGGTGTGTGTCTTGCTGGGATAACGCCACACCTGGGGGGGTTGGGCATGAGGCCGCAGGCCGAGTGCGTCCAATGACCCAGGCATGGCGTTATCCCAAATGACACACACCCTGGAGTGCATTATTCCTATTATACAATGGCTTGTAGTTATACAGAATAAAAGAAATGATTTTAAAGATGTTTTTGTGTGGAAAAATATTTTTTGTTTTTTCAAGAGAAGGTGAAACAATCAAGCCCATCATCAAGCAGAGCATCAAGCCCATCATGATCTGCATGGGTTCACAGTGCTGAGACTAGACCTGTGGCGACGTGCTGGGATAACGCCATGGGTCTAGCCCCAAACTGACCAATCACAGTCCAAGATTCTTTCTTGCCATAGTATGATAGCAGATGTTCTGGCATGGTGTTCTGGTTCTGTGATAGAATCTACAGTAGCAGAACACTTAATTCATAAATTTCACTCTGTCCACTGAGTTCTAGAATACCAGGAATCCAGTTTTAGAATACAAGTGTTATGTAAGTTTTACAAAGAAATCACTGCCTGTAATTTGCTTTAGCATTTAGATTCTCCCCATTTAGCACACAGCTGTGCTTAGTGGCTAATATAGGTGTTAGATGTTTTTTGTGTTATACTTAAGGCTTATAGCTACACCCTAGCTGGGTGAGCACTACATAGAGGATAATGTATGGGCAAAAGTTAACAACCATGCTGTGTAAGCTTTGAGAGGTTGCCATGGCAATCTCGAGAAGCTTACAAAGTGAGGTTGTTAACTTTCACCCATACATTGCCCTGTATATAATGTATGGGCCTGGTAATAATGCTTTATCACTTCTTCCACTGTGTACATGAACTGGAAAAAAAGAAAAGAACTCACTAAAACATTTCTGTGGTAAACTGTCATCCTGTCTGTTAGCAACATTCATTACACTAGCAATATTGTCGGGATAGCGAACGCTGGACATTGGCTCCCTCGAAGCTGTCGGGCAGTCTGCCACCTGCCATTACCCTAGTACCACTGTAGCCATAAGATGGCAGGGATGATGCTGGACTTCCCATTGATGAAAACCTGTGAGTGTGCCCCGACCGACCTTCCCGCTGTCTCCGCGTATGCCCACCTGCTCGCTGGCTCTGCAGACCACCCTGTGTGGTAACGGACTGGGCTGCAGCCATGCTGTTTAGAACAGAAGTTGCCAAGCCATGAGGAGAAGCAGTAGAACTTCTGGAGAGGCTGCATCGCTATCCACTGGCTGCTCAGGGTCAAGGGAAAACAAAAAAAAAAAAAGGAGCAGTCAGCGCAACCTTTACCCTTGTCAGCTTTAAAATGGTATACATGGGAAGCCGTCGCTGATCGCGGTCATGTAACCAAGACAACTACCCAATCGCTCTTTTTTTTTTAAACTGAATGGACAAAAAAAAAGAATGATTGGGTAGTTGTCATGGTTACATGATTGTGAGGGCATTCTATGTTGTTGTACCATTGATGTGACGTACTCGGGATGGTACAACAGCATCCTGATGTCACATCGATGGTACAACAGCTATGTATTTTAATCGATTTTCATACACAATAGCCCTTACCCATACACTATAAAGTAGTTTGCATTACTGTTTTCTGTGCTATTGCTGAACCTTACATCTACACTCTGTCTGGGTGAGCACTATGACCTAATTTAATCATCTGTTGAGTACATTATCTTCCGTGTTTGCTGTCTTTGTTCAATATCATGGGTCAGGTGGATAATACACATTGTAAACTGTGAACCTGTTGGTGGAATCCATATCAGCTAGGGATAGCCTCATTTGTAGGCCTGTATAGGGATGGGGTTCAGAGGGAGGCAGTCAATTGTGGCGGCTGTGGGGTGCTCTTCTCTAGAAATATGCTCTGAAGAAGGGGGCACTGCTCCATCTGCAGGACCATGGCATAAATATCTCAGCTGTATCACAAGCGCAACTGCAGCCCATCCCCCACATTCCCACTCTTCCAGAGAACCAATGGTCTAGGGGGGTTGAAAGTGTTGGGGAGGGGGATGGAGGGAAGGGTAGCAATAAGGAGGTTGTCCAGCCCAGCACCATCCAGATGGCAAGCCACTTCGCACCCCTAGAGGAGGTTCAGGCAACTGACTCTGCTGGAGAAGACTCTGAGTCAGTCAGCGGGAAAGGGCAGGACAATGTGATGGCACCCAAGAGGAGCAAGGACAATCTTAGTGGTCGAGGACTCATTGATTAGAGAGGAGCAGAGAGAGTGGTGGTGGGGGCACTGGATGGGAAGGGGATGGTCCAGTGCCTTCCTGGTGCATTGGCCACCTGGGATTTAGACAGGATAGGAAGGAGGAGAGAGAGGAAGCAGGGGTTGCCGGGGGTGCTGGTACACTTGGTTACCAGTGATCTGGTGAACCAGTCAGAGATGGTGAAGCGGAACTTCTGTGGACTGGGGGACAGACTAGTGACACTCAGGCTCCCTGGCCTTTTCTGAAGACCTCCCTGTGTGGGTCAGGGAGGGGAAGTAGGTTAGGATAAGGAGTGATGTAATAGAAGAGTTTAACAGGTAGCTTAAGGAATGGTATCAGGAGAAGAGGTACCACTTTGTTAGGGGATTATGGGGGACTTCTGGGACAGGAGATTATTCAAGGGTAATGGACTTCATCTGATGAGAGAAGGGAGCCTGCATGCTGGGGCAGATGTTTGGCAGCTATATCAGACCATTAAGCTGAATATGGGGGAGACTGGGACCAGGGGACACCACAGTGGCAGGTGAGAGAAAGGGGAGCCTAGCTAGTGCTCCCCCATATCTGGGGGCTTATTGCTGCACAGAGGGTATAAAAAGAGTTGTGGCCCTAACTGGACCAGCTGAGGGGACATGGGGGGGGGGGAATGCAAAGTGTGCAAACACTAAGAAAAAGAAAAGGATGAGAGGACAAGGAAAGCACAAGGGTAGTATCAAAGTAGGATCAGGGGTCAGATGGAAGTGAGTATGCCTTAATGCCAGGAGCCTAGGTAACAAAATCAGAGAGCTCCAAGAACTGATGGTGGACACTGAGGGGGACCTTGTGGCCATCACAAAAATGTGGGTTTTGGAAAATAATAACTGGGACCTGACGGTCCCTGGATACTCGGGGATAGAGGAATAGGTAGTGGGGGAGGAGTAGCCCTTTTTGTCAAGGGTGGCATCTAGGTGGTGGAAGATAGGTGCATCAGGGGTAGTAACGGGGAGACAGAGTCACTGAGGGTGCAACTCACAGTAGCGTCAGGCAAGAAACTGCACTTGGGGATGATCTATAGACCTCCAGGCCAAGGGATACAGAGGGACAGAAAGGTCAGGGAAGAACTTGAAAGAGGGGTGGCAAAGGGGACAAAGTGATGGTGGGTGATCTGAACCTTCCAGACATCGATTGCGATGTTACAGTGGCCAGAAGCACCAGAAGTCAGGTCTTGCTGGGTGTCTTCCAAGACTGTCTATTAGTACAACTACTTAAAGAACCCACCAGGCAGTCTGCAGTCCTCAGTGTGGTACTCACCAACTCAGAGATGGTATTTGCTGTGAGACTAGGGGAGCCACTGGGAACAGTGACCATAATTCCATTTGGTTCAAACTGTCTCTTGGGTCTGGAAAACCCCAACTGACAACTGAAACCCTTGGCTTTAGAAGGACAGAGTTCAACAGGCTGAGGGAGCTAGTCAGGCAAACGTTAGTCAGGGTGGAGAACATGGGGGGGGTGGAAGAGAGATGGGGGCAATTTAGGGAGCCATTCTTGAGGCATTAAAAGTTATAAATGAGAACAATAACCATAAAGAACAGGTTTAAGAGACTGTTATGGTACTCGGCAAAAGTTAGGGAAGTGCTAATGGAAAAGGAAAAGGCCTTCTGCAAGTATAAAGAAAAGCAGGGGAAGGAACAATGGGGATGGTTAGGGAGGCAAAAGCAGACACAGAGCTGTGTGTTGCAAAGGGGGTCGAGAACACAAAAGAACAGTTCTTCTGATATATTAAGGAAAAAAGGAGCCCGGCCCAGTGGTGCAGAGGGTTGAGGCGCTGGTGCCTTACCTTATCCCATGCCGGCAACCCGGGTTCAGGAACGGACTCGGGACGTCGAGGGGCTGGCAGGAGGAGAGGGATCAGTGTCTGCAGGACCGCCTCCTCTCCTGGGGTGGGAAGCCGCACGCAGCAGCCCTGTGGAGACCAGGCACTGCTGACGCACGCAGGAGGGAGTAACTAGAAAAGCAGAAATACCGCTTCATGGCAACCGGATGATGACTGCCCGGAGCGCTGAGGCAATCCAGGTCCTGCTGAGCTCTCCATCTCAGCAGCATCCCCGGGGCTAAAGTGTTGCACTGGTCTGCTCCCCTTGGCTGGTGCCTTCCCCCTCGGAGGAGGGGGACCCATCTGGTGAAGGGTTACGCCGGGTCACCCTGGGGGTTGACTGCGATTTGAGGCGGAACCTTATAGGACCGATGGGTTGAAGGACAGCCTTGGTAAGCCCGAAGGAGTGGTTGCTGCAGAGCACGTAGGGGGTAGAAAGAAACAACACAAAAAAAAAAAGGAAGAAAGCAGGGGGAATCATAATGCTAGCTGAGGGGAGTAGGATGATAGTGGAGGATGGGCAAAAGGCCACCACCATAAACGATTACTTTTGTTCAAGTTTTCACTAAGGAGGATGGTAGACTCTTGCCAGAGAGTGGCATTAAAGTGGCCACTAAGGGGGTCCCAGAGATGAGGCAGCCAGTATTTACAAGTAAAAGAGTCCAGATGGGACTGGCAGCCCTAAAGAGAACTAAGGCCCTGGAACCAGATGCCCAGATGAGTTGCATCCAAGGCTACCCAGGGAGCTGGCAATGGTACTGGCCGAATCCCTAGTAGGCCTATTCAACAGTTCAATAAGGACAAGGGTAGTTCTGAAGGACTGGAGGGTGGTGGACATATGGGGGGGGGGGACAAAGAAAAAGCAGGAAGCTACAGACTTAGGTTCACCCATGCTGCAGCGACATACATCTTGCCGATGCCAATTATGGTGCAGGCAAAATGAAGCCTGGCATTACAGTGCCAGGCATTTCATTTCCCAAGAGTTACACTGCCAAAGTTCCATCCCAAGAAACAGTCAGCTTTTGCAGGGACATCGCTGCCTGTACTAAATATAACCTCCTCCAGGGTGGGCATGCCCAGAGGGGGTAGAAACTGTGTGGCCATAAAAGGGCGACATGAGTGAGGGGCGATCAAAAATCAAGATCGTCCCTTTCATTGTCGCTGTTATTGTGGCACCATAATTGCCACTGCCAAAATCAGTCGCCAACTTGACAGGATATGACAGACTTGTCAGACTTACCTCTGTTATAGGGAAGCTGATGGAGACACTAGTCAAAGAGCACCTCATGGACTACTTGGAAAGAAATGGTCTCCAGGATAGTAAACAGCATGGATTTGTAGAAGGCACGGTTCGTCAGACTAACCTGACAGTTTTCTTTGACTGGGTGATGAGGGAATTGGATAGGGGCCATGCTGTGTATTTGCTCTACGACTTCAGAAAGCCTTTTAATTTGGTGCCTCACAGACACTTCTGAAGAAGATGGAGGATCAGGGTGCAGCCAAGGTCATAGTAAACTCAGTTGCTAACTGGTTGAAGGGGAGGCAGCAAAGGGTTGTGGTCAGTGGGGTCAAACCAGAAGAGAGGGAGATCTCAAGCAGGGTACCACAGGGATCTGTCCTGGGTCTGGTCCTCTTCAATATGTTCATCAGTGACACTGATGAGGGAATTGGGGGCAGGTTGTGTCTTTTCGTAGGTGACACTAAACTCTGTGGGTGGGAGGATAGCGATGAAAGTATCAGGGAAATGCAGAGTAATTTACAAAAAGCTAGAGAGGTGATCTAAGTTTGGCAGATGAAATTCAATGCCAGAAAGTGCAAAATAATGCACCAAGGGAACAAGAACTCCATGACAAAGACTCTTCCTGCCCTACCGTTGTCTGCCATACCTGGCTGACTCCTCTGCCACCACCTATCAATATCACCACACCATGCTGTCCTCCTCCATACTGGATTGTTCCCTATTGCTCCTGCCTGCCATGGCAGTCACGGGGAAGCAGTTTGGGGTGCACCTCCTGACCCCCCCCAACTTCCCCATACCTGCTATTGGATCCTGGTTGTACCACAGCCTACCACCTCCTTTTATGATTTTGTGCAACCTCCAGTGACAGTGCCCTTCCTTTTATGTAGTGTAGTCATACATCATAGCTATCAAGAAGCAAACAAAAGAAAAACAGATTACTCATCTGTAACAGTAGTTCTAGGAGTGGTATATGTTGTTCATCCACACTTCTTGGCATGTCTCTTCGCCCTTTAATTCTTGCTGGAAGGTCTTGAAGCTGGCTCCTCCCACCCACCCAGTTGGTATAACCCTCGGTTCTGCCCCATGACACCGGATCTTAGCCTGCTGGAAGCTAGGTTGTGCAGCGCAGCCGGGGAGGTTGGTCGGTCCGTGTGGATGAACAACATATACCACTCCTAGAAAGTACAGTTACGTAAGATCTTACCGTAACAGTAGATCTTCCAGGAATGTCTCTTGCAGTAGGTCATTACTTCAGAGAGGTTCCAGCAGGTGGCGCTATCACACGGCAGCGTCTTCCAGCAGTCTTTTCAGCAGGGACCACCCACACACGACATCACTTCCTGGCTCTGCCTATAAGAGTGGGTGGTCCCTGGTACTCTCCAGTCCCCGTCAGATTCAGCTCATAAGTGAGGGTTCAAGGGGAACCGAGGCTCCAGTAAGTCCCAACCTTAAGTTCTTATATTATGATTTCCCCTATTAGAAATGGAAGGGGGATGGAGGGTGGGAAGCTACCTACTGCAAGAGACCTTCCTGGAAGATCTACTGTTACTGTAAGATCTTACGTAACCGTACTATCTTCTATGGAATGGTCTGTTGCAGTATGTTATTACTTCTAGGAGATTCCCAAGCAGTTATATCCTAGTAGGGAGGACAACTGTGGCATTGTGCCATAAAGAGCGGTGCAGCCAAATGACCGGTAGTTGTCTAAAGGCAGTATCCAAGTTACACTGCCTGGTAAAGGTCTGGATAGTGTACCAGGTGACCACATTATAATGTTGGTGATAAAATCATTGGTAAAACAAGCCAGAATGGCTGTTAGTGGTTTTCTGCTGTGGAGCGAGTCTGATCAAGACCCAACAAGGGTTTATTGTATTTATTACAGCAATAAATCATGTGATGGCTTCATCCATATAATGGAGTGACCAGTAGGTCTCGGTGGCCTGTAGCCAAGGATATAGAAGTTGAAAAAGTCAGATCCCATGGTGGAAATGGTCTGAATAGGAGGTTTTAAGTACAATATGTCCCTGAGGAATATTCTGGTTATCCAGTTTCTGATACATACATGGTAGAAATGGACAATTAGATGAGGTTTTCAGCGAATAATCTGGTGAAATAGTATAAAGTTCTTGTGAGTAGGCAGTAATATGAGCCCAGGGTTTAAAATGAAACCCAAATGATACAAATATGTAAATTTAGGATTGTATGTGTTACTTAGTAGCTCTCAAGGAAGTAGCAAAGAAATGTCTACTATGTTGTCATGTGTTTGTAATCTTTTTTACAAGGGAGTCCTTGGGCGCTAAGCCTGGGGATTGCAGACCTTTCAGGTTGTGGTGTTTTAGGTCTTCTCCCTTTACATTTGAAGTCTGGTCTGGGTATTAATTTGACTGCAATGGTTACTAAGTGTTGTTGTAGCCTGTGATGCCAGCTCTGTCGAGGCTATGTATGGGCCGGTTCTCTCATTGGTCCATTAATATTCTATTGATCTTTAGTGATATAGGATCGACAAAAGAGAGTCTTGTCCAGGGTCAGGACGTGGCATTAATGATTTTTTTGGGGGGAGATATAAATAATAGTTATATTTGCAATATTTTACATGAAAAACTGGGATGGTGATCCCTTTATTTGTTCTGTTGGGTAAATAGATATCTGAGTAAGGGGCCTGGATGGCGGGTAGGCTTAAGCCACACGGCAACATCCAATGTAAGAGATTAAAATGAGAATGTGTAGTGGGGTTGATCCACATGCCATGTGCATGATCTGGGTTTTGATGTGCCCCTTTTAAAAGCTGCATCTCTTATTTGCATTTATTGTTGTAACAGGCCCTGGTTGAAGTTGGAGTCAGTGTCCACCATGGAAGGGCACTATATGATGCAGGCGGGATCCAGATATGATGGTCTAAATGACCTGTACTTGGTCTCCGCTTTTAATTGTCCACTGTTAGGGACATGTACCTACTTTTTTTAATTTTTTTTTAATAAAGCCTTTTTATTTGAGCCTCTAAATATAAAACAGCAGAACAACCCCTTAACTATCTCCAAGGCCCTATGGAGGGGCAAGGGATCGGATAATTAATTTATTGAGAAGTGTAGGCACCGGTGTTGCCCGAATGATGGGTCTGGGAGTGCCTAGAGGTAGTGAATGTACTTCTTATAGCCTGTCCTTTGTTTCGGAAGGCACCTCTTTTGTTGTGATAGTTATCATTCTTTTTGAAATATTTGTATTGTATACATTGTTTGTAGTACATATTTTGTACTATACATAATTGTCTACCTGAGGCTTGTAGGTCGTCCAGAATGGTTTGAGTTGCTGGACCAAACAGTTTATCACCTGAGAATGGGGCGTTAGCCACCATATGTTGTAGATCATGTGCAAGGCCAGAGATTCTGAGCCAGGCCTGACTGCGTATAGCAATGCCTGTGGCCGAGAGTTTGGCCGAAGTATCCACTATGTCATACCCTGGTCTTAAAAGATGTCGGGAAACGGATATAAAAGTATTGATTATAGGTATTATTTGTTCTTTTTCAGGTGAAGGAGGTAATTTGTTTATAATTTCCAAGTCTGAATTGACCAAAGTATGCTGATATTTCAGTATATGGCCCATATAATTCATTATTCACATATTCGAAGTACTGGAGGCAAATACTTTCTTCCCCAAGTAATCAAAGCATCTTGAATCTTTGTCTGGGGGTATTGAGCTTGTATGTTTTGTTTTATTGGTGCGATCGTGAGCCACTGTGAGGACCACAGAATCGGCGGTAGGCATGTTAGCCAGATATTGATGGTCTGATGGGGCCATATAAAGTTGGTCCATTTTTTGAGGTAGAGCGGGGGTAGTCATAAGTTGGCGCCAGACCTCTGTGATCACATTTTGGTATGTAGAAATTAATGGTGGTATAACCATGACTGGCTCTTCTGGGAGTTCTAAATACTCCGCCATGTCTTTTGTTTGTTCATCTTGTTCTGCTGTAGAAAACCCCATTACTTTTTGTATTTGTAACATCATATCTCTATATGAGGGGTCATCAGGGGGTGAAGCAGCCCTGGAAGCTTGAGCCATGTCCTCATCACAAGAGGCTGTTATAGAGTAAGGGGAGTGTACCTCCTGAAATTCCATGTTTGGAGCGCCCTCATAATATATCCATTCTGTGTGATTTGTTGTCAGAATAGTATTCTTCCATTGGTATCAGAGGTGACAGGGAAGGAGAAAGTTCCAGGTCTATATGTGCCCTCTTTGTAGGAGGCGGAGACATAGTCTGGAGGTTAGGTGGATCAGGTGTATGATCAAACCCCAATGATTGTAAAACTTTATTACTGATATGCTCAATATTCAGTACCTGTGAAGGTGGCAGGTTAATAGTTTTAGGTTGTGAGCCCATCATGATTGTTGTGCCTGATGGTAGTGGGCATCGCGCAGGATCACTGTGTGCCTCCTGGTAGTATAATCCTGCACTCCTTTGGTGAGATGTGTTCATGGGATAGAATATGTTGGTTTTCCCCTTTTTCTCATAAGGTGTGGCCCCACAGTGTGTGGTGAGGTGTCCCCATGGGTATATGCAGGAGAAAATGAGACATCTTTATCATAAAAGTTAGGTCCCCAAGAGGCTGACTTCAAAATAATAGTCCCCGTTGATGGAGAAATCACCTCTAAAGGTATGATTTCATGATGAAAAACCTGCTCCGTCAACGGTGGAATGTGGTCCATCAACGAGGGAGCATAAAATAGGTGCTTCATCGACAATATGGGTACTCCTGTCTACAGGAGGGTTATAAATGCAGGTTCTGTCAACGGGGGAGGCAGTCCCATTGACGGGAGAGGCTTCCTGAGAGCCTCTGTTGACGGGGGAGTGTGCCCCATCGATGAGGAATGTTGTTTTAATGCTGTCGTCCACGGGAGTGGTGTCCTCATCGATGGGGAAGCATAAAAACGACGTTCTGTCAATGAGGGTGGTAACTTCGTCAACAGGGAATGATTTCTGAGAGTCTCCGTCGACAGGAGAGTGTGCCTTGTCAACGGGGAAGCATAGAATTGATGCTCCGTTGACAGGGAAAGCACTCCCATGTAAGAGGAGGCTGGTTTTCTATACTCTGTCGACGATGAAGATTGAGTATAGGTATGATTCTCCGTCGTCGGGGAAAGCACTCCCATGTATGAGGAGGCTGGATTCATGTGCCCCATTGACGATGAAGATAGAGAAGAGCCTGCCATTGACAGGAGGGTATCCATCGTCAATGAAGAACGTCTCCTTGAAGAGACAGTTTTTATTAAGGTTGCCGTTGAAGTGCAGCAAGGCAGGACTTGAGAGGAAGGTTTTTCCTTGTTCTTTAGTTGTTTTAGAAGACGACTCAGTGGATCTGAAGCTCTTGGTGCGAGCCCCCTGAGTCTGTGACATAGTATTTTTGTCTTCCATAAAAAGCTTTTTTAAAGTTGTTGTAACCTTCTTTTCTAGTTGCACAGTTTTGTTTCTGGCAAAGAGCACAGGAATTGGTGCTGTGTATGAAGCCCAGGCGCCTCAGGCTATTAAGATTCAGTTCTCATCGATGACTGCTTACACAGAAGACTGAATTAGCTGCTGTGCGAGCTGAAGCCGGCAGGAAAATGAACAAGGAGTACCAGGGACCACCCACTCTTATAGGCAGAACCAGGAAGTGATGTTGTGTGTGGGTGGTCCCTGCTGAAAAGACTGTTGCAAGAAGCTGCCATGTGATTGCGCCACCTGCTGGAACCTCCCAGAAATAATGACCTACTGCAAGAGACCATTCTGTAGAAGATCTACTGTTACAGGCGAGTTACCTGTTTTTCTAGGGACATGGATATGTTGTTCATCCACACTTCTTGGCAGACTCCTAGCAGTTCTCCAGGAGGAGGGAGGCAAGGCACACACACACCCTACTTAGGGAACAGAGACTGGGGAACTGAAGCCCCAAAACCAGCATCCCGGCGTGACTCAAGGTCGATGTGGTAGTGGTGATGAAGGTGTTTGCTGTCTTCCAGGTAGCAGCCTGACAGATTTCCTGCATAGGGATGTCCCTGGAAGCAGCCACTGAAGCAGCGGTATGGTGGGTGGAATTAGCCCTTAGCCCTATGGGAGGCTCCCTACCCACCAACCTATAGCAGAGATCAATGCAGGAAGTGATCCACCTGCCAATCATCCAGTTTGCTGCAGGTCTGCCAGGTGTGGCTTCAGCATAGGTGACAAACAGCTAGTGAACCTTTACCCAAATTTCTGCCATTCTCTCCTTGTAATAGGAGAGAGCTCATCTCAGGTCCAGAGTATGGAGCCTGTACTCGGCATTCGAGGTTTAGTTTGGGTAGAACACAGGCAGAGTCATCACCTGGTTGAGATGGAACTCTGACACCACCTTTGGGAGGAATTTCAGGTGGGGGTGCAGGACAACCTTGTTCCTGTGGAAGACCAGGTAAGGAGACTCCACCAAAAGCACCTGGAGCTCCCCAGTCCTTCTGGCTGACGTGATAGCCACCAGGAAGGTGGTCTTCCATGACAAGTGTGACATCTCACACTTGCGCATCGGTTCGAATGGCTTGCCCATGAGTTTTGCCAAAACCAGCAGTAAATCCCAAGGAGGTTCACGCACCAGAGGGGATATGTGATCTAGGCACTTGAAAAAGCACCAGACCACCTTTTCCTGTGCCACTGTCTGCTGATCGGCATGCGCCTGGTAAGCAGAGATGGCTGCCAGGTGCACCTTAAGGATCATAGAATGAAGACCCCCTTTGGACAGAGACCAAAGGTAGTTTATGATGCTAGCCACTGGACAGGACAGAGGGTCCAGGCCCTTGCCCTGACACAAAATGGAAAAACTTTTCCATTTGAATGCAGAACACCTTCTGGTCAACTCTTTTCTGGATGCTGCCACTACTGTGAGTACATTCTCAGAGAGACCCAAAGCCTGGAACTGTAGCCACTCAGGTACCATGCTGTCAAGTGCAGGGATTGAAGGTCCAGATGAAATACCTTCCCCTCATTGACTGAGATCAGGTCTGGGTGTGTTGAAAGATGCCTCGGGAGCCTGTTGCTGAGGCTGAGGAGATCTGGATACCAGAACTGTTATGGCCAGTCTGGGGCTACCAGGATCACCTGCACCTTGTCCCTCCTCACCTTGAGAAGCACCCTGTGGATCAATGGAATTGGAGGGAAGGCGGAGAAGAGGCCTGGGGTCCATGGCCTCAAGAAGGCATCCCCCTGCAGCGAGCCCTGCTTAGGGGGGCAGGCATGAAACAGTCTCAGCTTGGTGTTTTCCCTGGAGGCAAACAGGTCTACCATTGGTTTGCCTCAGTGGAAGAACAGGCTGTGAGCGACCTCTGGGTGGAGAGACCACTCGTGGGATGTCTCGCCTATGCGGCTGACGGCATCTGCCACTTGATTTGAGGCTCCTGCCACATGGATAGCTAGGAGATCCGCCTCTAATCAGTTCATGAGTGTCCAGATGCAAAGCACTTCCCTGCACAGCAGTTGGAAGTACGTGCTGCCCTGTTTGTTGAGGTAGTATATGGTCATGGTGTTGTCCGTCTGGACTTGAACCACTTGACCTGGAAGCTGCTGAGTGAATGCTGACAGCACCAGTCTGACCGCTCTGGGCTCTAGCAGGTTGATATGGTATCGGGATTTTTTTGGGGTCCAGAACCCATGGGCCCTGTTGTCCCCCAAGTGTGCTCTCCAGCCCAAGAGAGAGGCATCGTTCATCAGGACGACCGTTGGCTCAGGGTGGACAAATGGGATCCCTTCCTGCAGATGATCCAGTACAGTCCACCACTGGAGAGTGTCCCACATCTTCTGGGTCACAGTGATCAGCTGGTTGAAATTACCTTGGTGCAGAGTCCACTGGGTGGCCAGCTCCCATTGAAGGGGGTGCATATGCCACCGGGCCCATTGCACCATAGTGGTGCTGGCCGCCATGTACCCCAGGAGGCACAGAAAGTACCAGGCAGGGTGCAAGTGCCCAACCTCTACCTTGTCTGCCAGAAGCCGGGCTCTGGCTCGGCAGGAGTCGCGCTCTGCCCCAGTGAAGCATATCACCTGCGAAGGTACAAGCTCTGACTTGGCCTCATTGATCAGGAGGTCAAGCTGAGAGCAGGTTTAGAGGGACAGGTCCCTGGACCTCTCCACCTCTTGCTGGGTGGAACTTGTTAAAGCCAATTGTTGAGGTAGGGGTATATTCTGACCCCTCGACGCCTGAGGTGTGCTGCCACCACTGCAATGCATTTGGTGAAGACCCATGGGGCTGATGACAGGCCGAATGGCATGGCTCAGAACTCATAAAGAGCTCCTGCCAATCTGAAGCAAAGGAACTGTTGGTGAGATGGAAGAATTGGGACGTGGAAGAATGCGTCCTGGAGATTCAGTGAGAAGAACCACATGTTCTGCTCCAGGGATGGTATGATCTGGGACAGAGTTACCATCCTGAAGGTGTGTGGCCTGAGAAACTGGTTCAGGTTGTGCAGATCTAGAATGGGGCAATAGCCCCCCATCCGCTTCAGGACCAGGAAGCACCTGGAAAAGAACCCTAGGTTGACTAAAGGATCTGTCACTCGGGCCACTACCTCCTTGAGGAGGAGTTGGGCTCTGTCGTCTCTCAGAGCCGACCGAGTATGGACTGATATCCTTTCCTCCTGTGGGATGTGGGCTCGGCTGGGAGGGCACTGCTCAAACTCTAGAGGCAGACCCTGGCTGACCACTTCTAAGACCCACCTGTTCGTGGTAACAGCAGACCAGGCGGAAAGAAAGTGTTGGAGCTGGCCCCCCACAGGAGGACCCAGAGCTGGCATGACGAGAATAGGGGTGGCAGCCCCTATCCAGTCACTGTGCAGGCTTGGAGGAAGAGGGTCTGGATTGGAATCCGCCTGAACTTTGACCTCCTCTGCAGGCCACTGGAGGCCCAGACTAGGGCCAAGGGTGCCAAGCCTGTGCTTGCTGTTGCTGTCCTCCCTGGAAGAAGGGATGCTTGGCCGGAGGAGCAGAGTGCCAAAATGGCTTCTTCTTCTGCTGTTTCTTGGTGCCAGGGGCATCTTTCTGAGCAGAATTAGCGGAGTCCAAGGTGGCCCTGTCCTGCTGAATTCACTGAAGGTGCCCATCCACACCTGGGCTGAAGAGACTGGTGTCCAGGAAAGGAACATCAGTGAGTTTGTGCTGGGTATCCGCCGTGAAGGAGGAAAGCCTCAGCCAAGCCCTGCGGCGCATGGCAACTGCAGCTGCCACTGAACAGGTGTATGAATCCCCCGAGGTCCAGGACCATCTAAAGTTGCTGCCTGGAAATGGCCCAGCCCTGATCCCGGACCTGCTTGACCGCAGTCTGAAAATCCACTGAGAGCTGGAGGAGAATCTCATCCAAGGAGCCCAACAGGGCATGAGAGAAGTGCGCCATGATGATGGGCAAGCTTGCCTGACAGAGGCCTAGTGAGGAGGTGGCATAAACCTTCCTGCCAGAGTGGTCCAATTTTTTTGGACTTCTTATCTGGAGTTCTATCGATATCGGCTGAACTGCCTATGTGTCTGAATATGGAAGCGGTCACCAACCCCCTCCGCCGAGAGGTGTTCCGTGAACCCTGAGCAGGACCCAGTGGGCACCGCATACTTGCGGGCCATCCAGGAAGATGGTGCTAGGCAGGAGGCAGGGTGATGCCAAAGCTCCAAAGCCGGACCAACAATGGCCTCGGCCATTGGAAGGCTTCCGTAGGGGTATCCCCTCTTTTAAGAATGTCTGTAAGAGGGTATTCTGCCCGTTTATGGACAGGCTCAAGGGGCATCCCCATGGATTCAGAGATGAGACAGAGAATCCTCAAGAAGGACAAAGGACCTTCCTCCATCGACAGACTGCCCACCGACTCATCGTCAAGAGGACCAGAGTGTAGGTCGGAGTTGTCAGAATCCAAAGAATCAGGATAAATCGGCCAGCCACCAAAGTCCCCTTCCACGTGCCTGGGGCGGTCAGGCATGAGGGTGACCAAAATCCTGCAGGGAAGACCTGGAACAGTCCAAGCTTCCTTTGAAGGAGCCCCTCCCATGGGCTGTTTAGGCAGCGGCTCCACCACTATCAGTGGAGAGGTAAATTTTGGCCAAACCGGGGTGGGTTCTACCAGCTCCGCGGGCAGAGGAACCGAAATGATCAGTTTCGATAGAGCTGGCTTCGGCCTAGAAGGCAAAAGCCATATAATGGCTGGTGAGGAAACCGAAGCCGGTTTCTGGCTGGACAAAATCAGCTGTTGCCACATGAGATCTTCGGAGTGTCCATCAAAGCCTCTCCTCATCCAAGGAGGATGAAGATGAATGTCGGTGTCGCCTTTTCTTTGAGTGCTTAGGCGCCTTCCTTGGCTTATCAGTCGAGGGGGTCCGAGATCTCGACCTCGATTGCACTGGCCCAACTGGGTCACTCGGGAGACTCCGGTGGAACCGATGATTTTCCCGGATCAGGGACTGGCTCCTTGATGGGATTGCCAGCAGGCTGTGTGTCCTCATCGGGAACAAACAGAACAGGGGTCCTGTTAAGAGAGTTGTTGGCCTTGTTCGGCAACAACAGATCGACAGGGTCGAGCATGATCTCAACCGCTTTGTCGATCAAGACTTTGGCCGGCTGACCAGACAGCAGGACCAAGAAGCCGACGACTGAAGTTGCAATCTCAACCGAGGTCGAGACTGGAGATTCCTGGGACCAAAATCACTCTCTATCCCAAGAACATCTTCGCTGAGACGAAGAATCTCTCAGTTCCTTGTCTTTTTTACGGGACCAGGAAACATGTGTGCCTGAGGGTCCCACGCCCTTTGTGGGGAGAGATTGGCACATCTCCCGAAAGGAGCCCGAGATGGTGGAGCCCAGATTGAGTGGAACAAAAATCGGCTGAGAGGAGAGTTCCGCAGCTCACGCTGCTTCTGCCTCGAAGGCCTGCATTTGCTCTAACAGCTCGTCGGACCACACAGCCACGGAGACTGCCCACTAGGCCTCCTTCGATTTCACCAGTGGATTCCGTTTTTCAGGCCTGCCCAGCTTGAGTCATGCGAGACGATCGTCAAGTACATTCGGGTGGAACGCAAGACAAATCTCACAGGCCTGGGTGTCATGGCCGACACCCAAACAGTAAACACACGCAGTATGTGAGTCTGTGCGTAACATTTTCTTGCCGCATGGACACCGACGGAAACGGGGGGAAGATTTATCTTCCATGATCGAGAAACAACGATCGCAATTGCTAGCTTGAAAGAGCTTAATCTTCAAAGAATCCGAAGGAAACTAAGCCAGGGCCTACAGAACATGGAAGCAGTGAGGAGGCAACCTGAATCTTCCAGCAGAAAGGAAGATCTGGCATCATGGGGCGGAGCCATGGGTTATACCACCCGGGTGGGTGGGAGGAGCCAGCTTTAAGCCCTTCCGGCAAGAATTAAAGGAGAAAGGGACACATGAAGAAGTGTGGATGAACAACATATCCATGTCCCTAGAAATGTGCAATATCAGCAGTAAAGGCAGCTGCCTGACTTTGGAAGCTAGCAAAAGCCAAGCAAAGGGAGTGAAGAAAGGGACATTGCACACATCACTGAAAAACCTAACAAGTAAGCAATTTATTTAATAAACCAAAACACAGCAAACAAATAACCACTAAACCCACCATCCAAACTCCCCTACTTATTGAGGCTCACTACCTCTTTGCCAAGGGGCAGTGAGCCTCGATATGTAGTGGACTTTGGATATTGCACTGATTAGGCAGCTGTTTGCTATGTTTTGGTTTTATTCAGATTCTCACTTGTTAAATGTTGCAGCCCTGTGTATGCATTCCTTTTCTTCCCTTAGCACACATCATAGCAGCCTCGCCAGATGTAGGCAAGCATTTAGTAGGGATGTAAGAATACACAATATATACAAAATATATAATAGAACTGTGTAAAAGAAAGGGCGTCATTGCTTGTGGATACACAGAAATCTTAAGTGGAGGCAGCAGGCTGCAGTTCTACTGTGACAGGGTTGGGATAAGACCCTGTCCCATTTGTTATGCAAAGATAGTTAAAAGTAAGGATCGATTATGTCCTCTCCTATTCTGTGACTTATCTGTCTCTTGCCTAACTGATTACACAATCAAAATTTCTTTGTGACATCTAGGAACTGGCCGTTCCGATGGTCCCACAATTTTGCCCTGTTATCTCCCTATCTTCATTTGCTGTTTCTAGCTGTCTCTAGTCTTTCTACCCTTGCTTTTCTGTGGATTCAAAAACTGCATGTGAATCTTTATGTGAGACTGGGATCTCTTGGTTTGCAAATGTATATAATTATATTGCTGAAATGATTACAGATAGCTACTTGGGTGTTAGAGAAGTCAGCAGTTTGGAACATTGGCTTGACCTTGAGAAACCTTTTGACTTTTCATAAACTTGTTAACAGAATTGTCAGCAGGAAATCAGCCCTGGGACAGGACATCTTAACTGGCTGCACCGCTTAAGAAGACTAATGTACACTTCAAGCTGCTCGCAGGAAGGTCAATGAAAAAAGGCTTGTTGCATTTTGTGAAAACCAGGAGATGAAACTTGCACGAACAGCATGGAGAGGTTAAACTGTCAGGCAAAGGCATCTTGTATATGGACTCACATGTGAGTGGTGACTCATATTTTGAGTTGCTGTACTTTGTTTGCACTTAACCTACTCTTGTATGAAGTTGCTGTTACTGGGCTAACTCTTACATTTTATAAACTCCCTATGTCAATGCCTCACGTTATGAGGATACCTGTTCCTGCTGAATATGCTCATGTTGCTTGTCTACCTGCATTCCTGTACTGAGTTGTACAGTGAATTCTATTATGTAATGAATGCATTATGTATTGCTCGTATTTGATGTTATCTCCTGAGTCGTACCTGAAAAAAGGCAGCCACTGCCTAGTGTACCTACCCAGATAACAAAAACTAAATAAATAAATATAAAGAGAACAATATTTTGTCTAGATAAAATTGGTATTTTAAAGACAGAGTCTTAGAGGAAGAGACTGTACAGCCAGCAGTGATGAAAGAAGAAAAACAGGTTGAGGCAGAACTTGAAAGCCTGTCTGCCTTCTTCAAATAGTGGGCTATACAACAAAGAGAGACTGAGAAGCAGAGAAGAGAAGAAAAGGGAAGGAAGAGAAGACAGAGAAGCAGCGGTGACCCGTGATAATGGCGAAACAATAGTCGTGACGCCGAAAAAGGTGAATGCAAAACAGCAAGGCCACTTATGGCAACTGTCTGATCTGACACTTGCTGAAATGGTGACCAGAGCTTTCTCCTCCCCAAGTTGCATCCCGGAGTTGGTCATTTTAGTGAGGGAGGTGCAGGGGAGAAGTCTCAAAAAAAAAAAAAAAAAAAGCCACTGTGTACTTTGTCATCATTTCAGTGATTGCTGAAATGTGCTAGTCACTGTAAGTGGCCTCACTGTTTTGTGTTCACCGTTCTTGGCATCTTGATTATTGTTTCGCTGTTCTCATATAGAATTGAAGCAGCGAGAAGAGCAGTAATGGCTGGATGCCTTGCAATCTATCAAAGCTGGAGGATCTGTTACAGGTACAGCAAATCAACAAAACACACACAATTTAAAAGACATACAAACATACAAAGAAGCCAGCAGAAGAAGACCATTTGGTCTATCAAGTCTGCTCATATTGCAGGGTCCACAGCTTGAGCTACTGTTCCTGTACTCCCTCCGTCCCCACACCTCCCATCCTCCCTACCCATAATAATGATCTTCCCCCATGCCTATCCCAGCCTCTCCTAAAGCTGCCCACTGTCTTCAATGAGATGACCTCTTCTGGCAGTGCATTCCAAGTGTCCACCGCCCTCTCTGTGAAGAAGTGCTTCCTGACCTCCCTCCTAAAGTTACAAAGCTGTGTCCCTCTGATGATATTGATGCATACTGTACAACATTTGAAAGGGTAGCCAGAGCCTGCCAATGGCCAAAACAGCAATGGGCAATCATGTTGATAGGTTATTGGATAGGTAAAGTCAAACTTGCCTACTGCAATATGGACAAAGTTCAGTCAGAAAACTATGACCTTGTGAAAAGAGAGAAATCCTAAAAAGATATGACATCTCAGGAGAGATCTACAGGCAGAGATTCTAGTCCCTGAAGTATAACTCAGTCGACAATCCTCGAGAAACCTTCACTCAACTTAGAGAACACCTTATTAAATGGCTCCAACCAAAGGGCAAAACAGTCCTGCAGATCACTGACACATTTGTAATGGAGCAATTCACTAACATCCTTCCTACAGATGTGTAGATTTGGGTAAAGAACACCAACTAGAAAATGGGGGAAAGGATGTTTCTTTGGCCGAGGACTATCACATGGCCAGACACACACCACAGCAGCGAAGTAACAGCCAAGAACCAGTAAGACCCTGTTTTTTCCCCTGATTTAACTTCAGGTCAGATAAAAACTCAGATGGGGGTGAAAAATCTGCACCCAAAGACTTTATTTGCTATTACTGTACTAAGCCAGGCCATACTGCAAGAAACTGTCATACAAACAAGGAGGGTAACACTGGAGCAGATCTGTTCTTAGCAAATTGGGGCAAGTATTTAACAGATGTCAAGGTTTGAGGTAAGATTGTAAAAGGACTTACAGATTCAGGAAGCAGACACTGGAGCATGGTGTACTGGGAAAAGACTGTGTAAAAGGACCAGGGACTGGGGTCATCTGCATCCACAGGTACACTTGATACTATCCCACCACCCAAGTGAATCTGAACATTAATAGGGTGTCGCACCAAATGAAAGTAGGGGTAGTACCAAAGTTACCTGTACCTGTGACTACTGGAAATTACTTTACAGGATTTGCTAAGTTTTTTTTTTCAAACTCTATTTATTACCCCTTATCTCCGAACTCTCTCCAGTGACCTCCTGATCCACAGTCTCTACCTCCCAACGTGGTTCGGTGGTACTTCACAGGCTCCTCTCGGGCTCCGGGCATCCCCCAGGTCTACCCTCCGGGGAAGGGCCGCCCCCAACCAGGGTGCTCTTTCTCATAATATTGAGACACCGGGCTGGAGAGGGGGTGATAGCCTGAGAGCCGAGTCCATATGAGGGAGTGTGATCTGCGGAGGGAGGTGCCTTTCGCCTATCGGCGTGAGTTTTTTTTTTCCTTTTGTGCATGAAAGATCCTCTGTGGAGCCTGGCTGTCATGGCAATGTGCTGCTGTGGCTCCACCCCCAGGCATATGCCACAACGCTACTTTGGGCAACCTCCAGCCACCAGAGGTCACTCTTCGGGCGGTTGTATCCCCATCCCACCCCTGGGAGGAGAGAGCAGCCCAGCGGATGCTCAGTCTCTTCCTTCCCTGCTGACCCTCGGCTCCCCGGGCTTGTTCCTGAACCCGAGTCGCCGGCGTGGTGCGAGGTGTGGCATCCAGTGCCTCAACCCTTAGTACCACCAGGCTAGCTAGGATTTGCTAGGTTAATCACAGAGGGAGTAAAACCTGCTATTTCCGCAGCTGTGATAACAAGAGCACAAGCAAAGAAAATCCCTGATGTTGGTGACTCTTTTCCTTTTGATGACTTTGATTTGGACTTGTTTGAGCCCAGCTCACAGGTCCAGAAGTCCAGGAAAGAAAGAAGATGCCTGAAAATGAGGTGGCAACAAAACACTGATGGACAGAAGGGGTTGATACATGAAAATGCTGCAACTAAACTGATAACAGATTATGATTTTGTTTCTGAGCAAACTAATGATATTTCTCTCTAAGGTTATTTTAAACAATTGGAGTGAAATAAAAACAGGGTGAACCAACATTAAAAAAATGTAATGGGCTACTGTACAGAGTCTGGGTGGCCTGGGATTCATGAGGATGTTGCTACCTATAGCAGTTCTTGTGCTGAATGTCAGAAAGTAGCCCCAGTGACTAAAAAAGACAAGGTGCTGCTGGTGCCCCTACCTTTGATAGACGTGCTTTTTCAGAGAACTGCAATGGATGTGGTTGGCCCTTTAGACAAAAGCAAAAAGGATAATCGATTCTTGTGGTAGTATGCAACTATGCTACTCGATACCCAGAGGAAATCCCAGTCCATACTGTCACAGATCCAAAAGTGAAGCAGAGCTTGCCAAAATTTTCAACAGGGTCAGCATACTTGAAGAGATTCTTACTGATCAGGGTAGTAGTTCTGGTGCTGCATTGTTGAAGGAGCTGTACTGACTACTAGGTATCACTGTCATAAGAACCTCCTCTTATCACCCTCACAGACGGTCTTATTGAGCGATTTAATCAAACCCTAAAATGCACGTTACAAAGGTTTGTGAAAGGTGGAGGAAAAGACTGGGTCCAATACTTACCTTACCTGTTTTTTGCTTACAGAGAGAAATGGCACAAGTATCAACAGGTTTTTCATCCTTTGAAATGTTGTAGGGTACCCAACCTAGAGGGTCACTAGATATAATAAAAAGAACATGGGAAGATAGCCCTTCCCAGAAAGAATCTTTTACACCTTATATGTGTGCACTGAGAAAAAAAACTAGCAAAATATGTTGCAATTGCCCACAGTAATCAGGAAGAAGCTAAAAAACAGCAGCAGGTGTATTATGACCATGGGGTAAAAGAGAATGTGTTTTTGAGCCAGGTGAAAAGGCCTTGTTACTGTTACCCACTATGGAAAACAAACTGTTAATAAAGTGCCAAGAGCCTTATAAAGGGGTTAGATGCACTGGTGAAGTTAACTATGAGACTGAGACCCCTGAAAGGAAAAATCCAACCAAGATATACTCATGTTAACCTCCTGAAGAAATGGGTTGAAGAAACCCCAAAGGTTGCTTTGTTAGTGTTACCAGAAACTGCTGAAGAAGATATTGATATAGCTTATGACAGACTGGAACAAACTGTAACTTCTGATGCTGTAAAGGTGAATGTTTCTTTACTCATAGAACAAACTGCAGAAATCTGTAACTTGGTACAGACTGTTAGAAGTACTTTTACCACAGTGCTAGACCGTGCAAAAGGGGCTGAGCATGTAACAGTGACAGAGAGTGTTCACTCTGTAAGACAAAAGACATACAGATTACCAGAATGGTTAAAAGCAGAAGTGGTTAAGGAAATACACTAAAATAAAGAGTCATATATCACAGAAGAATTGAGACTTGCTTGGTCATCACCAGTGGTGATTGCAACTAAAAAAAGGGGGTGTAAGAATCTACCTTGATTTCATGAAACATAATCACGTGTCAGAATTTGAAAGTTATCCAATGCTTAGGACAGAAAATTTGGTGGACAGACTGGGGAGTGACGAGTACATTAGTGCCCTCACCCTCACCAAGGGTTACTGGCAAATTCCCTTAGCTAAAGAATCCAGAGAGAAAACTGCATTTTCCACTCCAGTTGAATGCTATCAGTTCACCACCATGCCATTTGGTTTATATGGTGCACATGCTACATTTCAGCGGTACCTGGATGTATTTCTAGCCCCTCACACTGTTCATTGTGCTCCTTATCTGAATGTCATGGTGTACAGTCCAGACTGGAAAAGCCACCTGGAACACCTACGAGCAGCTATCCAATCTATCAAAAATGCAGGTCTATTAATCCTACCAAGTATACATTAGGCATGCAGGAAACAAGATATTTAGTTTATATTTTGGGAAATGGAGAAGTGAAGCAAGCAATTTCCAAGACAGAAGCTGTAGCTAACAGTACTGTCCCTAAAACAAAGAAACACATCAGGTAATTTTTAGGTTTGGCTAGCTACTATCAGAGATTTGTTCCCAACTTTGCCCACCTAGCTACTCCTCTCAATGAACTCATGAAAAAATGGTACCCGAATAATGTGAAATGTCCCCAGAGTGTGATAAAGTTTTTCGGGCCATCAAAGCTACATTATGTTCTGTCCCTGTTTTAAGAAGTCCAGACTTTGAGAAACAAGTTCTGTTACAGACAGATGCATCAGAGGTACAGTAGGCCTAGGTACAGTCCTGAGTCAAAATACAGATGGAAAGAAACACCCCATTATGTATTCCAGTAGGAATCTAAATGACAGAGATAAAAAGTACTCTACTATTGAAAAAGAATGCTTTGCTGCAAAATGGAGTCCCTTAAGTTTTATTTGATAGGAGCTGGCTTTGTAATTACAACAAATCACAATCCTCTCTGTTGGCTTAATCAAATGAAGGACAAAAATCTCAGAATCACAAAGTAGTACCTGGCACTACAGCCATTTAGATTCAAAGTGATGTACAAATACAGAAATGAGAATGTCAATGATGATTTTCTGTCAAAATATGGTTCAACAGTTGAGAATTCAGAAAACTGAAAAAAAATGTGCACTTAACCAAAATGTTAGCTAACAGGAGTTGTGAAAAAGAGATACTGCATATGCAAAGAACTGTAAATGTTGTAAGGCAATGTTAAAAGAGAAATAAAAGAAGGTTTTGGAAACTTCTTTTTTAAAGAAAAGAAAAAAAAACAGGCTCCCTCTTAGAGAGTGGGGTTTGTAACAGGGTTGGGGATAAGACCCTGTCCCATTTGTTATGCAGAAAGAGTCAAAAACAAGGAT
This sequence comes from Neoceratodus forsteri, assembly GCA_016271365.2. Taxonomy (NCBI): domain Eukaryota; kingdom Metazoa; phylum Chordata; order Ceratodontiformes; family Ceratodontidae; genus Neoceratodus; species Neoceratodus forsteri. The sequence continues at coordinate 943,846,936 of CM057451.1, read as the reverse complement.
CTGTTCTGTCCTCTTCTATTCTGTCATGTATCTGTCTCTTGCCTGTCTGATTGTGCAATCAAATTTTCCTTGTGGTACTGAGGAACTGACCACTCCGACAGTCCCACAATTTTCCCGTTAGCTCCCTTTCTTCACTTGCTGTTTCTAGCTGTTTCTGTACTTTCTTTCTCCCCTTGCTTCCTTCTCTGTTAAAAAACTCATGTGAATATTTTATGTGAAACTGGGACCTCTTGGTTTGCAAATGTATATAATTATATTGCTGAAATGATTACAGACAGCTACTTGGGTGTTAGAGAAGTTAGCAATTTGGAACACGGGGGTTGGCCTTGAGAAACCTTATCTGTCAGCAGGAAATTAGCCCTGGGACAGGATGTCTCAATTGGCTGCACCTGCTAAAAAGAGCAATGTACTCTTCAGGCTGCTCACACGAAGGTCAGTGAAAAAAATATTGCTGCATTTTGTGAAAAACAGGAGATGAACCTAACAAGAACAGGATGCAGAGGTTACACTGACAGGCAAAGGCATCTCATATAAAGACAGCAATATTTTGTGTAACTAGACAGAGATTGAGATTTCAAACAGAGAGTCTCAGAGGAAGGACTTTTTTGTTTGTACTGCCTGTATGAAGAGCTATCCTGTATCATTTTAATTTTTCTATTTTAATGTTGTTAATAATAATAAAATACTATTTGTCAATTTTATAACTTTTCCTGGTTTACCTATGCTTCTACAACATGTACCAGGACTGGGTCTGCCAGAGCAGGCAGTGGCGGGTCAAGGTAACACTGGTGGCTCATTTAAAAGGTCCTCGTGGAAAGGTCCCTTCCACCCCCGCCAACACTGTCACCAAAGATCCCTGCCAGTGCAGGCAGTAGCAGACCACCAAATTCCTGAGCCATGGGGAAACAGATGGAGCTTGAACAGTTGTTATTAAAAAAGGATACTGACATAGCAGAGGTTACTGAAACTTGGTGGGATGACCGATCCAATTGCAAAAAAACATATAAATGCTTATAAAATGTTTTGTAAAAATTAAAATAATACAATGGGTGGCAGGGTAGCTTTCTACATTAATAAAAATCTGGGATGTATGCAGTTCATGACATTGAAAGTATAGGGGTTAAAGTGAATGATAAATTAAATAAATAATTTACTTTAGGCCTATACTATAGATCTCCAAAACTAGGTGAAGATGAAACTCATGCAACTATTATTCAGACCAAAAGAATGTTAGCAGAGTCAGATACAATCATATTAGGAGATTTTAATTTCCCCAGTATAGACTGAGAATGCCAAACAGCCGGTAGCAAGTAAGAAGATATCTTTCTCAATATGGCTCATAGATCTAACCTTCAGCAGAAAAGTCAATATGCCCACTGAGGGTACTAACACTCTAGATATATGATATTCAAATCAACAGGTAGTAGTGATCATTCCACCATTCTATTTACAATAGATTGCAAAGTTAAACTAATGAAAGGGGGCACCACCAGACACAACTACTACAAAGCAGATTTCAAAAGTATGCAAGATGAATCATCCAAAATTAAACAGGACACAATATTCAATAATATTAATATAAATAATGTTGGGGAAAAATGTAAAACTATTCCAAAAGTTTGAAAATAAATATATGCCCACCATTAAAGCATACAATAAAAAAGGGTGAAAAAACAGGTTGGCTGAATTAAAAAATAGACAAAAATATCAAGAGTAACAAAAGACTGTTTAATAAATTAAACCAGTATCCTTCAGAGACAAATACATAAAAACATAGGAAGGCAGTAAAAATGACCAAAATTAGCATAAGAAATGTTAAGAAAAACACTGAATTTAAACTCACTCACAAGAAAACAACAGTGAATCTGTCTATGCTTATATGTAAGCCCCTAACTTTTATTGAGCCACCTTAGTTACGGCTCCCAGTTTTCCCCTCGTTCCTCACTGCTTCCATTCCCAGGTTCCTTTGAGCCTACTCTCTGTCAGCCCCAACATTTTTTCAGTGTGAATGGGCCAGAGGAGTAAGCTTCACACACAACCGCGAGCTGCCACACCGCCAAATATGCGCTGGCGGTCCATGCATGGGCAGTTGCACCTGCTCCTTTTTTGCTACTGCAGTGGCTTAACCACAGCCTCTCTGATGCTCCCAGACCCCATATTAAGCAAATCAGGGTCAGGAGATACAGAGGAGGCCCTGAGAAGCCAAAATAAATTTTAGTTAAAGACTGCCACCGGCACTTTGGGACCATGTCATAAATATTAATGAGGGTAGGATATAAATATTAATGAGGACTGCCTGCTGCCGCGGGGAGGGGGAGAGACAGTGTTTCAGCAGCAGTGACAAGTGGGAAATCTAATAAAAATATTAAGCTTTGCAAGGGGTATAAAAGGCAGAGGTGCCGGTATAGAACTGTGGGGGAAAATATAGCAACATTAAACTGTTTGGCTGCAAGGGACTTAGAAAGTTGGGGCAGGTGGTTTGAAAAAAATGTGAACAAACATGGCAGCCCGTCGGGACTACAAAGCAAGGGGGCTGCTGGGAATAAGGTTAGAGGGCAGATTGGGAGCCTGGGAGGACTGCAGCCAATCAGGAACAAAGGATCTGCCAGAGGGCTTCTGGGTCTGCTAGGGAACTGCTGGAAGAAAAAAACATGGACAATTCTTGGTGCCTATAAGAGGAACCAATAGGGCATCAAGGGAGCTTAATGAATATTAATTTGTTCAGAGGGACGACCAATGGGAAGCAAATGGGAAGGAACTGCTGGAAAACTGATTTAAGGGGCTGTTTGCCTGCCAAAGAGGAATCCTGAGTGTGCAGCCAGAGAGTGCAGGAGGAGAGAGACTGCCGTAGGCTTTCTAGCCCTGAAGGCCTGCCTGTTTGCCAAAGGCCTCGTCTGGCTACAGTATTGGACAAGCTGCAGAACGCCTGGAAAAGAGCATAATCCCTGGACTGTGTGAGAAGTTCCCAGGGTGAGATCTGAACTTGCGTCTGAGTGAGTCTGCTGAGAATTTAGAAGTAGCTGCTGAGATTTGAATATGTGGCTGAGTGAATTTGTTGCCGAGAGTTGAAAGCTGCTGCTGAGATTTGAACCTGCAACTGAGTGAATTTGTTGCTGAGAGTAGAAAACTGCTGCTGAGAGTTGAACCTGCAGCTGTGTTCAAGAAAGTTAGACTCCACAGCTAGTGTGAGAGACTGTTGAGATCTGCTGCCATAGAGAGAGAGAGAGAGAGAGACTGACTGCCTTGCAATGCAAAAAGAGCCAGCAGAGTTTGGCAATGAAATGCAGAAACTGTAAAGGTTGCAGCCTAACCCTACAGTATCTGCAGCAGAGAACAGCATATGCCAAGCATCAGTCTGGGTAACCACCAGCCTGCTCTGTACCCAGACTAAAGAAAAGACCACCAGAGAAGAAGACATTGAGAGGCCTGCCAGGTGAACACCGCATACAAAGGCCTCAGGGGCGAAGACTGGAAAGGCCTAGCAGGTGAAGACCAGCGTTCTTTGTTTCTTCAGGCTACTGCTGCTGTGTTGCAACAACTCCATATACTCACACGGTACCATGAACCTTGTTTCTGCCACCCCCTTTGAGCTTCTGAACTGTAAGTAAGGTTAAATAAAGTGATTGATTGATTGATTGATTGAAGTACCCCAGGCTGCGGCTTTGGGAAAGTCTTTATTTAACTAGCTAGCTAGTCACAGAATTAAGGGGGTTAAGTCCCGGACAGGACTGTGCCAAGATTAAAGCTGTGCCCAGGTGGAAAAGGAAAGTTTTGTATCTACTGCTACTGCTTAAAATTGGTTGGGCCCCAATGAAAGTTCCCCAGCGTCTTCTACATGGCGGTGTGGTACCCACCCAAGGGACTTCAGAGACATTCTGGGCAGCTGCCATTGGGAAGCTGTGTGCACCCCCAAGTAGGAGGTGGGGACTGAGTGGGGTGAAAGTGTTGGAACAGTTGTTACAGTTGTTATGCTAATTTTCTACTGGTTTCCCCTCCTCCCCAAATAAAAATTGTTAACTGTTAATTTTATATTCTGGTACTGCATCTCATTGCAAAAAGGGGAAATTTTTGTTGTGTAGGGAAGGTACAGTGAGGGCAGTTACTATATTTTCCTGGGAAGTGTTAACCTGCAATTTATCTACAGGTATTCCCTATCACTATACCAGGTGGAGGCACCACATGCACTTATTGTGCCAATACCACTGGTCTGCCAGAGAACCTAGGCGGGCCCCCTTGAGGTATGTTCAGGGGAGACCCGAGGGTCCTGGAAACAGCCACGGTGAGTCCAAATGTTACAAAACCCTCAAAAACTATAGTTAGAACTACAGGACCAATACTATCTAATTCACAACCAACATGCGACTTAGGAGAAATGGTAACAATAGTGAATAACTATTTTGGTTCTGTTTTTGACACATCAGGTAGAATAATATCAATGAATAGTCTTTGGGATAATCCTACAATTGAAACAACACACAGCAGGGCATTACTGATTGAAAATAAATGTGCTGAACAGGAACTACAGTAGCTAGGTTGGAGCCAAATAAATCTGCAGGGCCAGACAAACTACTACCAAGGTTAGTAAAGGAATTATGAACTACCGTATTAGTACCTCTAACTCACATTATTAATATGTCCATTACTGAGGAAGAAGTGCCACTGGATTGGAGAAGGGCAGCAGTGGTTCCTATTTTCAAATGAGGGTTAACTTGAAAAATGAATATTACAGTTTCATAAGCTTGACATCCATTGTACGTAAACTGCCGGAAACCATAACACGAGACAGAATAATGGATAACATCAAGGATATTGATCGGAAGGGCAAAGGTTTACATTAAACAGGTCCTGTGCAACCAACTTGTTAAGATTTTACAAAGAAATTATCAAAAGTCTCAGTCAAAACATACCCATGGATGTGATACGATTTGATTTGTGTTAGAATAAATGGGGTCAGTTCACACCATTCAGGGAAGGACGGGTGGTGTGCCTCAGAATTCTGTATTGGGACCACTTATTTTTAATTTTTATATCAGTAACCTGAAAGGGGAGGACAATATATACATACATTTGCTGATGATAAAAAAAACGTTTTTATGGACTAAGGCATTCCCTGATTATTAACTGTTGTGATTTTAATTACGTTTTAACTGTACTATATGTGACTGTGTGAAGCGCCTTGATAAGGTGACAGGCGCTCAATAAATAAAACTATTATTATTATTACTATATAAAATTGGGAGGGAGAGGTAACATGCTATCCAACAAAATGTTAATTACTCACGAGCTTTCGATACTAGAAAAATGAGCATTGCGTAACAATATGGAGCGTAACATAAGCAAATGTGTACTAGTCCATCTTGGTAATAATAATCATCAACAAATTACTATCTAAAGAATAATCTGCTCAACAAAGTATCATGAGAAAGGAATTTAGGAATATTGATTACAAACAAGGTAAAACCTGGTATACACTGTAAGATGGTAGTGAACAAGGCAAACAGAATCTTGGCATGAATTCGGAGAGCATTTATTAACAAGTCAGAATCCATAATACGTTTGATTTATCATACTTATGTTAGGACATATCTGGACTACTGCTAGCAGATCAGGAGCCCCCATTTATTTATTTGTTTAAACATTGGTAGCCGGGAAAGGCACACTGAGCGGGGGCTCATTTCCAGGTGCGACCCAGGCAAGATTGGGGATCAGGAATAAAATAATAAGATAGTGACAATTACACATATGATACAAAATACATAATGATAAAATAAACAGTTCCTAGTAATGACTTACACTTTTCTACAGAGATAAAAACAGAATACAGAGTGATGAATTTTGATGAGTGTAACTCCCCTACAAATGGGGGGGTTCCCAAAAAGTATTTCTTGAGCTTGCCTAAATGCTCACTGCCAGGCTGGTGTCCTGTGTTTTAGCAGTTTAAATGTGATTACCAGAGCCTGTATAGCCTCTGTGTACTGTCTCTTTAACAGCTGCCTATTGCAGCATAAGTAATCTGAGATGGAACTCTGTTGAACTATTTGCTGAAAATCACTTAGAGAGATAACGATAACGTAGTTTGTCTAACCTGCTTTCTTTGTAGCAAGGACTGTTTTGTTTGTCTCTACTATCTTGGTCCTGGACAGCAAATTGGACCAATCAGTTCTGGTGGGAACTAAAATGTAGTCAGACTACAATAGCTGTCTGAATTCAAAATCTGTAGGAACTGTAGTTTGGGTTTTTTTGCGCCTTTTTTGCAACTGAAGTGGGAGCTCTTGCTTTGACTTGGGGAAGTCCCGGGCTGCTTGCAGTTTTCAGTTAGTTCTGAGCTGGGAATTGAAATGAGAAGAGCTCAAGTGTATTTTGGGCAGCAGTCCTGAGTGGATCCGCATGGTAAAACTGTGAAAGGGCTGAGTTTTTGGCTTACATGTCTGCCAGCTGCTCCTGAGAGGGAGAGAAGAGAATTATTTGGGACTAAATCCAAGTTTGTGTGACTAAAGTAAACTACTGAAGTGGGCCAGGCTCAACCTGAAGAAGACTGAAGATTTTGCTGAATGCAATCGGCCTGTCAGGAGTTCCAGCTACCCCTAAGCTCTCGGTGTGTGCAGAGACTTTGCGATTGTGACCGGGGAGCGCTTTGCCTGGTACAGTAGAATTCCCGTACATGTAAATGTGCTATGAGCTGCTAGTGGGTTGTGAGTTAGTTCCCCACTATGTGAACTGTGTTCTGCTTGCTGGAAGCTGTATCCAGCCCAAAATGGACTACATCCAAATTTGTCTCCATGCGGTCTGGGCCTTGCCACACTGGACCAGCCAGACTACCCACTGCACAAAGAAGCCATCAACGAGAGACCTGCCTGGGGATCAGCCCCCTGCTCCACGCTTGAACAGGAACAACACCTCTGCAACTTGTGTGAGCCCTGCTTCTCCTGACATTCCAGATCAACCACCTGCAGTCCTGATTTTCGTCCAACCTGTGTCCAGTCTTGGGTATCGTGAGTAAATACCAGGGTAGCTCCCTGCAACAACAGCTTAATCCGAGTGTGTCATCTGATTGTCTTTTTGTTTCATTTCCTTTACAAATTGAGCCCTCTGGCTCCGGATTACAAATATTGTGTACTGTGCATGTTGTGTTTTCCATCACAGGGCCCCAACCAGCTGCAACCCCGGGCAACAGTCCTGGCTAGCCCATCTCTTCTCACCTTTGTATCCGGAGGTGTGACTGCGTGGGGGACTCAAAGTGCATGCATAACTGCTTGATTGATATAACCTTTAAGCTAATTAACCTGATTTTTCCCTTCCTTGTTCAAGTCCCTGAATAAATCAGATCTAACTTTTTCTGCATGTAATCTGACTGTGGTTCCAGTTTGTGCTCAAAGTACTGTACTGTTGCTATTTGCTGTGCATAACCTTGTTTTACAGGGGTCCCCAGGGTCGAGCCAGAGGAACCAGCCCTGGTGGTAAGTGCAAAAGTGTAGGTACTTGTGGAGGTATCAGGGTATTGTGAAAGTGATTATTGTACAGTGTTCAGGCCACTAGAGGGGAAAGAGGGGGGGTTACAGTGTCCTGGAGGGCTGTGCCCAGGTTAGCTTGACCACTGCCAACCCTGACCTCCGGGTGGAGGCACCCGTTTCAGAAATCAGGCCCCTTAACCTGCCACTAGCCAAACAAGCGGGGTAGTAGCCCTTGGGATAGCGCCACCAAGGATTACATGAGAATAACTCATTTGAGATGAACAATAGATTACAATGTGGCAGTGTAGGGTGCAAATCGTAAGGCAGAAAAACAATCAAGTAAATAAATAACATTTATAAATAAAAGACAGATATACAGTTAGTTGAGAGGTTCCAGAGGCATACAACTAAGTTGATACCAAATCTCAAATACAGATCATATAATGAGAGATTAAGACAACTGGGGCTACAGTCACTTGAGAGGAGGACACTAAGAGGGGATATGATCTTATTGTTTAAAATGATCAAAGATGGAGATCTCAGGTATATGCTGGGAATCAAGTTTAAAGAAATATATCACAGTCACAGAAAGCACAAATATTTAATAGAAAGTGAAACAGCAAGCAAACCAGTTAGGGGGCATTGTTTTGCAGCCAGGGTGAGAAGACTGTGAAACTCATTTTCTAATGATGTGGTTTATTCTCCAAACGCTGAAACGTTAAAAAAAAAAAAAAAAAAGACTATGGACAACTACCTGGAGGAGAATCAAATAAACAGCTATAACCACTGAGCAGTGGGAGGCCAGCCATGATGGACTAAAGTCTGTTGCTTGTCTTACCTACCCAGTATGATAAACCGTGTGATGATGGAGTCCCCATCAGGGCAGTCTGGCGGGGACACAGCTGAACTCAGAAGGCCACTCCAACTATTGCAGAGGCACAGGGATTATGTTTAGGTCAGTGGGGGTAGAGTCATTTTGTTTATTTTTTTTTTTTTTGCTTGAATCAGATTACTAAAACTCAAAATGTACAGTTCAGTCTGGTTAACCTGGTTTGCACAGCTAGTTTTATGCCAAATTTAAATCTGGCCAAAGAGAGAAACACCCAAGGTGCAATCTGTTTGCTACTTTTTGAGAAACAAACTTGCAGCACTGTTCAAAATCTGGAAGGGGGGGGTTCTTTCCAGTAATTTTATTCCTGAAGCTTTAGTGGCTCCTACAGACCTGGTAGTTTTTTCTGTACACTTTAAGCCACGTTGGTGTCATTGGCCATGCCTGTATGCCAGTTGCTGAACGTGCGTAACTGATGCCTGTTTTCTGTGCATATAGTCACTACACTAGGCAAGACATGGCAATTTTATTTATAAACCGCCCTTTCCAAAGGGCTCAGGGCACTGTACACAATTTGAAATGATAAAAACAAACATAAAACCATAATAAAATAAATACATCACAGCCATTAAAATACCTAGACTACTATACATCTGAAAACTTGCTAGCTGGGGAAGGCTTGCTCAAATAGGTGAGTTTTAAGTGATCTTTTGAAGGCCTCCACCGTACCAACAGAGCTGATACTCCCCTAAACTGAGTTCCACAGCATTGGAGCTGCTACACCAAAAGCTCTGTCCCCAGATTGTTTCAACCAAGAGGAGGGAATGACAAGTAGGCCAGCATCGATAGAGCAGAGGGGTCATGTTGGGAGGTAAGAAACCACCTGATCTTTCAAGTAGTAAGACCCCACACTGCTCAGGGCCTTGTATGGTAAGGTTATGCATCACTCTAAAGGCAACCAGTGCAGCACACGCAGGACTGGCGTGATGTGGCCCCTCCGAGAAGTTCCCATCACCAGCCAAGCTGCAACATTCTGGACCAGTGGCAGACATCACATGATACCTCTAGCCAGCCCTAAGTACAGAGTGCTGCAGCAGTCCAACCTAGAGGTAATGAAAGCATGAACAATCATGGCCAGGTCAGTAGGAGGCAGATGCAGTTTGATCCTGGCGATGTTTCGAGGTGATAAAAACCAGATCAGGCCACAGCTGACATCTCCTGGTCTGGTGTCAGTCTGCAGTCAAAAAATTACTCTGAGATTCTTAACCACATCAGCTGCAACAAGAGGTCAGCCACCCAACACAGGAAAGGCTACTTCATCTCCCATCGCTGCTGCATGCCACTGACTCAGCTCACTTAACATGACCTCTGTCTTCCCTGGGTTGAGACATAACCAATTTGAGGCCATCTAATCATTTATCTCAGTAAGATATCACCCCAGCATAGAAGCTGCATGATCCTCGCAGGGAGAACAAGCATTTGTCAGTGCCGAATGTTGTCACACTGGCATTGGCAGTGGCAGAGCTAGAGATGCATAGTGCTGTGATTTTGTGAATGTGTCCCAAAAGGTGATTTTCCACAGCGAGCATGCCATTGTGCGCCACAGCTGCGGAAACGCGTTCTGGGCAGGCTGTGAGAAATGGCAGCTGGACTGTTGACAAGGAGGTGTGCACAAATGCCAGTGGTGAAAATGTGGCATGAAAATATTGCAGATTTATGAAGTTACACGGGTGCGTGGAAACTGCGCAACGTACGCTTGCAACACAGTCATTTTATGGTCTTTCGGCACCAAATTTTCAACATAGGCATTTTAGGACCTCTGCTCATAAACAGTGTCAGCATTTCACGCTGTCCTCAAACTGATTTCTCGCGACAGCCAATTATGCAATTCTGTGCCAGACGTGCGAAAACACATTTCAGCCAGCTATACTGTTCATAAGGAGGTGTAGAAAAATGCCAGTGATGAACAGCTGGAGTGAAACTATTACAAATTCACAAAGTCATGAGCATGCATGCAAATTGCGCAACACGCTCTCGTAAAACACTTATTTTATTGACTTTCGTCCCAAAATTTTCAGCATAGGCATTTTAGGACATCTGCTAATGAACAGTGTCACTGTCATTTTAATAATGTGTCTTGAACAGGGACTTTCCACAGCGACTGCGCTATTCTGCGCCGGAACTGCAAAAACAGATTTTGGTCAGGATGTGAAAAATAACAGCTGTACTGTTCATTAGGAGGTGCAGAACAATGGCACTGTTGAAAATCTGGAGTGAAAATATTATAAGTTTGCGAACTTATGAGCGTGCGTGCAAACTGCGCTACGCACACTCGTAACACAGTCATTTTACAGAGTATTTCACCAAATTTTCAACACAGGCATTTTAGGACCTCTGCTTATGAACAGTGTCACTGTCATTTTCGTAATGTGTCCTGAATACTGATTTCCCACAGTGACCGCGCTATTCTGCGCCGGAAGTGCGAAAACACACTTTGGCCAGAATGTGAAAAATGACAGCTGGACGGTTCACAAGAAGGTGTGGTAAAATGCCAATGTAGAATCTGGCGTGAAAATATTACGAATTTTACACTTACGGCGTGCGTCAGCAACTGCTAGCATACGACGTCAGAAACAGTCATTTTTTATTTTTCCCACCAAATTTGCAACATAGGTTTTGGAGAAACCCTTCATGAACAGTGGCACTGTCATTTCATTACTCGATCCCGAAAGGTGATTCCACGCAGTGACCGCGAAATCACCTTTCGGGACTGAATAACGCCATGAAAGTGACAGAATTCATGAGGAGAGGTCCCAAAAAAACCCATGTTGAAAATTTGGTGCCAAAATTCCCAAAAATGCCTGAGATATGCACCAAAGTTGAAAAAATCCTATTTATTACATTATACAGCTTACCGGCATTTCTTCAGTTCGCGGTCAGCTTTGAAGAGTGCAGACGTGTTCCAGTCCATCGAAGATCATCGCGCGAGCTCGGAGGTAAGTATGGGGAGTGAGGGCGAGTTGGGAGGCAGGGTGCACAGAGGGTGGGTGCGGGTGGGGCCAGGGAGACTACGGAGGGACAGTTTTCGTTTTACAGGTAAAAAAAATAAACATCGGGGACAGTTTTTTTTTTTTTTTAGGGATGGCATGCAAGGGTGAGCCCCAGCATGCCACCTAACTGTTTGGGGTTGTAGCCGACTGGGGATTGTGCACCCTCGGGGGGGAGTTATGCCGACGGGGATTGGGCACCCCCGTTGGCAAACAAAGAAAGTGGGGGTGGCAGAGCCGAGGGGGATTGAGCACCCCCTCGGCATTTAACAATGGGGGGTTCGTTATGCCAACGGGGAGTGGGCTCGCCTGTCGGCACACAAGGAAAGTGGGGGGGTAAGAGTCGAGGGGGATTGGGCACCCCCATGGCATATAACAAATGGGGGGTGCTTTATGCCGACTGGGAGTGGGCTCCCCCATTGGCATATACATAGGGGGCAGGGTAAACCAACAGGGGGATTGGGCACCCCCGAAGCTGGCAGTTTGGCCATGCTCATAATGTCAGCAAGCACGTCCAGGGAAGGTCCGCTGCGTCTGACAAGGTTTGCTCGGATTGCAGCAGACCTTTTCTTAGATGTGCTCTAATGCTATGTATGCATGGTGTGGTGCCGGCATGCAGGCTGATCGGGAAATGAGGGACGCACCTACTGATGCATGCCCTACATTCACCCAACAGCGGCCATGCCTCCAAATCCCGACTGCCGCAAGATGTTGGCTGTGCAAGCATGCCAACATAAAAAGACAGGCACAGCTGAGTATCATCTGCACAGCAGTGAAACTCAGTCCTGTACCATCTAATGATCTCCCCCAGGGGCAAAATGTACACAGAAAACAACACAGGGGCAAGGACTGAATCCTGAGGAACACAGATACATAGATACACAGACACTGTAGGCAGATAAGGGCCTATGGCCCACCCAGTCTGCCCATTTGAGCTTGCAAGTTCCTTTTACATTTTTCTAGAAGTCTGTTGCCCCTTACCCCTGACTTCCAGAATTCCCTTATGTCTAACCCATGCATTCTTAAATCCTGTGATTGTTTCAGCCCCCACCACTTCCTCTGGCAGGGTGTTTAATGTGTCCGCCACCCTTTCTGTGAAGAAATTCTTCCTCACGTTTCCTCTGAATTGCCCCCCCCACCACCAACTTCATCCCATGCCCTCTAGTCCTGGAACATCTTTTTCGCTGGAAAATAGTGTATTCCTGCACCCTGTTCCTCCCTGTAAGGTACTTTTATGTCTCCATCATATCCCCTCTCTCCCTCTTCTCCTCCAGGGAGTACATATTCAAGTCCTTCAGCCTGTCCTCATAGGATTTGTGATGCAATCCCTGTGCCATCTTTGTTGCCCTCCTCTGAACCTTCAGAGGAAATCGCAGAAGGCCAAGAGATTAAATTACCTAGGGCAACCTGCTGTGTTCTCCCAGTGATGTAGGACTCAAACCATCACAAAACAGTGCTGGTGAGGCCCACATAGGTTCTCAGGTGAACCAGCAGCACCCTGTGGTCGACTGTGTCAAATGTCAACAACAGATCAAGAAGGACCAGGATGGAACAAAGTCCTCGATCCCTTGCAGTCTCAGTGCTATGGTGGGGCTGAAAACCCAACTGGAGAGGCCCATAGATGATATAATTCTCCAGGTGATCCACAAGTTGGTCAACCACCACCTTCTTCATAAGCTTTCCCCATAAAGGGAAGGCTAGAAACAGAGCTGTAATTTGCAAGAATATTAGGATCCAAGGAAGGCTTTTTTAGGAGGGCTCTAACCAATGCCTTTTTTAGGGCAGATTGAAAATGCCCTCCTTCAGGGAGCCACTGACAATCTCAGTGATCACCTGGCCCAGAAATCCGCTGTAGTCCAAAAGCAATGAAGCTGGTTCCTGTCCAGTATACAGCTGGTGGGATGCTATCTAGAGATCATCCAAAGCACTCCTCCAAAACTGGCAGAAACACACTCCAGCTAGGCAGATCCACATTACTGGAAGGTGGACCACCACCAGCCCATGACAGCCACTTGAAGAGACACCAGATCTACTGGAGGACACCTTGACAGAGAAGAGTTTGCCAAACTACTCACACTTATCTGCTGAAAGGGCTCTAACGGACCACAGACAGAGAGGATTTAACAATCTGTCTATGGTATGCAAGAGCTGAGCTGGTCAATTCTTCCCTGCAGCAATCGACCTTGACAGGAACTCTGTCTTTTTCATGTTGATTGTCCACTGATACTTACTGTAGTGAGTTTTCAGTGCCAATCTGTCCTCCTCAGACTGTGACCTTCTCCAAGAATGCTCCAGCTTCCATCCCTTAGTCTTCAACTGACACAGCTCATCACAATACCACATTGAACTGCAATGGGACATCAAGGGACGAACGTAAGGTGCCATGGAGTCTTAGCAGTTACGAGAACTGTATTATAGTGCTTCATGGCCTTCTCAGCCCCCTGGGCATAAGCAAGCATCATACTAATGCAGGGTACATGCAACCACTACCATGTTTTTTTGCAAAATGTGGGTATTTCGTACATTTTGAAAATACCAGGACCGCCCATTTCACCAAAAGGACAAATGATAGACACACAACCAATTGTTGCCAAAAAGTTTTAGTTTGGCACTCATTTGTCTAATCTGGTTACAAGAGGTGGACAACAACTAGCCAACAATTAAACCATTTCAATATCCTAGTACAAATACTGCTAAAAATATCTTGCTTATTGCTTTTAAAGAATTCTGTGACACAGCAGTTACAAAAGGCTCTATGTACATGCAGCTTGTAATAGGACAAGGGGGAAGGGATTAACAACAAGCAGCAGTTGTTATCCTAGCTGGCAAATGAAAGCTAGGAAGGTTGTCAGTTTTTTCAGCAGAGCTGGGCAGTTAGAGGCTGCGATTTTATTATTCAGTGTTGCAGGTCATATTAGGAACTGTTACCGCCTTATGAACATGATTCTGGAGCAATAAACACCATGTTTGGGGTGGAGGTAATTTTTGAGGGGTTAGGAGAGAGACTTGTGTCCCATCCCTATTTCCACTTGCTCATGCCACAGGGAGTCACAAGTGGGGACTTGGAATAATACAGACTTATACAGCATAATATTATGTGACTCATGGAACTGCTTCATGCACTGATATCATATAACAACCCCTCCCCCCAATAAATATGCATTACTATAAATCATTGATGTGATCTCAGTCAATCAGAGGTGATAACCGCAGGACCTCTCATTCCATGTAAAACTGGCATCTTGTGTGGCAGCTTGAACTATACCAATGAATGTGATTGGTCAAATGTGATCACATGACTGTACACTCTTCCAGCACAATAACAACAGGTCAGGAAAAATGTAACATTCTAGCCTTATAACGTAAGCAACAAGGCATAACAGGGTGTGTGATAACTGCACACCTCAGGAAGTGAAGCACAAGGTACTGCAGAGTGTCTTACAGACCCAGAAAGTACCGTTGGCCCACAATTACACACATACTGGAGTGCCTTTTTGTGATTATAAAATGGTTCCACTGATTTTTATTTTCAAAACTGAGTAATGAGGTTCAGAACATTAAATATGTCTGACCTGTGTTGTTGAGCTAGAATAACGTGGTTCTAGGGACATGGATATGTTGTTCATCCACACTGTCTGGCAGGTTCCTTGCCGCTTTAAATCTTGCTGAAGGTCTTCAAGCTGGCTCCTCCCACCTACCCGGGTGGTAAAACTCTCAGCTCCGCCCCTTGACGCCAGATCTTTCTTACCGCTTGGAAGCTCAGGTTCCCTCCTTAACGCTCTGCGTATAAGACTGGTTCCTAATTCTTCGAATTTTCGAAAATAAAAAGTTTTTGCTAAAAAGACTTTGGTCTTCTCTCCCTCGGGGCTGCGATGGACAAATCGACTCTCGGTTTCCGGAGATGCCCTTGCGGGCAGAAGATGTCTCGGACGGATCCGCACTCCACGTGCGTTTACTGCTTGGGCCTTAAGCACGACCCGCAGGCCTGCGACCTGTGCTCTTCCTTTTCGGCCTACGTCCTCAAAGACCATGCTGCCCGTTTACAACTGGGGCGTCCCGAGAAGAGATTTCTTCCGGTTAAGTCAAAAGAGGCCCAGTCGGCGGTGTCCGCGCCGGTGGACTCGGCGGATCAGCTCGAGCAGATGATCGCCCTCGAAGAGGAGGCGGCGCGGGCCGCTTCTACCTCGGCTGCGGCATTTGTCCCGCTATCTCTTGGTGCCTCTTATTCGGCTTCTTTTAAGGAGCTTTGTCTGACCCTCTCGACAAAAGGTGAGGGTCCAACTTCTTCTGGACCGTTTTCTCGGTCCAAAAAGAGAGACAAGAGTAAGTCTCACTGTCGGCGCTCTTGGAGGGCGGGAAGATCCCTCTCCCTAGTTGTTGGCTACGTCGACTTGTCGACCCTAACCGGCCACTGGTTTCACGGTGTCCCCGTCAGGCCAGTTGACCGAGACTCCCGTTGATGCGGTCGAGATTTTTCTCGACCCATTGGACGGGTTGTCGACTGGAGAAGCCGAGAATCCCCTCTCCCCGGTTCCCCCGGTGGGAGTTGAGGATCCTGTTGGCTCATCTGTGCCTCCGGTTCCGGAGCCTTCGGTGGAATCATCCGAACCGAGGGGAGTGCCGATTCCCCGCGACCTCCCGCACCGTCCTCGGCCTAGCGAGTTCTCGATCGGTCTCGGACATCTTCGGCGGTCCAGCCGATCCTGCTGTCATGGCGGTCTCGGTCACCGGCACGCGGCAGCGGCGCCTCCATTTCGTCCTCTTCCTCCTCCTCGGACGGGGAAGCTGGCGCAAGTGCGTCGGAGGTATGAGGAACTCATGTGGCAACAGCTCCTTCTGACCGGGGAATAAGCCGGCGCCGTCGTCTTCCCCGGCCATTAAGTGGCTGTCACCAGAGCGGCCGAAACAACCCCTCGTTTTAGCCGAGGAGCCTGTTCCCAGGCCGGTTGTTCGGCCAATTCCAGCTGCCCCACCGATTCCGGTGGAGCCTCCACTCCACAGCCGTTAGTTGGGGCTCCGACCAAAAATTCTCGGTCGGCTCAGGGATTGCCCCATAGGCTGTCTGTCACCCTCACTCCCGATAGACCTCGGCAGGTGGAGGGTGGCTCAGGCCCGAGGCAGCTCTTTGAGGACTCTTCCGAGTCCGAGGATGATTCCTCCCTTTTCTCCAAGCGAATGGACTTGGAGTCCTCAGGAGGACAGTCGGTGGACGATAGCCCTTCGTCCTTCCTAGGATTGCTTCGGCTCATCTCAGAGTCCACTGGGATGAAGCTCGAACCCGTTTCTAAGCGGGCCAGGTATCCCCTCACGGAGATTCTGGACCGAGGGGATTCTCCTCCGGAGGCCTTTCCGGTGGCCGAGGCCATAGTGGGTCCGGCCTTGGAGCTCTGGCAGCACCCTGCTTCCTGTCCTGCACCTTCAGCCAGGATGGCCAGGAAGTATGCGGTCCCTACTGGTTCCCTGTCCGGTTTTTCGGGACACCCCTCGGCTGAGGGGTTGGTTACCGACAGCGTTTTCCAGCGTGCCGGGAACGCTAGGGATGTGGACAAACCTCCCGACAAGGAGTCCAAGAAATTGGACAATGCCGGGCGAAAAGTCTATGCTGCGTCCTCTCTCGGCCTTCGCCAGGCCAGTTCGGCCGTCCTCATGGCACATTTTTCTCATGCCCTGTTGGGCTCCCTGGATGAGGTTGTCCCTCATCTTCCCGCGGATCTGCAGACTACGGTCAGGCAGGTGCGGGACCAGGGCAGGGCAGTGGCCAAACAGCAGCTCCAGACTGCTTTAGACATTGGGGACTCATGTGCCAGGTCTGTGGCGGCCGCAGTGGCTATGCATCGTCGGGCTTGGCTGAGGATATCCACCTTTACGTCGGATACCCAGCACAAGTTGGCGGATGTTCCCTTTTTGGGGACTGACCTCTTCGGCCCTGGGGTGGAAGGTCACCTGCAGAGGATCGAGAAGTCCAATGCTACCTTGGACTCGGTCTCTTCCGCTCAGAAGGACAAAGGCCGCAAACCACAGCCTAAGCCCTTTCGTCCTTCTGCGCCCGGCAGCGTCCAGCCAACAGCGTCAGGGCCAGCAGGCTCGGGCTTGGCATCCCAAACCCAAGCCGGGCTTCCTCCAACAGGAAGCAGGGAGGTAAAGGCCCAGGAGGTCCCTCGGCCGGTCCCTCCTCCAAGCCTGCCCAGTGACGGGCTGAGGGGTGTCCCCCCCAACCCCGTCACCTCACCCCAGATTGCCCCGGTGGGGGGACGGCTCCGGCACTTCCTTTCCGCCTGGTCCGTTATTACCATGGACAGGTGGATACTGGAGGTGGTGGGGAAAAGGCCTGCCTCTAGAATTCGAGCAGGCCCCGCTCTTCAGAGCCGTCGCACCTCTGGGGGCCTCGGGGTCCGCAGCCTCACTGTCGGCTCGTCGGGCCGACATCGCTCTCCTCCTCCAAAAGGAGGTGATCAGGGAGGTGGCGGACCCTCCCTCAGACCCGGGGTTTGTGTCCAGGTACTTCCTGGTTCCGAAACGGACGGGGGGCTGGCGCCCCATTCTCGACCTACACGACCTGAACAAGTTCCTAAGGTCTCGAACCTTCAGGATGGTCACTCTGGCTCAGATAATACCATCCCTGGAACACGGTGTGTGGTTCTGCTCTCTGGACCTGCAGGACGCGTTCTTTCACGTCCCTATCCGTCCATCACATCGGAGATTCCTTCGCTTTTGAGCGGAGGGATCCCTCTTCGAGTTCCGAGCCATGCCCTTCGGCCTGTCTCCAGCTCCCAGAGTCTTCACCAAATGCATTGCAGTGGTGACAGCTTTCCTGCCGCGCTGAGGGGTCCGGGTGTACCCTTACCTGGACGATTGGCTGATAGCAACCCACTCCAGACAGGAGGTGGAGCGGTCCAGAGATCTGGCCCTCCAGGCTTGCTCTCAAGTCGGCCTTCTTATCAACGAGGCCAAGTTGGAACTCGAGCCGAAGCAGGTGATTCTGTTTATCGGGGCAGAGCTTGACTCTCTTCGAGCCAGAGCACGGCTCCCGGCGCACAGGGCCGAGGTTCTTACCTCCTTTGCCCAATCATTTCTGGTTGGGCAATCGCGCCCTGCCCGGGACTTCCTGCGCCTCCTGGGTCTCATGGCGGCCTGTACCAGCGTGGTCCATTGGGCACGCTGGCACATGCGCCCCCTTCAGTGGGGACTGGCCAGCCAGTGGTCACAATGCTGCGATCCATTGGACCAGCTAGTGATGGTGACCCAGGAGATGTGGAACGCTCTCCGGTGGTGGACCGTTCCATCTCATCTGCAGGAGGGCATCCCGTTTGTCCACCCCGAGCCGACGGTCTCTCTATTGACCGATGCCTCTCTGATGGGTTGGGGTGCCCATCTGGGGGAACACCGGGCACAAGGCCTCTGGTCCCCGGGGGAGTCCCGATGCCACATCAACCTGCTGGAGCTCCGAGCGGTCCGCCTAGCTCTTACCGCCTTTGCTCCGTTTCTCCGGGGTCAAGTGGTCCGAGTCCAGACGGACAATACCACGACCATGTACTACCTAAACCGCCAGGGTGGGACGCGTTCCATGCTTCTATGCAAGGAAGCTCTCCGCTGTATCACTCGTGCGCAGCCTGGAGGCAGATCTCCTAGCCATTCATGTGGCAGGAGCCTCCAACACCCTGGCCGATGCCCTGAGCGGATAAGGGCTGCATCTCACAGTGGTCTCTCCTGCGGAGGTAGTACAAGACCTGTTCTCCCATTGGGGCACACCTCAGGTGGACCTGTTTGCCTCCAGGGAGAACGAAGCTGAGGCTGTTCCATGCCCGCCTCAGCAGGGCCTCGCTGCAGGATGCCTTCTCGGGCCGGGCCTCTCGGCCCTTCTCCTCCATTTCCCTTGATTCACAAGGTGCTTCTCAAAGCAAGGAGGGACAAGGGCAGGTGATTCTGATAGCCCCAGACTGGCCCGCCAGTTCTGGTACCCAGATCTCCTCAGCCTCAGCTCCAGGCTCCGAGGCAGCTTCCAGCTCGCTGGACCTGCTCTCAGTCAATCAGGGAAGGTGTTCCATCCGGACCTTCAATCCCTGCACCCTGACGGCTTGGTTCCTGGCGGCTAGAGTTCCAGGCCTTGGGTCTTTCTGACGAGGTCCTCAATGTTGTTGAGGCGTCCCGTAAGGAGTCGACCAGGAAATGCTATGCCTTCAAATGGAAGAGATTTTCCATTTGGTGTCAGGGCAAGGGCTTGGACCCTTCCTCCTGTCCTTTGGCAAGCATCTTGGACTATTTATGGTCCCTTTCTGACAAGGGCTTAGGTCGACGACCCTAAGGGTGCACCTGGCAGCCATCTCTGCTTACCGGGCGCGGGCCGGGGGGCAGTCAGTGGCGCAGGAGAAGGTGGTCTGGCGCTTTTTCAAAGGCCTTGATCACATTTCCCCTCCGGTGCGAGAACCTCCACCTCCGTGGGATTTACTGCTGGTACTGGCAAAGCTCATGGGCAAGCCATTCGAACCAATGCACAGGTGTGAACTCTCTCACCTGTCGTGGAAGACCGCCTTCTTGGTGGCTATCACGTCAGCCAGAAGGATGGGAGAACTCCAGGTGCTCTGCATGAGTCTCCTTACCTGGTCTTCCACAGGGACAAGGTTGTCCTGCGCCCCCACCCGAAATTCCTTCCGAAGGTGGTGTCGGAGTTTCACCTTAACCAGGTGTTGACTCTGCCGGTGTTCTACCCCAATCACACCTCGGAGGCCGAATATAGGCTCCATACTCTGGACCCTAGAAGGCGGCTCGCTACTATATAAGGAGCGACGGCTGAAATTCGGGAGCGGTTCACCAGCTGTTTGTCACCTCACGCTGAAGCCGCACCTGGCAGACCTGCAGCCAAGCGGACGATAGGCAGGTGGGTCACCTCCTGCATAGATCTCTGCTATAGTTGGCGGGCATGGAGCCTCCCAGAGGATAAGAGCTCATTCTACCTGCCATACTGCTGCATTGGTGGCTGCTTCCAGGGACGCCCTATCCAGGAAATCTGCAGGGCTGCTACCTGAAGTCAGCACACACCTTCATCACCCATTACCACATCGACCTTGAGTCACGCCGGGATGCTGGTTTTGGGGCCTCTGTTCTCAGTCTCTCTTTCCCAAGTAAGTATCGGGTGTGCGCTTGCCTCCCTCCCTCCCGGAGAACTGCTAGGAGTCTGCCAGACAGTGTGGATGAACAACCTATCCATGTCCCTAGAAATACAGGTTACTCACCTGTAACAGGAGTTCTAGGAATGGGTATGTGTTATCCACCGACCCATCGACCTCCCTGGCTTCAACGCACAACCTGAGCTTCCAGCGGGCCAGATCTGGCGTTATGGGGCGGAGCCAAGAGTTTTACCACCCGGGTGGGTGGGAGGAGCCAGCTTGAAGACCTTCCAACAAGATTTAAAGCGGCAAGGAACCTGCCAGACAGTGTGGATGAACAACATATACCATTCCTAGAACTCCTGTTACAGGTGAGTAACCTGTATTTATGTGATCACAGCTGACCAATCACAAGTCTTGGTTTGTCTTTTCCCAAGTTATGACTGATTTAAAAATTAAAAGGGGGGGGGTAATCACAGTGAAGCAAGCATGTAACTGGGATAATAGTATATATCAGCTGCAACTTCCCATAGGATACCACTGTCTTAAAATTCCAACCACTCTGTCATGCCATATTACTGAAATATATGTCATCCAGAAAACTAGGGACTTCTGATAGACAGACAGATAGATAGAAGACAGGTAGACAGGCAGATAGACAGACGGATTAGATAAAATCTTTATTTTTATATAGGAAAACATGTTGTTAGGGTTAAATGGAACCTGGTTCACAAGATAGTCCTGTTAATTCCGTATAACACAGTAACATACTAAAATGCCAGCAGAATAGGCCTAACAGTCTTTCGTGTCTGCTCGTTTGGTCAGCCCCCACCCTGGGAGCTGACCTTGCTGCCCCCCTCTCCCTCTCTGGCTTCTCCCTTCGCAGTCCCGGATATTCTCGCTGCACTGGTTTTTGCTTCCAGAACCCTTCCCCTGTACCTGTCCCACCTCCTCTTGAACCTGTCCACCATTTCTGCCTCCACCACCCCCCTGGACAGCACATTCCATGGCTCCACCACCCTCTCAGTGAAGTAGCACCTCCTCCTTTCTCCCCTGAATCTCGCCCCCTTCCAGCTTCCACCCATGCCCTCTAGTTACCCCCCCTTCTGAGCACCCTGACTGCTCCTCCCCTATTTATCCCCTTCATGTACCTGAAGACTCCTATCATGTCCCCCGGTCCCTTCTCTTCCAATGTGTAGATATTTAGCTCTTTGAGCCTCTCCCCATAGGTCCTATCCCCAAGCCCCAAATCATTTTGGTTGCCCTTCCTGGACCCTCTCCAGGAGTTCAATGTCCCTCTTTAAATGTGGCTCCAAAACTGCACGCAGTACTCGAGTGCGGCCTCACCAAGCAGTTATACAGTGGGAGTATCACTTCCCTCCTTCTGGAGGTAATCCCCCTAGCGATGCATCCCAGCATCCTGTTGGCCTTTGCCGCTGCCCTCCTACAAGTCTCCGAGTTGTTCATCTTGACATCCACCACCACCACCCCCAGGTCCCTCTCTGCCATCGAGACTTGTAGCATCCCCCCCCCCAGGGTGTACACTTGGTCCAGGTTTCTGGCTCCCAGGTGCAATACCTTGCATTTCCCTGCATTGAATTTCAGCTTCCACTTTCTAGACCACCTTTCCGGAGCCTCCAGGTCCCCCTGTAGGACCACCCTCCCCTTCTCCCCATCCACCACTGCCCCCAGTTTTGAGTCATCCGCAAAGAGACTCATCTCACTCCTGATACCCTTCCTTATGTCAGAGACGTAGGCGTTGAACAGGAGAGGCCCAAGGACCGATCCCTGAGGGATACCACTAATGACCCTCCTTGGGGATGAGACTATCCCGCCAACCACGACCCTCTAGGTCCGGTTCTGGACCCAATTGCCTATCCATCTGATCATCTGGTTCACTGCCCCCATTTCTCCTAGATTATCCAACAGGCCCCCATGAGGAAAAGAGTTGCACTAATGTATACAAATACCATACAATAAACTTAATTTGCACATTTTAAAATACTGATGTAACCCCTAGGTGGCGCTAACCCAAAGGCTACTACCTATGCCTGCTTGACTAGTAGCAGGTTAACGGGCCTGGGTAATGAAACGGGTGCCTCCATCCAGAGGTCAGGGTTGTTAGTGGTCAAGCTAACCTGAGCACAGCCCTCTGGGACACTGTAACCACCCTCTTTCCCTTCTAGTGGCCTGAACATTGTACAATAATTACTTTAACAATGACCCTTATTCACCAGGCAATTACCCACACTGTTTGCAATTACCACCAGGGCGGGTTCCTCTATCTTGTCCCTGGGGACCCCCTGTAAAACAAGGTTAAGCACAGGAAATAGTAACAGTACAATACTCCTGGCACAAACTGGAACCACGGTCAGGTTAAATGCAAACAAAGTTAAATCTGATTTATTCAGGGGACTTGAACAAGGGAGGGGTGTAATCAGGTTGATTTGCTTAAAAGCTATATTAATCAGACAGTTATGCATGCAGTTTAGAGTCCCTACACAGTCACACACTCTGGGTACCCAGGTAGGAAAACGGTGGGCTGGCCAGGAACATTGCAGCTGGTTGGGGCCCTGTGATGGAAGAAAGCAACATGCACAACACACACTATTTGTAATCCGGAGCCAGAGGGCTCAGTACGTGAAAGAAAAGACAACAAGACAATCAGATGACAACACTTTTAGATTTAGCTGTTGTTGCAGGGTGCTACCCTGATGTTTACTCACGATACCCAATACTGGACACAGGCAGGATGAAATCAAGACTGCAGGCTGTTGAGCTGGAGTGCCCGGAGAAGCAGGGCCCACATGAATCACTGAGGCGTCGTTTCTGTTCAAGTGTTCAAGGTGTTGAGCAGGGGGCTGATCCCCAGGCCGGCCTCTCGTCGATTACTTTCTCTGCATAGCAGGTATTCTGGCTGGGCCAGTGTAGCAGGGCCCAGGCAAATGGAAATGGATACGGATTCAGTCCGTGAAGCTGGATACAGCCTCCAGCAAGCAAAACACAGTTCAGACACACAGTGGAGAACCAAATCACGACCCACTATAAGCACACAGCACATTCACATGTAAGGAAATTCCACTGTACCAGGCAAATGGCTCTCCAGTAGCAATTACAGAGTCTCTGCAAAATCCGGGAGTTCAGAGGTAGCTGGAAGTCCTGACAGGCCGATCGCATTCAGCAAATCTTCGGTCATCTTCAGGTTAAAGCTTGGTCACAATTCAGTGGCTTAATTCGCTCTCCAAGTTCGGATTCTGTCCGAAAAAAGCACAATTCCCTCTCAGGAACAGCAGGCAGGCATGCAGGCCAAACTCAGGCCTTTCCACAGTTCTCCCACATGAATCCACTATGGATTGCTGCTCGAACTATCTCGAGCGGTTACTTCTTCACTTCCCAACTCAGATCTAACTGAAACTGCAAGCAGTGTGGGACTTTCCCCAAGAACCAAAAGGTTCAGTTGGCTGATCTGTCTGGCAGTCACAACAAAAGATCCCTCTCCAGGTTATTTTAGGCACCCAAAGCCCAAAACTACAATTCCTACAAGGTTTGGCCCCACCAAGCCCCTGTAGGCAGGCTACATTTTAGTCTCAAATGTACTGATTGGCCCATTCTGACAGTCCAGGACCAAGATGATGGAAACAAACAGAACTGTCCATGCTGCAAAGAAGGCATGTTAGAACAAACTGCAATATTATTACTACTCTAACAAATGATCAGCAAACAAGTACATCTTCTAACAGAGCTCCCTCTCAGATTAATTATGACTGCAATCCAGGCAGCTCTTAAAGAGACATTACACAGAGGCTATACAGGCACACTCTGGCAATACATTTAAACTGCTAAAACGCAGGACACCAGTCTGGCAGTCAGCATTTAAGCAAGCTCAAGGAAGACTTTTCGGGAACCCCCATTTGTAGGGGGGGGGTTACGCCGATATACATACGATACACAAGGACAACAATGTACACATATAATAGGATAATGTCCAGTTATTACATCTATTTACAGTTACATATGAGTGGGTACAATTCATTCACTGCATTAATAAAAACACTGTAAGAAGGTAACATACATACTGTCAGGGTGCGAAATTCCTATACTTTAGGTGCCCCATGGCAGGCACTTTTGTTTCAGGACATCTACTACTGTTTAGTGCCTGCCCAGTGGGGCACCTAAGGTATTCCTGCAGAGTGCCATGTTTTTTTTTTTTTTGTGCTATGCTTTTCCTTTGTTTTGGGATTTTTCCCCCCTTCGAGGGTCATAGCCCGAGGCGCGCTGCGACACCGGACATCGATCGTAAGGTGCACTGAACTGAATGTCCCAGTGTCCGCTGACTGGTTCCCAGAGGAGAGGAGAGGAGAGGAGAGGAGTAGGCTGAAGTACCCTTTGTTTCTTCAGCACACCCAGCAGCCAACCACAATTTAGAAGGGGTCCGTCTGTCATTGATGGAGGCGGGTTGGAAACTCAGACACCAATCGGTCACTATTTGTATAGTTTGCCAGCGCGGTATTCAATCCCGTAGAGTTCATTTGAACTGTCAGGTCATGCCGCACTTTCAAGGAGCAAGATTGCCCAGAGTAATCGGGACCACCGATCGCAATCAAACTCCTGAGCCACAGTAACATTTTAAAATTTCTGAGCCACAGTAAAAAATGTAAAAAAAAAAGAACAAAAGTTCTTATAAGAGCTAGTACTAATCCAGTGAGAACGAGCTGGGGAGTGAGGGTTGAGGTACTTAGGAGAGGATGGTGAGACTGCGAAGGGAGGAAACTAGGAACGAATCTCCCAGCCAGCATAGTTAGGATTCAAGACCAACAGTCAGAGTTGAGGAAAAATAAAAAAAAAGTAAGACTAATACACACACCAACTCTGTTTTCATCGAGTTCTTTGGGGGGTAATAACTAGCAGGAGAGTAGGGTGAGGGACTTGGGGGGAGGGGGGACGACTGCAGACAGTGACATTTTGTGAAAGGAAGCTCTTTAGCAGGTAATTAGTTTATTCAAAGTGCTGCTGCCTAAGAATTTATTACAGGTTGTGGTCTGGATTGTACTGCAACAGGCAGACAGTACTGAAAAGCAGCAGCTAGACTGCAGTAGAGTGTCTCAGGGCAGGGGCAGGGGCCACTCCCATTCACTTTTCAAGCTACAGCACTAGTCTTTCTTTATTTTATTTATTCATTTCAGTTACCTACTGTTTACTGGATCTGGGAACCGATTTGAATTTCAAAGAATGTCTCCTGTCTAGCAATAAAAAGCTCTGTGTGTATGTGTTGTTAAAGGAAGCTAAGGAAGCCAGGCAGGTACTGCTTTTGTCTTATAAATAAGTACCTATAAATAAAGGTTGAGAGGGGGTGATGCCAATCTCAGAGACTGAGGTCTGCAGCAGTATAGAAGTTGCTTGGGACCGAATTTAAAACAGAAATCTGTCTGAAAAAAAATACTTTTTTGCCTCTAGCTAAAATCTAAATACAGCGGGATCTGTTAATTTAATTTAATTTAGTCTTTGGTAACCAGGTAAGGCCCACTAGGCACAAGTGCTTGTTTTCAGGGGCGACCTGGGAGCATTGGGCGGTTAAGTGACTTGCTCAGAGTTGCACAGTATGCAAGTGGAGGTTGCGAGACTCAAACTCAGATCTGGCCTGCTGGATGTACCAAGCTCGTTCACACCTCATTCCTCTAACCTCTAGGCTATACTGCCAGCCCTGAATTAAACTAAGTAATTAAGTAAATGAAGCAAGTTAAATTAAGCCTCTTGAAAGCTTTCTTACAAGCTACTCTGTGGACTACCTAAAATCTAAATACAGGGGTCTATTCTATTAAAGTGTCTTAAAAGCTGTCTTCTTACAAGCTACTCTGAGGAGCGGGACTACCTAAATTCTAAATAGAGGGTGGGATCCTTTAAATAAACCCACTCTAAACCTGTCCTCAATAGTAATGAAATAAATCACACAGACACAGTTTTCTTTATCTGGTGTTTATTATTGACAAAAAACAAATTAATGCAAACATTACTGCTAGTTATGCAGAACATTCTAATACTCTGTTTGGTGATACTGATGGCAGAACTGAAATTATGTTAAAACATGGTGCAGCATGTAAATAAACTGCTGGCCATGTACTTTTACTGCTTACATGCCCAAGTGGGCAGGTACTTTGTTTTATAAATTTCATAACCTGCATACTGTATAAGGTAAGTCATTCCATACTTTTGCGGCTTAGAAATGCAGGGTTTTATCCCCAAATTTAGATTTTGTTTTAGCAGGGTGAATTTTGTTGATATGCACCAATCTCTTTAGATCTCAAAGAAGTTTACTGTCTCTGCCAAATGGCGTTTGTGTGATACAATAGTTAGGATAAAATGTCTGGTATTTATGAAGAAATTTTAACCAGTTTTTAGCATTACCGGCATCTAAGGATTTCCAATTTAACCTTGTGAACTTAATGCAGTGATGATTAAAGTGAACTGGAACGCACAGGAACTCGGTTTCTGTACCTTTTTGCAGCCGGAACGGAGTTCCTGTACTTCTTCCCACTGGCACTGGAACTAAAATTTTTAAACCAGCAACATAATGACAGTTTCTGGGCCTGTGACCTGAAATCAGGGTTTTCAGAACAACATTTGACTTGTACAACAATGCTATTTTACTAAAAATACTTCAATATCTCTAACTAAACATACTGGCGTCTAAACAGATTGATGTGTCTTGTCAGCTATCCCTCAGAGTGAGGATCTTCATTCTTCAATTCATAGTTGCTAATGCCAGAGTTCCTGTACTTTTTGTCTACCACTTGCACCATTGGTGATGGGTATTGAAGTTACAATGCAGAACAAACCTGACAATTTTGTGCTGCACTCTTACCAGTTTGTTTAACAAGTGTTTGTTGTCCGTTCGGTAAATTATGTTTCTGTAGTTTAAAGTTGGCATAATAAGCTGTTCTGCAAATTTTTTTCCATCCACCTTATTCAAACATTTGGTTGTATGCCTTAAAACTCCAATTTTTTTATTAATCTTCCCTATTGTTAATGTTATATGATCAACAAAGGTTAATTGGACGTCAAAGTTACGCCCAAGTAACAATGACTGTTAACTTGTTCAAGTTGTTCTTTTTTATTTGTTAATATTTGGATCTGAGTAGCATTCTTTTTTTGGTGCAAAGTGAAGCAGTTCAGTCTTTCTGACATTTGTTACTAGCCTCGACCAGGTGAACAACTCTCCCACCCCATCAAAGTCTGACTGTAATTTCATTTAACGTTTTTGAATACTTTCCCCAGGGAAAGCTAGTAAGCAATATATTGGTAACAGCAAACTAAAACCAAGATTAAATTAGAATGTTGTGAAGCTTCTCCATGGCATCCATTCTAGCTGATGACCTTCTAACAAACCAAATGCTAAACACTGAGACACATTCTAATAAACACAGACTCGGTCATCACAGTCTAAAAATAGAACTGGCAAAAACTAACCTATAAACCAAAAGAAGCCCCGACCAGCTCTGTACCCATTGTGAAATCTGAGAAATTGAGGCAGAAATTAATTTAATTCGCCAATGTGCAAAACACAGCTGTGTTTTCTAGATCAAAAACCATACTTCATATTCTACTCAGGGAAGGAAAAATGAAGCAGAAATAGCTGGGCACTGCGGCCCTTCTGGGGTCTAATAAGAACTACCTTAAATTAGAATTAAAAAAATTATCCTGGGCCTTCTAAAAGAAATAATTATTGAGTACCTAGAGGCCAGCAGGGCACAGGACCCAATGCAGCATGGATTCACAGCGAGAAGGTTATGTCAGACAAATCTAATAGATTTCTTTGACTGGGTGACCAAAGTAGTAGACAAAGGAGGGTCTCTGGACATGGCCTACCTGGACTTTAGCAAAGTATTTGACACAGTCCCACAAAAAAGATTAATAAACAAGTTAGCCAGCCTGGGAGTTGGTCCCAGGGTGGTAGCCTGGGTGAAAAATTGGCTGGACAACACGACGCAGAGGGTAATAGTAAATGGAGTCCACTCCAAAGAAGGGGGGTTACTAGCAGGGTACTGCAGGGTTCAGTACTGGGACCGGTCCTATTTGATGTCTTTATAAGTGACACTATAGAGGGACTGGAAGGAAACGTATGCCTCTTTGCAGACGACACAAAGATCTGCAACAAGGTTGATACACATGGAGGGGTGGAAAGGATGAGAAGGGACTTGGCAAGGTTGGAGGAATGGTCAAAAGTATGGCAGTTTAAATTCAATGCAAAGACGTGCAAAGTAATGCAACTGGGAAACAAAAACCCAGGGGAAGAGTACACAATTGGGGGGAGGTACTAACAACAACAAAAATGTAAGGGGGCCTGGGGGTAGTCATATCAGATGACCTAAAGTTAAGCAAGCAATGTGAGAAGGCAGTAAGGAGGGTGTGGCTCAATTTGGCCACTAGAAGTAAATCACCCCATTCCAAGGCAAAAAATATGGGACTTTAAAGGAGCTGACTTTGATATGATGGCCAACAGAGTTAAGCTAGCCCTGGCAAGAAGAAATACATGTGAGAGGGTACAGGCAAAGTAGGCAAGCATTAAGGATTCAATACTTGAAGCAACATCCCATTATGTTAGGGAGAAAAGCAAGAGCAGAAGAAGGAGGAAACCACTTTGGTTCTGAAAAACAGTAGCAGAAAAGATCTGAGCCAAAAGGTTGGCCTGCAGGAAATATAAGGGAACACAGTGGGATGAAGATTGGGAGGCATACCAAACTTCCCTAAGGGAAGCAGGGAAGGCAGTTAAAAGCTCAGGAGAGCTGGAGTAAGTGTACTTCTGGTGAGAGGTGGTGTTTTTAAATGCAACTTCATATGAAATTTTATTACCAATTGAATACCGTTTAGCTGTGTCTGAGATACTTCTGCAGCTTGGAGAGTGTCTGGCCAGCCAGCTGCTAGGGAGATCCTTGAAAAGCACTCTGGGATACTGGTGTTATACCCAGTGCTCTAGTGCCAGGAGAAGACTAGCCAAAGACACTCCAGGAGTTCTAACTGCTTAGACAGGGATTTATTA
Source organism: Neoceratodus forsteri (assembly GCA_016271365.2). Lineage (NCBI taxonomy): Eukaryota > Metazoa > Chordata > Ceratodontiformes > Ceratodontidae > Neoceratodus > Neoceratodus forsteri. The sequence goes on along the minus strand of CM057451.1, from coordinate 943,817,471 downwards.
CAGCCTTATCAGCACTTGTAAATGCTGAATATTCTATATGGTGTATTTTCACTGCTGATTTATTTCATCGTCTGGTGCCCAAAACCGAAAGCAGGAATACACTTCACTTCTGGTTTTGCACCATATAAGGCATGCACTGGTGAGCCGAGGCAAACATGTGTGGGGCTGCACAGTCTGCTGGAGATGCTGGTGAGCAGGTAGGACTACAATACACAAAAATTTCAAGTATCTGTAAACCAGTAAGTTGGCATCTAACATGGATATAAATGAAGAGGTTGTCACCTTACAGTCAGGGAAAATAGCTATGCTCTGCATACTCTGTAACACATTTTGTCTTGAGAATCAAACTGGGTTTGATCTATTAAAATGTGAACAATGTTTGGAAATTCTCTCTTTAAAAGAAAGGAGAAAAGAACTTGAACAAAAAATTGGGAACAAAAGCTATAATAATGAAACAAATGAAGGAAAAATGTTAATCTTATCCTCAGAGATAATGCAAAAGTTTAGTAAACCACAAAATGAATGCCAGAAAAAAACAAGGGACATAATCAGCAGCAATGAGGAGGAGGATTGGAGTCCAGTACAAAATAGGAAACAGTGCAAGAGAGGTAGAAGGTGCATGGACTTCTCTATACCATTACAGAATAGATTCTCCCCACTTCCTATAGACAAGGATGAGTCAACACAAAATGCTAACGAAGGTACTAATGAAATAATGGCAGGAAAGTTTGTAGACAACGAGCTAAGTGAGCCAGCTACCACATCAAACAGTCTACTAATAAGTGAGACCAATTTAGGAACCGCTAGGTCAAGCTCAGAGACAGAGGAATGTCCCCTAGATAATTCCGTATATACACCACAAATTGTCCCAACCCCACCGACTGTAACCACTGAGGAGCACAATACATACAATAATGCAAATTACATACACAGTGACACTAATGGAAATAAAAGACAGGTTATCGTTCTGGGAGATTCCATCATGAAATATACTGACAAATATATCTGTAGGAGGGATAAGACCAATACCATGTGCTCCAGTTATAGTGGTGCTTGGATCAGGGACATAGATTGTATCACCCCAAAAATCATTAAAAACACAGGTTCAAATCCCCTAGTAGTAGTTCACGTGGGAACTAATGATATCACAAAATTTACAGTTGACAATATGAAAGAGGATTTCACTAAACTAGCAGAAACCCTTAGGCAGAATGGATGCAAATTCTGCTTCTCAGAAATTCTTCCAGTCCCAAGAGCAAATAAGAGCATTCAGAATACAATTAAACAAGTCAATGAATAGCTTTGTAAGTGGTGTCTCCTAGAACAGATTAAATGCATTACTCATTGGGAAAGATTCTCAGGGGACATTAGTCTCTACTGCTCGGATGGTCTCCATCTTAGTAAAAGGGGGGCAACAGTATTAGGAAAATCAATTGTTTACACTATTGAGGCTTCTTTAAACTAAATTCGAGGGGGAAAACAGGGAAGACTTCTACTTACACTGTACAAGAATCCAGCACATATAAAATCCTTGTAGCAGATGTTACAAATCTTAATGTAGTTAAGATATCAGAGCTGACTGAGATATTGACAAATACGGCAATTGACATCGCAGCAATTTCTAAAACATGGTGGGATGATACCTCTACTTAGTACAACAGTATTCCACGTTATTCCCTCTTCCATAAAAACAGGAAGAATAAAAAGGGGAGGAGTCTGTCTGTATGTCTCTAATAAGATTAAAGCAACAGAATATATCTTAAACAGTAATGTAACTGATTTAGAAGGGATCTGTGTAAAAATACAACAGAACAGCAAACATTTCCTATTAGTTAATTATTACAGACCGCCATCTGCCGATTTAAATCATGACCATCAGTTAATTTCAGAAATTGACCAGTTAACTGCAAATTCTGATATAATTGTTGTTGGGGACTTCAACCTCCCAGGAGTTGACTGGGGAAAGCTTGTAGCAAAATCAACTCTAGAAGGTCTACTACTGGATTCCTTTATAGGGTCTGGGTTAGAACAAATGATCCACAGACTTACCAAGGGATCCAACATTCTTGACCTGGTACTAACCAATCTGGCTTCTGAACTAATTAACTTAGAAATTAAAAGTCCTATAGCAAATAATGATCATAACACGATATTGTTCGAAGTTAAAAAACATAAAAGTAATATAGGTAGGATAAACTACAGTTATGATTATAAGTAAAGCTTATTATAGTAAAATGGACAAAGCATTAAAGGGATATAACTGGGAGATTTTATTCATGGATCTGAATGTGGAGCAGTGTTGGCAATTATTTAAATCGATTATCAAAGAATTAGAACAACTGTATGTGCCTATAAAGAAAACACATGACAACAAGAGTAAAACACCATCATGGTTAACAAATGCAGTTAGAGTTCAAATCAGTAATAAAGAAAAAGCATTTACAAATATGAAAAAATGTCAAAGTCCATCTAACATATCTAGGTTTAAGATCGAATTGAAAAAAACCAAAAATATAATTAGGAATGAAAGAAGAAAGGTAGAATTTAAGTTAGCATTAACAAAAAAAAAAAAAAGGCTTTTTCTCTTACCTCAACAACAACGAACAACAAAATTCTAATCTAATTGTATTGCATGATAATGGTAAGGAACTCACAAACCCACTGGACACATGCAACAAATTAAATCAATTTTTTGGTTCAGTATTTAATACAGATCAAAGGGTTTGGAGAAAAAACATAGATAACTCTACAACTAAACTAATTACCACTGACGAGGTGTTTAAAGCAATTAATGACGCACAAGCAGATTCAGCAATAGGACCTGACGGTATCAGTCCCAAACTAACAAAAAGCTCAATTCATTCTATTACACTTCTCCTAAAATAATGTGCAACACTTCTCTACTACAAGGATATATACCTACAGACTGGACGCAAGCAGTGGTAGTCCAGATTGATAAAAATAAGGGAAATAGAATGGATGCTGAGACCTACTGACCCTTTAGTCTTATGCCAGAGGTTTGCAAAACTATGGAAAGAATTAAGAACAGAATTGAACTAGAGATAGATAGCAAGCTACTTAAAGACACTAAACAACATGAATTTACCAAAGGGAGATCATGTACCACTAACCTTATTCATTTTTATGAAAAAATTAGTAACTCACTGGATAGGGGTACACCAGTAGATATCCTATATCTTGACTTCAAAAAAGCATTTGATAAAGTTTCACATTACAATCTGTTGGACAAAATGAACAGTATGAAACTAGACAAACATATAATATCATGGATTTCAGAATGGTTAACTAACAGAAACTAGATGGTTAGGATCCGAAACACTCTTAAAACCAATCGCAACGACAAGTGGGGTTCCCCAGGGATCTGTTTTGGGTCCCATTTTGTTTGGGATCTACATATCTGATCTCCATTACTGTATTATTGGACACATCAGTAAATTTGCTGATGACACAAAATTAAGTGGTGAAGTAGATTCTAATGAAAACATTAAAGCTTTACAAAATGATATTATGACTAAAGATAACTAGGTGAAATAAAACATTTTTTTTTTTTGTTGACTCTTTTTCCCTCCGGTCACGGATCGGGGGAACTCTCTCAGGCATCCCATCCTTTATGCCTGCCTGCCTGAAATCCGCAACAATCTGTTGCTCTCGCGTTCCCCCCCCCCCGCTGTCAGCACCCCCGGTTTAACCTGCCCGGGGAGGGTAGCCCGACTCTAACTTGGGCTCCTTAGAAGGCAGACTTTGGCAGCAGGTAGGGCCAGAGGTGGAGGAGCTATGAGGCCCCAGCCGAATTGGATCCGGCGCTGGGTGTGGAGGATAGGTGCCGTCGCCTATCCCTCTGATCCGGGTGTTTCCGTTTTCTTGGCTAATGTACATTCCACAACGTGGGACATGCAATGCCGCTCAGCCAAGCAGCTGTCCCAATGTCAACCTCACTGCTTACTGGCTCGGTGCGTAGCAGTGCCTCCGGTCTCCACCGGGGGCCGCTGCTGCACCGGACTACCCCTGGATTCCTCCCCAAGAGAGGAGAGCAGTCCCTCGGACGCTCGATCCTCTCTCTCCCCTGCCGACTCCCGGCGGTCCGGGCTCGTTCCCGAATCCAGGTCGCCAGCGTGACATGAGGTGTGGCGTCCAGCACCTCAACCCTCAGTGCCACCAGGCTGGCAACAACATGTTTTTTAAAGACGACAAATGCGTTGTAATGCATTTAGGACCTATAAATCAGAATATAATATACTATTTAAACAATAAACAATTAAAGCATGCTAATTCCAAAAAAGACTTGGGCATCTTGATTAATGACCATCTATTACCTGGGGATCATTGTAGACACATTGCCCTTTAGTCACATCATATTCTGAACTCTATCAAAAGAGCATTTATTAGTAGGCAGGAAACCTGTATATTAACCCCCCTATAATTCATTTATTAGACCACATTTGGACTACAGAGCAGCATTCTGGGTGCCATAGCTGACCATGGATAAGAGGCTTCTGGAAGATGTCCAGAGGAAGACCACAAAATTGATCCCAAGATTAAGAAATTTACCATAGGAGATTAGATGTAGGAAACTTAACCGGTATAATCTAGAGGCAAGACGTCAGAGAGGTGATTTACTAATGTTATTCAAAATTCTTCAAGATAAAAAGTTAATGATTGACTGTGGGTTACAATATGCAAATAAACCTAACATATTTAGATGCAACAAACAACAGTTATATGTCTCAAGGGCACTAAGGAATAAAATAATATATTTCTTTTCCATTAGAGCAATAAAACTGTGGAATAAACTACCTCAATTAATTGTTCTTGCCAAAAATATAGAACAGTTTAAGAGCAAGTTAGACATATATCTCTTGGGTACCTAATTAAATAACCCACATGGCGTGGGAAGGTAGACTCGACGGGTCACAAGGCCTTCTTCTACTTTGAAAAAACTGCATGTAAACCATGTGTAAAGATCCAAACCGAGGAAACACTAGCACAAACAGTAAAAGAAGGGGACAAGACTTTCCATAGATACATTAGTGAAAGGAGGAAGTCCAGAGGGGATATTGCTAAGATCAAAGGGTATAAGGGGGAGTATGTGGAGGAGGACCAAGGAAAAGCATCTATCCTAAATAGATACAGTACTTCTGCTCAGTACTTACTGAGGAGAAGGTACAGCAGGGCCCACAGCTCAGCACCATGGCCATGGGGGAGGGAGGTGTCCACAATTCCCTTCACAAAAGAAAGGGTCCTAAAAGAGCTCACTAAGCTCAGGGTGGACAAGGCAATAGGACCTGATGGCATACATCCAATGGTACTAAAGGAGCTAAGAGTGGAACTAGCAGAGCCAATAACGGAACTGTTTAGTGAGTCTCTGTGCACAGGACAGATCCCAGAAGACTGGAGAAGGGCTCATGTGATCCCTCTCCCACAAGAGTAGCAGAAGGGAGGAGGCAGAGAACTACAGACTAGTCAGTCTTACCTCAGTAGTGGGCAAGATTATGGAGGCTCTCCTTATGGAAAGGATAGTGTAACACCTAGAATCCATAGGAGCACAGGATCCAAGACAGTATGGGTTTACAACAGGAAGGTCCTGTCAAACTAATCTCATAGATTTCTTTGACTGGGTAACCAGAGTGGTGGACCAAGGGGGTGCAGTTGATGTCATCTACCTTGGCTTCAGCAAAGCTTTCGATACTGTTCCACACAGAAGATTGATTAATAAGCTGGGTAGGCTCGGGGTGGGTCAGAGGTTGGTCAACTGGTGGCAAACTGGTTGGCGGGCAGAAAAACAGAGAATGGTGGTAACGTGTATACAGTCAGAAGAGATGCAAGTCACAAGTAGAGTACCATAGGGATCAGTCCTGGGTCAGTCCTTAATATCATCAGTGACATTGCAGATGGACTGGAGGGTAAGGTTTGTCTTTTTGCAGATGACACCAAGATCTGCAACAGAGTAGATGACCCAGATGGGGTGGGCAGAATGAGAAGACATTTGGATAAACTGGCAAAATGGTCGGAAGAGTGGCAACTGGGGTCTAACGCAAAGAAGTGCAAGATCATGCACATAGGGAAAAGAAACCCTGAAGCTACCTATAGTTTGGGAAGGGAGTTGCTGGCAATCACAAGGGAAGAAAGAGACTTGGGCATCATCATCATCATCATCATCACAGATGACCTGAAATCATCCAAGCAAACCACTAAAGCAGTAGGTAAGGCTAGAGGGATGTTGGGGTGTATTAGTAAGAGTATCACAAGCCGTAAGAGGCAGGTAATAATCCCTCTTTACAAGACACTGGTTAGGCCCCATCTGGAGTACTGCGTGCAGTACTGGAGGCTGCACCTAGACAAGGACATTAACAAAATGGAGGCAGTCCAGAGAAGGGCAACCAAAATGGTGCAGGGACTGCATCAGAAAACATATGAGGACAGATTAACGGAGCTCAATATGTATACCCTAGAGCAAAGGAGGGAGAGAGGTGATATGATCGAAACATGCAAACATCTTCAGGGCATTAACAAGGTGAAAGAGTCTAACATGTTTCAATATAAGAAAAATAGCAGGACACGAGGACACAGCATGAGATTAGAGGGAGGCCGATTAAGGGGTAATGTGAGGAAGTTCTTTTTCACAGAAAGGGTGATGGATGCATGGAATGGCCTACCTCAGGAAGTGGTGGATATGAATACAGTGCAGGGCTTCAAACGGGCATGGGATAGGCATAAGGGAGCAATGCAGAGAAGTATGAATAGACAGGCCATTGCCAGAGTAAAGACCTATGGCACATTCATAAAAGAAAAAATGGGCAGACTGAATGGGCCTTGTGGTCCTTATCTGCCATCAACTTCTATGTTTCTATGAGGGCTGGGGGATACTGGGATGTATAGGGAGAGGCATCACCAGTAGAAAACTGGAAGATGTTATCCCTCAGTACAGACAATTGCTGAGACCTCATCTGGAGTATTGCGTGCAGTTCTGGGTCCCCATCTCTGCAAGGACATAGACAGGATGAAGGCAGTCCAGAGGACGGCAACTAAAATGGTGCAGGGTCTGCACCAGAAGCCATACGAAGAGAGACTAAAGGAGCTTAATATATATACCCTCAAGAGAATCAACAAAGCCCAAGAGGGTAGCATCTTTCAGAAAAAGAGATGTGCAAGAACAAGGCAGCACAATTTGAAGACGGGGACAGCTCAGGGCAACGTGAGGAAGTATTTTTTCACAGAGAGGATGGTGGCTGCATGGAAAGACCTTCCTGAGGAGGATTTGGGGTCAAACACAGTGGGGGAATTCAAGAATGCATGGGACCGACATAAGGCAATTCTGGTGTGGATTAGGAAGAAGTAGGCTGTTGGTTAACTAGGATCTGCAGCTTATTCAATAGGTAGGGGAAATGGGCAGACTGGGTGGGCCTAGCGGTTCTTCTCTGCCGTCAAAGTCTATGTTTCTTTATCTATTGGAGCTGGCTGGCCATGTACAGAGACTCACCACTGACCAAACTCAGCTTTTTTAATCTGGACCGGTGAAGTTCAGGGCCTGATGCAGACCCACTGTGCATTGACCTGAGGAGTGGGGTGGGGGACTGTCCTGTTCCCTGTATCAGTGCCTCCTAGAGCAGCACAGGTAATGGAACAGATGTCCTGAGCGACCATGCAACATCATACACACACACACACACCATGGGGGTCATCAGGCTGGGCCAGTAACATGAGTAGGTGGTGGGAACAACTTACGGAGGGAAAAGGAAAAACACTGCTTTGGCTGTATGACAGTGCTGCTGCCCCACCCACCTAAGAGCTGCCATACATGTCCACTATCACTTCTCTCCATCATGCCGACTTCAGTAGTCCCAGGGGCTGGCAAATGAGTAGCCTGTCGCGGGGTCCTGCCATGTGAAAGAAAAACTGCATAGCCCCAGATGACCTGGAAGATATCTTGGATGATAATAAAAGACAATAAAAGCCGTAGCAATTTTCGTCCCCCTCATGATGCAGATTGCTGGGTCCAGAAATTAGCTGCCAAATTCTAAAGGGATACTAGTGTAACCCCCCTGCAAATGGGGGTTCCCAAAAGACTTCCAGGAGCTTGCTTGAATGCTCCAAGCCTGAATGGTGTTTGGCATTTAAGCCATTTATCAGTGAGTGTTTTTAGAGTCTCTGGTACTGTCTCTTTAAGAACTGTCTGCTTGCAGACATAATTAGACTATTGTATAGAGGGACTGGTAGCTTCTCTGAGTACCACTCGAGCTGCTGCCAATTCACTTAATTTTTTAAATACTAGAGTAAAGGAACCTATCTGAAAGATGTAACTGTTTACAGAAATTATTTAGAGTAATAATGAAATTACAGTTTGTCTAACCTGCTTTCTTTGCAGTCAGAACTGGTGTCTGCTAGTTCCCATTCTAGTTTTGAACTGCTGAACTGGACCAATCAGTGTGGGGTAAGCTAGCTCTAAAATGGTGCCTTGGACGAATCAGAACTTGGACTCATAATCTGAGCCAGCCACAAGAGGATTGTATGGGCAGTGACTCTGGGAGATGTAGTTTAGACTTCAGTGCCTTTTTGGACCAACAGCAGCAGTCTATTGTGAGTGACAGCCAATCCAGTCAAGAACTGGGAGGAACTCAAAGGAAGTGCCCGGTTTTGTCGGTTGGAGTTCAGTTGAGCTTTGGCAGTGAAGAAGGAAGGAGCCCTGTGCTTTTTTCAGTGTGCAGTTTAGTCAAAAAAGCGTGTAAGGCCCAGAGTTCGGTCTGCAGCTTGTGTAACAGCTTGTTAGGACTGAATCCGTCCTGTGAAAGAATCAAAGGATCTCTGAAGAGTAGAAACCAGGCTCACCCTGTAGAAGACTGGAAGAATTGCTGAAAATTGCACTGGTCTGTCAGAACTGAATCTGCTGTGTGTTCTCCGGTATTGTGCAGTAATTGCGATCGGGATACAGATGCAGCCTGCCTGGTATAGTACTTTCTTTTATATGGATGTGTGAAGAGGTTTGTGTACCTCAAGTGAGCCCTGCTGACATTGAAGGACCCTATCTTATTTGGAGGTCGTGAGTACTTAATTCAGGGTTGCTCCTGTTGAATTGCCACATTAAATCCAAATGGAATTACTGTACTGCTGACTGTTTAATTCTCCTTTTCTCTGTGTGAAGGAGCCCCTACCAGCTGCCACGGGTTTGGACTAGCCACTAGGGCTTAGGTACCCAGGGACAGTAACTGATAGGGATAGGCCTGTGCACAGAGCCATAGGTAGATTATTAGAGTGATAAGCTAATTAACCTGATTTCCCCTGTCCTTGTTATATCCCTAAATAAATCAGGAGCTGCTTGTTTCAGCAAAGTTATACTGCCTGAGGTATTTGTCTATGTTAAAGTACTGTACTGTGATTGTTGCACTGTATCTCATTTCACAGGAGGTCCCAGTGCGGAACCAGACCTGGGGGTAAGTGTATACTGTGAAGGTAATTCTGATATATTGTGGGCCACTAGTGGGAAGAAGAAGGGGTTGCAGTGTCCCAGAGGGCTGTGACCAAGTTAGTTTAACTATTGCAAACCCTGACCTCTGGGTGGAGGCACCCGCCATTGGATCCAGGCCCCTCAACCTGTTAGTGGCAAATCAGGCAGGGGTAGTAGCCCCTGGGATAGCGCCATCTAGGGGTTACACTAGGGAGTGCTTCAAACAGGAAAATGATTAATAAAACATTCGATAAACAGTATTGGCCCTCATAATAAAGATGCTGCCCATTCAGAGCACGTGCTGCAAATTCAGAGTTTAAAGCGAAATTCCTAGTAACGCTATACAAGTACTGTACACACAGTGGGTCCCACAGTGTTCTTAGCTTGTATCTCCACGTTTTAGAATGTGTACCTCATTATTTGACTCAGTGTCCCTCATTATCCCTCATTTTGACTGTCTGTGTTCCTCATTTCAGTGCTCAAAGGTTGAGAGATATGCTACTATGTTTTGTCCAGCTAAGAATATACACAGGATAGCAGTAAGGAAATTACCTACCACAACTGCAGTCATTGGCATCGTTCAAGGTGCTTTTTACGTACATGTCTGTCTGACTTTGGGTAATCACAGTCTTTTTATATTAACGTCCTTGTCCTGAGTCTTTTTAGATTAACATCCTTGTCATACTTTTTTTTTTTTTAATACTTTGGGAACAGGGTAATGCCCTCTAAGCACAAGTGCTTGTTTTCAGGGCCGACTTGGGAGCACAGGGGAGGTTAAGTGACTTTCTCAGAGTCACATAGTATGCAAGTGGAGGTTGTGGGGATCAAATTCAGGTCTACTGGATGCTCCAATCTCATTCACAGCTCATTACTCTAACCTCTAGGCTATACTGCCAGCAGTTTTGAACTGTTTGAATAGCTTCCTGGCAAGTTTTATTTTTTATTGGGATTTTTCAATTGTTTCTGTCCTGAGCCGACCACCCCTGAAACTGCAACTCTCAAAGCAGATACAAATAAAAGAAGCATGGCAACACGTATTTTTTTTTCTTTTGTTATATTCACAACCATATTCTACAGTACATCTATCAAAGAAGTTTTATGAAAATGACATGGGATTAAAATGGTTTTATGCATAAAAACAAATATTCCTGCCATTTGGGGGGAATGTTTATTCAAGAGGGCAACATACCTACCTGGGGTGAATAAGGTACAGGAGGGAAGTATTGTATTTTTTTAGAAATAAATACCTAAAGGAGGTAAATAAGGTACGGGAGAGAAGTATTTTTCAGAAAATAAAGTGCTCAAGAACAAGGGGCATGCTATGAAGCTGGAGGGGGTTAAATTCAGGAGAGATGTGAGGAAGTATTTCTTCACAGAAAGAGTAGTGAATACCTGGAACAGCCTTCCAGCAGAGGTGGTGGAGGTGAAAACAGTGGTGGGGTTCAAGAGTGCATGAGACAGGCACAAGGGAATCTTAGAGAGGAAAGGAAGGGTTGAGGAATAATAGATCAGACATCTCGTAACATAGAAACAGAATTTGACAGCAGATAAGGACCGCTTGGCCCACCCAGTCTGCCCATTTCCCTACCTAATGGATAAGCTGCAGATCCTAGTTAACCAGCAGCCTACTTCTTCCTACCCCCACCCCCCAGAATTGGCTTATGACTGTCCCATGCATGCTTGAATTCAACCACTGTTTTTGACTCCACAACCTCCTCCGGAAGGCCGTTCCATGCATCCACAACCCTCTCTGTGAAAAAATACTTCCTTACATTACCTCTGAGCCGCTCCCTCTATCTTCAAATTGTGTCCCCTTGTTCTTGCACACCTTTTTTTGAAAGCTGCTACCCTCTTGGACTTTTTGATTCTCTTGAGGTACTTGAAAGTTTCTATCGTCCCCCTCCCTCCTTTCCTCGAGGCTACATATTAAGCTCCTTAAGTCTCTCTTCATATGTCTTCCGTGCAGACCCTGCACCATTTAGTTGCTCCTCTGGACAGCTTCCATCCTGTCTATGTCTATGCAGAGTTGGGTTCTCAGAACTGCACAGTACTCCAGATGGGGTCTCACCAGCTGTCTGTACAGAGGGATAATAACTTGCTTTACTGGTGATGCCTCTCCCTATGCATCCCAGTATCGCTTTCAGCCCTCCTTGCTGCCCTCTCACATTGCTTGCCCACCTTTAGATCATCTGATATGACTACCACCAGGTCCCTCTCCATTTTTGTTGTTGTTAGTATCTCACCCCCCACTGTGTACTCTTCCCCTGGGTTTTTGTTTCCCAGGTGCATTACCTTGCACTTCTTAGCAATGAATCTAAGCAGCCATACATTTGACCATTCCTCTAACCTTGCCCAGTCCCTTCTCATCCTTTCCACCCCACCTTGTGCATCAACTCTGTTGCAGATCTTTGTGTCATCTGCAAAGAGACATACTTTTCCTTCAGTCCCTCTGCAATGTCACTTATAAAGACATTGAAGAGGACCGTCCTAATACTGAACCCTGCGGTACCCCACTAGTAACCCCCCTTTCTTCAGAGTGGACTCCATTTACTATTACTCTCTGTGTCCTATTCTCCAGCCAATTCTTTACCCAGGCTGTCATCTTGGGACCCACTCCCAGGCTGGCTAACTTGTATATTAATCTTTTGTGTGGGACTGTGTCAAATGCCTTGCTAAAGTCTAGGTAGGCCATGTCCACAGCCCCTCCCTGATCTACTACTTTGGTCACCCAGTCAAAGAAATCTATCAGATTCGTCCGGCATGACCTTCCCGCTGTGAATCCATGCTGCCTTGTGTCCTGTGCCCCTCTGGCCTCTAGATACTCGATAATTCTTTCCTTCAGAAGTGATTCCATCATTTTCCCTATCACTGAGGTTAAACTAATAGGTCTGTAGTTTCCTGCTTCTGCCTTGCTCCCACTTTTGTGAAGGGGAATCACATCTGCCCTCCTCCAGTCCTCGGGTACCACCCCATCCTCCCATGATTTGTTAAAGACAGTAGTCAGTGGCGTCACTAGTTCTACCCTTAGTTCTTTTAGAATTCTGGGATGAATCCCATCAGGCCCCATTGCTTTGTCCACCTTCAGTTTTAAGAGTTCTTTCAGAACCCTTTCTTCTGTAAATGGGCTGGTATCAACTTCTGTATCCAGAGTGTTTCTATTGTTTGTTTTAGGTACCTCTCCCTCTTCATTTGTAAATAATGAGCAAAAATATTTGTTTAGTATTTCTGCCTTTTCACAGTCACCCTCTGCCCACCTCCCTCCCTCCCTTTATTAAGCCTCACTATCCCTCCCTTGGTCTTCCTTGCCGCCTTGATGTACCTATAAAGGTTTTATCCCCCTTCTTAACTGAGTTGGCTATCTTTTCCTCGGTTTGGGCCTTTGCTGTTCTGACTGCCTTCCCAGCTTCCTTTTGCTTTAACTGATACAGTTCTCTGTCCTGCTCCTTCTGTGATTCCTTGTACTTCCTGAATGCTTTCTTTTTCTCTTGAACCTTCACTGCCACTTCCTTTGAGAACCATAGTGGTTTCTTACATCGTTTTGTTTTGTTTATTTACTTTACACAAAGGCTTGTTACCTCTGTGATGGCAGTTTTTATTATTCCCCACTGTTCTTCCACCCCTCCTTCCTGCCCATTTGCTAGTGCATTCCTTAGGCACTCACCCATTTTGGCAAAGTCAGCGCTCCTAAAGTCCAGTACTTTTGCCTTTGTATGGCTTGACTCTATTGCTGTGTTTATTGTGAACCATACTGTTCGATGGTTGCTAGTTCCCAGATGGCTACCCACTTCTACATCTGTGATCCTCTCTCCATCTCCATTTGAGAGAACCAGGCCTAAGATTGTTCCCTCTCAAGTGGGTTCCAATGCTAGTTGTCTAAGGCATGCCCCCTGTAGGGCATCTAGAATAACCCCACTCTTCGAAGAGGCTGCTGCAACTGCACTCCAGTTGACATCTGACATATTCAGATCACCCATCAGCAATATCTCTCCTTTTTCTGCCATTCTAAGTATACTTTCTATCATTTCCTTGTCCATTTCCTCCCCCTGAGAAGGGGGTCTGTATACAACCCCTATGCGGATTGTGGTGCCATTGCCTGTCTCCAAATTGCCCCACAGTTCTTCTTCTCCTCCCTATTTACCCTTTTGTTCTGTTGCTTTGATTCCTTCCCTTATGTAAAGAGCTACTCCTCCTCCTCCTCTTTTACCCTCCCTGTCTCTCCTGTAGATAGTGTATCCTGGTATGTTTACGTCCCAGTCATGGTTTTGTGCGTACCATGTTTCTGTGACTGCCACGATATCCAGATGTTCCTCCTCCATCAAGGCCACTAATTCAGGAAGCCTGTTACCCAGACTACGGGCATTGGTACTCATTGCTCTCCATTTTTTGATGGCTTTACCTTCTGTTGCAGCATCTCCACTGACCTTTCTACCTCTGTCTTTTCTCATTTAGTACCCTGTTTTGTAGGGAGGCTGGGATTTTCCTGCTGCTTATCAGTGCCTCCCCTTGACTAATTTAAAAGCTTGCCAATGAAGCATTTAAACCGACTGCTCAAAGACTTGTTCCTTCCTGGACAGATGCAGACCATCCTGCCAGTATAGGCTGGTGTCCCTTCAGGTGGAACCCCAGTCCCCAATGAAGCCAAACCCCTGTGCTCCACACCATTTTTTCAACCATTCATTAAACTGCATGGTGCAAACTACCCTCGCCTCACCCATGCCATTGACAGGCAGCACCTCTGAGAAGGATACTGTGTGTGCTACTTGTCTTAGGCCCCTTCCCAACTCTACAAAGTCCTCCTGCACTGCTCTAATCTCATGATGAGCCAAGTCATTTATCCCTAGGTGGACAATGATGTCCAGCTCAGACTCCTGTGCAGCTGTTCTCGTGATCCTGAGGATGCGCTTCCTGTCCCTCCAAGCCATGGCACCAGGCAGGCACCTTACTTCAGTTTTCCCTGCTCCCCCCAGTTCTGTCCCCCTAATAACTGAGTCCCCCACCAGGAGCTGCTTCCTTTCCTTGTGGTGTCCTCTGCCTCCTTCCTGTGGGCCTCCCTTGTGACAGTTGTCTTCAGCCTCCTTAGTCTCCTCTGCGGGTGCATCCATAGGGGAACTATGCTCTCCTAGAATGGTGTATGGATTGTGGAGTGGAACAACTGACTGGGTGTGCCTCTATTCCACCATTCTCACCCTCCCTGAGCCCTCTGTGGTCCAACTGCTGTGCTTTCTTCGCAACCTCTGAGGTAGCGGTGGTGGCCCTGGTGCTCCCAGGATGGGGGAGGTTGCATTCCTACTGTTCAGTGTGGCCTGGGGGAAGGTTCCCTTATACTGTCCAGTGTGGCCTGAAGATGGGCAACTTCCTCCCTCAGGGCAGAGAGTTGTCTGCAAATTGGGCAGCATCTCAGCCTCCAGAAAGACTCCTGAAAGACTGCTGCCCTACAGCCATTACATTTGCATACTCCCCACGTTTATCTTTTTGTGTGTGTGTGTGTGTGTGTGTGTGTGTGTGATTGGTTTGTTATATAGAAATATATATATTATACAATGTGTATGCTTATATTGTCAGTGCAGTGTGCTGAGAGGATATGACAGTGATATACCTTGCACTCTTGAGGAAATGATGCCAGAACCCCAGGTATGAAGGAACTATTTCCAGGGGTGGGTGGGGTGAGGGGTGGGCAGGGTGGGGCCTAAACTGTGCCCTCATGAAGCAGTCAGCTAAAAGCTCTGCCCCACCGCTGCGATGAGTGCCTTCCTGTCAGCAAGATGCCCTACATGACAATTTGACAGAGAAAATACCCTGCTAATCAAACAGAGAAAAATCCAGACATCCAAGTCACACACAGGTAAACCTCCCCAGCCCCAAAACAGCCTGGTGATTTGTGCTCTGAAAGCAGTCAGCCCCAAAATAAGTCAGCTGTGCACCAGGACAGACACAGTAAACAGTATTCCGTCCCTCAGGGTTTAAACTCTTCCTGCACTGAAAATCTTAACAATTGTAACAAAAGTAAAGCAAGATCCACCTCCCTCTGTTGTTTGAAAGACTGTCTTTCCTGATAATTCTAAGTTCCTTATTTCACCTTTCAGTTAGAAGTAGCCTCCACCTGCAGGGTCTGTGATGTTACTGTAGGCAGGGGAAAAACAGGCAGACTAGGTGAGGCAAGGGGTCCTTATCTGCCAGAAAATGTTGTGCTTCTATGTTACACAGTATTGGTAATTTACTCTTTCTTTTTTGTTTTGCACTTCTGGAAAAAATGAAGCAAGCATCATGAGAAATGATGTGCCCTTGTTGTGCACTTTTTCTTTCACACTCATGTCGACACCTAAAACATTGATGTTATAACTACATAAAACAATCTCACCCCATACAGATTTTTTCCATAAAGAGGGATTAAGTCTCACCATGTAATTTAAAAACAAGCAGGGCAACCCATGTTTTTTTGTGTGGATTTTAAATGTTTAGATGTCCATCATGTACTGGGCAAAAAATGATGAATTTGACATGTGGCTGCTCAAATACCAGGGAATGTCCTTAAAGTGTCAATTCCTCCAACTACCGATCCATAACAGTTTTTTTTTTATCTAGATTTTTCTTTTCCCATATCAGCTTTGCAGCAAACTGGTGACCTCCCTACCCTCCAGCCACTAGCCCCCCTCAGTCAGCATCCTCAGACGGCATTCCCCTGTGGCAGGGTCAGGCCCCCCACCCCCCAAAGCAAGTATCTGGTGGGTGGAAGATCCACTTTGCTGGAACCCGAGAGCCTTGTCTTCACAAACAAGTGAGGCAACTTTTTCACTTCTTCTTCCCTGTGTGCTAAGTCTTGCTCACCTCTCCAGACTCTGCACACATACTTATAGGGCCCTGCACGCCACACCCCAGTGATGGCACTTGGGCACCTATCCTCACAAGGCTCCCTGTCCCACTGGAAGAAGTCACCATGGTACCTTCTCTCCCCTGCTGGAATGCGTTGCCGAGTGGCAATGCTCTTCCTTGCTGGCTGCCTGACTGCAGTGACTCTGGCTCACACCCAGGGCCACATGCATGGAAACACAACACATTTGCTGTGGGCCACCAGGTGACCAGATGTAGTACGTAAGAATTTTTTTCTGCAGCCAATCTTCGTCTGTTGTCACCAATCTGCCCTGTCTAGCCAGCCCCCTCCAGCCCATTCACCAACCTTCTCCAGCACTTACACCCGCCTCTGTGCTCCCGTGGTTTGCTCTCCCCCCCACTGTGGGTCTGTCAGTGGTGACCAAGTCCCTTTGGTATCCAAATCTTGTAGAGGAGGGCACCTGGTCAGTGGCACGGGGTCTGTGGCTGGCTTGATGCCATCCGGTCAGGTGTTTTTTATTTTCTCCCATCACATGGGCATCAGCACATGTGCTGGCACACAGCTGTACCAACATAAGGCAATGTCCCTACTCTCTTGCCTGGTGGCTCCAGCTGCAACTCCACCCAGTAACTCCCAAGTGGCAGTGGCAATGCGGAGCATGCTATCCACCCTCCGCAGAAGGCAACATCCTCTGGCACACTTTATCCACCGCCCCCCCATTGTGTTCCAGTGTCATTCCCAAATCTCTTCATTGGTGTCGTGAGCAGCACCCCTGACACTGCACCAGTGGGCAGTCTACACAGAAATGCTTGATTGTATATACCCATTAATACATTTATTGCATCCTGTATCTGACACTGGCCCTCTGTCACACGTTATAAACTGTATGGTGTGGTTTTATTTTTATTTATTTATTAAATTATGCTTTTTATCATTCCCTAACTCCCCTAATGGCACACACCCCCATTCCACTACCAACCTTCTCACTGACTCACTGGTTTATCCACCACTTGTCCAGGACCACTTTAGTCACTCCTCCTCCTCCAACTACTCCCTTACCTCTGCCCAACACAATTACCTTTCCCTCAGCTGTTGCTGCTTTAACCCACCTTAATACCTGTCCCCAGTTTCTGCCTTCCTACCGTGACACCCCCCGGCAGGGTTCTCAACATCCTGAAGGAGGAAATCAGGAAATGGCTACCCCTTCTCCTCATATTCAGTTCTTGCTTCTCCTCCCTCTCTTCTCCTCCTGCCCTTCTGGGTCACCAGTGTGCACAGCCTAATCCCATTCTTTTTACTCTAACAGCACTTGCGTACTACCTCAAGCCTGCCCCTGGGACACTCATGCACTATAAATGGTTCTATCACATTATTACTGTTTAGTACGTTCATATGTTCTTTTGTATGATTTTGGACATGTAATTTACCCAATGTTCCACTACTGTTTATTGTACAATACCCTGTGTTCCAACTGTTGCAGAATCTTTCAATGTTGTGTTGTTTGTACTACCCACATACTATTGTGACTGATCATCCTTCACAACCCTATGTAACCCCTTCCTCCAGGTCACACCATGAGATGAGCAACTTGTTGCTCAGTGTGCCCTCCTAGTGAAACATTTCAATAAATAAATAAGTGGGGCGTGGCCTGCCATGTCGGTCATGCATGGGTCTATGGGGGATGTCAGCGCAACGGGGGTCCAGGCTTTTTCTTCCGGTTCCTGATTTTCGTCCCCTGGAGTGCCGGTGTGCAATGACTCGCATACACGTGTGTGGTGGTGCATCTCCATCCCAGCGTCTGCTGGCTCTCCTTCACCTTTCTACAGTCCCCACTGTGTGGCCTCCACCAAGTTGCAAATGAACATCAGATTGCTGCATTCCCCCCTTCATCGAGTGAAAAGAGCTATCCCTGGTACATTCGATCCTCCCTCCTCTAACTGGCCTATTGTGAAGTTCTATAACAAAACAATGGAAGTTTAATGGGGACAGGAAATCTGTGCTGATCAGAAACCGTTTGTAATGTTTGGCTCCTGTTAGTTGGTAAACAGGACGCTGTGTTAGGAGAAACTGGCCCACTGGGTCAGACAGCATGGAGGATCTTAAATCCTTGGTATATACCAACAAAGATCGCACTACAGATAAAAAAGGAAAGACCAAGACGGCAAACTCCAGGTTAGGTCTGCTATTCAGGCACAGGCACAGCTTCCTCCCAGAAATCAAGAAACTGCTTGTACAGTGTCTCATTACTAGTATCACTGGCTATGGGATTGTTGTCTAAGGATCTGCTAGTGACAGTGTACTGTCCAGAGCCAGAGAACTCCTAAATAGGGCATGCCGATATGCCCTTGGCCTTAAAAATCGGCACACATACCTGTGTGCTCCATAGCAGCCTACACTGGCTAAACCTAGACATGAGATAGGTTTACCAATCACACTCTTGTCACTGGCAATAAAGCAACACTAGGCTTATTGTCCCCTGGCCTAAAGTCAATGTTTACCATTGTGGATAGCAAATACTCTACCAGAGGAGTGGAACACTTTCTGCTGCTCCCATGGAAAAAGACTCCCTAGGCCAATCTTGATTCTCATATGGCTTTGCAAAACAATGGAATGACCTGCCTATCTCCCTAAGGACTGATTGCTCCACTGAGCTTTTTAAAACCCCAGTCCTCTCCTTACTTACCCTCCTGGGACATGCAACTGCTTTAGATGACCAACAGCATTACAGAATATAATATGTTGCTGCACTTCCTCTGACCAAAATGTTAAATGGTAACCTGAGTATTTGACAACACCATACTTTATCTGAAGACTATTCTCTAATGTAACAAAACCTTACTATTTCTCATAGTCCCCCAACAGCATTTGTCAACTTTTTATTTTTCTTCTACCTTCTTTATCTCCAGACTCTCTCCAGTGTGGTCACCCGATGGGCTTTCTCCCGCCCGCCAGAAGTCCTCTTGCCATCGCTCTGGTGTGGCCCACCTCTACCTTCACCTGGACTGCCTGACTCTGAATCCCCCAGAGTGGGATCACCAACTTCCCCTGGCGCTCCATCTCTTAAATCAAGTGGGGCAGCCAGGCTTGGCAGAGCACCAGAGATGGCATAGAGGAGTCGGCACTGGGCGCGGGCGTGTCACCTCCAGACCCACCTTTGCCTATCGGGGATAGGGACTTTTCCTTGTTCTGGTTCCCAGGGGTGCGAACGTGCAATGATGTCCAGCGTGTAATGGTTGCACTCCTGCACCTGCCCGCAGGACATCTGTCGCAGCCCCCATACCATCTCACTAGGTTCCCACTGGTTGCAGCAACCCATTAACCTCCACCATAAGCTGCCAAACCACAGGAGACAAAACCCACCCACCCCCAGGAGAGGAAAGCAGTCCTCCAGATGCTTAATCCTCTCCTGCCCCTGCCGACCCCTGACATCCTGTGATTGTTCCCGAACCTGGGTCGCCGGCGTGGTGTGAGGTGTGGCGTCCAGTGCCTCAACCCTCAGTGCCGCCTCTTATGTAGCCGATGATACATTAATGAAGTATGATTGGATTATTTACTGTAATGTATCGTATTGTATACTGTATTGTATTGAAATTACACTGTACACCCTGAACCTAACTCTGTAACACTAGTTCTTGTTGTGCCTGATGCTAACCCTCTGAAAATAAGTGCTGCCTAAAGGGTTTTATGTGAAATAAAAACTAAAACTACACTAAGTGAACAAAATCAAAGAAACGGTACTGTATTGCGTGCTCTGAAAATCCATACGGTAAAGTAACTGCACAGTGCACACCCTGAAGAAAAGGATTTTATTCCACAAAGCATTGGCATTTTTTGTTTAGTACTGGCAGTACTAGCACCATATGAAAAGAAAAGTACTTGAAAATACATTTTGTAGTGAGTGACTTATCTCCATATCAGCAGAACTGTTCATAATGTACTCATTTATAGAGATATAATTCGTACCCCCAAATGATCCAAAGGTAACTGTGCCTGAATAAATATTGCTCTGAAATGTGTTTTGTATTGATTTCTTTTTATGGAAAACATTCTGCACTGTTCCCTTCACAGAGCCAGAGGGTTGGAGTTTTTACTGTATCACCGTTTGTGTACAGCATGCTAAGTGTTAGCAGCTGACCAGTCCGAATACAGTTCAGAATTGTGTACATAAGCCATGACCTAGTTAGAACCCTAAATACTTGTTCACTCTGAGAGGATCTGTTCAGAATGCTGCCTGTAAAGCAAAACAGTAGAAAATACAGTTTTTCACATCAACTTTTATTCAGGTACAGCTAAATCTGAATTATTTAAGGGTATTTTATTTATTTATTTTTTGTAAGCCAGGAAAGGAGGGCTAGAGAATGCTGCCTATTGTCAGCCTTGTTCGAGGAGGGGGGGGGGGGGGGCACAGATGCAAATGTAACCCCCCGAAAATTCTTCCTTGAGCTTGCTTAAATGCTCACTGCCCGGCTGGTGTTCTGCGTTTTAGTAGATTAACTGTATTGCCAGAGAGAGTGCCTGTATAGCCTCTGTGTACTGTCTCTTTAAGAGCTGCCTGGATTGCGGTCTTAATTAATCTAAAAGGCAGCTTTGTTAGAAGATGTGCTTGTTTGCTGATAATTTGTTAGAGTAGTAATAATATTGCAGTTTGTTCTAACCTGCCTTCTTTGCAGCAAGGACTGTTCTGTTTATCTCCACCAACTTGGCCTGGGATTGTCAGAATGGGCCAAACAGTACTGTTGGGACTCTAAAATGGGTCAAAACTTGTAGGAATTGTAGTTTTTGCATTTTGACGCCTAAAATAACCTGGAGGGGGAGCCCTTGTTGTGACCGACAGACAGATCAGCCAACCAAACTTTTGGATCTTGGGGAAATTCCCAAGCTCTTGCAGTTAGTTTCAGTTCTGCGTTGGGAAGTGAAGAGATAACAGCTTGAATGATTCAAGCAGCAGCCCCGGCGTAGATTTGCGTGGGAGAACTGTGGAAAGGCTTGAGTTTTGGCCTGCATGCCTACCTGCTGTCCCTGAGAGGGAACTTGTGCCTTTTTTGGACTGAATCCGAACTTGGAGAGCGAAGTAAGCCACTGAATTGTGACCAGGCTCCTACCTGAAGAAGACCGAAGATTTGCTGAATGCGATCTGCATGTCTGGACTTCCAGCCACCTCTGAACTCCCAGATTATGCAGAGACTCTGTAATTGTGACCGGAGAGCCTTTTGCTTGGTACAGTGGAATTTTCTTACATGTGAATGTGTTGTGTACTTATAGTGGGTCATGATTTGGTTCCTCACTGTGGTTTGAATTGTGTTCTGCTTGCTGGAAGCTGCACTTGAATTTCCTCACATGTAAATGTGCTATGTGCTGTAGTGGGTCGCGATTTGGTTCCCCACTGTGGTTTAAACTGTATTCTGCTTGCTGGAAGCTGCATCCAGCCCCATGGACTGAATCCAAAATCATCTCCATTGGGCCTGGGCCGTGCCACACTGGCCCAGCCCGACTTTCACCCGCTGCACAGAGAAAGCCATTGACGAGAGACCCGTCTGGGGATCTGCCCCCTGCTCAATACTTGAACAGGAATGATGCCTTGGTGATTCGTGTGGGCCCCGCTTCTCCAGGCACTCCAGCTTAACAACCTGCAGTCTCGAATTTGTCCTGCCAGTGTCCAGTATTGGGTATCGTGAGTAAACATCAGGGTAGCTCCCTGCAACAACAGATAAATCTAAAGTGTTTTCATCTGATTGTCTAGTTGCTCTTTCTTTCACAAACTGAGCCCTCCGGCTCCGGATTACAAATAGTGTGTGTTGTGCATGTTGCTTTTTTCCATCACAGGGCCCCAACCAGCTGCAAAGTTCCTGGCTAGTCCATCGTCTCACTACCTGGGTACCCAGAGATGTTACTGTGTGGGGACTTAAAGCGCATGCATAACTGTTTGATTAATATAGCCTTTAAGTCAATCAACCTGATTACGCTCCTTCCTTGTTCAAGTCCCCTGAATAAATAAAATCTGACTTTATTGCTGCATTTAACCTGACTGTGGTTCCAATTTGTGCCAACAGTACTGTACTTTTGCTATTTACTGTGCATAACCTTGTTTTACAGGGGGTCCCCAGGGTTGACAGCCAGAGAAATCAGCCCTGGTGGTAAGTGCAAACAGTGTGGGTACTGTATGGTGTACAAGGGACAATACTAAAGGATTTCAGAGCATGTCTTTTCAGGCCACTAGAAGGGAAAGGGGGGTTTAGCGTCCCTGAGGGCTGTGCCCAGGTTAGTTTGACTACTACCAACCCTGACCTCTGGGTGGAGGCACCCGATTCAGAACTCAGGCCCCTTAACCTGCTACTAACCGCGCAGGAAGGGGTAGTAGCCCTTGGGACAGCGCCACCAAGGGGTTACACAAAGCAACTGAAAGTGAACTAGATTAAACTGTTGCTGAAACTTTTTTAAATGCGTGTGTGTGGATATTATTTCTGAAACAGGAACATTACAAACAACTGCCAATTAAAAATAATTTCCTGCCCTCTTTAAAAATAAGATGGGGCTTCAGTTCAGTTTTAAAGCAGCAGTATTTGTCAGTGACCGTATAATATTTTTTTTTCAGCAATAATGTTTGTCTGGCAAAAATATCAACATACCACATTTTCTTTTCGTTTCCTTTATTCCTGAACCAAGATAGGGATTTTGAAGTTTTTAAGAGCTCCAACTCCTGTACCCTATGCACCATTAAACAAATTAAATATCTTGATACAGCATTGTGCTGTTTACCCTCAGAAACATGTGGTATCACCATCCTAATTCATCCACATTAAGACACTACCATGTACATTCAACAGGTATCCTCAGTGGAAGAGAACTTTAAAAACTGCAAGTGGTGATGATGACACGAGTCGTTAATTACAAAATTAGCCGCGACAGCTGTTTTAACAATATCTGAAAAAACTTAAAAATAAACTGAGCAGGAATCTAAGGATGTCAGAAATACATTTTTGCCACAAAAAAAAAAACAAACGAAAAAAAAGTATTTGATGAAATTTTGTTTTGTCAACGAACAAATACTGCTGCTTTTAATACCCTGCAGGACATACCTAAATTGAATGATAAGGAATGTGTAACCCCTAGATGGCGCTATCCCAGGGGCTACTACCCCTGCCTGATTTGCCACTAACAGGTTGAGGGGCCTGGATCCAATGGCGGGTGCCTCCACCCAGAGGTCAGGGTTTGCAATAGTTAAACTAACTTGGTCACAGCCCTCTGGGACACTGCAACCCCTTTCTTCCCACTAGTGCCACACAATATATCAGAATTACTCTTCACAGTATACACTTACCCCAGGTCTGGTTCCGCACTGGGACCTCCTGTGAAATGAGATACAGTGCAACAATCACAGTACAGTACTTTAACATAGACAAATACCTCAGGCAGTATAACTTTGCTGAAACAAGCAGCTCTGATTTATTTAGGGGATATAAAAGGACGAGGGGAAATCAGGTTAATTAGCTTATCACTCTAATAATTACCTATGGCTCTGTGGCACAGGCCTATCCTATCAGTTACTGTCCCTGGGTACCCAAGCCCTAGTGGCTAGTCCAAACCGTGGGCAGCTGGTAGGGGCTCCTCACACAGAGAAAAGGAGAATTAAACAGTCAGCAGTACAGTAATTCCATTTGGATTTAATGTGGCAATTCAACAGGGAGCAACCTGAATTAGTACTCACGACCTCCAAATAAGATAGGGTCCTTCAATGTCAGCAGGGCTCACTTGAGGTACACAAACCTCTTCACACATCCATATAAAGAAAGTACTATACCAGGCAGGCTGCATCTGTATCCCGATCGCAATTACTGCACAATACCCGGAGAACACACAGCAGATTCAGTTCCTGACAGACCGAGTGCAATTTTCAGCAATTCTTCCAGTCTTCTACAGGGTGAGCCTGGTTTCACTCTTCAGAGATCCTTTGATTCTTTTTCAGGACGGATTCAGTCCTAACAAGCTGTTACACAAGCTGCAGACCGGAACTCTGGGCCTTACACACGTTTTTTGACTGAAACTGCACACTGAAAAAGCACAGGGCTCCTTCCTTCTTCACTGCCAAAGCTCAACTGAAGCTCCAACCGACAAAACTGGGCACTTCCTTTGAGTTCCTCCCAGTTCTTGACTGGATTGGCTGTCACTCACAATAGACTGCTGCTGTTGGTCCAAAAAAGGCACTGAAGTCTAAACTACATCTCCCAGAGTCACTGCCCATACAATCCTCTTGTGGCTGGCTCAGATTATGAGTCCAAGTTCTGATTCGTCCAAGGCACCATTTTAGAGCTAGCTTACCCCACACTGATTGGTCCAGTTCAGCAGTTCAAAAACTAGAATGGGGAACTAGCAGACACAGTTCTGACTGCAAAGAAAGCAGGTTAGACAAACTGTAATTTCATTATTACTCTAAATAATTTCTGGCAAACAGTTACATCTTTCAGATAGGTTCCCTTTGCAATCCTAGTGACTGCAAAATGAAGTGAATTGGCAGCAGCTCAGTGGTACTCAGAGAAGCACACAGTCCCCCATACAACTAATTATGTCTGCAAGCAGACAGCTCTTAAAGAGACAGTACCAGAGGCTCTAAAAACACTAACTGATAAATGGCTTAAATGCCAAACACCATTCAGGCTTGGAGCATTCAAGCAAGCTCCTGGAAGTCTTTTGGGAACCCCCATTTGCAGGGGGGTTACAAATGGAAGGAATGGACTTTGGATTTATATAACACATTTCACATACTGTGCCACAAAGCATTTTACAATCAGAGGGGGAAGAATTTTGCTGCAGTTTTTGGCAAACACTGAGTCAAATGGGCCGTAGATAGGTTAAAAACACATTTCTGAAAGTTGAAGCACAGGAAGGTTAAGTGACTTACTCAAGGTAACGCAGTAAGTAAGGAAGTGGAAGTTGCGGAATTCAAACCCTGGGCTCCAGGTTCACAGCCCTAACCACTATTCTGAGAGAAAGTGGATTAATTAACGGGAACACAGCCCAGAATGGGAAGTGCGGACAGTGGAGCACAACTGTAACTAAGAGCAGCACAAAGAGTATTGTCCATGTGGTGAGATTGACACAAGAGTAGTCACCCTGAAACTGTGCTTCGGATAAGCAGAGTAAGAGACTCAGTTCTCCTCCAGTTTGAAATAAAAATTCTTTATGAAATTGACAGGACATAAGACATTTTTTAATTTAAGAATTTTCGTATATACACATACAAGACTTTCCATCCAGTCGACCTTGTGAACGTCCGTGAGTCCATGAGCCATTCTGCCTCTAGCTGCTCCACAGGCCTTTCCTTTAACTTCCCTACCACTGATGTTAGGCTGACCAGCCTGTAGTTGCTAACATCCTCCTTACTGTTGCTTTTGTGCACAAGGAGCATATCAGCCCTCCTCCTCCAGACCTCTGGAACTTCCCCCCAGCTCCACTGAGGTGCTAAAAAGCGCTCCCAGAGGGGTGGCCAGCATCATACTTAGTTAATTTAGGACCCATGGATGAACCCCTTCTGGTCCCATTACCTTATTTGCCTTTAAGGCTTCCAGTCCCTTTTGGACCTTCTCCACCGAGAATGGACTTATGTTCACTCCCTCCTTCCCCAAGTTGTTTAGTGCAGCTTGTTGGTCTGTCCCCCCACCCTCTACCATGAAGACCATGCAAAAGTAACTGCCTAGTAGTTCCACTTTATCTTGACCTTCCTCTCTGCAGTACCCCCTCTCCTGATTCTCACTATTCCTCTTGTCTTCTTCTTCTTCCCAACATACCTGAAGGTCTTGTCCCTATTTTTTTCTTGAAATTTCTTTTTATGCCCCCTCATCTCTGGTGCTGTACCGAACTTGCCCGCCAGCCACTACAACCCTGGGGACCCCCCACGAAGCGTTGGTTTACCCCCAGGTGGGGACAAGTAGGGGGCCCCCTCCTTATCCCTCGTGCCTTCATATCTCATTGGGATCCTCACCGAAGGTTGTGGCGGCTGTAGGTGAGGGCTAATCTCCGGCCCTCATGTCGGTGTCACACTGGGACCTGAGATTTTTTTTCCCAGTACTCCCCCTGGAGGTGTGACAGTGCTAGGATGTCACGGCATGTGCCAACGTCGGACACGCCCGCCCCCTTCTTAAGACTTCAGGCTTGCTGAACCTCCGGCTGCTGCCAGAGGTCAGTCATACACCGAATAACCCCCCCCCACCCCTGGAGGAGACAAGTAGTTCAATGGATGCTCAAATTTCCTCCCCCAGCCAGCCCACTGACAACCTGAGCTCATTCCCGAACCAGGGTCACCGGCGTCGCAAGCAGTAGCGCTACTGCTGCACCAGCGGGCTGGCCCATCTTGTCCTCTTTTTGACCTCCTTAACTATCCTCTCCTTTGTTACTGCTTTAGCTGCTCTCACCCTCCTTCCTGCCTCCCATTATTTTGCCAGATATACTTCCCCATTTTCATCCTTCTGGATCGCCTTGTACTTTCTAAATGCTATTTTCTTCTCCTTCACTGCCTTTGCCATCTCCTTAAAGAACCATAGCAGCATCTTCCTCTTCTTTCCCTTGCTCACTTTCTTTAAACTACTACTTATTAACCCAGCACTTATTATTGTCCACTCTTTCTACATGTTATGCGTAACACTGTTTGTTACACCTGCCTACAACTGTATGTTACTGTTGATCTTGTAACTTGAATGTTTAATGTCTCAGTCCTATTGTACCCCTTCTCCCCAGGTCGCACCGGAAGACAAGCGATTTGTTGCTCAGTGTGCCTTCCTGGTGAAACATTTCAATAAATAACCGCATGCCATTGCCTGGACTACACACTCCTTACTTTTTCTCCACTGAGTCTCTATTCCCCCTCTGCCTCCTCTCCCCAAAACATTCCCTGATGTAGTTTCCCATTTCTTTAAAAACTGCCCTCCTGAAGTGCAGGACCCTTGTATTTGTGTTTTTCCCCCCGTCCTATCCGTATGCTAAGCCACACATCACGATGATCACTTGTACCCAGGGGACTACCCATTGTGACATCAGCATTGCTGTCTCTGTAAGTACCAGGTGCAGCACTACCCCATCCCTAATGGGTTCCAAAACCATCTGCCTGAGAAATGCCCCTTATATGGAATCAAGGATGGCTCTGCCTCTTAATGTAGCTGTGGCAAGAATGCCCTAATCTACATCTGGCAGATTAAAGTACCCCATTATCAAAACTTTCCCTTGCTGGCCATTTTGCTAATGGCTTCCCCCAGAGGTCTGTCTAAATCCTCCCCCTGTGTCCAAGGCCTGTACACAACCACCTTGTGGATCAAGGGGAAGGGAGAGAAGGTATACACAAAGCCAGAGGTCCAGGGCCTCATGAGGGCATCTTAAAACAGTGTGCCAGACTGTGGAGGGGTGGGCACAAAACAGCCTCAGCTTTCTGTTCAGCCAAGAGGTTAACATGTCCACCAAAGGGGTGCCCTGCTGAGAAAACAGGTGGCTTACCACC
Source organism: Neoceratodus forsteri (assembly GCA_016271365.2). Taxonomy (NCBI): domain Eukaryota; kingdom Metazoa; phylum Chordata; order Ceratodontiformes; family Ceratodontidae; genus Neoceratodus; species Neoceratodus forsteri. The sequence goes on along the minus strand of CM057451.1, from coordinate 943,789,700 downwards.
TCCAGATGCAGGGAGCACTTGTACAATGTCTCTTCCACCCAGCTGAGAGCGTCTGCCAACTGACTGTGAACTCCTGCAACAGAATCGCCATGAGATCTGCACCCAGCCTGTGCATGAGTGTCTAGGTACAGACAGCCTCCAACACAGTGGAAGGGAGTGTGTTCCACCCTGCCTGTTCAGGTAGAACATGGTCATGGTATTGTCCATCTGGACCTGTATGACCTGACCACTGATCAGTAGAGCGCATTCTGTGACAGCCAGCTGCACTGAACAGAGCTCCAGCAGGTTGAGTGATGGGACCCCCAGGGTGACCAGAACTCGTGGGCTCTGTGGTCTCCCAGGTATGTTCCCTTCCCCACCAAAGACGTGTCCATCATGAGTGTCATCGATGGCTCTGGGTGGACAAACAGGATTCTTTCCTCTAGATTTTGTGGGACCAGTCACCACTGGACAGCATTCCACATCTGCTGTCTCACAAGGACCAGCAGGTCCAGATGACCTAGGCACTGGGAATATTGGCAGCTGAGCTTCATGCTGGTGGTAGATGCCATGTACCCCAGCAGACACAAGAAATTCTGGACAGGGCATGAGAGCCCAACCTGAAATGATCGGGCAAAGGAGGTAATGTCTTGAGCCCTGTCCACAGTGAGACAGACCTTGGCTTGAAGGGTGTCTAGTTCTGTACTGATTAATCTGATCACCTGCAAGAGGATCAGTTCAGATTTGTCAGAGTTGGCCAACAGGCCAAAGTGTCTGCAGGTATGGATGGCCAGATCTCTGGACCACTCAATAGTCTCCTTGAACACCCCGGTTATCAGTTAGTTAACCAGATAAGGATACACCCTGAAGCACTTTCACCTCAGGAAGGCAGCCACCACTGCTGTGTACTTAGTGAAGACCCTGGGTGCAACCAAGATGCCAAAGGGCATGACCAGGAAATGATGCAGAACCCCTTCTGCATGGAACTCAAGGTACCGCCAGTGGGACTGATGGACTGGGATGTGGAAGAATGGGTCCTGAAGGTCCTAGGAGCAGAAGCACATGCCCTGCTCCAGAGATGGTATAATCTGGCTCAGGGAGACCATCTGGAACTTGTGCTTCTACATAAACTGGTTTAGATCATGCAGATAGAGTATGCAGCATCAGCACCCCCCCCCCATCTGTTTCAGGACCAGGAAGTACCTCGACAAGTACCCCTGACATAGTTAAGGTATCTGGGACACAAGTTACTGCTCCTTTCATAAGGAGCTCAGCAATGTTCTTCCAAAGGCAGATAGTGGGTCTTGTGACACCCTGGACTCCCACGAAGCATGGAGCCTGTAAGGCGGAAGAGCCTCAAGGTATAGAGGCAATGCTCTGCCTACCACCTCCAGTACCCATTTGTCTGCAGTAATGATGGACCTATGTGGCCAGAAGTGGAACGGCTGTCCCTCCCTCCACTGGAAGCTGGATCAGAGACTGGATAGGTGGAAGGATGACCCCCCCCAACAAATGACTGGGATGCTTTGGAAGGGGCACCAGTCATTGAGGCTGGAGGAGCACCACTTCCCCTGCCCCCACCTCTTTTTGGCTCCTGGTCACCGAAATTGGGATTCGAGCACCAGGCTTGGTACTGCCCCTGTTGAGGCTGCTGTGGCAGAAAGGACCAATACTGGAAAGTCTGTTTCTTGGACTTCTGAGGCTTTGGGACCTTCTGGGATGATGCCACAGAATCTAGGGTGGCACTGGACTTTTCAGTCCAAGTGAGATGTTCCCCAACCCCATGGCTGAGGAGGTTGGTGCCCAAACAGGAAACATCAGCCATATTGTGCTGGGTATCCACCACGAAGGTGGAAAGCCACATCCAGGCCCTGCAACACATTGCTATGGCTGTTGACATGGTATGGGCATAAGAGTCACCCATATCCAGAGCCATCTGGAGCTTGTGTTTAGCCAGCAACTGACCCTGGTCTCTGACCAACCTTACCATGAATTGACAGTCAACGGAAAGGTGAGGGAGGACATCATCCAGCACTCCCAACAGGGAGTGGCCAAACATGGCCATCATCTTGGCATAGCTCGCCTTATGAAGACCCAACAATGCAGAAGCATAAAGCTGCTTAGCCACATGGACAGTCTTCTTGGACTCTGATTGGGAGCTTGTTCATGTCCCCTAGGCCACTGGACTTCCAGAAGGCCAAGTCAGAGACCAACCTTTCGGACAAAGTATGATCTCAGAACCTCAAAAGAAACCCCATAGGGACTGAATACTTGCGGACCATATGGGTGGAGGGTGCTGGACATGGATGCTGCCAAAGCTCTAGGGTCAGTCCCAAAATGTCCTCAGCCATGGGAAAGGCAACCCCTGAGGAATCATCCTTCTCCAGGATGTCTGTGATGGGGTATTCATCCCTGTTCTGAACTGACACCAACGGCACACTCGTGGACTCCGACATGAGGTGGAACAAAGACACAAATGACACCAGCACGTGGTCAATGGATACTTCCTCGACCAAGCCATGGTCAAAAAGTGTGGGTCCTTGAGGAAAGCATAGACAACCCACTAACAGTCCTCCAAGGATTCCTCAAAAACGGTCCTCAACGATTTACTACTATGGACTATGCTGATATCCTTGAACTGGGTGATCTCCACCAACAGCCAGCCTGACAAGTCAACACCAGCACTGGAGTCCATGGTGGGAACACTCACCAAAGGCTGTGGTGGTGATGGCTCTATCCACAGGGGTGGAGAAACAGATGCCAGAAATATCTGCCTCAGATGGACCAGCGTTGGCATGACTGGCAGTTGCTAGGTGACTGAAGGTCCAGAGGGCAGAGCCCTACCCCACCCTGCAATTGTCCACTGATGCCAGAGAAGCTATTCATAGTGCCACTGCATCTTGCAGTGGTGTCTCTCCTCGCCCAAGGATGAGGAGGTTGAGTAATGACAAGGGCAACGCCTCCCAGTTAAGCGAGAGCGATAGCGGTGCCTCAGCCTTGACCTCAACTATTGACCAGAGAGCAGATGTAGAGATGGGTCCTCCAAAGGGTTGTAGTAGACCACATGCCAAGCTACATTCAGTAGCATCAGCTCCGGAGGCATGACCACCAGCTGAGGCTGTTCCTGCAGTGGCCCGGTCAAGAACAGTGACCGAGCTATGTCCTCCTACATGAGGACTGGAAGCACCGGGTCTGGGAAATCACCTCCTTTTTCAGCTCCTCTGATTATTGGTCAACAGGCTTGAGAAAAATCTCGACCACCAGATTAACTGGAGTCAAGGCTGATAAACCTAATGGGGGTATAGAGAAGCTCTCTACCTGACCCTTGACCAAAGGCAGCTTGACCAAAGTTGAGCGATTGGGAAAGTTGAGGGGATAGGAGAAACACGTACACGCCAGATCTCATGACCTGCGCTGGTGAAACTCCAACGTTGTCCCCAGCCAGAAGCAGAGCTGAGACCAACGAGGTACTCACTGAGGCTGCAGCCTCTTCCACCTCAAGGCCGCAAACTGCAAAGCTGACCCCACAAGCCACTGAAGCCTTATTGAGGCACTTAGGTCGATTCCATTCTGTGGGTCGACCAAGATCAAGTCTTGCCTTTCAATCCTCCAGTGATGCTGGGGGAATCACCTAGCAAAGACTACAATCTGCCAAATCATGCTGCCCTCCCAAGCATTAGAGGCAAGACACGAGAGGGTGGTGACCGACATTTTCTGCTCACACGACTGCAGAATCTGAAACCCTATGGCTTTCGATCTTCTATCATTGATCTTGTTCATCACTGAGAGGCAGAGCCAGAGACAAGGATTTTTAAGACTATACGGTGTGACAAGTTGAAAAGTTTGCAGAAAAATGCTAGTGCAAATGATATCACCTGAACACTGTAGAGCTGCAAAGGAGGAGACCTATCCCTTCCAGAGAAAAGAAGGATCTGATGTCACAGGGTGGAGCTGGAGGATATACCACATGGGTGGTGAGAGAAGCTTAAGCTTGAAGACGTTTTATAAATCATCCTGTTTCAGTGGACCTGCCAAAGTGTGGATCGTGAAGTGAACTGTATCCAAGCCCTTAGAACCAATGTTTTACAAGTCTGGCTGTGGCTTTTCAATACCTATAACATTCTATGCCCATTTTATTCATCTGTACATCTAAACTGGTTTTAAACTGACTGAGATTCCCGCAGGTAACTTAGATCTTGTTATCTCGGCGCAATGTTCATAGATCTCTCGAATGCCTTTGACCTAGTGGACCATGAAATACTAAAAGAGAGATTGATGGACAATGGAATTTCAACTGAGGTATGCAAATGGTTCCAGTCATATTTAGTAGGGAGAAGAGAGAGGGTTTACAGTGATGGTGTGAGGTCAGAATGGCCCAAGATGACCAGGGGGGTACCGCATACTTAATACTAGGCCCTTTACTTTTTCAGATATACATCTACCAAACTGTAAATTCAGATTTTTGACTTTATGCCAGTGACACTGTCTTAGGCTAAGATATTCAAAGGTTCTGGTCTGGGCCTGCTAAATGGTTGCTCCGGGAGCAATTACTGCCCAGAGCAAACCAAAGGCATATTAACCATGCCATTGCCATTGCGAGCACCAAAGGCATGTTCCTATACACCAGTCAGGCTTTATCTTGATTGTGATCTCAAACCCCAGCCCCCTACTGACCACAGGAAGTGTGTGGCCAGTGGAGTGCTATGGGGACTGAAGGAGCAGTCCAGCTGTTAGGGCCCACTAATGGTGACTGCTACATTGGAGCAATCTTCCGTATTCATACCTTACGATGCAAAGGACCCCATAGCACTAGCAAGGCACTATGGGGTCATTTGCATCTCATTAAGGCCGCATTACAGGCCCAGAGAACATGCAAATTGTGACTCCCTCGCCCCCACCCCTGTGCCACTCAAAGCTGCCTACCTACAGCTGCCATCAGCTCATTACGTCTATCCTGGTAAACCTTTCAAAATACACACAGTAATATATAACTACAGTATGCAGCATAGGGAAAGAAATCTGGCATGCACCACTTCCAACAAGACTTTGCTCTGTCATTAGAAGCCACCTGGCTACAGGTTTTGTGCAAGTGGATGTACTTTCTCACCTTTAAGGAAGAGCAGTGCTGTTGTGCAAAATATTAGGTCTTCCTAACGTGGGTCCATGTAGTTTTTGCACTGTCAGCACACAGCACTTTTTCTGCCAGAATAAAGCCTTTTTTACTGCACCAAGATGAGGAGTGAGTCTCAGTTGTGTAGGATTACTGTGTTCTTACTACAGCACCTGCAGTCAAGCAGCTTCCAGTGAGAGAGCAGAGTCCTGGTTGGGAGTGGAGCATGCCAGATTTCTTTCCTTATGCTGCACTGTGATATCTAATTTGTACACCCGGTTCCTGATGCGGCTGGTTCTTTGATACCCGTGAATACAGTAAACTGCAGTACCACTTCTCTGGTGTCCAATGGTCCCCTCTGCCCCCAAACACCTGCCTTATATGATTTACCCTGCCTTGGTGTCCAGTGGTCCCCCTCAACCACCCGCTACCATATATGATTTAAAATTCCCAGGTGTCCAGTGGTCCCCCGGCCCCCATCAGTTTGAATCCCACATCCGATCCTCTCACTCAGTCCTCCCTAAGACCACCAGCCCCAGTCCCCCTTCTACAACAGCTGCATCCCCCCCCCCGCCATCAGTGACTGGTACAGACCCTCCGCTCACCTCCAGAGCTGTTTACAGTAAGTGCACAATTGTGAACTGTCAGTGGTCGGCCATTGAGGTGAGACAAGGCCTGTGTCAGTTGTCAAGGGGAAGGGTGCAGCTATTAAAGAAGCAGGTCTGAGAGTGGTCGCAGTAGAGACTGGACAGGCGGGTTGGGGGATTCAAACCGATAGGTGGGAGGGAGGACCACTGGACACAAGGGAACTGTAAATCACATACAGTGGCTGTCTGAGGGTTGACAGGGGGAAAACTGGACACCAAGGAATTTTAAATCATATATGGTGGGTGTTTGATGGGGGCAGGGGACCCACTGGACATTAGGGAATTTTAAATCATACATGGGTGGGGGCAGGGGATGCAGTTGGTGGGGCACAAGTAGCAAGTCCTGGTTGGGGAGGCAGTAATTAGCACAACACTAATGGTTATTTACTACCTCCCCAAACCTACCAGCATCCTGGTGTGCCTATATGAAAGGCACTATCAGCTGCTTTGGATAGGTGCTCCATTATGTGTTAGAGCCAATCGTATATGAGTTAGTGACTCTCTAACCATGCCATTCACTATTTGCCATTCACTAAGGCATTTTGAGGTTCCTCCCTGCTTCAGGGGCACAAAGTGCTGCTAGCGAGTTGCTAACCAGTTTTGTGATCACAAAAGCACTTCAAATATCTCGGCCTTGGTGTTCTCAGGCACAGATTTTGAGAGGATGAAGAAAGGGCAACAGGTGGATTTCTTAAATCTGCAACAATGGTTTAACAACTCTAGACTTGTTATGAACAGTAGGAAGTCCCAGACTGAGGCTTTTTCCCACCATTGTCAAACAAGAGTAATTCGGGGCCGAAATGAAATATAATGACCTTAATGACACAATTTTAACACAGGTAACGGATAACAAAAATCTAAGATATGGCTAGATCAGCATCTGAAGTTTTAATTCTATGTAAACCACATGACCAAAAAACTACATGCATGATTAGGAGCCCTACACTACACTGCTTTCTATATCCCAAAAGATACGTGAATAACCAATCAAATCAGTTATTATTACCAGCACTAGACTACAGAAGTCATATATATGGCTCACAAATTCAGAAATTAGATAGCCTTGAGCAAAGCTGATTTAGCCTATAACACACTTGGGATTTCCACTAGTATAAGACTTCAGTACATATCATTGTATTATGTGTACAAATATGGGATCACTTCCATTGGAGAAAAGGCGGAGAAAAATCTGAACATACCAGGTTCTTAGCACAGTAGTTCAAAACAAACCTCTACATGTGGTGAATAAATTGTCAAAATCTGAACATAAGTATTGTCTTAGAAATTATAGAGATAAGGACTTGTAAAGAACAACTTGATCTTGTATATCTCCAGGAGACACACCTTACTGTAGCTGAGCATATTAACCTAGCACAAGGGAGTACCTATGAGGTTTATGCATCTTCATCTAAAACTGGAAAGAACGGGGAGTGGCAATTTTGATTCCCACAGCTACACTGTTTATTTATGCAGCTAGTTATATAGATCCCACAGGCCATTTATACAACAACGAAGTGACGCTTGCTGTCTGTTTCCCTTCCAGCACTACCAAAGTCACTACACAAAGTCTCTTCTTAACAAACTGATGAGCTTGATCAAGGGTTAAAATGATATTGGGAGGTGATTTTAATCTTACCTTTTCTCCAGAGCTTGATGCCACGAAACCTTCACAACACCAGGTCCAAGGCATATAATAAGCAGGTTTGTACAGCAATTTGCTACTGAAAAAATGTGATTTGCTAATCGAGTGCAGCCTTGATTAGCAGAAGTTACTAATTAACTGATTTGCTGTAGTGTAGTAAACATTTCCAAAAGTACATAACTGTGTAATTTATCTCACAATTTGGATCTTTTCCCCACAACTGCACTCTGCTGGACTGTGTCCTATAGATAAAAATAATCGTCTTGTGAAATTGCTCCTCAGACCCGGCTGGTTGCTAAGCAAAAATGTTTTTGTAACCCCCCATAAATGGGGTTTCCCAAAAGTCTTCCTTGGGTGTGCTTAAATTCCCACTGCTAGGCGGGCGTTCTGTGTCTTTACAGGTGTATAAGTGCTTGCATTCAAGTGCCCTGTTAGCCTCCGAGCCTGTCCCTTTAAGAGAGATTATTTTTGTAGTGTATAATTAATCTGGGTAGGGGCCGAGTGTTTCCAGGCTCGAGTCCCACCCAAGCTGCAATTCTGCCATCGCTAATGGTGCAGAGGGAGCTCTGTTAGAACTGGTAATTGTTTGCTGATTAGCTGCTCTAATAATACTAGTATTATAGTTTGTCTAACCTGCCTTTCTTTGCAGCATGGACATTTCTGTATTGCACCAATCAGTACATTTTGGGGACCTTAAAATGTAGTCTGTCCCCAGGGGTCTTGTGGGAGTGAATTTCTGTAGGAATTGTAGTTTTTTCATTTTGGCGCCTAAACGGACCTGGAGGGGGAGCCCTTGCTTTGACAGACAGATGAATCAACCAACCAAACCCTTTTTGGATCAGAAAGAAGTCCTGGTGCTGCCTGCAGCAGAGTCAGTCTGAGTTTAGAGTTGAGAGAGTGAACTGCTCAAGACATTCCAGCAACTGCTCCTGCGTAGTAGCGCAGGAAACTGGTTGGAAGGCTGTGTCTGGCCTGCCTGCTTCATCTTCCCTTCTGAGGGATCTGCTAGTGAAATTAATCAGACTGAATCCGAACCGGCTTGTGACCAGAAATACTGAATCATGACTGCCCTGTTACCTGAAGAAGACAGAAGATTTGCTGTAAGCGATCGGCCTGTCAGGATGTCTGAATCACCACAGAGATCACGGTTTTGCTCAGGAAAACTAAAATTGCAACTGGACTGTTATCCGACCTGTGATATTATGTTTTGCTTTACTATAAATGTGCTGTAAGCTGTCAGTGGGTCATGATTTGATTCCCCACTACTTAAGTAGTGACAGCTGGTGCCAGGGCTTTTATGTTCGTGGCGTCATCCCTGAGGAACTCTCTACCTCGTCAGATTAGAGTGCGGGACCGTGGAGGGCTTCAAGACCAGTTTAAAGATTTATTTATTCAAATGGGCATTTAATATTTGAACTTTTAGGTATTCTGTGGATTTTAATTAAATCTGTTATTTTATGTGATTTTAATGAATTGCCTGTTGATGTTTTGTATGTAAAGCGCTTTGATATTGGAATTGCGCTATACAAATAAAAATATTATGATTATTATTATTAAGTGTGTCACGCTTGCTGGAAGCTGTCTCCAGCACCTATTGAACTGAATCCGAACTGTTCACCCAGACTGGGCCCTGCCACCTTGGCCCAGTCAGCTACTTTAGACGAAGAGATCACCATCGATGAGAGACTCGCCCGGGGATCAGCCCCCTGCTCAACATTTCGAACAGGAATGACACCTTGGTGAATTGTGTGGGCCCTGCTTCCCCTGGCATACCAGCTAGTTGACCTGCAGTCTCCATTTTGTCCCTCCTGTGTTTTTCGTATTGGGTAGCGTGAGTAAACACCAGGGTAGCTCCCTGCAACATCAGCTAAATCAAAAGTGTTGCCATCTGATTCAATTGTTGCTTTCTTGTCACGAACTGAGCCTCCAGGCTCCGGATTACATATTATTTGTGGTTCTGCATGCTCCTTCTTTCCATCACAGGGCCCCGACCAGCTGCAACGCTGGCCCATCCCAGGCAATGTGTCAGGCTAGCGCACTTTTTTTTCCCAGCTGAGTACCCAGAGTGTGTGACTGTGAAGGGACTATAAAGTGCAGCATGATTGCCTGATTGAATCAGTTACAGAACTAATCAGCCAGATTATGCCCCTCCCTTGTTCATTCCACCTGAATAAATCAGATCTAATTCTTTTTGCATTTAACTTGACTGTGGTTCCATTTTGTACAAGAAGCACTGTACTGTTGTTACCTGCTGTGTCTAACCTTATTTTGCTGGGGGTCTCCAGAGTCGTACTGGTGGAATCAGCCCTGGTGGTTAGTGCAAACAGAGTGGGGATTTACAGTATATGCTGATTAGGGGTTACTGTAACTGTGTCTGTTGTGCATTGCTTAGGCTACTAGAGAGGAAAGAGGGGGGTTACAGTGTCCCGGAGGGCTGTACCCAGGTCAGCTACGCTACCAATAACCCTGGCCTCCGGGTGGAGTCACCTGTTTTCAGTACCCAGGCCCTTAACCTGCACCTAGTCACACAGGTGGGGGGGGGGTTAGCCCTTGGGATAGCGCCACCTCTGGGTTACAATTTGATTAACAAATACTGCTAATTATTTTTTTTATTTTATTTTATTAAATTCTCGGATTACAAATACCTTTGAGCAGAAACTGCTCATTTACAAAGGTTCCACGTCAGAGGATGAGGGGCAACATACATACAGAGGTAGTAAAAGAATGCAAAATAAACAACCAAAAAAAAAAGAATAAAAATATACAGTTACAACATACTTTGAGATATATGCATACAATGAGCAGCTTGAGTAGGCAGCTGGCTGAGGTAACAGTAAGAGAGAGAGGGCACAAGAGGCAGTTAGTATTGTAGGCGTGCGACCGGGTGGGGGGGGGGAGGAAGTAGGCAGTCTAATGGGCCACTGTCAGAAGGTGGTGGAAAATGTCATGTACCAGTGGAGAAGGGAAGCAGGAAAGGAGTCACAAGGAAGGCCCGGTGCCAGAGGGAATGAAACTGGGAAAGGGCGGGCTGTGGGGTATGAGTGAGCTGGGTGGTGTTTAGAGAGAACTCTATTCAGAGAAGCAGTCACATTGAGTGGTAGAGGTGAGGTAAAGTTTGAGATTCCTTTTAAAGGGTCCAAGTGTAGTAGAGGAAAGAGCTTCTTTATTGAGGGAATTGAACCATAGAGCAGCTCAATAGATAAAGGACCGCTGACCCATGGAGGTACGACATCTGGGAACCTGAAAGGTTAGAGATTGGGCACCACGTGTTTGTTGAGTGCCACTGAAGGTAGTAAGGAGTGTGCTAACACCAGGTGGCATGAGACCGAGGAGAATCTTTTTGGTAAGTAAGCAGGTCTGGTATATCTACAGCATTTAGGCTTCATATATGTCTGGAGGTGTCTTTTTCCCTTGGACAGGCCTTTACCCACTTCTCTCCAAGTCACAACACATATGCTAAGCTTAACTACTTTATTATGACTTGTATGCATTTCCATACAGTTCAGGATATGGCATACGGCCCCCGCCTGGTTTCCGATCACAACTGGCTTTTACTAAATAAAGGTTAACTTGGGGCAAAGGAAAAAAAAAACCTTTTTAGTATCTTAACCTCTCTCTCTCCTTAGAAACACCCGACCCTCATTTGACGGCTCAAATTAGGGAAGTCACACACGAAATTAAAAAATACTGCAACACCGTCTGGAATTTTCCCTCACGTGTCTTAAGCAGTCATACTACTTCACCCTTCTTCCCCCTTCTTCTTCCTACTCCCTTCGCAACACCAGTCGTTGAACCCTTGCCCTTCCTCCCAGATCCACAACTGCTGGCCAGTCCACCTTTTCATACAGCTGCCCTAAATTGTGGAATGCTTTCCACCTTTCTATCCGTAATTCCAACATCCACAGAGCCCTTTCTTACCTTCTTCAGGAGTTTATCTCCCCAGGCTGTAACTGTTCTTAATCTCTACTCCAAGTCCCCCATCCCTATAGGGGTTATGCTTCTCTTCACTGTTGATGCTCTGTCTATACCCTTCTCAAGCTGTATCCAAATTGTCCTGAATGCATCTAATCACATCGGATCATTCAAATTATGTATCGGTCTGACTGTATGTACACATAAATACTGTAATTACCAGTCTTGCCTAGCGTTCAACCTGGTTGTACTATATGAACTCTGCACCTTAATTGTAACCTGCTCTGTTTCAGTACTGTATCACTGAATGTAACTGATCTGTACCCATGTGCACTTGTACTGTATATCCTTATTTTTCCCAATGCCTGTTATTTGTATGCCCCCCAACCCTTCCCCTCAGGACACATCGGGAAATGAGCAGTGCTGCTCAGCTTGCCTTCCTGGTGAAACATTTAAATAAATACAAAAATAAAACTACGAAGGCAGAGCGTGGGGGGCCAGATTATTAGCTCACTGACTGTGAACACAGTGGAAAAAGGCATGCATACTGCAGCTCCAGTGTCCTCACTCAGGTAAATTAGAACACCATATTGGGAAAATTATGCAAAATAGAGATTATTATAAAGCTCTCTACTCTGAAGGACACCACCCCTCTCTTGAGGCATCCCGAAGCTAGCTCGTAATGTTGAAGCTCCCCTCCCTCACTGAATCACAAGGCCAAAAGCTGTTTCAGCCAGAGATAAGGAAATTTATGTTCCAAAGTTAAAAAAATGGCTTATGGCGAGATGACATTTGCATACACTGCTGCCAACTCTTGGAATAATATAGCACAAGCCTCTAGACGTCTTTCAACATCTCCAAAAGCGTTTAATACCGTGATGAGACAGGAATTAGCCTACCAGTGTAACTGCTTCAAATGAAATCTGATGTTTTTGCATCACATGCAGTGTGCGTATTGTTCCTTTTCAAAAGTACTATTTAAAATATTGGCATGTTTGGACTACAACATGAAATATACTGGTTTCTCTTGATATATATGGGATATGCCATGGGTTGACTAAAATATCACATTATTTTTATTTGCAGGGTTTGACTTCTACAATCTCATGAGTGAAAAATCCACGAGTCAGGTCTGTAGAGGTCAAACCCTGCAGATAAAAAAATGTGATATTTTTAGTCAGCCCATGGCATATGTCATTTATACAATGACAGTGCCTCTATGGCAATATTAGTTCTTTCAATATAGAGACTACTGGATGAGCAACTATGCACAACCAGTGTGTTCTGCCATAGAGGGCTTCCGATTCCCTCAGACCTCGAGAGCAAAGCTCGAGTGGTCCATGGGAATCAGAACACTAAGGTGGAAATTATACTGGTTGGGCTAAAGTTGCAAATCCTGTATTTTTTTATACTGTATAGTATTGTGTGAAATGTGCATGTGTCAGTTATTTCACTTTCAAAACAAAACTGACTCATAGAGTCTCTAGATATTTCAGAATGCTGGTGTACCACAGAAGGGTACAATCACATTCCATAACCTTCGAACCGTGGCAAAATAGCATATTGAAAGGGTTGGAATTCTATACAGAACAACGCTGTACTATACACTATACATAGAATAGTGGATAGGTAACCATCCACAACAAGGCTGTGTTTCCATCAAGGGAGTTATGACATCATAGAGACCTCAAGAGCGAAGCTTGAGAGGTCTTGCTGATGTCATCAACTCCCTGAAATGAAAACACAGCCTTGGTTGTGGATGGTCACACATCCACTTTTTATTATAGTATATGGTTTCTGGCTTGTTTCTTTTGTGTTGTGTTGTGTTGTGTTGTGTGTGTGTGTGTGTGTGTGTGTGTGTGTGTTTTTAAGTTGCTGGTTACCTCGTGCTGCTCCCGCTGGTTCTGCTTCTCCCCGCTCCCAATGGATCCTGCCACTCCCCACTCCTATTTGCTCCAGCTTCACACTGCTTCCACTCGCTTGGTATCTTTTATTTTATTTTTTGTGTAATCTATTTTCTTCCTCCGTGCTGTGGACCCACCACTCCTTCAGGCATCCAAGGTCACCGGCATCCCCTGAGAACCTCCCCGAGCTTCCTAATTTCATACTGCAGCCTACCCAGAGGTAGCTCGGCATTACCCTTCACCGAGTGGGTCCCTCTCCTCCAAGAGGGAAGGCACTGGTTGGGGCTGCCCAGCACACTCTTTTTCCTCAGCCTCTGGGCGCTGCTGATGCAGACTAGCTCACAGGAAGTCCCCAGGGTGCCAGTATACTGGATGCCGTCATCTGGCCAATCCAGAGTGGTGTTTTCCATTTTTCTGGTATTTCCCACTTTGCAACACTTCTGCAGTGTTCCCGGTCTCCACCGGGGGCTGCTGCAGAGCGAAGCGGCCCTGTTACCCACCCCAGAAGAGGATAGTAGTCCTACGGACGCTCAATCCTCCCCTTCCCCTGCCAGCCCCCGTGCCCCAAGTCCGTTCCCAAACCCGGGTCAACGGTGTGGTGAGACATAAGGCGCCAGCACCTCAACCCTCTGCGCCACCAGGCCAGCATACTGTTTATTTTTAAAAATCAATTAAAAAAACAATTATTCACTTATGTGACACAGAGCTGTGTAAGGCTCTTCATGCAAAAAACAGGAGGGTCCACTGATTGGCACTCTCTAAATTGCGCCGCCATGCTGACGATTTTTTATCATTAGAGCCACAAGTGAGCGAATCAGGTGGCATGACACGACTAAAAAAGTTGACGTCAGAAAGACAGTACAACAACCTTTCTGACCTCTAAACTGTCCTTCAACAAGAATTTGAAAGCCACCCTTTTCCATGCAGAATAAGCCCTAACCATATACTATAAAGATGTTATTTATTCTGTTTGATTTCATCAGACATTGTGCAAGCTGTTCTCCCACTGGTTAACAGTTCATCTGTGACCAACCTCAAGTGGAAATAAATGCTGATGACCCACCTATGACTGAAATAAATGACTGCCTTCCACTTTAGACGTATCACACATGAAAATAAATACATTTATTTGCAAAATGTTATTCTCACAGTCATTTTATAATTTGATTTATTATATTTTTATTACTGCTATACTTACGTTCATGTTCTCATTTTATAATGTAGAAGCATAGGCAAACACAGAAACATGGAAAGTGACGGCTCACAAAGAGCAAAGGTTTATCTAGTCTGCAATTACTACTACTAATTAGATAAGCTGTTCCATGTTTTGAGTATCCTCAGAGTAAAAAAAAAAATTTTTTTCAGTACTGAAATGTTCCCCTTACAACAGAAAGTAGTGACTTCATGCTGTCGATAATCCTTCCTTGAATTTTAAATGCAGAGTGTTTAATAGTTTAGCGTCACTGGGAGGCTTGGACACTAGAATTAAGTCTTCTCTAAGGTGCCTCCTCCCTATAGAAAAACAGTTTGGTTCCTCATTGCCCTGTCCATAATTCAAATTATCAAAGCGATTTTCCTACCTAGTTGAAAGCACCTGCCACTCCCATATTGTGGTAGCTGCCCTCAACAATAGTTATTTTAGCCATGTTTTAAGTACAGTATTAATTGCAACCCATACCTTTGTAATATTGCTCGTAACTTTTGTATAGTGGAGGGCTGCCAAGTCATTTCTGAGTGCCCCAGTCCTACTGACTTAGCTGAAGCTGACGTAATGACGTATGTCACCTGGGAGAGCAGAAGGTGCTCACTAAAGTGAATGGGGCTTCTTTTATACTGCTGTTTTATGCCTGAAAATGGCTATTCGGATAGTAAAGAAGGACACTGTCCACCACCAAGGTCCTTGTTAGTTGAGTCGTGTCCTCTTTACTGTCCAACCTGCTTTCTGAGGCATAAAACTGCAGGAAAAAAGCCCCATTCACTTCAATGAGGCCTCCGCCTCCTGGGTCAGCGCCATTCGTGCTTGAGCGTAAAGGCGTGTCACCGGAGTGGGGGAACTCAGAAATGATTGGGCAGCCCACCTCTATACAAAAGTTACGAGCAATATTACAAAGGTGTGGGCTGCAATTAATACTTAAAACATGGCTAAAATAACTATCACTGAGGGCAGCTACCACAATATGGGAGTAGCTCCCTTATGTTGGAAATTTCCTTTAAGACCAGGGGTGTGCAGTAGCTAAACAGTATTTTCCGAATGCCACAAACAGTAGGACTTAAAAATATCCAAGAACTCCTCCCAAATAGGAGACAGTTTACCTTCTCATAGTCGGAAAATACTATTCTTTAAAGGGAAATGTCCAGCTGTAATGGGGTCATGCCTCGGTGTAAGGCATGGTCCAATTAGCCTTTTCACACAATGTATTAATTTTTGTAACTTATGGTTGCTGAAATATTTTATTTGTATCTGGTTGCTCCTGCCTCCCTACCACCAGCATTTTGAGGAACATGGGGCACCCACAACTCCAAGCTATACCGACACCAGGTATAGTCTGGCAGTTGACTGCCATACTATACTGCCAGTACATAAGAGTGGAGACCGCACCGCCCCTAATAATTACTGCCCCATCTCCATCCTACCCCCTCTATCCAAAGCATTAGAGCGTATCGTCTCCGATCAACTCACAGACCACCTTATCAAACATAACATGCTACGCAACCAGCAACACGGTTTCCGAAAGGGACACAGTACCACCACCATGCTCCTTGATCTTACCTCACATATCCACACTGCCTTAGATAGCAGCCACCTCACCGGAGCTATCTTCATGGACCTCTCTGAAGCATTTGATACTGTCAACCATGCCCTCTTACTAAACACACTCGCCTACAGCGGCCTCTCCAATGAGGCAGTAAACTGGTTCACCAGCTATCTCTCTCTGACAGAACACAGCTGGTTAGGGTAGGCATTGTGCTATCCTCCAGCCTCCCTGTCCACTCCGGTGTCCCTCAGGGCTCCATCCTAGGCCCCCCGCTATTCTGTCTATTCCTAAACTCCCTCCCATTGGCCTGCCCCACCAACCTACTCCTAGACGTAGCCCACGCCGTCCTTTTCGCAACTGATCCAGATCCCCTGAAACTCCACCAAACACTCCAACACTCACTCCATGTGACTGAACACTGGCTTACCCCCCAGCGCCAATAATCAATTACAATAAGACGAAAGTCATGATTTTCTCCAACCCACAGAACCCACTGAAGAACCTCTGCCCCCAATTTCTTACTGTAAACCTAAGCCCCCTCGAACAAGTGGACACCTTCAAGTACCTAGCAATCACACTTGATCTGGCCCTCAGCTTTAATCAACATATTCAACGTCTATCCACTGCCCTAAACTCTAAATCAGCAAAAACACTGCCTTACCCCCGAGGCTCTACGTCTCACCATTAACTCCGCTGTCCTCTCACTACTAGACTATGGCATTCTAATCTACAGTGCTGCTCCCACCTCTGCCCTAAATAGACTTTGTCTTGTACTAAACAAAGCCTGCCAACTCATACTCAGATGTGATCGCTCCACGCACACCTGCTCCCTCTACAGTGCCACAAATTGGCTAAACTTAGACAACAGAATCAAGTACCACACCTGCTTAATGACCAAAAAGATAAGCCTAGGCCTCACCCCAACTACCCTAAACAAAACCATCTACCCAGAACCCCGTGTCAGAGTCACACGCAACTCAAGCAAACCGTTACTAAGAGTACCCCATTGCTGGACCTCCAAATTCCAAAGAACTTTCAGTTACAATGCTCCATTCTGGACCAGTGTACTCCCCACTCTAATATCAAGTGAAACAAGATTAGGCCTTTTTAAATCTAGTCTAAGGAATCACCTCCAGGCCTCCAGCCTATGTGATTGCCCCTAGACCAACCTCAAATTAGGCTCCAGACCCAATTCCCACAGAAACTCTGTCTTGACAAACAGCCTCTCCCCTACCTCGGGTTGTGCTAAACCCCGATATTCCATGATGTCCTTGTTTATAGTTTCACTTTGTATCTAGTGTATATCTCAATATGAAATTAGGTAATTTCACTGCTACCTGTATGTTTTCTGTTACTCCTGTACCTTACTATGTATAACGTGGAACCGTTACAATCTCTGTAATGTAATACACAGCAACTTGTCTGTTTCTGTTTCCTCTGTACCGCACTATGTATGATGTGGAACCTTTGTAAATGAGTCTCTGACTCAAAGGTCTTTCTGATTATCTCAAATAAAATAAAATAAAAAAAAATACTATACCCAGTTTTGGTATAGCACCGTGACATGTACTTTGGAAACCTGAACTGTTAATAGCTCCATTTACACAAGGCGTTTATGGACGCACCCGCGACTGCTCCCCGTGTCAGATGTCATACTGGGAAAGCCACAGATGGTTGTAGGTATGCAATCCACAGATGGTTGTAGGTAAGCAATATACTTCAAGATGCCAGTGGGAGAAAGGATCAACCAGATACGTGCGGGACAAAGATCAACCAGATACCAGTGAAATATTTCAACAACTGTAAGTTGCAAAAATGAATACATTTTGCGAAAAAGCTAATTGGGCCGTGCTTACGCCAAGGCATGGCCCCATTACAGCTGGACATTTCCTGAGAGAGAGAGAGAGAGAGAGAGAGAGAGAAAAAAGAAAATGGAAACAGCCCCCATCTTCTTCTTCCAGCCCAAATCCTGCCAACTACAACCCCTGTCTCTCCCTCAGAAGCCCAATCCAGGCTGGCCTGGTGGCACTGAAGGTTGAGGCGCTGGATGCCACACCTCGCACCACACCGGTGACCCGAGTTCGGGAATGGACTCGGGCCGCCAGGAGCTGGCAGGGAAGAGGAAGGATAGAGCATCCCATAACTGCTCTCCTTCCTCGGGGGAGGGCTGGGGTACTGCAGCGACAGCTGGTGGAGGTCAGCGGCACAGCAGCGATCAGCAGAATGGGGGAGAAAGCGGCAGGTGTTGGCATGTTGTGCCCAGACACCACTGCACGTCCGGCTGTCAGGGGAGAAAATGGCGGAAAATGGCGGAGTGTGATCTTGACGGCTGATGGCTGCGCCCGGCGCCCCTGGTACCTGAGAGGATCCTGCTACAGGGTAGCATGAGCGATTAAAGGCCGGCCCTGTGGGGGTGCCAGACTGGGCCCAGGGGGTGCAGGTGATGGCAGCTGGGGATCGTGTGGGATCCACTCCACAGAGGAGGAAAACAGAAATGATATAAAAAAGAAGCCCAATCCAATCCTCTGCCCCCAGCGCACACAACTGTATATGGAATGATATATTTTTTTATATATTTTTTAAATCCCACAATGGGCAACCAGCACCACCCACCAGCCACAATCAGCCGCCATCAATCTCATTGCAAATAGTGCTTCTTTGCCCTTTTAAAAAGCATTCCTATAACCTCAGCTGTCTTCACTATTCAAAGTGATCAAGTGCGTGAACGTTTTCACTCATGAAAAGGCAGTCATCCATGGAGGAAGGCAGGAAGTGCTGGTCAACCTGCCTTAAGTAGAATTGGGCACTGGGGTGGATGAGGGTGGGAGTATGGTGCTGCCAGGGCAGGAGTGGTGATGTAGGAATACCAGGGTGGTGACACAGGAATATTTATGCAATGCAATTATCACTGTTTGCACACATAGATTTGCCACAATCATGGAAGCTGGCAGGTTATGCTGATCATGCTTTATGGAATTTTTTTATTTTATTTATAAATTCTGTGTACAATTGTGGGTCGACCAACAAGTTCAGAAGGTTTTGGAAATCTACAGCAGCCAACAAACTGCTCCACGCCTCCAGTGCCCACCAGAGGAAACTTGTGAACTTCAGTTCCTTACTGGCAACTGTTGAGGTTAGAATGTAACTATTCAAATTTGAATGTTTTCAGTAGACAAGCAGAGCAATTACAAAGTAGATTCAGAGAGAGGGGGTATGGTACAAGGAACAGGTACTCTAGGAAACATTAGCCAAGGCTGACGCTTGTGACTGGAATTTGTTGCTTCATTCTAAAGTAAACTCCAGCTTCAAGAATAATGAGTCACCTTTCTCATTCATAATGGAATTTAACTTAGTACCAGGTAAAGTGGGAAATCTACCCACAACCTATAGCACAGTGATGGAAGCCCTCTCATCAAAATCGCAGATTACTTTGACAGGTCTAGGCATCTTAAGCACTTACTGACTGTAAGTCATGTTTCATCTTCACATGCCAAAAGTACAAACACTAATTGGCTACCTCCTAAACCCCGGGGTTCTTTAAATGCAATTCTTGAACCATATGTAAATGTGCCAGATCTGGTAAAACCTTTCAACACAATGGCACTACTATAAATATAAGGGAGTTTATTATGTATGCAACTCCATTTGCCATATATGTAATCTGGTGTGTCTGTATTATTGGCTACGAAGGGCAAACCATTAGAAAGCAAAAGGGAGCATTCAGGAATGCTGTCATGATACAGTGAACAAAGTGTAACCCCCCCTGTTGGGGGCTTACCCGATAGCCCCCAAGGCTTTCTGTTCCCCATTTCTCCCCTTGGGCTTCCTCCTTTAGTCCTGGTTCTGTCTGGCCCCAGGTTGGTTCCTGTGATGTCCTTGGTCCTCCTTTCGGCACCCGTATAATTTTCTACAGAATGGGGCCACAGGAGCTGTAGCACGGATCCACCAGCTGTTTTATGCACAACATGTACATATCGGTGCTCTGAGCATGTGCAGAAGTGCATTTCATTTCAGCTGTTCAGTAGCTGGTTTAAGTTGTCTCTCTGGTGGTCCTGGTCCCTCTGTAAAGCAAAATAGGGACCTGCAGTATACCAGAGGGGCAATGCAGAGGCCGGAAAAGCTGTTTTTTGGAGCACCAATTGCGCTCAAGGATCCAGGAGCCACCTCATGAATAATAATGAAGTGGCTCATGAATATTAATGAGCAACGTCCTGTCCAACGTTGGGGGTAGCCCTAGCAACAGGCAGGAGGGAAAATAAAAGTAAATAAAATGTTAAAATTGGTTTGTGGTGTAGCAGAGGAATGGGACTGCTACCAGACCATGGGGGCATTTATAAAATAAATGTTATTTCTGGCTGCAGGCTAGGGGGTAAAGGTTTGGGAATGGCATGAGCTGCCTGGGGGCAGTCCAAAACGGCCCCAGCGACTGGAAAAGTGCTAAATGAAAATGTTAAAAGGTGCAGGCACAGGAGTGGCTACCAAATGGTGGGGCAAATGTAAAATAAAAGTAAAGGGTTTGGCTGCAGGAGTGACTTGAACTTGGGACACTGTATGTATGAACTGTATTGGGATTGTTTTCCAGCAGCCATGATAGAGGCCATGTGATCTCTCCACAGCCAACAAAAGGGCCAGGAATTGCCAGGAGGATTGTGGGACTGCTGAAAGGGCTTTTGGGGAAAAATACTGAGGACAATTTAGGCATCCTTTTCAGTAACCAATGAGACATCGAGGGAGCCTCATACATATTAATTTTCTGAAAGGACAGTGGCTCCAGCTAATAAAGGAGCTACCAGAAAGCTCCTAAAAGTTCAGAACTTTTATTTTGTTGGGTCAGTTCGGTGGGAGCCCCCTCCACAGGGGAGGGGAGCTTCAGCCCCTAAGCAAAGAATGGGGCTGCAAGGCTGGGAAAGGCCTGCCTGGGGGCTGCCAGCAATCTGTCCCCCAGGGCTGGCCATGCCTTTCCCCATCTGAAGAGAGAGATGAGGAAGACTATGTAGGCAGCTCTGCAGAGAAAGAAAGAGAGCTGTAAGATCCTGCTACAGGATGATGTGGTAGAGATTTGCAATACAGCAGTGAAGGAATTCAGTGTAAAGCTTGACCGGATCTGGTAATGCTTGGGTCTGGTAATACCTGCAGCAGTTAGCTAGTTAGATAGTCGATGGCTGCATTAACTAAAATCTTGGCTAAATTCAAAAGGGGGGAACTGACTGTCTGAAAATATAAATCACAAATGTTATGCTTAACCCTTATTCCAGTTTTTCCCCTTCCTAATCCTCCCCATGTAAATAAATTATGATGTTACTGTTTTGGGAAAGATCTGACTCAAGAGCCTGATTCAGTAAACATATTAGTAGCTGAAATTGAAAATGCCAAATGTTGGAATTGGGGACTGCTGATCCTGGTAAAACCATGCCTGGGGTAACTGTTGGGGAGGTGGGTTGGTCTGGTAGACACCAGATCCACTAATGTGTACTCTGGGTGGAGGCACTGCCATTTTATTTTCATTCTTGGGAAAGGACCCCCGGTATCAGCAGAATAGGAACCCAGGCCCCTTAACCTGATTAGTGGCCACCCAGGCAGGGGTAGTAGCCCTTGAAAGGACAGCAACAGGGCTACAAAAACAAAGAAAAACACATTGGCAACACATTTTTAACAGTTTCATGGTGCCCGTTTGAAGGATTTTAATTTGTTACTTGAACATGTACCCCTCCACCCACCCAATGAGAGGAGGTGGTAGACTAATTTTGGAGAAGGAACCCCAGCAGATTAGTAAATTAAAGGAAATATCTGATATAAGGGAGCTACTCCCATATTGTGGTAGCTGCCCTCAGTGATGGTTATTTTAGCCATGTTTTAAGTATTAATTGCAGCCCATACCTTTGTAATATTGCTCGTATGTTTTGTGTAGAGATGGGCTGCCCAATCATTTCTGAGTGCCCCAGTCCTGCTGACATGCCCCCACAGTCAAGCACGTAATAACATGTGACCAGGGAAAGCGCAGGTGCACACCCCATGAGTGAATGGGACTTCTTTTCCTGCCGCTTTTATGCCTCTGAATGGCCAGTTGGACAGTAAAGAAGGACACCGCTCAACTAACAAGGACCTTGGTAGTCAAGCGGTGTCCTTCTTTACTGTCTAACTGCCCATTCTGAGGCATAAAAACGGCAGGAAAAAGAAGCCCCATTCAATTCCATGGGGCGCGCCCTCACACTCTTCCTGGTCGCACATCATTACATGCTTGAGCATGGGGGCATCAGAAGGACTGGAGCACTCAGAAATGATCAGGCAGCCCACCACTATACAAAAGATACAAGCGATATTACAAAGGTATGGGCTGCCATTAATACATAAAACATGGCTAAAATAACTATCGCTGAGGGCAGTTACCACAATATGGGAGTGGTAGATGCTTTCAGCTAGGTCAGAAATCTCTTTAAACACATTGCAATCCTAGAGTTTTCAAGAAGACTTACACTTTGGCTCATTTCTATACTACTGGCATGCACATTGCTCACTTCAAGTACCTTTCCTTTATGGCCCTGGTTTCCAGAGGTTGGCAATTTCTAGGAAAATTATACTGGTTTGCTGCTATATTATACCTAGCACTTTAAATGTTAAAGTGTAAAATGTTCTTCCTTTCCTCCAGTTTTATCTCTCTGTTCTTACCTGTGCTTTATTATCAATCCCTCTCTAATTTCCATTTTACCCTTCCCTTTCTACCCTCCCTTCCCTCCCTATAAATTTCCCCCACAACCCCCCATGTCACATCTTTTCCTTCTCTCCTCTCTTCATTTTCCCCCATCCCATTTTACCTTTTTCTAACCCCAACTTTCCCTTAACAATTCCTTTCTTCAATATTTGCCCTTTCCGTCTGCTCCCCCCAATAGTGGCGAGTTCACTCCCTCCACCAACACTCATTTCTCTGTCCTTTGTTTTGTCCAATGTTTTTATTTTAAAAAGGAAAACAATGATTTTCCTTAAGACTCCAATCATAAACACTCACTCTCGCTGCCATACTGAGACACTCAATTAAAGCTGATCGGAGCCACAGAAACACTTCCACTTTCAAGGAAAGCCACGCTCTCTCACCCTCTTACTAGGCCATAGAACACTCTAGCTGTCTCTCCAACTTTCGTCCACTGCGCTCTCTCTCTCTCTCTCTCTCTCTTCGCTTAACTGCAGCAACAAATGCCTGCATCATTCTCTCTGCCTCTCTAAATGAAAAGCATTTTTTTGGGGGGGGGAGGAACATAACAAAGCTATTTTTTTGTTGACTTTCTCACAACAGTACCCCACAGAGGTGCAAAACATGAACTATTTTTTTGTTTATAGTAAAAAAAACATATTACAATTTACACATTTGTCTCTTTATATGAATGCTTTGATTTTTGTAAACCTCACATGCTTTTACAGGGGACTCATTTTATGAGTGCAATGAGACACTCCAGAGGCTTTGGTTACTTTATTTTTTATTTTACTATTTTTGGCCAGAAAACACACTAAGCCTAGGCTCATTTCCAGGTGCGTCCTGGGAGCACAGGGAAGTTAGGTGTAACCCCCCTGCAAATGGGGGTTCCCAAAAGACTTCCAGGAGCTTGCTTGAATGCTCCAAGCCTGAATGGTGTTTGGCATTTAAGCCATTTATCAGTGAGTGTTTTTAGAACCTCTGGTACTGTCTCTTTAAGAGCTGTCTGCTTGCAGACATAATTAGTTTGTATTGGGGACTGTGTGTTTCTTTGATTGAGTACCACTCAAGCTGCTGCAATTCACTTCATTTTGCAGTCACTAGGAGTGCAAAGGAACCTATCTGAAAGATGTAACTGTTGGCCAGAAATTATTTAGAGTAATAATGAAATTACAGTTTGTCTAACCTGCTTTCTTTGCAGTCAGAACTGTGTCTGCTAGTTCCCCATTCTAGTTTTGAACTGCTGAACTGGACCAATCAGTGTGGGGTAAGCTAGCTCTAAAATGGTGCCTTGGACGAATCAGAACTTGGACTCATAATCTGAGCCAGCCACAAGAGGATTGTATGGGCAGTGACTCTGGGAGATGTAGTTTAGACTTCAGTGCCTTTTGGACCAACAGCAGCAGTCTATTGTGAGTGACAGCCAATCCAGTCAAGAACTGGGAGGAACTCAAAGGAAGTGCCGGTTTTGTCGGTTGGAGTTTCAGTTGAGCTTTGGCAGTGAAGAAGGAAGGAGCCCTGTGCTTTTCAGTGTGCAGTTTTAGTCAAAAAGCGTGTGTAAGGCCCAGAGTTCCGGTCTGCAGCTTGTGTAACAGCTTGTTAGGACTGAATCCGTCCTGTGAAAAGAATCAAAGGATCTCTGAAGAGTAGAAACCAGGCTCACCCTGTAGAAGACTGGAGGAATTGCTGAAAATTGCACTCGGTCTGTCAGGAACTGAATCTGCTGTGTTCTCCCGGGTATTGTGCAGTAATTGCGATCGGGATACAGATGCAGCCTGCCTGGTATAGTGCTTTCTTTTATATGGATGTGTGAAGAGGTTTGTGTACCTCAAGTGAGCCCTGCTGACATTGAAGGACCCTATCTTATTTGGAGGTCGTGAGTACTAATTCAGAGTCGCTCCCTGTTGAATTGCCACATTAAATCCAAATGGAATTACTGTACTGCTGACTGTTTAATTCTCCTTTTCTCTGTGTGGAAGGGCCACTACCAGCTGCCACGGTTTGGACTAGCCACTAGGGCTTGGGTACCCAGGGACAGTAACTGATAGGGTTAGGCCTGTGCACAGAGCCATAGGTAGATTATTAGAGTGATAAGCTAATTAACCTGATTTCCCCCTGTCCTTGTTATATCCCCCTAAATAAATCAGAGCTGCTTGTTTCAGTAAAGTTATACTGCCTGAGGTATTTGTCTATGTTAAAGTACTGTGACTGTTGCACTGTATCTCATTTCACAGGAGGTCCCAGTGCCGGAACCAGACCTGGGGGTAAGTGTATACTGTGAAGGTAATTCTGATATATTGTGTGGGCCACTAGTGGGAAGAAAGGGGGGTTGCAGTGTCCCAGAGGGCTGTGACCAAGTTAGTTTAACTATTGCAAACCCTGACCTCTGGGTGGAGGCACCCGCCATTGGATCCAGTCCCCTCAACCTGTTAGTGGCAAATCAGGCAGGGGTAGTAGCCCCTGGGATAGCGCCATCTAGGGGTTACATCTTGGAGGCTCACCGCTGGGATTGTGTGTCCTCTAGTGGCCATATTTACGAACCACTGTTAAGAAAAAAATGGGTACCCCGACAGAAGTGGCTGTGCACCGGCTGGTGGAGTGGTGTACTGGGGAGGAGATCGACCCCCAAAATGCTATGCTTATCCTGGACATCCCCCTGGGTATCAATACGGACACTGTGCAGGGAGTACTTTCCAAGGTGGAAGGTTTACAAAACCCTGTGGTGGTGGGTCGGCATGCTAATCTGCTCACCCACACTTTCCTGGCCCTAGTAGAGTTTAAGGATCCCATAGATAGCTCCAAAGTGCCACAGACCATTACCCCAGAGGGCCCTCACTGCTTGGAGAGTGATAACTAAGGACAGTAAGACCGAGGGGAATCAGCCCCACCACTATCTGAAACTTTGAGGAGAAATTTGCTGAATGGTTGCTGGGAGGGGAAAACTGTGGAGGACTTGAAGAAACTATTCTTGCCACCTGGGGTGTTCCTCCCCAACACCTCTCCTGCTCCAGTGCCCGTGATGGTGGCTGAACCAATGCAGACTCCTATTTCTGCACCTGCCATTAGTCACGACTCTTACAGAAGGTTGAGGATCTTCTCTGGCACCCTCCCACCCCCAAGGGGGATGACTGGGAGACCTGGATAGACTATGTTGCCCCAAGTGCTAGAATGGCAATGCTCGGAAGCGGCGAAAGAGGGTTAGTGAGAGCCTCCGAGGTCCTGCCCTGGCTACCATCCGTGCTAAACGGGCCAGTAACCCTGAAGCGACTGCACAGGCCTATCTTGAGGCCTTGGAGAATGTGTATGGGAGCCCAGATTCTGATGAGGACCTATGGTGGAGAGTAAGAAATGCACAACAGTACCAAGGGAGTTGTTGTCTGTGTATGTCTCGGCTGGAAAAATTGTTGCAAGAATGCCTCAGAAAGGTAGTTTGCCAGCGATTGAACTGGACCGAACCAGACTGGACAGAATCCTAAGTCTGCCCCTTCTCAGAACTGCTGTTGCTTCAGTTCGCCTGGCAAATGACTGGAATCCCCACCCTCCTATGATGAGTTAATGAGAGAAATTCAAGGAGTTGAGAAAAGGCGACTCGGGAGGTACCTGCACCAACAGCTGTGGCTACGACCAGTGACTGAGGGTGACCCATCAAGTGAAGTTCAGGGCAGAGGTTGACAGTCAATGAGTGCTCTGACAAGAAAAAGATATGCCACAATGGGGCGAACTGTTGAGAGAGATCAGAATTCAAAACAGTCCCTTTATGAAGGCCACGCCTGCAAGTGCAGGCCCTGACCTATATCCAACTGCATCTGCTATGGGGTGGGGTACCCACCATGTATCTCCTGCTGATAACAGCTCCAAACTCAATTCCTTGACCATGGAAGTGGAGAAACTGACGAGATGTCTCCAAATGCTTATCACACCGCAGACAGAGATGGCACCCAGGTTTCCAGTTAGTAATACCCCGCCCTGGCTCCCAGTGTGGCGCGCCCGAGCTCAAACTCCAGAAAGTATGTTTTGCTATAATTGTGGGAAAGATGGGCACATGAAAAGGGAATGCCAGTCCCCAAAAGACACTGACAAAGTTGCATATAGGCTACAAGGAGAGCTTGAGGAAGAAATCAGTGGTTAAGAGGTGCGACGCATGATCCCAGTGAGGGCACCAAAATGCTAATTCACGTTCTTTTGTGGCAAGGTCAGTTGCCCAGGCCCCCACTACACGCCTCTCCAGACTGGTCCAGAATAGTGGGTCCCTCCATGGAGACCACTGTAAAGGTGAATGGAGTGTCTACAAGAGCTGTATTAGACAGTGGCTCCCAAGTGACAATTATGTTCCAGGATTGGTATCAGAAGCATTTGTCAGGCGTACCCATTACAACCATTAGAAGGACTGCATGTATGGGGGTTAAGTGAGAAGGCCTACCCCTATTCCGGGTATATCAATTTGGCTGTCTTTCCCCACCTCCGTGGCTGGAGTGGCGAACAAGTAGAGACCCTAGCCTTAGTGTGTCCCCCACTGGACTGTATGATGGTGTCCCTTTGTTGATTGGAACAAATGCTCATATGTTAGGAAGGCTGGCACAGTTGTGTTATGAAAAACAGGGTCAAAGACTAGTAGAGCTTTAAGAGTTCGGCTTTAATTAAGAAGGCCTATGAGGCACAGAGAGATGCTGAAAAACAGAACCAGAGGAACCGGTCGGAATTGTATGGAAGAAGGATCCTGAGTCTCTGATCCTGCGCCAAATGCCCAGTGTACCTTACAGGGAGAGGTCCGTATCAGAAAGGATGTTAAGAATAAAATATTAATGTTGGATGCACCAGGCGATGGAAAATTGCCAGAGGGACTGCTGGTCAAGCCTAGTATTTTGCCGCTAGAGCCCATGCTTATGCCAGAAGGGTAATGGTCCAAGTTCATAATGTGTCTGAAAGAGACATTCGAGTAAACAGAGGTTGCATCCTGGCTAATGTGCATTGTGCAGACACTGCAGTGCTACCCAGCAGCAAGAGTTCAAGGAAGAATGACAGAGTAGACACATGACTTGTTTGATTTGGCGACTCCCGCTGCCAGCTGAATGGAAAGTGAGGATCAGTGAGAAGCTTGCCCAGAGACCAGGTGTTTTCTTTAAAAGGAATGGGATGTAGGATGCGTGCAGGAGCTGAGCACAATATCCGGCTGCATGACGAAAGACCATTTCGTGAGAGGTCCGCGCCTGGCACCTGCTGACATAGATGATGTGAGGCGGCATCTGCAAGAGATGTTAGCTGCTGGTGTAATACAAGAATCCAAGCCTTATGCTTCCCCATTGTGGTAGTGAGGAAAAAGAATGGAACAGTAAGGATGTGTGTGGATTATCGCACCTTAAACCCGTGGACTATCCCTGATCAGTACACAATGCCCCGCATTCAGGATGCTTTGGACTGCCTAAGCGGGAGCAAGTGGTTCTCTGTGCTGGATCTCCGCAGTGGGTACTACCAGATCCCGATGGCCCCAGAGGACCGTGAGAAGACGGCCTTTATCTGTCGCTTGACTTCATGAATTCATGAGGATGCCTCAAAGATTTCAGGTGCCCCAGCCACTTTTCAACGATTGATGGGCGTGCAGTGGGGACATGAACTTACTAAGTGCCTGGTATACCTAGATGATGTTATTGTGTTTGGCAGCTCACTGGAGGAACATGAGAGCAGATTATTTAAGGTATTGGACCGACTGGAGGACTTTGGCCTTAAACTGTCCATTGATAAGTGTCAATTCTTTCAAACATCAGTAAAGTATGTGGGACACATAGTATCCACCGAGGAATAGAGACCGACCCAAGTAAAGTTGAGGCCTTGACCACCTGGCCACCAAAATCTAAAAGAACTGCAAAGATTCCTGGGATTCTGTGGTTATTATCGGTAGCTTCATCAAGGACTATTCAGAGTGATCCGCCCTTTACTTAACCTTACTCAAGGTATCCCCAACCCACAAAAATACCAAAAGTCAGCGTCCCTCAAGACTGAAAGAGTGTATTTTCATCCGAGTGAAGTATTTGGGGCCGCTGGACTCCTGATTGTGAGACTGCTTTTCATGAGATCATATATCAACTTACCCATGCTCCAGTGCTGGCCTATGCGATCAAGAAAACCTTCGTCCTGCACACTGATGCTAGCTTGCAAGGGTTGGGGGCTGTGTTGTACCAAACACGAGAATGGCCTGAGACCAGTGGCCTTTGCCAGTAGAAGCCTGACCCCATCCGAAAAGAACTATCCTGTACATAAGTTAGAGTTCCTAGCTTTGAAGTGGCTATTGTTGACCAATTCCATGAGTACTTGTATGGGGCTAAAATACTAGTAAAACTGACAATAATCCTTTGACCTATGTGCAGACCTCAGCTAAGTTGGATGCCACTGGCCATAGGTGGCTTTCTGCATTATCTACATATGACTATGCTCTCGAATACCGAGCAGGTCTGAACCACATAGATGCTGATGCTCTCCGGAGGCCTGTTCCCCAGAATGATTGGGTCCGATTGGCAGAACCTGACATTCGGGCACTCTGCCGGAAGTTTGACAGGGAGGAACAAATGTCCACGGACGCAGTGGACTGCATGGTGGATTGCTTGGGAGCCTCTGAGAATTGCATACCTGCTGCTTATTGCCACTTTTCTGCAATAGACATTGGTGCACTGCCTCAGCTGGACAATGACAGTATTCGGCGGGCTCAATCCCGTGATCCCATGATCAAAGCAGCTTTAGAAGCCCTCTATGCAGGAAAAGATGTGTCCAAATTACGCTCCACTGATTTGAGAACTGCACTGTTATACAAAGAAGGTCCTAAGTTGAAACTGATCAATAAACTGTTATACAGAGAAACAGTAGACAGAGGGGGACAAGTAGACAAACAACAACTAGTGCTGCCCACTGCCTTTCGAGACTCAGTACTGAGGTCCTTGCACAACCACATGGGGCACCTTGGTATAGACAGAACACTTGACTTGGTGAGATCCAGATTCTATTGGCCTAAGATGGGGGCTGATGTGGAGCAACACATTCGAACTTGTAGTAGCTGCTTACAGAGAAGCTTTGCCCCAGAGGGCTGCCCCCTTGTTAACATCACCACCAGTGCACCCATGGAGCTGGTCTGTATTGATTTTCTGAGTTTGGAGTCAGATCAAAGAAATATCAGTAATGTGCTGGTGGTCACTGACCATTTCACGAGATATGCCCAAGCTTTCCCCACCAAAGACCAGAAAGCATCCACTGTGGCCAAAGTACTTGTAGAAAACTTTTTGTTCACTATGGGGCTCACAAAGAATCCATTCTGATCAAGGGAGAGACTTTGAGAGTCGTCTGATCAAAGAGATGCTTTCTCTGTGGAGTGCGAAGTCCAGAACCACTCCTTACCACCCCAGGGGGACCCACAGCCTGAGCGTTTCAACCGCACTTTGCTAGATATGCTAGGCACCCTGCACCCAAAGGACAAGCCTAGATGGAGCCAACAAATTAGCACCCTGGTACATGCTTATAACTGCACAAAAGTGATGCCACTGGATTCTCCCCTACCGCCTGATGTTTGGAAGAGAAGCTCGACTACCAGTAGATGTGTGTTTTGGGGTCTCTCTGATGGGGTTCAAGCTGACAACTATTTACAGTATGTGCAAAAGTTAAAGGCCCAGCTAACTCATGCGTACCAACTGGCTCAAACCATGGCTGCCAAAAGAAATCTGGCCAACAAAGAAAGGTATGATAAAAAGGTGAAAGCACAGGAACTCCAGGAGGAGATCGGGTATTGCTAAGAAATCTGGGACTGCATGGCAAGCACAAGATTGCTGACAGATGGCACCATCTCCCTCACATTGTAGTGGGCAAACTAGATGATCTGCCAGTGTACAAAGTAAGGCCTGAGAATAATTCAAAAGATGTAAAACAATGCATAGAAATCATTTACTGCCCATTGGACAAATCTTAATTGAGTCTGAGCCCCTAGAAGATGCCCCTCTGGACCAGTGACTAGAGCTGCTGCTAAGAAAAGATCAAGAAAGTCTGCACCTACAGAAGCAAAGTTAAAGTGTTCCTCCACAAGTCCCAGTTGAGCATGACTGTCAGTCCATATCGGAAGAAAGTGAGAGTGACTTTGAATACTATCCTTCTTACGAACTGAGTCAATTGTTTGAGGCAATCCCTAGTCAATACTGGAGATGAAGCTGGGCCTTCTGGACTGTCTAAGCCCCAGCTTCATCCCTGGAGCCAATGCTCCCAGAAAGTGAAGTGCAAAGCATCAGATCAGATGAAATGGAATCATTGTGCATGGTTGAACTGTTTGAGCTTTCAGGAGAAAATGATAGATTGGGGCAGACTGATGATACACCGAACAAGAAGAGTATTTTGAGTGCCCTGACAGTCCACTGCCAGTGTCCAAAGCTCTCCATGCGAGCCAAATGTTGTGGACTCAGAAACTGTAACTCCTGGAGCTGAAAGTGCCCCAAGTTCTAGCCTCTCTACCCCATGGAGACTCCTGACAAGTGAGGACAATGCTGAAAATGAGGCTCAGAGTGCAGAGACTATAACAGTTCCCCTAGAAAGACTGGTCGAGCTGTAAAGCCTGTGGTGCACCTCAGTTATGATTCCCTTGGGAGGCCTGTGGATTTGCCTCTCAATGTTGTCCATAAAGGAGTGTATGTGTCCCCAGGCTCATTGCCCAAACTGGCGTCAGTGCTAACTCAAGTTACTTGTGTTGCCCTCTAAGTATGGTGCCCTTGTCCCATCCAGCCCCAAGGTAACTGATGGGAAGGGCCCCTCTCTTCAGGTTTCATGTACAAGAGGTAACTTGAGTTATGGTACAATGTGTATAATACTGTGTAAAGAGTGATGTACTGCAATGTTTCAGAAATGTGTTCTTGGTAAAATGATATACTGACTGATGATTACATGTGTGAGCCTAATGCAAATGTATGGTTGCAGTTAAACATGAGGTACCTTAGCCTTGAGACGTCAAGCTTTCCCAAACCAGGAAGGTGTAACCCCCTGCAAATGGGGGTTCCCAAAAGACTTCCAGGAGCTTGCTTGAATGCTCCAAGCCTGAATGGTGTTTGGCATTTAAGCCATTTATCAGTGAGTGTTTTTAGAACCTCTGGTACTGTCTCTTTAAGAGCTGTCTGCTTGCAGACATAATTAGTTTGTATTGGGGACTGTGTGTTTCTTTGATTGAGTACCACTCAAGCTGCTGCCAATTCACTTCATTTTTGCAGTCACTAGGAGTGCAAAGGGAACCTATCTGAAAGATGTAACTGTTGGCCAGAAATTATTTAGAGTAATAATGAAATTACAGTTTGTCTAACCTGCTTTCTTTGCAGTCAGAACTGTGTCTACTAGTTCCCCATTCTAGTTTTGAACTGCTGAACTGGACCAATCAGTGTGGGGTAAGCTAGCTCTAAAATGGTGCCTTGGGCCGAATCAGAACTTGGACTCATAATCTGAGCCAGCCACAAGAGGGATTGTATGGGCAGTGACTCTGGGAGATGTAGTTTAGACTTCAGTGCCTTTTGGACCAACAGCAGCAGTCTGTGAGTGACAGCCAATCCAGTCAAGAACTGGGAGGAACTCAAAGGAAGTGCCCGTTTTGTCGGTTGGAGTTTCAGTTGAGCTTTGGCAGTGAAGAAGGAAGGAGCCCTGTGCTTTTCAGTGTGCAGTTTTAGTCAAAAAAGCGTGTGTAAGGCCCAGAGTTCCGTCTGCAGCTTGTGTAACAGCTTGTTAGGACTGATCCGTCCTGTGAAAAGAATCAAAGGATCTCTGAAGGTAGAAACCAGGCTCACCCTGTAGAAGACTGGAGGAATTGCTGAAAATTGCACTCGGTCTGTCAGGAACTGAATCTGCTGTGTGTTCTCCCGGGTATTGTGCAGTAATTGCGATCGGGATACAGATGCAGCCTGCCTGGTATAGTGCTTTCTTTTATATGGATGTGTGAAGAGGTTTGTGTACCTCAAGTGAGCCCTGCTGACATTGAAGGACCCTATCTTATTTGGAGGTCGTGAGTACTAATTCAGAGTCGCTCCCTGTTGAATTGCCACATTAAATCCAAATGGAATTACTGTACTGCTGACTGTTTAATTCTCCTTTTCTCTGTGTGGAAGGGCCACTACCAGCTGCCACGGTTTGGACTAGCCACTAGGGCTTGGGTACCCAGGGACAGTAACTGATAGGGTTAGGCCTGTGCACAGAGCCATAGGTAGATTATTAGAGTGATAAGCTAATTAACCTGATTTCCCCCTGTCCTTGTTATATCCCCTAAATAAATCAGAGCTGCTTGTTTCCAGTAAAGTTATACTGCCTGAGGTATTTGTCTATGTTAAAGTACTGTGACTGTTGCACTGTATCTCATTTCAAGGAGGTCCCAGTGCCGGAACCAGACCTGGGGGTAAGTGTATACTGTGAAGGTAATTCTGATATATTGTGTGGGCCACTAGTGGGAAGAAAGGGGGGTTGCAGTGTCCCAGAGGGCTGTGACCAAGTTAGTTTAACTATTGCAAACCCTGACCTCTGGGTGGAGGCACCCGCCATTGGATCCAGTCCCCTCAACCTGTTAGTGGCAAATCAGGCAGGGGTAGTAGCCCCTGGGATAGCGCCATCTAGGGGTTACATAAGTAACTTGCACATGGTCCTACAGTTTGCGAGTAGTGGCTGTGGGATTCAAACCCAGTTCTCCAGGTTTGCAGCTCATTGCTCTTAACCACTACGCTATACTGCCTCCCAGTACTGCTTTTCAAAGTGCTGAAGTCACTCTGCACAACTTTCTCATGCCCCTCTCTGCACCTGCACATGCATTAAGCCATGACAGCAGATGCCCCAGTCCTGTCATATTGCTTACTTAAAACATGGGTCAGTGAAAATCATGGGGTGGAAGGCAGTGCACACTGGGTGTCACTTTACAAGCATGACCCTTGCAAAAAAAGTTAAGCATGAACCCTGCAGAGGAATAGTCATCCTGTTTTCATTTTCATGTTTATAATCATAAAAGGGAAGCTGCGTAAGTAATATAGGACATATAAATTAAAACATGTTTATAAATTATGTTATTTTTTTTTCAGTTTCCTAGTAAACAGAGATATTCATTTATAGCCACTTGCCTCCAGAATAGCAATACTGCTGCAATAAGCAAAGAGATATCTTTGTGAAGAGGAACTTTGAAAGGTTGGTGACAGCAACTTCCTAAGTAAGCATGATCACACGCCATGGTGTGGCTGTCAAAGGATATGCTAAAAATGGCCCATGACAGGCGTTACTTGAAATGAACAAGCCCCACACACACACACGTGTCCTGGACCATCCTCCCCTTGGGTCCAGGCCAACATGTGCCTTCGCTAGCTTAAAAACTGGTCACTTTTTAAACACAAAGTTGTGGGCAATATTGCAGAAGTGCAACTGGCACCAGCCTTACCTGCTCAGACTGACTAAACACAAGTGTTTTACTCATTTGCTGTCTACATGATCTA
The DNA here is from genome assembly GCA_016271365.2 of Neoceratodus forsteri. Classification (NCBI taxonomy): domain Eukaryota; kingdom Metazoa; phylum Chordata; order Ceratodontiformes; family Ceratodontidae; genus Neoceratodus; species Neoceratodus forsteri. Next base: position 943,755,600 of record CM057451.1, on the reverse strand, counting down.
AGACACAGTTGTATGAACAGGCACTGCAGAAAATCCAAATCCTGTACTGCATCACTGAGCAGGGGGTTCTAGAACCATATGCAATGGTAAGCATACAGTAGGAACAGGGCTACAGAGACTGTAACACAGGCAGCAATTCACAAATATGCTTCTCGCGGATTCTCAATCAACCAAGACTGCTACAATGCAAGAAAGCTTTAGAGAGCAACAGAGCAAGTAGACATGCAGAACGACAACCCATTAATATATTCGAAGGCTCAGAATTATTTGGAAAGGTTTTGCTACATTATAACTATGAGTTTGAAAGAGCACTGTAGTGTGCCATAGAACTGAAGTAGGAACAGGAAGAGGAAATACTATCAGCTTAGACGAAACATAATACGGCACCCAACTATACCATTTCTGAAAACGGACAGTTCCCCTCAGGGAGGCACTCAGGCCTAGGGATTGACAGCAGAGCTGTGTGTGAACCTGCAGACCTGGGTTTGAATCCCACAACCACCACTTGCACACTGTGTGACCCTGAGCAAGTCACTTAACCTCCCCTGTGCTTAACATCACTGTATTTTCTCTCTAATCTATGCCTGTACTCTGTGGATCTTCCTGGGTGCTGGAAATGGCAGCAACATTCTCTCCTCGTTGTCTTCTGGACTGTAATGCACTGTCGAATACAGTTTCTATGAAAGGCACCATACAAACCCAAATTCTCTTCCTGTTCAAAAATATCATGATACTAAAAATTTGATATCTTGACATCCCTAGTCATGAGTCAAGATGTGGGAAAATTGGCTAACTTCGCTTCACAAAGGGGCCCACGAAAGAAAAATAAAACATATGTAAAACTACAGCTGAATTCAAATCTCAGCAAAGGGCGTAAGTTCACGTGGCGATATCTTCTTGCTACTTGTCCAGGTGTAAGAAGGGAAGGGAAGGGGAGGAAGGAAGGAAGGAAGGAAGGAAGGAAGGAAGGAGACCACTATATACTAGATAAGTGTCCAGTTGTGGAGGCTGCACCTCTGCAAAGACAATGACAGGGTGGAGGCAGGTCAAGAAGAGGGCTACCAAAATGGGGCAGGGGTTGCATGAGAAAACATACAAGGAAAGACTGTAGGATCTCAACATGTACTCCCTGGAGGACAGCAGAGCAAGAGAGGACACGATTGACACTTATAAGTACTTTACAGAGGTAAACAGGGTGCAAGAGGAGAGGAGAGTTTTTCAGAGGAGGAGGAGCACCAGAATGTGGGGGCATGCTATGAAGCGTGGGGACGGGGTCGTTTAAGAGGGATGTGAGGAAATATTTCTTTACAGAAAGGGTGGTGGACGCCTGGAACAGCCCATCCGAAGAAGTGGTAGCGGTCAAGACAGTGGGAAGCTTCAAACAAGTGTGGTATAGACACATGGGTATAACAGGTAGAGGAAGGGAAGGAGGGAAGGTCACCTGTGACCAAACAGAGTCCAGAGTGTAGTAACAGGCAAGGAAAATAAGGCAGACTGGATGGGACTGCCGGTCCTTTTCTGCCAACAAATTCTATTTCTATGCTTCTAGCGAATCCTCAGTCCAAAAGAAGATGGGGACTGATTCACTCTTACACTAAGAGCAGTGTGGTCCTTTCATGCCAGTACTGAGAAATGCTACGAAGAGGAAGCCTTTAGCATCTGTTTGCACTGGACATGGTGCATTGGATAAATATAGTTTCAAGTTCCTCTTTTCACGTACAAGTTTGTCACTTAGACTCTGAAAAAAACAAAAACAAAAAAAAAAGGTAGGTTGTGGTCAAGGAGCATAGAATTACAAAGCAGGCGATTACAGTTTCAAATCCTAACAGAGCTGTTCTTTCAGAGTGACCATGAGCAGGTCACTTGCCCCCATGCTTCAGTCCCTCCCAGCTGTATTACTGGATAGAAGCAGAAGTCCCTGCCCAAGCCACCCCCCCCCCAACAATGAGATACTGCAGGCCAAATTTTCGAAAAGCTCTGAGAACTGCATAATGTCTAATTATTATGTCAATGTCAGGAACTTCCCTAGTACTATATATCCAATTAGAGCTATATTCACAGGTTGGACATATTTATAGCATCTCGACCTGTGTTCTGGTACTTCGCATCCAATTGTCAAGCAGGAGGACTGTTTAGGCAACTAATGTGACCTGGTGATTGCTATTGCACTCATTCTTTCTCATAACTAAGTCCTTTTTGTAATTAGTTTACAACACATAGAAAAGATAACATGGTGCTGGTGGGGATGCTACAGAAGTACGAATGCACAACCTTAGAAACATAGGTACAACATATAGCACAAGATATTCAAATGTTAGTGCGGGCACTAAGGGCTGTTTGCCCACACTAACTGGGTTTTGTGCCCAATTTGTGGGTGGTATCTACATCCAGAGACCCCAAAGTGTGGGTAAAACCCATTACCACCAGAGCACTAACATACCAAGGAGCACCCCCCCTCCCCAATACAGGCACAGTGGCAAATTCAATGTTTGCACAAGTGGGAAATTCCACCCAAACAGGCACAAGTTACTGCCTTTGCAAACCTATTCTTCTTAACAGGGTACAAGGCCCTGGTGGCAGGATGGCGTACTGCAGCCACCTGCCCCCTTCACCACCCCGAACCTCAGCTAGGTGAAACAGTGAACACCCTGGTGTCTAGTGGTACAGTCCACCTCCAGATCACCTGTCCGGTTGAGTAGTTGTACATCCCTGGTGTCCAGTGGCACCCACAACACCCCCCCGAGCACCTGGCCTACATCCCCATACATGTCCGTGGTGTCCAGTGGTACCCACCAGTCAAGCATCGATCCTGGTGCTGCCACTGAGGTCCCTGTGGCTAGTGCCCCCCCGCCTCATGGCCTGTAAGTCCCCTGCTGTTCAGGTGGAAAGTGGCATCCCCCATCCCAATCCCCGGCCTAGGTAAATGAGTGATCCCAGACCGCTGGTCACCAAACAAACCATGAGAAGCACCATTAGCTAGAGAATGACAGCTACTACCATCAGTACCCAGGGTCGCTGGTGTGATCCCAGCTGGTGCTCTGGTGTGGTACCCTACAGTGTGGTAAGCATGTACACAAGAGGATCCCACTGCCAGAGATCACTGCTGTACCGACTGTACTGTACGTAAAGGATGCCACCTGATAGAGAGCAGCAGAACTGCCGAACATTGGCATGGTCATGGACCCCCATCCGCTCCGCCTTCACTCTGCCACTGCCTCCTGTACCTGAGCTGGTAGGGCTGTGCAGAGAGCCCAAAATGGTGCCTGGCACAGCCCTCCTCTCACCCCCTCAGCCGGCTGTCATATGGAATAATAGGGAGTGTGTGTACAGTAGGGTGGCATGCTGGGTGCAGCCCAGCAGGTGGAGGTCTGCAGTCATGCCACTGTCTGCTGGATCTGCTTCTCTCTGGTGGGTGGCATTCTATATGTACGATACACAGTCGGTGCAACAATGATCCCTGGCAGTGAGATCCCCATGTGTACATGCTTACCACACTAAAGGGTTCCTCACTGGAACACCTGCTGGGATCACACCAGCGACCCTGGGTACTGAGGGTAGTAGCTGTCTTTCTCTAGCTATTGGTGCTTCTCACAGTCCGGTTGGTGACCAGTGGTCAAGGGGTGGTCCACTGGATGCCAGGGATCACTCAGCTACCTAAGCCAGAGATCAAGAAAGGGATGCTACTTTCCACCTAGGCGGTAGGGGACTGTACAGACAATGAGGCTGGGGTGGGGCCTCTTGCCACAGATGCCTCTGAGACAGCATGCATGAGGGATGAGAGCTAGGTGATGGGCCGGTGGAGGATGCCACCAGACACCAGGTATATACTACTGCTACAACTCACCAAATGGGTGATCAGAGGGCACAGGTGACACTAGACACCATGGACATGGTGTTACATACTGAGACAGGTGTTCAGAAGGTGGGGCTGTCACTAAACACCAGGGAGTACATTTACACTGAGGGGACGGGCATTCAGGGTGTTGGGGGGGGGGACAGTCACCAACATGACTGACTTAGCAGGCAACCACAGGATGGGTGCAAACCTGCTGCCACTTCTGACAGAAATGAGCCCATAATGGGCAGGCTAATGGCCACTTAGTGCCTTGCATGCCCAATGGGCTCATCTGTATTTTGCAGCTCAGTATCACACTGTGGCTCCTGATGCTCACTGGTCTGGGGGCACAATTCCCTATGGATTGTATACAGCCCCAGTCCATGTCGGGGCAGCACTACTTGACTTAGCACTGCCCCAACACAGGCCAATATTCTTTTGGATAGCAATAGTGCATTATTGAACTATATACGGTACCCTTTGGGTCAAGCGCAAACACAGCGCAAACCTTTACGCTCCACTTTTGCTCATATTTGAATATCTAGCCCATAGGGTCATATCTAGTTATTAAATTCCCAGAATCAGTTTTAGTTGATTAAGATACAAAATAATTCCTCTTGGGCATTACATAGAGTACCCATCTACACCACAGCAATTCAAATTCAGGTAGCGTACGGTTTAGTTTAGCTGTTAGTTTTACCATACCACAGATGTCTATCATCAACCTTTGCCAGAGATTCAAGGTGGGTGTTTCATCTGAAAGCCAGTTCTCAGTAATGGCATTTTTGGCCATCAAAATACATATATATAAATATATTGATATGTATCAATCTTCTAGTGGCTTGCTGCTGGAACCCCTCTGGCTTATCTGCAGCACTAAGTTTACACAGCAGTGAATGCAGCTTTTGTGATCTAGTGATCGATTCTCATTTGTACCGTAAGGCGAGTAAGAAAGAGGTGAGGTTGGTTACCTGAACATTCCACCATCTGCCAGGTGCTAAATCTAGATGTGAATGTTATTCTAGGTTAAACTTGCCATTTATGTCCATCCACTACATCCAAGCTTTGAAAACAATTCCTAGTAGGTTACATTATATATTTCTCACTACAGTGATTTACATGGCTTAGCAGTGGCCAATACTGCAACAAAAAACATCTGTTATCTTGAAAACTGGGGATAGATGAGACTTCTTCCTCTGTCCAGATACGTACAGAACAGAAAACTTCATACAGATACACACTGCACTTACATGCAGGTTTGGTTATTGAGAAACTGAAAATTTTCCAGCTGTATCCAGGTAACGAAAACTAGACAGAAACCACACAGCTTACCAATAACCAATTATTTCCAGTAGACACATTTCAGGGTAACCCTTACCTAAAAATGCTGTTGCTGACAGTTAACTGTGTGTAAACACACTGATAGGCATCGAACCCCAACCCACCCCCACATCTTATCTGGCCTGTCACAGGTAAAGATGCCAAGATAGTTTACTTTTGACCCACACAAATAACAGTTTTTGGCTCAATTGTCTGCTTTTTCTAACTGAAGGGGGGTATCTGCAGAAGTGATAAAACTGACCTCATAACTGTGTCAAGACCAAATGCAAAAAGCCTTTTTTCACATCTGATCATCTAAGCTGTACAAAGTAAGTGAGGAGGAAATGCTCATACTAACCAAATAACCACCACTATTATTAACGATGGAGATACAGACCATGGACACACAGTCAGTGAAGGGTCCCAGGGCTGTGCGCATGTGAGTGCGCGGAAAGTTGCAAGCTGCGGCATGAAAGGCCAAAACAGTCCACAGCTTTGTAAGACACCATTCGACTGAATGTAAGACATGGCTGTTTTCCATCAGGAGCTTGCTCTTGCTTGGAGGTGCTCATTCCATTACAACCATGATAACATTTTAGCAGCATCTATTACCCCAAAAAAAAAAACATCCTGCAGCACAGTTTTAGGTCCTTGGTACCAGAGTGCATGCAATAGTACACAAGCAAGATCCTTTCTTGCAAGGAGGGGATAGAAGTCAGGATATAAACGGTCTCATATGCTTGGATAATCCATTGTACTGGATCATATTATCAGTGCATATGCCCCCTCATTGCCTCACAGATTGTTCAAAACCCAACAACACTAAGCTCCAAAAGAAGTGGTGGTGGTGGTGTGTGTGTGTGTGTGTGTGTGTGTGTCAACAGCAGTATACTCCAGTGCAGTGCCACACACCTGGGAGCACACTGTACCCTCACATTTGAGACTGAAACAGCAGAGTGTGCATCTCCAAGGATCCCTACTCCAGTTCAGTGCGACCTATCACCCATGAAATACAGTTGTTTGCAACATGCATGCCTCACCACACACACACACACAAAAAAAAACACTTCACTACTAATTCTGGAATGAACTGTACTGTTTTTCTCTCTCGTCACTTGTCTTGCTAGTAAAGAATTCAGAAAAAAAAGCTAAAAGCCTTCCATTGACTCTGGTCAGATTGTTCTGCCCCGCCTACTCCACTAGCAAGGCTACAAGAACTCGGAATTGATTTTACATAATCCAGCTACGTGAAAGGCTCCATTGAGAAACAGTGGCAGCTCCAGGGACCTCTGGGGTCTTTTAGCTGTTCATGCTGACTACGCAGTGCCTGTATGAATACGTAATAGACCTCATGTTGTTTCTGTTATATAAAGGCCCCTCTCTTTTACACGACTGTAAGGGACTTCCTGCATGCCCTGCCCTCTACCCAAGCAGTTAGCCATCTCTTTCAAATGGCAGAATATGTAAATGGAATTCATGAGCCAGGTCAGCAAACGGAATGGAATCAGTAGTACCGGACACCTAAAGGACTATTAGGAGTGATGAATGTAGGTGACGGGACTAACGTAACAGAAAAACTGCACTCCTTTAATGGCAGCCCACTGTACAAAGCAGCCAGCCCTGGCAGAGCACAGGCTTACATTCAATGCTGATGCAGTGGTCAAGCGCCTGGCTGATCATCAGGGAACACCTTTACATGGGGCAGGGACTCGGTCCTTGTGAATTGTTTATTTGTAATTGTAATTTGTTTTGACCAGAAAGGCACACTGAGCCAACGGTTCATTGCTAGAAGCATCCTGGGCAGCGGTTGCATGAGAACAGTTTTCTTTTTTTTTTAAACTCAGCTTTATTTGTCGGATGCCAGAGGTGTCTAATTCTACTTTAGTAGGTGTTCTAATGGTGTGCATTGCTATTTAATCAGTGATGCCCCTTCCCCTTAAGTCATCTCTGCCCTTTTGTGGCTGAGAGATGCAGTTGACCAGCAGGGATGGGTAAGGATGTAATTGAGACACTTGCACCCATCTGCTTTGTCCGCGCTGATGGGAAAACATCCTCTAGTTTGGCAATGAAGGCTGAAAGCCATCCTTGATATCCACAACCCGACTAAGTGGCATGTGTGTTCCAACAGGTGGTGGCAGTACCAGAGGGCCCTGCTGTGTGGGCATGTGTAGGCAGGTGGCAAGATGGGCAGTCTGAAAGCACAGTGGTACTGTATCATGCTACCATACATTGCGAGTTGCGACCTCGGTTTGAGAGCAAGCCTGGTTCTCCACCATCCCATGTGGCCCCAAGTCAGGGTACTGCTGATGGCAATGCTTCATGACCAGGAGAAAAAGGTGCCCAGTTGTGACCCAGCATCAACCCCTAAAGCGGGCCGAGGTGTTAAGTTTCTCCACCTATTTCACGGAAGCCTACTGCAGATGCAAGTGTCATATTGGAGCACCATGAAGGTGAAGGAATAAACAAGGCTGAAACCCCCATAGCCATCCAGAAAATGTCTGCTGGTACTGTCCGGCCACGGGCCCAGCCCAAAACAGTGACATGGATGCCAGGGTTGGGAGGTCACCAGTTTGCATCAGATGGGGTAGACTATCATGTGGGGGGGGGATAAAAACTTACAGTATTTATAAAAAACAAATACAAGTTTTTTTTAATTTCTCTGTTTTATCATTACCTCTCGAGGGCCAGCACCGGGTCTCACCATGCACCCATGCCTCCTTGCCCTCCTACGGCCTCCAAGCACATCCTAATCCAACACCTCTACATGGCCTAATCCACTCCACGGCAGGCCACTCTCCTCTAACCCCTAGTGAAGACAGGCAGACCTAAACAGACGGTCCTCCAATTGGATGGTGTCCAAATACCAAGCAGACAACACTGGGGCTAGGTGCTCAAAGGCCAGGAGACCTTTTTAAATTTTCTTGAACCTTCTCACTGGTTCCTCTGATGGTCCTCTGATACTAGCACACATGCATTCAGTAGTTAATGTGCATGTTCTATAATTGTCCCTCCTTCTGCCTGTTTTGCTGAGTCTTCCGCAACCGGTATCCCACAGGATAGAGTGTCGGCACTTAATGTGTCAATGACTCTTGACTAACCCATAGGAATGACCACAGAAATGACAGACTCATTGTCCTTTAAGACATGCATTGGAAGAACAGTGAACAGACATATAGAATATGTACATTAACAACATACCATTGACAGTTACCAATGAGTAATGTGGATGTTGTGGTCTATTAACATATTGAGTATAAACTAAAGTGCTGTTTGATTCTTGCCTTCTATATGTGGAAAGATAGACAGAGACTCATGAATCCTAGATCTAACTCTTTAACCATGTGATCTGCCCCCAGCTGGGCAGTTTTTCTGCAGTCTATTGACACTTGCATTGCATTCTGTCCCCAAAGAGGCAAACAAAATTCACATGCAGTGAGGACTCTGTCGCTTTAAGTCAAACAGGGTAGAGAGCCCCCGGAAGTCATTAATGAACAGCATGTTTGGTTTGGGCTTTTGTCACCAATCATTCACCCTTAAAGGTTGGCACTAAACAGCTTGACCTGCTGCTAGATTATCTCCTGGGCCTCAGGAAGAAAGCCGAAGAAGAGTCCCGCCTACCACCAGCATTTGCTGTTTCCCAGCTTTCAGGAGGCACCAGTCCTTTTGTATTTCTGAAACGCAGATCAGTCTGGAAAAGAATGAGAAAGGAAATAGTATCAAAGCCCAAATCTTGTCAGCTCTCGCTGCCACTCCCTCCACCCTACCTATCAGAACAAGGGGAATGGGGGAAGAAATTCACATAGAGCTACAGGACTACAAGTCTCACTCAACAGGGTTCGTAATTAACATTCTTGCAGGCCAAAAGAGCCAGCATGAGATTGCAGGATGTGTGGCAGCTGGGAACAACAGTCACACAGTTTCAGTAACTTGGCCTAGCAATAATGCACATGTGGCTAGTGTGAATAATTTAACATAATAATCAGTTTGATCTCTTTTAAAATGTGGTTCCACCCTAGCGCTATCGCTTGCAACACTAGTGACCTGGGTTCAAGAATGAGCCCAGATCACCAGAGGACCAGTGGGGGGAGGAGGTTTGAGCATCCCATAGGATGAGAACATACTCTGGGTGGGTGATTGCCCATCTCTCGCCACTACAGCATCTGCTGGGGGAGTTCAGAGGACAAACATATGTAAGAAGGCAGTTTAGGAAGGGGAGAAGTTGTTCGAGACATAGCAGCGAGCTATGCCCATTGTCTACATACGTACTGAATCGATGCTGACATCTCAGGGGTGGGAAAATTTGAAACCGCCAATCCCTACAGCATGATTCTCAAAAATCAAGCTAACTGAGAAGGACATCACATACTCCAGCATAGCTTGGATAAAGATAAAAACTTTATTTTATAAACGTATTAAAACAGCAGTGGCACCTCCTGCCGCCATCAATATTTCACGCCAAATCAAATGTTTTTTCGAGGCCTTGAAAAAGCGCTTGATTTGGTGTGAAATGTTGACAGCGGCAGGATAGTGCCACTGCTGTTTTAATATGTTTAAAATAAAGTTTTATCTTTATCCAAGCTATACTGAGTAGCGAGGTTCCTTCTCAGTTAACCTGGCTTTTTGAGAACGATTGGAACTGTGAAACGCTGTGCGGCTCCTGGGTACTGGTTGAGTGCTACCTTACAGCAACGTAACCCTTACAGCATGATGAGTCCCCATACTGTGGTATGCTCGGTTCCGCAGCGACTATCTGTCCAGCATGAAGACCAGTTCCTCTGCCAGATTTTCTGAAGGGGGGGTCACCCCTGAATGCCCTTACTGTGAAGGGTCACTCACAGTGTCAGGAGGTAAGCTAGTCTCTGGGGTTTGGGTTGGCAGATGAGGCTGAGCAATGGCCACAGAGAAAAGAGCATAGATGGGGGCTGGACAGCAGGGAGAAAAACTCATTTAAAAAAATAACTTATCACCCAACTGCCATGCAGCAGACCTTGGGTTGCTCACTCATTGGGACAGTGGCGAGACAGTGTGTCCAGGAGGCAAAGAACTAACTCGACAGGGACTGAAGGAGGGCTAAGGAGGTGATGAACTAACTCTACAGCGATTGAAGGAGGGCTTGATCTCATGGCTCTACAGCAACCCCTGTGACCGAGTAACAAGAGGATTCTTGGTGTGGTGATCATGGGAGGATTGGGTGGTACCCGAGGACTGGAGGAGGGCAGATGTGATTCCCCTTCACAAAAGTGGGAGCAAGGCAGAAGCAGGAAACTACAGACCTGTTAGTTTAACATCAGTGATAGGGAAAATGATGGAATCACTTCTGAAGGAAAGAATTGTCGAGTATCTAGAGGCCAGAGGGGCACAGGACCCTAGGCAGCATGGATTCACAGCGGGAAGGTCATGCCAGACAAATCTGATAGATTTCTTTGACTGGGTGACCAAACATAGAAACATAGAATTTGACGGCAGATAGGGACCGCTTGGCCCACCCAGTCTGCCCATTTCCCTACCTACTGGATAAGCTGCAGATCCTAGTTAACCAGCAGCCTACTTCTTCTTACCCCCACACCCCAGAATTGCCTTATGACTGTCCCATGCATGCTTGAATTCCACCACTGATTTTGACTCCATAACCTCCTCCGGAAGGCCGTTCCATGCATCCACAACCCTCTCTGTGAAAAAATACTTCCTTAAATTACCTCTGAGCCGCCCCCTCTGTCTTCAAATTGTGCCCTCCTGTTCTTGCACACCTCTCTTTTTGAAAGATGCTACCCTCTTGGACTTTGTTGATTCCCTTGAGGTACTTGAAAGTTTCTATCATGTCCCCCTCTCCCTCCTTTCCTCGAGGCTATACATATTAAGCTCCTTAAGTCTCTCTTCATATGTCTTCCGATGCAGACCCTGCACCATTTTAGTTGCCCTCCTCTGGACAGCTTCCATCCTGTCTATGTCTTTGCAGAGATTGGGTCTCCAGAACTGCACACAGTACTCAGATGGGGTCTCACCAGCTGTCTGTACAGAGGGATAATAACTTCCTGTTTTCTACTGGTGATGCCTCTCTCTATGCATCCCAGTATCCCCCAACCCCTCCTTGCTGCCCTCTCCATTGCTTGCCCACCTTTAGGTCATCTGATATGACTACCCCAGGTCCTTTCCATTTTGTTGTTGTTAGTATCTCACCCCCATTGTGTACTCTTCCCTTGGGTTTTGTTTCCCAGGTGCATTACCTTGCACTTCTTAGCATTGAATCTAAGCTGCCATACATTTGAACATTCCTCTAACCTTGCCAGGTCCTTCTCATCCTTTTCCACCCCACCCTGTGCATCAACTCTGTTGCAGATCTTAGTGTCATCTGCAAAGAGACATACTTTTCCTTCCAGTCCTTCCGTATCGTCGCTTATAAAGACATTGGAAGAGGACCGTCCTACCACTGAACTCCTGCGGTACCCCACTAGTAACCCTCCTTTCTTCTGAGTGGACTCCATTTACTATTACTCTCTGTGTCCTATTCTCCAGCCAATTCTTTACCCAGGCTGTCATCTTGGGACCCATTCCCAGGCTGGCTAACTTGTATATTAATCTTTTGTGTGAGACTGTGTCAAATGCCTTGCTAAAGTCTAGGTAGGCCATGTCCACAGCCCCTCCCTGATCTACTACTTTGGTCACCCAGTCAAAGAAATCTATCAGATTTGTCTGGCATGACCTTCCGCTGTGAATCCATGCTGCCTAGGGTCCTGTGCCCCTCTGGCCTCTAGATACTCGACAATTCTTTCCTTCAGAGTGATTCCATCATTTTCCCTATCACTGAGGTTAAACTAACAGGTCTGTAGTTTCCTGCTTCTGCCTTGCTCCCACTTTTGTGAAGGGAATCACATCTGCCTTCCTCCAGTCCTCGGGTACCACCCCATCCTCCCATGATTTGTTAAAAAGGGTAGTCAGTGGTGTCATTAGTTCTACCCTTAGCTCTTTTAGAATTCTGGGATGAATCCCATCAGGCCCCATTGCTTTGTCCACCTTCAGTTTTAAGAGTTCTTTCAGAACCCTTTCTTCTGTAAATGGGCTGGTATCAACTTCTGTATCCAGAGTGTTACTACTGTTTGTTTTATGTACCTCCCCCTCTTCATTTGTAAATACTGAGCAAAAATATTTGTTTAGTATCTCTGCCTTTTCACAGTCTCCCTCTGCCCACCCTCCCTCCCTTTATTAAGCCTCACTATCCCTCCCTTGGTCTTCCTTTGCTCCCTGATGTACCTATAAAAGGTTTTATCCCCCTTCTTAACTGAGTTGGCTATCTTTTCTCGGTTTGGGCCTTTGCTGTTCTGACCTTCCAGCCTCCTTTTGCTTCTAACTGATACAGTTCTCTGTCCTGCTCCTTCTGCGATTCCTTGTACTTCCTGAATGCTTTCTTTTTCTCTTGAACCTTCACTGCCACTTCCTTTGAGAACCATAGTGGTTTCTTACATCGTCTTGTTTTGTTTATTTGCTTCACACAAAGGCTTGTTACCTCTGTGATGGCATTTTTTATTATTCCCCACTGTTCTTCCACTCCTCTTCCTGCCCATTTGCTATTGCATTCCTTAGGCACTCACCCATTTTGGCAAAGTCAGCCCTCCTAAAGTCCAGTACTTTTGTCTTTGTATGGCTTGACTCTATTGCTGTGTTTATTGTGAACCATACTGTTCGATGGTCGCTAGTTCCCAGATGGCTACCCACTTCTACATCTGTGATCCTCTCTCCATCTCCATTTGAGAGAATCAAGTCTAATATTGCTCCCTCTCGAGTGGGCGCCAGTACTAGTTGTCTAAGGCATGCCCCCTGTAGGGCATCTAGAATAACTGCACTCTTCGGAGTGGCAGCTGCAACTGCACTCCAGTTAACATCTGGCATATTCAGATCACCCATCAGCAATATCTCCCCTTTTTCTGCCATTCTAAGTATACTTTCTATCATTTCCCTGTCCATTTCCTCCCCCTGAGAAGGGGGTCTGTATACTAACCCTGTGCGTATTGTGGTGCCATTGCCTGTCTCCAAATTTACCCACAGTGCTTCTTCTCCTCCCTGTTTACCCTTTTGTTCTGTTGCTTTTATTTCTTCCCTTATGTAAAGAACTACTCCTCCTCCTCTTTTACCCTCCCTGTCCCTCCTGTAGACAGTGTATCCTGGTATGTTTATGTCCCAGTCATGGTTTTGTGTGTACCATGTTTCTGTGACTGCCACGATATCCAGATGTTCCTCCTCCATCAAGGCCACTAATTCAGGAAGCTTGTTACCCAGACTACGGGCATTGGTACTCATTGCTCTCCATTTTTTGATGGCTTTACCTTCTGTTGCAGCATCCCCCACTGACCGTTCTACCTCGGTCTTTTTCTCATTTAGTACCCTGTTTTGTAGGGACAGGCTGGGATTTTCCTGCTGCTTGTCAGTGCCTCCCCCTTTGACTAGTTTAAAAGCTTGCAAATGAAGCATTTAAACCGATTGCTCAAAAGACTTGTTCCCTTCCTGGACAGATGCAGACCATCCTGCCAGTATAGGCTGGTGTCCCTCCAGGTGGAACCCCAGTCCCCAATGAAGCCAAACCCCTGTGCTCCGCACCATTTTTTCAATCATTCATTAAACTGCATGGTGCCAATTACCCTTGCCTCCCCCATGCCTTTGACAGGCAGCACCTCTGAGAAGGATACTGTGTGTGCTACTTGTCTTAGGTCCCTCCCCAACTCTGCAATGTCCTCCTGCACTGCTCTAATCTCATGATGAGCCAAATCATTTGTCCCTAGGTGGACAATTACATCCAGCTCAGAATCCCTTGCAGCTGTTCTCGTGATCCTGAGGATGCGCTTCCTGTCCCTCCAAGCCATGGCACCAGGCAGGCACCTTACTTCAGTTTTCCCAGCTCCCCCCAATTCTATACCCCTAATAATTGAGTCCCTCACCAGGAGCTGCTTCCTTTCCCTGTGGTGTCCTCTGCCTCCTTCCTGTGGGCCTCCCTTGTGACAGTTGTCATCAGTCTTCTCTGCGGGTGCATCCATAGGGGAGCTATGCTCCCCCAGAATGGTGTATGGATTGTGGAGTGGAACAATTGACTGGGTGTGCCTCTGTTCCACCCTCCTCACCCTCCCTGAGCCCACTGTGGTCCAACTGCTGTGCTTTCTTCGCAACCTCTGAGGTAGTGGTGGTGGCGCTAGTGCTCCCTGGATGGGGGAGGTTCCCTTCCTACTGTCCAGTGTGGCCTGGGGGAAGGTTTCCTTACTACTGTCCAGTGCGGCCTGAAGACGGGCAACTTCCTCCCTCAGGGCAGATAGTTGTCTGCAAATAGGGCAGCATCTCAGCCTCCAGAAAGACTCCCGGAAGACTGCTGCCCCACAGCCATTACATTGCACTACTCCCCACATGTTTATCTAGTTTTTTTTTTTTGTATTTGTGTGTGTGTGTGTGCAGCGTGCGTGTGTGATTTGTTATATAGAAATATATATATTATACAATGTGTATGCTTATATTGTCAGTGCAGTGTGCTAGAGAGGATATGACAGTGAAATGCACTTGCACTCGAGGAAATGATGTCAGAACCTCAGGTATAAAGGAACTATTTCCAGGGGTGGGTGGGGTGAGGGTGGGAAGGGGTTGGGCCTAAACTGTGCCCTCACAAAACAATCAACTAAAAGCAGTAGTAGATCAGGGAGGGGCTGTGGACATGGCCTACCTAGACTTTAGCAAGGCATTTGACACAGCCCACACAAAAGATTAATATACAAGTTAGCCAGCCTGGGAGTGGGTCCCAAGATGACAGCCTGGGTAAAGAATTGGCTGGAGAATAGGACACAGAGAGTAATAGTAAATGGAGTCCACTCAGAAGAAAGGAGGGTTACTAGTGGGGTACCGTGAGGGTTCAGTATTAGATCGGTCCTCTTCAATGTCTTTATAGCGTACATTGCAGAGGGACTGGAAGAAAAGTATGTCTCTTTGCAGATGACACAAAGATCTGCAACAGAGTTGATGCACAGGGTGGGGTGGAAAGGATGAAAGGACTTGGCAAGGTTAGAGGAATGGTCAAATGTATGGCAGCTTAGATTCAATGCTAAGAAGTGCAAGGTAATGCACCTGGGAAACAAAAACCCAGGGGAAGAGTACACAATGGGGGGGGTATTAACAACAAAAATGGAAAGGGACCTGGGGGTAGTCATATCAGATGGCCTAGGTAAGCAAGCAATGTGAGAAGGCAGTAAGGAGGGCTGGGGGATACTGGCATGTACAGGGATAGGCATCACCAGTAGAAAACAGGAAGTTGTTATCCCTCTGTACAGATAGTTGGTGAGACCCCATCTGGAGTACTGCGTGCTGTTCTGGAGACCCCATCTCCACAAGGACACAGATAGGATGGAGGCAGTCCAGAGGAGGGCAACTAAAATGGTGCAGGATCTGCAACAGAAGCTGTATGAGGAGAGACTAAAAGAGCTTAATATGTATACCCTTGAGGAAAGGAGAGAGAGAGGGGACATGATAGAAACTTTGAAGTACCTAAATGGAATCAACAAAGTCCAAGAGGGTAGCATCTTTCAGAAAAAGAGATGTGCGAGAACAAGGGGTCTCAATTTGAAGATAGAGGGGGGGGACGGCTTAGGGGCAATGCAAGGAAGTATTGTTTCAAAGAAAGGGTGACAGAGGCATGTAACGGCCTTCCTGAGGAGGTCGTGGGGTCAAAAACAGTGAGGGAATTCAAGAATGCATGGGACACACATAAGGCAATTCTGGTGGGGGGGTGGTAGGAAGAAGTAGGCTGTTGGTTAACTAGGATCTGCAGCTTATCCAATAGGTAGGGAAATGGGCAGAGTAGGTGGGCCAAGCGGTCCTTATCTGCCATCAAAGTCTATGTTTCTATGTTCTATGTTTAAGACTCATGCATAGCAATGAATGTTAAAATGGTTGGACTTTGATGGTTTCATCTGACTATTTTTACATGTTGATCACTGCAAGAATTTGTAACTGTACTACATGCAAAATACTAATAAAAATCTGTGTGGAAAAAAAGAGGACATCATTAAATATACCATAAATTTAAACCTAAAGGGCATTTCTATAAATAACTGTCAGTAAACTAATTAGGAGTGTATGGACTTCCCCATTCCTGATCGGCTCACCCCTGCTATTTATTTCCTAATATAAATATAAATCTGAAGAACCATTAACATGAAGTTAGATATTTTGATCGTGTTTGATATTTTGAAAACTTAATATTTTATTTATTTATTTATTTGAATTTTGTTAACTGGGTTGGTTCTAGAGGCTGAAAGTTCCTTTTATAGGAGCCACCTGGAAATCATTACATGCAACAGGCATAATTTTCAGGTACTGTATGTATAACAACAACAATGGAATACAATGGAATTAACAAGTGATAAGAATCTTTGAGAAGTCTGTTTGGGAAGTTCATACATTGATTACATTAATTTTAACAATACAATGTTAGAAGAGTACAGCACAAATACTGACTCATGCTGCCACCAATTCTGATGCAAGGAATACCATTCATGCAAAACACCCACTTTTTACTTAAAGTGAGGCTGTCACATTTTGGAAGAACAATGAAACCCATAACATTTAGAAACAATCCAGTTTTATAGTATATGGTTTGCCCGTATTGTGTATAAAAATCAGTGGCTACTCAAAACTTGTGCACGTTCTAAAACTTGTTGTGCACATTCTGAAACTTTGGCCCAGATATTCAAAAGGATGCCCATGCGCAGCAGGATGCGCCAGCACAAATACGTCGCCAGGCTGTATGATATTCAGCGGGAGGCAGCTACGCACAGTTAGTTGCAATGCGAAGAGCGTTAATAGTAAAAGATTGCATGCGCAACTGTAGGGGCGGAACCATGAATAACATGCGCAGTGCGATATTCAACAGCATGCGCCATGCGTAATAGGGGAGCTAGTGGAAGTTGCACAACAGTGGAAATTATCCAAAATAAAAAGGATCAAGAGAGGGGCGCAAGAACGCTACAGGGAAGCCACAGGTGGGAGAGAGCTGACAGGCACAAGGCAGATGGAAGCAGTGAGCAGGACTGGGCAGGAGCAGGACAGGGCACACCAGAAGTTAACCAGGAACAGGATAGGAGTGGGGAGCCTGTGCCACTGTGCAGGATCGCAAGTGGAGTGCCACAGTGGACTGAGGGCAGTGGCAGTAGTCAGGACAGCCACAGCCAAAGGCCAGAGGTGTACCCAGTGCAGGGGGAGCATCATAAATGGACAGCAGGGGGAACAGGATGACAGCTGCCGTGGGGGAGGACCACCAGCCAGGGACATAGCCAGTGCCACCTTCCAGATGGAGGCGGTAATGAGGGGTGTGAGAAGGCAGGCAGAAGGGGGTGGGCGTGGCCGTGGAAGCGCCCGTCGGCAGTATGCCCAGAACAGGCGCTACCGAGCCCGCACCACCTTCAAACACTACTCTGACACAGAGATTGTGGGCCGGTACCACCTGAACCAGGCGATCCTGAGGCGGCTCTGTGAGCTGTGCAGTGATGAGATTCAGGCACCCATACGATGGAGTCATGCTCGGTCAGTGGAGATAAAGGTGACAGCTGTCATGTGCCTGCTTACTACGGGCACCTTCCAGAGACCAACAGGGGACACAACAGGCATAACCCAGTCGGCCGCGTCCCGCCTACTCACACATTTCCTCAGCGTACTGCTGCCACATGCTGCAGAGTACATCCATTTCCCCAGCACACAGGCGGAGTGCACAGCACACATAGAAGAGTTCCACAGGGTAGCAAGGTTGCCTGGAGTGCTCGTGGCCATTGACTGCACCTATGTGGCCATCCGCATGCCACCTTGCCCAGACGGTGTGTCCTACATCAACTGGAAGGGGTATGCCAGCATCAACTGCCAGGTGGTGTGCGATGTCAACGGGCGCATAACCAATGTCTGTGCCACGCACCCTGGGGGAGCACATGATACCTTCATCTGGCACCAGTCTGCACTGTGCCACAGGTTTGAGTGGGAGATCCCCACTGGCCACCCTCGTGGGTGTGTATGCATTATCACGCGGGGCGACATGAGCAGGCGATGGGGGTGCATAGTCAGAGGTGTCATGGGTACCGACCTTGTCGGCCCATCGCAAGCGATGCAGACCACCATACTAATGTCCACCCTCTACACACAGGTGATAGTGGCTGCCACTCCGTCCCTGGCTGCTCACACCACCAGTGTCCACGACCCCATCGCAGCTACAGTACAATGAGGCACATGCCACAACATGGAATGTCATCAAAGCGGGTGTTCGAGATGCTGAAGGCACGTTTCCGGTGCCTGGACATGTCTGGCAGTGCCCTACAGTACAGCCCCTTGAAGGCCTGCAGGCTATTTCTAGCCTGCTGCATTCTGCACAACATGGCCAATGACTGTGGGATAGCCATAGAGGTCGAAGAGGGGGCACAGCGGTGGGGACGATGAGGACGCCGGTCCAGATGGTGATGGGCAGCCACCACCTAGGTGAAGGGACCCCCACCTGATCCGGATGTCACAGCTGTACCGGGACACCATCACAGAAGAGCACTTTGGTCAATACAGGTCGATCACGGGGCCATGTGCAACCACCAATGGCAAGGGCACAGCCCACAGACAGGCAGGGATGAACCCCAAGGGTGGATGGCAGTAAGGGAATAGGTCTGAGTGTGGCACCGTACATGGCGTAAGAGATGGGCAGGGCCGAACACGACATGCGCCACGCCACACACACACACACACACACACACACACACCACAAGACATGCACAAGGGGCAGAAGGCACGCCAACCCGAAATGCCACCCCTACCCCCACACAGGCCCACACATGACCACATCCAGTGGCCATCACTGTGCGTGCCTCAGACGCTGGGCACCATTGCACACTGGCAGACAGCATAACACAGGCATCATCATGCACATGCCACAGTGGCCAGCAGCCGGGAGGGTGTGCACAGGGATTATGTGTGTACAGGGCCGGGTACCCCATCCGTGCGTAGCACGATGCACACCACACTGCACATGGGGCAGCAGCAGACAGTGGCCATGGTGGGGGACAGGTCAGTTACGTGGCACAGTGCCACGCCCACCACGTATGCATGGGTTGGCCCCAACGAGACCTACCAGCTGTGCCAGGCTGACCACTGGCCTCATGGGGTGGCACCGACGGTCAACCAGGGTTGACGCTGCGTGAACACGACCGTGTTCGCGCAGGGGTCTGCAGCTCACCGAAGATGCCCACGCCAGGCATGCTTGATATGCCCACAGCCAAACCCGGTGTCGACATAGCAGGTGTCACACAGCGCCGGAAGCGGGGTGGACATGATACTGCGCTGTGTCTGTGGTGCATGGGCACCAAACTGGGTGCCCAATGTGGCCATGACAGCTGTGAATGCATGTGTCTGCCTGTCAATGGCAGCGGTCACATCCTCCCGCTGCCGGGCCATCTCTGCCAGGAGTAGACCGTGGTCTCTGCTGCGCCGCTCCTCTGCCTAGCGCAGAACCACTCTGAGTGCATCCACCACAGTCACAAGCCGCAACTGCTGATCCACTGAAGCCTGGAGTAGACGGCTGTGCTCATCAAAGAGGTCATCCGCCGATCCGGCATGCTGTCCCTCATGGTGTTCCTGGCTCTGCTGGGCAGTACCCCTTGATGATGGGCGCTGCACACCAGAGTCATGCCGGGGCACGTCCACACAGGGTGCACTACCACCACCCCCCCCGACATTGTCCCCCCATCGCCATTGGCCGACTGCTGGCACTGCCCCTCCGGCTGCCGATCATCAGGGCTCACTGGCACCGCCGCAGCAGCCGCAACAGCCCCACCGGCCTGGACGCACACCACTGCTGCCCCACTGGGGCATACAGGCACAGGCTGGGACTGTGTTGTCAGGCAGGCCTCCACAGTGGCACCACCCACGGCTACGCCCGTGCCGTTTCCTGCTGTGGGACCATCCTGCATCCCACATGCATCACTGTCTGGGACATGTGATCCATCATCCTCAGTGCCGGATCCAGCACCAATCCATGTCCCAGCATGCTGGAGTCCGTGGGCGCTGCCACGCTGGGACACAGGCAGGGCCTCGTCCGCACCCGCACCACCATCTTCAGTCCGGACAGACAGGCAGATATGCACTGTTCCGGTCCCTTGGACACCTGTGTAAGTGGATGGTCGTTCATCCGTGTCCAGGGCATCACCCTCGGTGGACACACCAACCACCGCTGACCCATGTAGACGCTCAGGAGCTGTAAGGGAACACAGTAGCATTATTGTCTCTGCCCTGCCCTGCCCTGTGGCATTCCCCCCATCACCCACACAATGACAGCACAGGACCTACCATGCAGTGATGAGCTGCCACCCGTCTGGAAGCCACCATCAGGAATGCCCTCTATGGCACAACGCTGCATGCTGCCGGCCACCCGCTCCTCCTGTGGCATCAGGTGTGGCACATCCGGCTGTCTACCACCGGTGGCAGCACGTGCTGCCCTGATGGCAGCCACCTTATCCTTTATCCTCCTTCTGTCCGTGCTGACCTTCTTTTTACACTCCTGCACGGACTGCTGGTGGCTGCCATGCTGGTTCACGGCACAAGCCACCTCACCCCACACCGCAGCATGGGCCTGTGGTGTTCCCCGCTGTCTGCTGAGCAGCAGTTCCCTGTCAAGATATGCCTCGAACAGGGCATCTGATTCAGCCCGGGTGAAGATGGGCCTTCTCCTTCTCCCCCGTCCCTGTTCCTCCTCATCCTCTCGTTCGGTCATGATCGAGCCTGTGGGAATGACAGGTGTTACCTTTGAATGTGCAGTCCCATTCAGCCCTCACAAACCACAGTCCACACATCCCAACAGCGTGCAACCCACCACAACAGACTGCAATACCAGACTATGTCCCCTGCAGCCCCATGTCGCATTTATAAAGTGCAACGCATGCAAATGAGGCAAGATGCAACTTTAAGTGGATGCTAATGCAGTGGTTGCACCATGGAACTGCTGATGAGCTGATTTGCATATGCTGGCTAAATATCGTGCTGTTGCACCTTGCGCAATGTTGCTGAGTGTGCTCAGGCTATGGCGCAGCTCTGTGACGTGCGCAGTAGGCACTGCATGGCGCATGCCTGGGGTGCTGACGCCACCGCGTGCCGCGCTGATGATGTACTGTGCATGGGAGGCAGTGCAGGGCACAGCCACCACTATGCCAGTGGTGCTAGTGCGCTGTTCGCCCGTGTGACGCTCATGCCCTGGTGCGTTGTAAGTGCCATGGAGCCACAGTGTGGTAGGCCACTGCAGGGCGTCACACACAGGCACCCTATTGCGCTACATGCAGGGAGTCCCAATAGCGCTGTGGCGCTCCATGCGCCATCAGACCCTTGACCTTGTGGACGACCTTTGCCCCTAGGTGCCATGCGACCGCATGGGTGCACCCCTATCGCGCAGTTCGATGCCAGCGCGATGGGAAATGGCAGCGCTGTACTGCGCAGCCTCCGCACATGGGGAACGTGTGCTACAGAGCACCATTTTGTCATCTGTACTCACAGAAGGATGTCACGCAGGCGAGCTCAGCAGTGGAGCGCAGTAGAGCTGGCGAACCTTGTGACCATTGTTGAGCCCCATGCTGGGGCCCTGTTTGGCCAGGACCCACTCAACAGTCTCGCAGCGCTGTGTGGGAGGAGGTTGCTGAGGGCATGGAGGAGGCCACTGGTATTGCCCAGTCCGGTGAGCAGTGTTGCCACTGGTATGGGGACCTCCGGCGGAGGGACCCGGACAGACTGGGGCATCTGCAGGCATGTGCACGGCGAGGCGCCGTGCCACAGCCAGGTAGGTGCTCCATCCATACACTGGTAGCGTCCGTCCATCCGGGTATCGCGGTGTGCATGTGTCCCCCCGCAGGGAGGTGGGGTGGTGGTGGGGTTGTGGGATGGCTGGGCTGTGCGGGAAAGCACACACCAGTTGGTGGGGCTTTGCTACTGGTTTGTACTGATGTTCCCCTTTCTGTGTTTGCACCCTAGGCCCGGAGGAGTGCCGTAGGGTGAGGGAAGCCCCAGCACAGCGGGACAGGGCTGGTGCGCCGCAGCAGGGTCATGGAGGAGGGGCCATGGGCCAGCAGCGCCCAGCTGGCCTGAATGCAGGTGAGTGCCTTTTTTCCCCTCACATCTGTGCTTGCTGTGTTGCAGGGTTGGCGGCGGGGCATGGCCACCAGCACTTGGCCCCACCACCGTACATGCCACACAGTGCACTCAGCACTGTCCTATGGCACTGCATGTGTGGGTGGGCATCTCTGGTGGTCCATGAGTGCACTGGGTACATGGCTGTGCCACTGCCTTTGCACCGCATAGCCATGTCACTGTACGACCATGCTGGTGTGGTGCGGGACATGGGCGGTGGGCGTGTGCAGCGGTCCGCATGGCTGTGGGTGCCTGGGTAGGCGGGTCTTGTGGGCACGGTCACTGTGGGTGGTCGCATACCATCACAGGGGCGTGGCCCACGGCTGTATGCCATGCACAATGGGTGGGTTGCAGGAGTCTGGACAGTCACGCGTATTGACTCTACTCCCTTGTTCTAGGTGGACAACGCTGGACGGCACTGGAGAGAGGGGTGCAGGAGCTGCTGCAGCTTGCCACAGCCACACTAGAAATCCTGCAAAGGATGGAGTGGGACGGGGTATGGCGCCACGGAGGAAGGAGACAGTACAGAAGTGGGGAGAGGGGCAGGCGATAGGCCCTCTACACCCCCTTATTGAATTCCTCCCTTGGACTCACCCTCACACCCCTTCTTCCCTCTCCCATTTGTTCACCCCTGCCCTCCCCCACCTGGTTTGTGGCCCTTCCCCCCACCCTTGTATATAGTTGTACATATGTTTTGTTGTTGAAATTTGTTTAATATATACATTTTGTTATGACAACTGTGGTGGTCGCTGATTTGCAGCAGGCTAATGGTGCTTGTCTGCAGTGGTGTGCATGGCATCGGGGGTGGTGCAGGCCTGGTGTGTGTGTGTGTCTGACAGGGACCCACCTATGGTGTGGGTAGGGGACTCGGTCACTGTCTGTGGTATGTGTGTTGTTCTCTGTGCAGTGGACGCCTGTGTGCAGTGGCCCCGGTGCATGCACTGTGTCCATGGTGCCCCTGTCAGACTGTCCATGGCCGTGCAGCTGACACCCTTGCATGTCTGTGCTATGCATGGTCTGCTGGCATGTCAGTGGTGGCTGTCCATGCTGGCCACCCCCTGGACCCGGCACAATGGCGGATTGCCTCCTGTCACTGGTATGGTGCACGTCTGCCTCGGGTGGCACTGTGGCCTCAGCTGTTGTTGTCCCCCCTCCATGCTGTCGCTGGTGTCTGTTGCAGGGTCTGTGCTCCGATGTCTGTCACTTGTGCTCCGACCTCATGCTGGTGGTGGACGGACTCATAGTGCATGCACAGGGTGGCTGGTACACCTGTGCCATAGAGGGGTGCTGGCCGTGGGTACATGGCTGCTGTGGTTGCACACCAGCAGGTTTGTTGCCCCACTATTGTGTCCCTGTGTTGGGGTGCCCTTGGGTCTGGGTGGGTGGGTGTTTGTCCGTGCCCTGTGTTGCATCCCGTGTGGCACATGCTTCCATGCACCACTGTGGGCATCTGTGCTGGCTGTTGGGGCCAGTGCTGGGACAGGGTGTGTGCTTGGGTGGGTGTGCGGGGTGCTGTCCTGCTGGTGGTGGGGTCCAGGGCAGGTTCTGGGTGGGTGGGTCGCATGCGGGGTACCTCGGGTGCCGACGCAGGGTCGATCTCTTGGCTGTGCCTTGTGGGGCCGTGCAGGGCGGCACTGTGTCTGCAGTTGTTGCATTGGTGGCTGCTGCCACCCACTGCGGGGTGCTCACGATGGGGCTGCCATGCATGGCTCCATGGTGCACAGGGTTGCATTGTCACAGTGGGGGTGGTGGCATGCATACGAAGCCTTGTACTGTTGGGCGCTGCTCCTGGGCAGGGTGTCTTGGGATCACTGTGCAGGGTGTGCTCTGCATTGGTGGGATGGAGTAGCACAGGGTGGCCGGACCTCCTTGTGTTACGGTCACAGCTTGCCAGGGGGTGTGCTGGGGCACCATGCCCCAGCTGTGGATTTGTTGCTGGTGTTCATGGGCTGGTGGTTCATCCAGTTCACCTCAGGTTGTACGGTTCATGGGGTGCGGGGGGCGCTGTCTGGTCTGCTGCATGCTCCTCTGCCCATGTCTTCCATGGGTGGTGCACCCCTGCATCCTGTCCCTGTGCATCCCTGGTTGTCCTACTGCACTGCTACCCTGCTCCACTGCACATCCCTGGTTGTGCTACTGTGCATCAGCCCTGCGCCACTGCGCATCCCTGGTTGCGCCATGGCGCTGTTGGCATGATATTCAGTTGTGTTGCGCAAGCACACCTTGGCCTGCGCTGTGTTTGAATATCACGCGTGTTGCACATGGGCGCACTGCACTTGTGCCTGCTCCTGCTATTGCGCTTCTTTGTGGCGCAGTTTGAATATCTGGGCCGTTGTGCACGTTCTATAATTAATTTTCATCAGGTCTGCACCATCTGCCACCTGACTGGATGAAACAGAGCTATTCAAACGAAAAAACAAACAAACATGGTGGCGCCGCTTAGCGAGCATTTCACTGAGACAGTCTGGACACAAACTGCCATAGTCGGCTCTTTGTTTCCAACCCGTACTAAGGTGACAATTTTTCTTATTTTTTATTTATTTTTTTAAACCAACTGATGTTGCGAATCATTCGAGGGTCAGAAGTGGAACGAGACCACAGCAACAGACTTCACAGCTGAGTGAGCTGCCTACAGCAAGCGGAAGCACGAATGCTGGGGCACACACAAAGTATGAAACCTTGTGAAACTTTGCATCATCAAACATTTTACTTATTTTTCTATCTCGGGGAACCATATACTGTAAGAAATAGTATATGGGCAACCATACACAAACAAGGCTGTGTTTCCATCTCAGGTTGAGATGATATCAGGACCTCTCAAGCGTCGTTCTCGAGGTCCCTATGATGTCATCTCACCCCTCGATGGAAACACAACCTTGTTATGTATGGTTGTCCATACACGATTCCTTATACATTTGGTAGAATTTCATTTTTTTCCTATTCTTTTTACTCTTCTTTTCTTAGTTCAGTTGCATCATAATAGGATCCTTACCCCTGCCCTACAGTTAATTTTCTCTGTCAGTTTCATCCTCTACTGAAGTCACAAACCTCAATTTGTGAAATCAAAATAACTTCCATGGCAACCAACTCTGATGTCACAAACAGAGGGCAATGACACTGGTAACAGATTAAGCAGCAGAAACAACTCTGAAGCACATGGATCCAGTTTCCATGCAAATTATCCTATTAATAATGTATAATGGGAAGATAGAAGATTACAGTGAAAAGGAACAAGGCAGAAACTGGCTGGTTGGTTCTGAAGCTCTGCACGATCCTTCTGCCTGTCAGGCAGGGTTTTTGAGAAGACTGTGGCAGCCATCACAGCGAGCGAACTACAAATCCTGTTCGAATGTGAAATTCTGCTTTCATAGGCCCTGTCCACACTATCAGTGCTTTTGGAAACCGTTTTGAAAGCTGTTTTGTATAACGGTTTTCAGAACGGTTGTCCCTCCGTCCACACTGCAGCTGACTTAGGAGGATGCCTCTCGGAGTTCCTAGGCATACTTGCGGCAGTCCTGCGGGTGCCCAATGCATGCCGGGATACTCGAGAATGGGCATGTTAACCAATCGGGCTAAAAATAGCACCTATCAGTTCAGGATCCCATCGCGAGGACGAGGATGCAAGTAGCATTATCCCCTTTTCTTTCAGGAGGCAAACATTTGCCAAGACAGCCCACAGAGGTTGCCTTAAACCACTTTACAGTACAGTGTGTGTCTACACCACTGTTAAAATGGTGTAAGGCAACCGTGTTGGGCTGCAACCATGCTCAAAACCTGCTCTGATCAGGTTTTGAGTACGGTTTCTTAAACTGGTTCAGAGCACGGATAAAGCGCACTGTAGTGTGGACGCAAACCATATCTGCAGGTTTCATAACGTTACAGACCAACTGTAACGTTACAAAACCCCTAGTGTGGACAGGGCCCTATTCAGCTACAGTTAATGATAGGTGTGCTAGCGCTACCAAGTAGAATAAGGACTATGCAAATTGAAAAAGCTGTTCGGTGTGGTTGTGACATCAAAACCATGCACAACAGCTTTTTTGTCCTTTGACCCCATACATAATGAGTGAGATCACAACATTGGTAGCTCCCACAATTGTGAAGTTCACCTAAGTCTAGAGTGCATCTAAGCATTTGACACAAGTTGCTCTACTCAGTAGAGGGGGTTCGGCACCATTCAATGCACAACATTAGTGACCACCAAGGCAGAGGTCAGCATATTCAAGTGCAGGGATTCATTCCTGTTTTTTGTTCTGGAGCTGGTCTTTGAACTCGAATCGTAAGCTTATATGCTATTCCAGATGCTGGTGTACAGTCACTTTGGCACATGGCATGACTACTTTAAAGACTGTTTGTCTTTCCCCACGTCCGTGACTGCAAACCAGACACTATTTGCTTGGTGAGCCAACGCTCGAACTGTTGTTTTGCATATCTATCTGTGTTGCACCAATTGAAGTATTAAATTATGCTGCACTGGTAAGACTGTTCCTTGTTTCTTTCTTGAACAGGGCTGACCCCCACACACACACACACACTGAGCAGAGCAACTTGCGTCAAACCCATACATAATAACTTCTGAGTGATGTACAGTGATACAGAAATCATATGCAGCAGGAATTTTGAAAACATTGATTTTCATACACAGTCATGTTAAGCAATGTACTGTGTATTAAATATGAGTTTAACTGCATCTAAAGTTCTGTTTTTTTTAAAGTTTGCTCAAAAGTAACACATTCACTTGTAATTGTGATCCCTAACAAAAAGAGAGCCAAACATTTTTGTAGGCTGATGCAAGAGCTCGTTCTCTTGCTCTCGCTCCCTGATCAAAACAAGTTTTGTTTCTTGATTTTGCTGTCTTTAGTCATTTGTTATTATATGCGCAACTGAGTTGGTAGTACAGTGAAGCTCTCTTCAATGCCAACATTACTGCCAAATGTATTATGGGTGAGTGCCCTGTTTATCTCTCTGACTGTCTGGAAGTGTGTATTCTCAGTAAAGGTTTATAGTTTTCTGTTCTCAAGCAGTGTATTCCTTGCACTTGGACCATGCAGGCGTGGAATGCATGACCAATTACTCTTAGACCTCGCTCGTTCCCAAAACCTCACCTTGGCACTTTAAAGGAGTGTTTCTTTCCCAGACTGATCACAAGCATAAACCTTGTTTTCTGGCTACTGTTGGAGTCTATACTTAGGTTTTATACTGTAGATGGTTTTATATTTATTTTCTCTCTGTAACAATTTTATTTTTACTGTAGCTCTTTTGAATGTCCTCAGGGCTGTACTGAAAATGAGCTCACACTAAGTATGAATGCCTTGGTCGCACAATTAAAATCAACTAAATGAAAATAAAGGCATGCATACCCTGTTTGCTTTCTGTGAGTAGGAATTTAATGCAGGCTATACGATAAAAAAATCTTATTATATGGGGCTCCTGAGGGAGTACTGTGATTGGATGTCGGCTGTCATCTGACAGTGTGATAATTCACATTATCAGTACTGTCAGGGTGATGAGGTCTAGCATCTTCAGGATCAAGGGGCAGAATGGGTCCCATTTCAGAGAGCACAGTGTGGAAGCGAACAGCAGCCATTTGTAAAAACAGCTAAGCGGTGCAGAATGGCTTGTGTAGCAGAGCTGTTCTGGCATGCTGCGCTGCTGACTGTCCGCACACTATTAATTACTAGCTAGTTGTGGTGTCTCACTCAGGGCTTGACAGCAGCACAGGTGCTCTCTGTGCTCACATGTCCTGTGTCATCTGGGTGAGTAGTTCCCTGAGCCCCCCCCCATGCAGTTAACACAGTCACAGTATGCTCCATACAAGGTCAGCTGGGGCTTTCTAGCAGCAAAACTGCAGTCTCTGCTGCCATCTGATGTGTCCTGTTGCCAGTCCCCCGACCTCATGTCAGATGTGCCCGTGGGAGCTGCAAGTCCACACAGAGAGTCAAACATCACCACCCCGATAAAAGAGTGCCACAGGAATGCAGTGTGACAGCCATGCTGTGGAGAGTTGAGGAGCTGCACACCAGAGTCCATGTTGCGTGCAGTGAAACAAGCAACAGAGAAAGTGGTGACATGTGGGTTTACCATGCATGGTGATCATGAGTCCCGATGTGCATCACAGTGTGCATGCCGCTGTCTGTCTCCATTTCTCTGCACACCATTTACCTGCTGGCACCCTTCCGCAGAGTTTGACATGTTGGGCAGCAGTACGGTGTTTCTCTGCTAACACGGGCCCCTCTGTATTTGGCTTGTCTGCCAGACACCGTCTTCCTGTGCTGGATCATAATACAGATTACTGATCCCAGCAGGAGAGAGAGTGACAGCAAGTAAGCAGTGGTGACAGAGACAGAGAGAGTGCAAAAGCGAGCGAGTGAACCAGTGAACACCAGCTGTCGTGTCCCGCTGTGTTATTATCATTGTCACACCTTACTTCCGGTAGTTTCCTGGGCATGAGAGCGAGTGAGACAGCTCTATGGTGTCTGCCCCCCTCCCCCATGTAGATCTGTTGGCAGTCGAGTGACAATGGCAGTCGCGCACTCCTGCTGTTCTCAACAGCTGTGTTAATGACGTTGCTTGGCAACTGTTGTTGACATAGCAGTGGCACCCACACCTGCACCCATGTCACTGCAGCACTACTTGTGTGATAGTTGTGATGTGAGGTTGTTACGCAGGCTCCCAAGCTCCGCACAGTGAGTAGCGGCAAACACTGTGGTGGTTATTAGCGCACAGTTTCTTAACCCGTGGGGGGAGATGACATGTGGTACACATGGCACCAGAGCATGTTATGCACAGTGCTATATCTGTAGCATTTCTATGTGCATAACAGCAATACAAGATGCGTTATTTGTGAGGGACTATTTTGCAAGGTGGCAGGATACAGTACCTTTTTTGCTGTTTAAACAGGAAAAAGGAACACTTTTTGATATTTTTTTGCTGTTTAAACATAACCCATACAATAAGCGCATTACTGCACTCCAGGGTGTGCTGATGGATTAATGCACACCTTGGGGGCATTGTGAGGCACGAGGGGGTGCAGCACACCCTGTTGTGCGTTAATGCTTACTTGCATACTGTCTACTGGAAAAACATAACTGGCTGCATTTACATAGTTACAACATGGGTGCCTGTATTAAGGCACTCACTGGGACTGATTTTCTTATTCAGGTTAGTGACTGGAACTGAGTATATGCCTGTATGGAACTGCATTTTGCCCCCGCCAATAAGGAAGTACTGCTTAGAGCACTGCCTTCTGGAGCTAGATCTATGCATTAAAATGGTCTTTGAATGCATTAAACAGGTAAAATGTCAAATGGACACTGAGGAGATACAAATGGAATAGGGACTTCAGAAACATATGCACCAAATTAGACTATGCATTAAGAAGGTATGCTATTAAGTTGTCTCAATTATACTCTCATCTCTGGGCCACTCACGAGTTCAAGAACTGCACTGGGAACGTAGGCTCACATCCAACACCACCGGATTGGGAGGGGGGATAAACTGTTGCAGGTACTGTCTCTTTAATTAAAAATAATTACTGATCGCATTGCACAAACTGAAGAACACAGAATCCAGAATATGTTATCTGAAACCATGGAATATAGCTTTTATCTGTCTCCGCAGAAGCACCTATATTGCCGCAGCTGAGATTACAAAACAAAATGGCTTTCGCTAGTACTGTAATACTCTAGTTTATTAGAGTTAACTGGTATCTGTTAATATTTAGAAAGGAAGGCCAAACCAGATTTTACATTCCTGGGCCCATTCAATATAGAAACACAGAAGCTGACAGCAGATAAGGACTGCAAGACCCATGTAGTTTGCCCATTTTTTCTGCCTTATGCATGTGCCATAGGCCTTTACTCTGTCAACGGCCTATTTATTTACACTCATCTGTACTGCTCACTTATGACTATCCCATGCCTGTCTGAAGCCCTGCACTGTATCCATATCCACCACTTCCTGAGGTGGGCCATTCCATGCATCCACCACCCTTTCTGTGAAAAAGAACTTCCTCACATTACCGCTTAATTGGCATCCCTCTAATCTCATGCTGTGTCCTCTTGTCCTGCTATTTTTCTTATACTGAAACATGTTAGACTCTTTCACCTTGTTAATGCCCTTAAGATGTTTGAATGTTTCAATCATATCACCTCTCTCCCTCTTTTGCTATAGGGTAAACATATTGAGCTCCGTTAAATTGTCCTCATATGTTTTCTGATGCAGTCCCTGCACCATTTTGGTTGCCCTTTTCTGGACTGTCTCCATTTTGTTAATGTCCTTGTGCTGGTGCGGCCCCCAGTACTGCATGCCGTACTCCAGATGGTTAACCAGTGTCTTGTAAAGAGGGATTATTACCTCCCTCTTATGACTTGTGATACTCCTACTAACAGCATCCCTCTAGCCTTACCTACTGCTTTCGTGGTCTGCTTGGATGATTTCAGGTCATCTGTGATGATGATGCCCCAAGTCTCTTTCTTCCCTTGTGACTGCTAGCAACTCCCCTTCCAACATATAGGTAGCTTCAGCAGGGTTTTAAATAACTGCAAAATTGATTAGCCTTTTCACGAGTAAAACTGCTAATCAGTTGGGATAATACATAGCTGGTGTCTCAGTTTGTTTGCCAACGTAAACTGCTAGAAAATGCATATTCACACTTTGTCGCAATTGATTACAATAAACATGCTAATCAATTTTTGCAGTTATTTAAAACCCTGTGTAACCCCCCTGCAAATGGGGGTTCCCAAAAGACTTCCAGGAGCTTGCTTGAATGCTCCAAGCCTGAATGGTGTTTGGCGTTTAAGCCATTTATCAGTGAGTGTTTTTAGAGCCTCTGGTACTGTCTCTTTAAGAGCTGTCTGCTTGCAGACATAATTAGTTTGTATGGGGGGACTGTGTACTTCTCTGCTTGAGTACCACTCGAGCTGCTGCCAATTCACTCCATTTTGCAGTCACTAGGAGTGCAAAGGGAACCTATCTGAAAGACGTAACTGTTTGCCAGAAATCATTTAGAGTAATAATGAAATTACAGTTTGTCTAACCTGCTTTTTTTGCAGTCAGAACTGTGTTTGCCTAGTTCCCCATTCTAGTTTTGAACTGCTGAACTGGACAAATCAGTGTGGGTTAAGGTAGCTCTAAAATGATGCCTTGGACGAATCAGAACTTGGACTCATAATCTGAGTCAGCCACAAGAGGATTGTATGGGCAGTGACTCTGGGAGATGTAGTTTAGACTTCGGCGCCTTTTTGGACCAACAGGGGCAGTCTATTGTGGTGACAGCCAATCCAGCCAAGAACTGGGAGGAACTCAAGGAAGTGCCGGTTTTGTCTGCTGGAGTTTCAGTTGAGCTCTGGCAGTGAAGAGGAAGGAGCCCTGTGCTTTTTCGATTGTGCAGTTTTAGTGGAAGGCGTGTGTAAGGCCCAGAGTTCCGGTTTGCAGCTTGTGTAACTGCTTGTTAGGACTGAATCCGTCCTGTGAAGAGAATCAAAGGATATCTGAAGAGGAAACCAGGCTCACCTGTAGAAGACTGGAGAAATTGCTGAATTACTTTCGGTCTGTCAGGAACTGAATCTGCTGTGTGTTCTCCGGGTATTGTGCAGTAATTGCGATCGGGATAGAGAAGCAGCCTGCCTGGTATAGTACTTTCTTTTACCATATAAATGTGTGAGGAGGCTGTGTAGCTCAAGTGAATCCTGCTGCCATTAAAGGACTTTTGCCTGTGACTGTTTACCATATAAATGTGTGAGGAGGCTTGTGTAGCTCGAGTGAATCCTGCTGCCATTAAAGGACTTTTGCCTGTTACTGTTCACCATATAAATGTGTGAGGAGGCTTGTGTAGCTCGAGTGAATCCTGCTGCCATTAAAGGACTTTTGCCTGTGACTGTTCACCATATAAATGTGTGAGGAGTCTCGTGGAGCTCAACAGTAGCCCTGCTGACATTGAAGGACCCTATCTTGTTTGGAGGTCGTGAGTACTAATTCAGGGTCGCTCCCTGTTGAATTGCCACATTGAATCCAAATGGAATTACTGTACTGCTGACTGTTTAACTAATTTTTCTTTTCTCTGTGTGAAAGGGCCCCTACCAGCTGCCACGGTTTGGACTAGCCACTAGGGCTTGGGTACCCAGGGACAGTAACTGGTAGGGATAGGCCTATGCACAGAGCCATAGGTAGATGAGTAAAGTGATAAGCTAATTAACCTGATTTCCCCCTGTCCTTGTTATATCCCCCTAAATAAATCAGAGCTGCTTGTTTCAGTAAAGTTATACTGCCTGAGGTATTTGTTATGTTAAAGTATTGTACTGTGATTGTTGCACTGTATCTTATTTTACAGGAGGTCCCAGTGCCTGAACCAGTCCTGGGGGTAAGTGTATACTACGAGGTAATTCTGATATATTGTGTGGGCCACTAGTGGGAAGAAAGGGGTTGCAGTGTCCTGGGGCTGTGACCAAGTTAGTTTAACTATTGCAAACCCTGACCTCTGGGTGGAGGCACCCGCCATCGGATCCAGGCCCCTCAACCTGTTAGTGGCAAATCAGGCAGGGGTAGTAGCCCCTGGGATAGCGCCATCTAGGGGTTACATCTGCTTCAGGGTTTCTCTTCCCTGTGTGCATGATCTTGCACTTCTTTGCGTTAAACCCCAGTTGCCACTCTTCAGACCATTTTGCCAGTTTTTCCCGATCTCTTCTCATTCTGCTCACCCCATCTGGATCATCTACTCTGTTGCAGATCTTGGTGTCATCTGCAAACAAGCAAACCTTACCCTCCAGTCCATCTGCAATGTCACTGATGAAGATATTGAAGAGGAGTGGCCCCAGGACTGATCCCTACGGTACCCCACTTGTGACTTGCATCTCTTCTGACTGTATACCGTTTACCACCACTCTCTGTTTTCTGCCCACCAACCAGTGTGCCACCCAGTTGACCAACCTCTGACCCACCCCAAGCCTATCCTGCTGAATAATCAATCTTCTATGTGGAACAGTATCGAAAGCTTTGCTGAAGTCGAGGTAGGCGACATCAACTGCACCCCCTTGGTCCACCACTCTGGTTAGCCAGTCAAAGAAATCTATGAGATTAGTTTGACATGACCTTCCTGTCGTAAACCCATGCTGTCTTCGATCCTGTGCTCCTATGGATTCCAGGTGTTGCACTATCCTTTCCTTGAGGAGCCCTTCCATAATCTTGCCCACTACTGAGGTAAGGCTGACTGGTCTGTAGTTCCCTGCCTCCTCCCTGCTGCCACTCTTGTGGAGCGGGATCACAAAAGCCCTTCTCCAGTCTTCTGGGACCTCTCCTGTGCTCACAGACTCACTAAACAGTTCTGATAATGGCTCTGCTAGTTCCACCCTTAGCTCCTTTAGTACCCTTGGATGTATGCCATCAGGTCCTGTTGCCTTGTCCACCCTGAGCTTAGCGATCTCTTGTAGGACCCTTTCTTTTGCAAAGGGACTTGTGCACACCTCCCTCTCCCCCTCATGTCTATGGTGCTGAGCTGTGGGCCCTGCCTGACCTTCTCCTTGGTAAATATGGAGCAGGAGTATCTATTTAGGATAGATGCTTTTCCTTGGTCCTCCTCCACACACTTCCCCTTATCCCAATTGATCTTAGCAATACCTCCTCTGGACTTTCTCCTTTCACTAATGTATCTATAGAAAGTCTTGTACCCTTCTTTTACTGTTTGTGCTAGTGTTTCCTTGGTTTGGGCCTTTGCCTGCCTTAATGCTTTCCCTGCATCCCTTAGTGAAGTTTGGTATGCTTCCCTATCTTCGTCCCACTGTGTTCCCTTAGATTTCCTGAAGGCCAACCATTTGGCTCTAACCTTTTCTGCTTCTGTTTTTGAGAACCAAAGTGGTTTCCTCCTTCTTTTGCTCTTGGTTTCCTCCCTAACACAATGGGATGTTGCTTCAAGTATTGCATCCTTAATGCTTGCCCACTTTGCCTGTACCCCCTTACCTGTATCTCTTCTTGCCAGGGCTAGCTTAACTCCGTTGGCCCTCTTTTTGAAGTCAGCTCCTCTGAAGTCCCATATTTCTGCATTTGAATGGGATGATTTAGTTCTAGTGGCCAAATTGAACCATACCATGTGATGGTCACTGGCCTCCAGGTGACCTTCTATCTGGAGATCTGTGATCCTTTCCCCATTAGTCAGTACTAGATTCAGGATTGTCCTGTCTCTTGTGGGTTGTTGTACCAATTGTTTGAGGCCTTCCCGTAGAAGGAATCCACTATGTGTCTAGTTCTGGTGGATGTTCCTGCTGGTATTGACCAGTCTGTATCTGGCATGTTGAAGTCTCCCATTATCAGAAACTCCCCTTTAGCCGTCATATTTTGTATATCTTCTAACAGTAATGTGTCTTTGTCCTCCCCCTGGTCTGGAGGCCTGTAGACAACCCCAGTTCGTATGGCTGTCCCATTTGCTGTTTCCAGGGTGACCCACAGCTCTTCTGCCTCCCTATGTATATTCTGAATTTCTGTAGCTTTGATATTTTTATTGACATAAGGGCCCCTCCCCCACCCCTTTTGCACCTCAGTCTCTTCTGAACAGTACATGGCCAGGTACTGAGGGTCTCCCAAGTGTGGTTACTGGTGAACCATGTCTAGCTAATGGCTACTATGTCCAGTTTAAGCGTCTGTTATTGTGCCTGCAGGTCTGGGATCTTGTTTCCCAGACTGCGGGCATTATGTGTATATAATTTTCCATTTGCCAGATTTCGGTGTGTTAGTTGTAGGGAAGAGGTCCAGCTTTTTTCCTGTGTATCGGGATGTGCAACCATACAGTATAGGTATATTAGGAAGCAAAAAGAGACAAAGGGAGGGATAGTGAGGCTTAATAAAGGGAGGGTGGGTGGGCAGAGAAGGACAGTGAAAAGGCAGGGATACTGAATGAATACTTCTGCTCAGTATTCACAAAAGAAGAGGAGGGGGAGATCCCTAATCCAATCAATAGAAGCACTCTGGATAGGGGGATCGATACCAGTCCTTTCACAGAAGAAAGGGTTCTGAAAGAACTCCTAAAACTGAAGGTGGACAACGCAATGGGGCCTGACAGGATTCACCCCAGTATTCAAAAGTAACTAAGAGGAGAGTTAGTGACACCACTGACTACCCTTTTTAACAAATCATGGGAGGATGGTGTAGTACCTAAGGACTGAAGGAGGGCCGATGTGATTCCCCTTCACAAAAGTGGGAGCAAAGCAGAGGCAGGAAATGACATACCTGTTAGCTTGACCTCAGTGGTAGGGGAAAATGATGGAATCACTTCTGAAAGAAAGAATTGTAGAGTACCTAGAGGCCAGCAGGGCACAGGACCCAAGGCAGCATGGATTCACAGAAGGAAAGTCATGTCAGATGAATCTAATAGATTTCTTTGACTGGGTGACCAAAGTAGTAATAATAATAATAACTTTATTTATCTGCGCCTTTCTCAAAATCAAAGCGCATTACAATAAAATGCAGAATAAAACATATTAAAAACTAAATTGGCAACACACCAATTAATCAACATGCAAGTTATCAGCAAAAGCCTTGCTCCATAGGAAGGACTTTAAACCCCTTTTAAAACCCTCCACCGTCATGCACTCTCTAATCCAACGTGGTAGAGAATTCCAGAGGGTCGGCGCCACAAACATAAAAGCTCGGGTGCCGGAAGATTTTAAAGTAACCCTCAGGATCTCTAGCAACCCCTCGTTGGCAGAGCGGAGTGGTCACATCGGTAGGTAAGGCACCAGAAGCTCTTTCAGGTAGTCAGGGCCCAGGGAGGGGCTGTGGACCAGGGAGGGGCTGTGGACATGGCCAACCTAGACTTTAGCAAGGCATTTGACACAGTCCCACACAAAACATTAATAAACAAATTAGTCAGCCTGGGAGTGGGTCCCAGGGTGGTAGCCTGGGTAAAACATTGGTTGGACAATAGGACACAGAAGGTAATAGTAAATGGAGTACACTCCAAAGAAAGGGGGGTTACTAATGGGATACAACAGGGTTCAGTATTGGGTCCAGTCTTTCTTAATGTCTTTATAAGTGACATTGCAGAGGGACTGGAAGGAAAAGTATGCCTCTTCATAGATGACACAAAGATCTGCAACAGGATTGCTAGGATGATAAGGGACTTGGCAAGGTTGAATGAATGGTCAAACATATGGCAGCTTAGATTCAATGCAAAGAAGTGCAAAGTAATACACCTGGGAAACAAAAACCCAGAGGAAGAGTACAAAATGGGTGGGAGGTAGTAACAACCACAAAATTGGAAAGGGGCCTGGGGGTATGCCTATCAGATGACCTAAAGGTAAGCAAGCAATGTGAGAAGGCAGTACGAATGGTTGGGGGAATACTGGGATGTATAGGGAGAGGCATAACCAGTAGAAAACAGGAAGTTGTTATCCCTCTGTACAGACATTTGGTGAGACCCCATCTGGAGTACTGTGTGCAGTTCTGGAGACCCCATCTCCACAAAGACATAGACAGATTGAAGGCAGTCCAGAGGAGGGCAACTAAAATGGTGCAGGATCTGCAACAGAAGCCATACAAAGAGAGACTAAAGAAGCTTAATATGTATACCCTTGAGGAAAGGAGGGAGAGGGGGACATGACAAACTTTTAAGTACCTCAAGAGAATCAACAAAGTCCAAGAGGGTAGCATCTTTCAGAAAAAGAGATGTGCAAGAACAAGGGGACACAATTTGAAGATAGAGGTGGGACAGCTCAGGGGCAATGTGAGGAAGTATTTTTTCACAGAGAGGGTGGTGGACACATGGAACAGCCTTCCTAAGGAGGTCATGGGGTCAAAAACAATGGGGGAATTCAAGAATGCATGGGACAGACATAAGGCAATTCTTGTGGGGGGGTAGGAAGAAGTAGGCTGTTGGTTAACTAGGATCTGCAGCTTATCCAATAGGTAGGGAAATGGGCAGACTAGGTGGGCCAAGTGATCCTTATCTGCCATCAAAGTCTGTGTTTCTATTTTTCTATGAGCCGGACCTTTTTCCTTACCTGGTGATGCAAATGAACTACAAACATACTGAACTCCTCTTTGATCACTAGCTGAGGGGGGAAGGGTGTTCTTCCCGTTTGATGTATCGGGTGCTGCACCCACCTCTCCCCATTTGCTAGTTTAAATATTCTGCAAAGACATCAAACTTCTGCCGCAATGTACTGACTTCCTCCTTAGTCAGATATAGTCCATCGAATTTAAAGAACTTTCATTCCCCAAACTGTTGCCAGTTACCTACAAATTTGTGTCCTTTTTTCCTGGCACCACCCCTTAAGCCACATGTTTAGCTCCCCTATTTCCCCTTCCGTCCATCTACCTCCCTCTCCCAGACTGACAGCATCTGAGAGAAGGAGATGCAGGACGAAATGGATGACTTTTTTTTTTTATAATTTTTATTTTTGTATTTTTACAAAATACAAGGCAATACACTATATAGTACAGGGAAATACATCTTAAGCATCTAACACATAAAATGATTAATATTATTAATAGGAAGAAATCATTACCATCTTTAAGGGAGGAGGCAGTTCCTTTACCTGTTAATATCATCAAATTTATCATCTGTACCCGGTAGAAATCAGATAAAAACCACATAGCCTGTTCACTTAATATTATTTCTAGAGAGACTCGGGTCCTCTTCCTACCCATTAAAGTTTCTAACAAAGAGGCCCGGCTCCTGTTATGGGGCAATGAATTATCTTGAAAACTTAACTCCCTCATGGAGCAAATTCAGAATAATGTTCCAATTTATAAGAGGTCCAGAGCCTCCATTTATTGTCAAAATTTTTCTCACTATTAGTCAACCTGACAGAAGTATGTTCTAAGTTATACACCTCGTAGGTTAGACTTTTCCAAACCTCTTTAGTAGGAACCTTGTCAGAGAGCTAGAGTCTAGTAAGGACCTTCTTAGCTATTAAACCAAAAGGGTAGCCACTTTATATTGCTTCCAGTTTATTTTAATTCCAGATGGAGGAGTGGCTGTTAAAATGAAGGATGGTGTACACCATTCCAGTATGCCAAATATGTCTGACAATTCTGTTATGATTTAATTCCAGTATCCCTTAAGCTGAGGACAATATCAAAATATCTGTGCATTGCTCCCTTGCATGCACCCACATTTTCTCCAGCAGGATCCCACCTCTGGTCCCAAAATCTTAGCAGAGATATCTGGAGTTTTAAAAAAGTGAATTCTTATCTTCCACTCAAATTCCCTCAGTATATTGTGGGGGTAATTTTAGAGTAAGTGAGGGTTGCTTGTTGCCACATCTCTACCTCAGTATTGGATTCTAAATCCTTAGTCCATCTCTGTATGACTACATCTAAGTCATCTCTTTCATGCTGTTGTAGAGCTTTATAAAGACTACTCATAATATGTTCTGAGGTTTCACCTCTTAAATGTAAGGTAATAAGCGACACCAATCTCGAGGGGGATTCCACTATTTTAACTAACGCATCTTCCAAATGAGAAAGTTTTCCCTACGTAATGAGTAAGTCGAGTAATATTTTGAAGGTAATTTGTATAGAGACTGTAAATATGTGAAGGAGTAAATACCCATGGGACCCACCATCTGAAAGACGAAGCATAGGGAGTATTGTTCCCAGTCCCTTAGTGAATACTTTAATTGAGGTGTACTGAGATTTGGGTCATAAGCCATAGCTGTTAGAGAATATCGCTCAGATATGGATAAGATATGTCTGGTTAAGTATATCCAGGACTTGAAAAATTCTCCTGTAATTTTTAGGAAATGTGTTAGGGGTATACATCTTGGGGGGTTTCCCAACAAGTAAGGGTAACATGGTTCCAGTCCATTGATGGTCACCTCTATGTCTTTCCAATGTGCCATGCAAGAAGTAGAAGCATGTAGGAGGGCTATGCGTGTTTGTGTGGCAAGTGCATAATCTTTTAAATTAGGTATGCCAAGGCCCCCCTGTGCCCTAGGGCGCTGAAGTAAAGTAAATTTCACTCGTGGTATCCCACCCCCCACCCCCAAATAAATCTGGAGATAAGCTTATCCCAAGATCTGAAGTAAGTTTCAGAGGGGGTAATTGGAAGAGTTTGCAAGTAAAAAAGTAGCCATGGTAGAATGTTCTGCTGTATAGTGTCTGCACGATTAAAAATTCCTAGGTACAATTGCAACCACTTGGATAAGTCTGCTGTAATTTGTTAGGAGATTGGTTCAAAATCACCAGCTCCAGATGCTTCATGTTATAGGGGAATTTTATCCCCGGATAGAGTATCTCCACTCTGCGCCAATGAAACGGAAATGCCTTTTTTAGGCTACAAGAAGGGGAAAAGGCGAAGTTAAGCACTTCTGTCTTAGAATTATTGATTTGATATCCTGAGACTTTACCAAAAAGATCCAGCTGGTCCCAAACCGCTGGCACAGAGATTTCAGGTGTAGTTAGTGATAGCAGGATGTCGTCCGAAAAAAGGGTGAGTTTATATGGTGTCCCCCCCCCAATGGGATCCCCTCTATATTAGTTTGTTTTCTAATATTAACAGCTAAGGGTTCTAGATATAGGGCAAATAGTAGAGGTGATAATGGGCAACCTTGTCTGGTCCCTCTAAAAAGGGGAAAAGTGTGGGATAGAGATCCATTCAATTTAAGACAGGCTGCAGGGGAGGAATACATGGCCTGGATTTGGGAAATAAGTCTCTCTGGAAAAGCAAACTGCCTTATTGTGGCCAATAAAAAGGGCCACGACACCCTATCAAAAGCCTTCTCGGCATCAAGGCCAAGAAGGACTAAAGGTATTTCTTTTTCTATCACGTGTTCAGTGAGCAGTAATACCCTGTGTACTGCGTCGTGTGCCTGACATCTCCTAATAAAGCCTACCTGATCTGGGTCAACAAGCTGGGGTAGAAAATTATCTATCCTAATGGCTAGAATTGACATAAAAATGTTGTAGTTACAATTTAATTTAAAAATCGGGTGGTAAGAAGACATCAAAGTAACATCTTATCCAGGCTTTGGGATTGCCGTAATTTCAGCATATCTCCAGGGGGGGGAGTATTCCTTCCTGTGTCTCTCTGTAGGCCGACAGCATTGCAGGGATAAGCACATTTTGGAATTTCTTATAAAATTCATTTGGGTAGCCATCGGGGCCCAGGGCTTTTTGAGATTTAATTAGCTTAAGGATAGCTTTAATTTTCTCTCCTGTAATGAGGCGAAGGAGATCTTCTGCTTGCTGGATGGAGAGACGTGGCATTGGGGTGGCTTGCAAATATTCGGCTGTCTGTTGGGGGGAAAGGTGAGCTTCTTCCGAGTATAAAGTATGGTAAAAATCAGCCATAGCCTGCCTAATCTCTCTAGGCTGCAATAATAAACATCTTACGGTCGTAAATTTTGGTGACCATCACCCTTTGTCTGGCACCTCTCAGGCGCCTAGCTAAATGTCTGGCTCCCCTTGGGCCTCCTTCTTGTGAAAGAAGTTTTAAATAGTATAATTGCTGTTCAATTTTTTGATCAGCCAACCTCTGAAGTTTTTTTTTAGTAGCCAATAGTTGAGGTTTGACTGATAGGTCCCCTAGGTAAAGTTGCTTTTGTAATTCATCTAGGGATTCCTCCCATTCTTTCCTTAAGAGTTCCTTTTTCCTTTTTGATGTGCCGAGTATTTTATAATTTCCCCCTTAATACGGTTTTAAGTGTATCCCACTCAATAGGCGCTGAAGTGTGAGAAGGGGTATTTTCCCTCAAAATAAGTGGGATCTGCTTTTTAATCAGTAATAAGAATTCTGGATCTTGACGGTGGAGCAAATTCAATCTCCAGAATGCCTGTTTTCTTGGTCTTGTAACCTCAATTTTTAAAAATAAAAGGGAATGGCCTGACAAAATAGATGTCCCAATGGAAATATCCTTGATTGACTCCAAATGCTCCACAGATGAGAGAAAATAGTCCAATCGTGCTGATGTGTTTGTTTCTGGGGCATAGTATGTACAGGCCCTAATAGAGGGGAAAAAATGTCTCCAAATGTCTATCAGACCTAAGGTAGGGAAAGTACGTCTTAACTATTTTTGAAGCACTGAGGCCCTGTATCTAGAGGGAGTGGAAGTGTCTAGATTCATATTTAATGTTAAATTGAGATCCCCTCCAATTAAACAATGACCCTCAGTCATCGGTAAGAATGCATCCAGGAATGTTTGCACCCTTTGAGGTGTGCTACCTGGAGGGAAGTACACTGATGCGAGTGTAACCTGCACCGAATAAAGTTGACCCATCACGATTGCAAAATTTCCCTCATTGTCCGTGATTTGCTTCTGGATCTGAAAATATACCCCATGTGGTACCAAAATTGAAGTACCCCGCCTTCTCCCTGAAGCATGCGAAGAGACAATGACTGTTTGGAACCCCAACGACCCAAATTTTGAATGTTCAATCTGCGATAAGTGTGTCTCCTGAAGGAGAATGATATTCGCTTTAGTTTGCCTACAATAATTCAATAATCGCCTACACTTAATCGGGTTGTGCACTCCATTAACATTAAATGATAAAATACATGCAGTGTCAGCCATTGTCAATTTCAAAAAGTGTACATCTCCCCAGGCAATCACCTCTCTCCTCTCCTCCCCTCCCCTCTTTCTCCACTGCTTTACATCAATCAAATTTGGTAGATCATTTGTCAACAGATACGTTCTACCATTTCTCTTTTGTTTCCATATCCCTTTTTGAAAGCTATTAAATATTTTTCCCTACCACTATTAACTATCTGATATAAAAAAGGTTGAACTAGTATGGCATGTAAAGAGTTACATAACTGTGGCTGCCTTGTCAACAGAATTAGGCATAGGCTAAAGAAGGAACAGAAACTCTGAAAAAACATTTTAAACCTGTTGCTCTTTAGTGAGATAAAAACATTTGAACCATAACTAGAAAACATTATTCCAACATAAAGCACTTCCAAGGTAGGGGAAATTGGTTTCCATTTCCCTATGTGAACTGAGAAAGCCTGGATGTGGTTGAGCTTCATCTCAGATTGGGGGTTAGGTCCAAGGTATCAAATTCCCTGGGCCCCGTCCGAGCCTATTAGGCTCCAAAACAAATCAGTAAAGTTAAGGGGAAAGCTCAAAAGGGTTACCAATGTGAAAAATGCCCCGTAGTGATGGTCATAAAAAATGGTGGCCAGAGAGCACATCAGTCCACAGCTCCCAACCTCCCCATCTTTATTAATCATTTAATTAAGCGGAACCACTATATAGCTGAAATATAATTAGGTAAGTGGCTAAAACAACATATAGTTGGAGTAAAAAAAAAAAAAAAAGTAAAAACACTGCCATTCGAGAAAAATATGCTCTCAGGAAAATCAAGGCCAAACCAACCATGTGTGCTCATGCTCATATTTATCCTAAGAGGCAGAGGAGAAAAAAACTAAAGTCTTATAATGCTCCAAAGTTTATGCTGATCCAAACGAAAAAAAACTCAGGTCTCTTAGCGCCCAGCAAATGCCTTTTAATCAGTTGCGCTGAAAGTTGGGTCGTAGATCAATATTCAGGTTAGGGGGTATGGGGCGATTAGAAGGCAATGTATCTCTCGATGTGGTCCGAGTCAAGTGATCAGAAATCTCCCCAAAATAAGGGGGTAAGTTGTGGGATACTCACTCGAACTGAAGTTGGGTCCTCCCCAGGCCAGGAACAACACTGAAAAACAAGAGAGTCATCTTTGCCTCTTCGTCCCCCCACTACACGCCTTTGACTCATTACCTCGGTCTTAAGTGAGTAAGATTATGATTGTAGACAACCTTCGCTGCTCAGGTGTTTTTCAGCATCACAGTTTCTCTTCTAAATTCAGCCAGATGCCGTGTAGGATCTGCAGCAGTGCCTGTATTCTCCCTAGTCTCCTTGGTAGTTGCTTCTTTACAGATGTTCCGCCATCTCGGTGGTTGCAGAGGCAAAATGCATGCTCTGTCTGGGAAGACAATACCTTTAGATGACAGTGCCTCTCTTGCTTCAGCTGCAGACGAAAATTGTTGTTTTCCTTCCAGCAAAAAGATCACCAGCTTTGCTGGGTAAGGCGTTGTAAACCTTATTCCCTGAGCTTTCAATGTGGGGAGCAAAGGAAGGTAAACTCTGCGCAGCTTCATAGTGTGTGGTGCACAGTCATGGTCCATATAGTATCTGGTGTAGCCACAGTAGATCTTTTGCTTGCGCCATGCGGTCAGCAACAGTTGCTCCTTAATGGCATAATTGTTGAAGCGGGCTGGCATTTGGCGAAGTACATAGATACATAGACAGTGTCGGCAGATAAGGGCCTATGGCCCACCCAGTCTGCCCATTTAAGTTTCTAAGTTCAGTGTATGTTTTCCAAGAAGTCTGTTGCCCCTTATCCCTGACCTCCAGAATTCCTTTATGTCTATCCCATGCATTCTTAAATCCCGTGATTGTTTCAGCCCCCACCACTTCCTCTGGCAGGGTGTTCCACTTGTCCACCACCCGTTCTGTGAAGAAATTCTTCCTCACGCTTCCTCTGAATTGTCCTCCTCCAACTTCATCCCATGCCCTCTAGTCCTGGAACATCTTTTTCGCTTAAAAATA
The DNA here is from genome assembly GCA_016271365.2 of Neoceratodus forsteri. Lineage (NCBI taxonomy): Eukaryota > Metazoa > Chordata > Ceratodontiformes > Ceratodontidae > Neoceratodus > Neoceratodus forsteri. The sequence continues at coordinate 943,711,770 of CM057451.1, read as the reverse complement.
GTGCATTCCTGCACCCTGTTCCTCCCTGTAAGATACTTGTATGTCTCTATCATATCCCTCTCCCTCCTCTCCTCCAGGGAGTACATGTTCAGTGCCTTCAGCCTGTCCTCATAGGACTTGTGATGCAATCCATGCACCATCTTTGTTGCCCTCCTCTGAACCTTCTCTACCCTGTCTATGTCCTTACGTAGGTAAAGTCTCCAGAACTGCACAGTGTACCCAGGTGCGGCCTCACTAGTGTCTTGTAGTAGTGGAATTATGACCTCCTTTTCCTGCTGGTGATGCCCCTGCCTATGCATCCCAGCATCCTATTTGCTTTACCTGCTGCCTTGTCACACTGTTTCCTGTCTTGAGGTCATCAGAGATGATTACCCCAAGATCCCTTTCCTGCTTGGTGCATGCTATATCCTCACCCCCAACTGATATATTGTGCCACTGTTTTGTGCCCCATATGCATTATCTTGCACTTCCTTGCATTGAATTTCAACTGCCAAACCCTGACCATTCTTCAAGTTTCTGGGGTCCCTTCTCATTCTGTCTACACCCTCTGGTGTGTCTACTCTGTTACAGAGCTTTGTGTCATCAGCGAACAGTGAAATTCTGCCTTCTAGGTCCTGCGCAATGTCACTGATGAAGATATTGAATAGTACTGGTCCCAGCACGATCCTGTGGTACCCCACTGGTCACTCTTCCCTCTGTGGAGTGACAGCCATTTACCACCACCCTCTGTGTCCTGCTGCCCAGCCAGTTACCTACCCACCACACTATTGTCCTGCCCACACCCATATTCCCCAGTTTGTGCAATAGTCTTGTATGTGGCACAGTGTCAAAGGCCTTGCTGAAGTCCAGATAGGCCATGTCCACTGCCCTCCCCTGATCCACCTCCCTAGTCACCTAGTCAAAAAATTAAATTATATTAAGTAGGCTTAGGAGCGAGGGCCCTATGAACACACTCGAGATCTAAAAGCAAGGTATCTGGGAGATCAAGGGTTTTTTGGAGCAAATTTATGGTAAAGTCTTTTACTTCCCACCTTCTGCTCCCTCCGGTATGCAATACAGGCGTATATTTTTATGCCTCGCCTGGTTCTCTGCATCTTCCTGACGGGCAGCTAGCATCTCTTGTTGTTCCTGTAATTGCTTAATTAAAGTCTCCATGTCGTCCACTCTACTTTCAGTCGCAGTTAGTTGGCACTCGGTATCATCAGCCCGTGGCTCCAGAGAGGTAATATCTTTTCTCATTTCACCATATAAACTTTTTATATCTGCTCAAAACGCACATAACTCATGGTAAATCGTATCCAATTTTATCTTGTTGTTGCTTTTGCCATTAGGTGTGCACGCAGCAGCAGTTTTATCTGGGGTCTGGGCCTGCTGTATCGATGTAGAATCTGACTCGGAGGCCTCTGATTTGGATCTTTCAGCATCTAATATGTAGTCGTCCATTTTGCGGATCTTCAGTGGTTCCGATCCTTTAGTCCCCCTCTTATTCATTTTTTTAGCGATTCTGCTCGTTTTGAAATGTAGTATTTAGAGGAGGATTAGCTGAGGAGGTTGAGCCAACGAACTCCCTAAGCAGCCATTTAACTCGGGGGCAGAACTGGAAGTCTGAAATGGATGACAGTTTGTCTCCCAGCCTGGTCAGGTGTTCCTTGGTCTCTACAACTGACCAGCTGGCAAGATTGTTAATCCCTATGTGTACCAGGGCATCAATGTTTTCTCCTGCTTCCTGCACGATTTTAGCAATGCTGTTGGTGTCTCTCCATGCTGATGTACCTGGGAGACATCTGATCATTACCCCAGGCCAGAGGCAGGTATCAACTCCCCGAATCATGGAGTCTCCTATGAGCAGAAGTGTTTTGGATTTCCTTTTTGCCTTTTTTATTTTGGTCGAGTTTTGTAGTGCTAGCTCCTGTGCTGCAGTGTCCTGCTCTGCAGTGTCCTCTGCCCCTTTGTTTGATTTCAGAGAAAGAGGCAGATACCTGTTTGTAGTTTTTATATGGTTTGTGGAGGTAATACATTGGTGAGCACTGAGTGATGGGGTACCCGATTTGCCCCTTCTAACCACCTGCCAATCTCCCAGACCAACTACCCTCTGCGGTTGAGGTGCTTCAGTTGGATGTTGGGGGAAATGGCGGGCGGTTCTTGTAATATATTTCCTCCTGAATATGCAATTTGAGGCGTGCAATCTCTGCCCATGCTGCCCGGAGCTGAGCACTTAGATCTCCAATGGTCCGGCACGTAGGACAGTATCCTAAATCCTGTATAACTGCCCTTTTGAAAAGTGTCCTGCAGCACCTGCAGTTAATAATATCCATTCCAGCTGAGTTGCCAGGCTTATAACCTGGTCCGAGTAATGAGAAGGAAAATGAAAGCAAAAGTTTGATTGCTTTTATTTGTTTTGTTTGCTTGTTTTTGTATAACTTTTTATAACAAGTTCAATTAATTGTGCCCCTGTAAGTGATGTTACTGTGTGGATCCCCCTCTGATCCTCCCCTTCCTGCTTTGCTACAGGAAATGTCACAACTGTGCTACTCTATAAAAGGAGTGTAGCATGGGGTGGTTGGGGATAGGGGTGGGTGGTTGGGCCCTTCTCCTGCCAAAAAGAAAAACCAGAGACGAAAGAAACAAGGAGGTAAGAGCAGGAACAATCAACCAACAACAAATGCAGTCACTATCCCTCAATCTGTATCTCGTATGTGCTCCTGTAATTAGCCCTGAAAGCTTAGCCTAATGATAGATAAAACTGTAAAACCTGTAAGCACCACCTGTAACAATTTCACAGAAGATATACCCTGCAAAAAAACACTTTACTACAGAGAAAAATAAAGCAGTAAAAAAGTAACAAAACCTGTAAGCACAACCTGCAGAACAATTTAACAGAAGATATACCTTGCAAAAAAAAATTTGAATCAGAGAAGATTACAGCAGTAATCTGTAAGCACAAAACAGTAACAAACATGTAGGCACACCCTGTAATTATGCAGCAGAAAGTATACCCTGCAACAGCAATTTGAATCAGACAACAATAAAGCAATAAAATGTAAGCAAAAACAGTAACTAAACCTATATGCACAAAAGAAAATAGTAACACACAATAAATCTGCTAGACCCAAAGAAGCTTTAATATGTTTTTCTTTGGTATTCACATGAGAAATACACGAGATTTCTCAGCAGCCCCACTATTTATGTCCTTATTTTCATCCTAGTTCAACAAATAATACCTTCTATGCAATACTTCAATCTGTAATGCTTTTTCTTTAACAGAGGCTGCCTGCCCAAGGACCTAACAGAGCCACTTTTATTTTTTTTTAAAAAGGGGATTATTTAGATATTTAATGTATTACCGTGTTAGCAATACCTCCTTGTTCGGACTAGCCGCCGATCGCAAGCTGCAGTCCTGCCCCTGAAAACCACGTTATGATGATGCAAACTAGAGAAGTGGCTGCAGTGTAATTGATAGGCATCTAATAGGTTTTGGGGTAGTGACAGCCTTTATGTGTGTTTATATTTGTAGGCAACTGTACAAGCAAAAGGGGTAGTATACTACAGTGTATTTTTCCCTCTACATGTACAATTACATGCACAAACATCTAAATAATCCCCTTAAAAAGGGGTAAGGGTGGCTCGGCAGGGTCCTTGGGCATGCAGCTTCTTGTCATGAGCTCTCTGCACAGAGGATGTTGGTTGTTTTTTAAGGCTCTGAATATGTACTTGCCGGAGACCAGAAGGGAGAGAGGTGATATGACAGAAACCTTGAAGTTTCTGAAACAAAGGAATAAGGGTAGACTGCAAGGAAATATTTAGCAGAAATGGCAAATCAGAAGCATAGAAACATGAGTGGAAGCTGGTTGGGGGGAGGAATTCAGGAGGGATGTGAGAAAGTTTTATTTTACAGAGAGAGAGAGTGGCTGAACCATAAAACAGCCTACCAGCAGATGTGGAGGGTACAAGAACATACTAACATACTATTTGCCAGCAGATTAGGCCTTACATTCTATCGAGTCTGCTCGAACCTCAGATCCCTAGTTGGGTGCCGAGGCCCTCCCCTTCCCGTGTTCCAGAAACCCCTATCATCCATCCCCACCCCCCAGGACAGGCCATCATCTGATGCATCCACTTTCTGTGTCTGTCCCACCCTCTCTTGAAGCCCTCTACTGTGGATCTCTGAACCAGCTCACCAGGCAGTGCATTCCAAGAGTCCACCACCCTCTCAGTGAAAAACCTCCTCCTCTTTTCCCCTCACCCTTCCACCTTCCAACTTCAAACCATGCCCTCTGGTGATACCTCCCTGCTTTAGTCTAAAGATCCCCTCCATGTTTACCCTATTTATTCCCTTGAGGTACTTGAAGACCTCAGTCATGTGCCCCTGTCTCTCCTCTCCTCCAATGAAAATAGGCAGAGCTCCTCAAGTCTATCCTTATACGTCAAATCCCCTAGCCCTCGTATCATCTTAGTTGCCCTCCTCTGTACCCTCTCCAGGAGCTGTATGTCCCTCTTCAAGTGTGGTCTCCAGTACTGTACACAGTACTCAAGGTGTGGTCTAACCAGTCCATTGTACAGCGGCAGAATCACTTCCTTGCTCCTAGGGTGATCCCCTTACGATGCATCCCAACATCCTGTTTGCCTTGCTAGCCGCTTCCTGCACTGCTTAGAGTTATTCATACATGCATCCACCATGACCCCTAGGTCTTTTTCCCAATTGAGGCCTCCAGCGCCTCCCTCCCAGGGTGTACCTGTGTTTAGGGTTTCCCCGCCCAAGATGTAACACCTTGCACTTGGTGATATTTAAATTTAATTTCCATGTGTGAGCCCAGCTTTCCAGGGTGTCCAGGTCCCCTTGCAGGGCCAACCTCCCCTCTTCTCCCTCAACTACTGCTTCCATCTTGGAGTCATCAGCGAAGAGACTCATTTCACACCCTATACCCTCCCTGATGTCCAATATGTATGCATTAAACAGGATCGGACCCAGGACCGAGCCCTGTGGTACCCCACTACCAACCTCTCTAGGGTTCGAGAGCTCCCCACAGACCACTACTCTCTGGGTGCATCCAGCTAGCCAGTTTTTAATCCATCTGACCATCAAGGGCCTACTCCTAACCCCATCAGTTTCTCCACCAGACCATTGTGGGGGACAGAGTCAAACGCCTTGCTGAAGTCCAAGAATAATACATCCACAGGCTTTCCCCTGTCCAGTTCTGATGTTACCCATTTGCAGAACTCCACAAGATTGGTTTGACATGATCTACCTGGCACAAACCCATGTTGCCGACAATCCAGACCTCCCACCTCCTCCAAGTACACCCCCAATCGTTCCTTTAGTATACTCTCCATTAATTTCCCACCACCGAGGTCAAACTGATGGGTCTATAGGTTACCTGGTACTTCCCTGACCCCCCTTTGTGGATTGGCACCACATGTGCCTCTGCCAATCCTAGGTACCCTCCCTGTCTCAAGTGACCTGTTGAAGAGCTCTGCCAGGGGTGCAGCCAGTATGTCCGCCAATTCCCATAGTACTCTTGGATGAATGCCATCCATTCAGGAGATTTGTCTTTCTTTAGGGCCTTGAGGGCTATCCACACCTTTTGGCGGAGATAGCATCATCCGTCCTCCATCTTACTGGCTTTTTATCCTTATCCTGATGTGACACCTGGGTACCTCTCCCTCTCTCTTGCTCCATTTCTGTTGCTCCCTGATCCCACTCACTGTCGCCTCATCCTCATCGTGCCTTGCTTTTTAGATATCCCATCCTCCCTAGTGAACACACAGGCAATTGTATTAAATCCCTGCCTGGTCCTTCGCCCACCCTTCTTCTGATCTCAATCTGCTGAGATGGCTCTTAGTTTTTCTCCGCTCCCCAATGTACCAGAAGAACCCCTTTTCACCTCCATGTATCCCCTTTGCCAGCCGGTGCTCTTTACTGGACTTTGCTCCCCTCACCATCTGGGTGACTTTTCTAGATGCAAGATGGTACATTTCCTTATCCCTATCCCCTCTTGTTGTTTTATATTTTTTGTAGGCCGCCTTCTTTTCTCTGACTGCTACCTGAACCTCACTGGACCACCAGCATGGTTTATGTGACCTTGCTCCCTTACGTTTCACCTTAGCGCAGGTCCTGACTGCCTCATGAAGTCCCCATTTTATGACCTCCCATCTCCTTTCCACACTTGTCATTGATGTAAGACCCTTCAAGTGATCCTTGAGAATATTTCCATTAATGGTTTCCAACACCTATGAGACTAAGTAAAAGGATGACTCAGAGGGATAGCAGTAGGGCAGGGGCAGGGGCATGGGGGAGGGAAAAGGCAAAAACCATGACTATACAATAGGTCCCGGGATAGAATAGGTTATAACAGAGCAGACTGGATGGACCAATGGTCTTTTTTCTGCTGACATTTTCTATGTTTAACAGGTTATCTAACTGAGATGCAGGATCTCATTTTCCATAGGATCTGGTTTCTTCCCAATTCTGCAGCTGAAAGAGACTGAAACAAAGGAAGATCAGAGTGACTTGTTCACCTGGGATCCACTGATTCACGGTTTTATGCTCTAAACATCAGACCGCAATTTGTTCTCATCCTTTATGTGTGCTTCTGGCTTCAGACTGGTTGACAGTCACCCAGTCCCATCACATTCCAGTACCAAGTCCCAGAGATTGTGCACTTACTATGGAAAAAGGCCCACTTCCTAGTTGCAGTGGAACAAGCAACTTCTTAACTCCAGCAAACAGGAACCCCATGCAAAACTACAACATCTTTATTGGCATATCAAACGGCAAAAGATCTTCAGTGCCTCGTGACCTTCTGCCACTTTGACGGGAAGCTTGCTTCCTGCCAAAGTAGGCAGGTACTATGAAGCCTGAAGTTTTTGCTATTTTTAATTTTTTTCCTGTATTCTTTTTTTTTTTCCCCTGATTTTTCTTCGCTTTTTCTCTCACTGTCCCGTGACCCCAGCACATGATGACACATGTGCGTGGAGGCACAGCCAAGAGCCGAGGAAACTCCACGTCCCTTCCTGGGAGAGGAGAGCTGCCTCGCGACAGCTCGTTTCAGCTCTTCACCCTCCCCCTAGCTGACCCCCAACAAACCCAGGCTCGTTTCTGGATCTGGGTCGCCGGCGTGGCACGAGGTGTGGCATCCAGCACCTCAACCCTCAGCACCATGGGCTGGCCCTCTTTTGCCATTTTTTGACATGCTGTCACATTCCAGTCCTGCTTTTACATGGCTGGTTCCCTGTAAGGGGGCCAGAGGAGAGGCTGGCATTCCGATTTCCACTTCAAGAGCACAATCTAAGCATGGGAGAGAGGATGGTGGGTGCAGTGCCACAGTGTTCCACTGCTGTCATCCTGGCAACCAACATTTTTCTGCCTGAGCTCTCTCCCCTGCTTCCACTCCCCATGGTGAAGTCCACAATCACTGTTGGTCTCCTGTGCATGCAGTGTGTCTCTACCAGGAAAGCAAGCTCCCTGAACCACCAGCAAGGAGCACTGCAGCATCAGAGCATGCCATGTCCTCCCTCTAAGCGGGATGCAGCACTCGGGCCTGCTCCTGAAGCTAGAATGCCAGCATGGCCAGACTATCACTGGGCCATCATCTGGCTTCCATCATATTGCTTTCCTAATGAAATATGCAGTTTCTCTTACTCTCTTCCCCCACCCTCCATCTGTCATTTCAAAAGAATGAGTACATCATCCTGTCCGCTTGATCAGTGCCAGAACCAACCTAGCAGTATAATCTTTCTGAAAGAGCAATGATAATAAACCTGGGGAGAAAACAGAATAAAAAACAAATCTTTTCCAAAGGTTCTGTACTGCAGACAATGAAACATTCAAGAAATCTTTGCACAACATCTTACCTTCAGTAGTTTCTCGACTCCTTCACCTGTGCAACCACACAGCTCCTGCAGTTCCAGCAGAAGAACACCTGTGCTTTTCCCTCTCCTGTGTCTTTCCCTGCCAGTTACAGTCCTCACAGAGTCCCAGCTTCCCCTGTACAGGAATGGACTGGTCCAGTTCTCTTTTTACCTGAAAAACAAAATGGGATGCTATCAGCCCCTCATCTAATCCTTGAGAAGCGTATACCCCAGGAAGATGAATCCCCAGGAAGCAAACTATTATTCTCTATCTTTATTTACCTGGTGGTTGGATCTTTAGTTTATACTGCATAAATGAAAGTATTCATGCTGATCCAGCCCACAATACCAGCCGCCCCAGAGGTGGAGAGGGTACCCATGTTTTTTTTGGGGGGGCTCCACTGATATGTCCACTGCTGGCCAATGGAAGTGCTACTGCTCACAACACTGGCAACCCCTGCTCAACAGGCAGCTCAAGTGTTGGTGCCTATGGGAGGCAAGAGGACCAAGCCTACCCCAGAATGCTCTGCTCTTTCAGGGCAACAGAGGGCCGCATCTCCTGCATTACTGCTACCTGGGTGACCACAGGTGGGGTGATGCAACTGGAACTGAAGCAGTGGAGAGAGGACAGCAACGACTTCAGGCATGCTGCAGACTCCGCGTGTGTATGTGCTTTTTTTGTTTTCTAATTTATGTTCATTGTTTTCATATAATGGAAAATATTACAACCTCATACAGAACAGCAGGAATAAAATTCAACAGCAGCAAACTGCTAAAATACATATATTTGATAATCGTTTACTTTGCTCCATAATCTCTTACAATAGGATATTTGTAGATTACTCATGGTGTGCCTAACCGCCCACTACTGCAGATCACACAGTTCCATTACTAATGCAGTTGCCACTGCAGGTTCCAGCATATGCAAAGTTTTACTTTCTCAGGTTTATGCTCACTCACCAGTAGATTTCTATATTAGGATGTTTTAAGGCCGTCATGAATCAGTTGGAGGGATTGGGAAGAGGCGTGTATGTGTAGAGATCCAAATATAACTTTTTGTTTAAAAACTTCTTTATTGACTGGGTGACGCTGCCCACATAAAACAAGTATACAAAATCCTTACATGGTAAACCATTACATGCAACAATTTAGCAAGAATACACTTTTAAACACTGTGGTTCCTAATCAGGGGGTTTAGGCAGCTGCATAATAAACGTAGCTGTGACCTACTAGATTCTTTTCTACTGGAGCCAGAGAGACTTTCCGGGCCAGATATTATACCATAAAAAACCTTAATAAAAAAGTTAATACTTCTTTTTCCAGCACAACAATAATTATAACAGACAATGAATAACTAAAAAAAAAAGGACTTGTTTGTGGCTAATTTTATGAATGAGTTCATATTCTATATAGTCTGGGCCATATATCTGGGACCACTGTACTCCCGGATGCCGTCAGCGACCATTCCCCAGCCCTGTTTCAGTGGTCAAACAAATTCACCAAACCACCTGCTAGAACAATCACTAATATGGTCCGTAAATGGGGCCACCTCGAACTACTAAAAGAAGACCTTCAACAACAAGACTGGTCTCTAGCCTATAGCACCTGCAATGCTTTTACCGCTCTAGGTCACTTCATCAACAACTTCAACGCTGCCTGTGATAGACATGCCCTGTTTAAAACAAGGAAAACCAAAGGCCCCTGCAATTCTTGGTTCTCCCTGGACCTGCTCGACATGCTGAAAACTAGGGACCACCTATGGCAAAGGGCCTGGGCCTCCGGAAATCAGGTTGACACACAGAACTACAAGAAAGCTCATAATGACTGCATCAGGGCTATATCAGCAGTGAAAAAACAATACTTTAAGGAAGCCCTCTCCCGATCATGGAGTGATTCCAGAAAGTTTTGGAACAATCTCAAAGAAGTGACTGGTAAAGATAATAAGCCTGCCCCCGCCATGCTCAACATAGATGGCACTCTTACTCTGGACCCAAGAACAATAGCAAACACATTTAACAAGGCCTTCGCAGACTTAAGTGGAGTAATTCCCTCAGACAGAGGTTGCGAAGAAAGCACAGCAGTTGGACCACAGTGGGCTCAGGGAGGGTGAGGATGGTGGAACAGAGGCACACCCAGTCAATTGTTCCACTCCACAATCCATACATCATTCTCGGGGAGCAAAGCTCCACTATGGATGCACCCGCAGAGAAGACTGATGACAACTGACACAAGGGAGGCCCACAGGAAGGAGGCAGAGGACACCACAGGGAAAGGAAGCAGCTCCTGGTGGGGGACTCAATTATTAGGGGTATAGAACTGGGGGGAGCTGGGAAAACTGAAGTAAGGTGCCTGCCTGGTGCCATGGCTTGGAGGGACAGGAAGTGCATCCTCAGGATCACGAGAACAGCTGCAAGGGAGTCTGAGCTGGACGTAATTGTCCACCTAGGGACAAATGACTTGGCTCATCATGAGATTAGAGCAGTGCAGGAGGACATTGCAGAGTTGGGGAGGGGCCTAAGACAAGTAGCACACACAGTATCCTTCTCAGAGGTGCTGCCTGTCAAAGGCATGGGGGAGGCGAGGGTAATTAGCACCATGCAGTTTAATGAATGGTTGAAAAAATGGTGCGGAGCACAGGGGTTTGGCTCCACTGGGGACTGGGGTTCCACCTGGAGGGACACCAGCCTATACTGGCAGGATGGTCTGCATCTGTCCAGGAAGGGAACAAGTCTTTTGAGCAATCGGTTTAAATGCTTCATTGGCAAGCTTCTAAACTAGTCAAAGGGGGAGGCACTGACAAGCAGCAGGAAAATCCCAGCCTCTCCCTACAAAACAGGGTACTAAATGAGAAAAAGACCTAGGTAGAACGGTCAGTGGGGGATGCTGCAACAGAAGGTAAAGCCATCAAAAAATGGAGAGCAATGAGTACCAATGCCCGTAGTCTGGGTAACAAGCTTCCTGAATTAGTGGCCTTGATGGAGGAGGAACATCTGGATATCGTGGCAGTCACAGAAACATGGTACACACAAAACCATGACTGGGACGTAAACATACCAGGATACACTATCTACAGGAGGGACAGGGAGGGTAAAAGAGGAGGAGGAGTAGCTCTTTACATAAGGGAAGGAATAAAAGCAACAGAACAAAAGGGTAAACAGGGAGGAGGAGAAGAAGCACTGTGGGTAAATTTGGAGACAGGCAATGGCACCACAATCCGCACAGGGGTTGTATACAGACCCCCTTCTCAGGGGGAGGAAATGGACAAGGAAATGATAGAAAGTATACTTAGAATGGCAGAAAAAGGGGAGATATTGCTGATGGGTATCTGAATATGCCAGATGTTAACTGGAGTACAGTTGCAGCTGCCACTTCAAAGAGTGGAGTTATTCTAGATGCCCTACAGGAGGCATGCCTTAGACAACTAGTATTGGAGCCCACTCGAGAGGGAGCAATATTAGACTTGATTCTCTCAAATGGAGATGGAGAGAGGATCACAGATGTAGAAGTGAGTAGCCATCTGGGAACTAGCGACCATCGAACAGTATGGTTCACAATAAACACAGCAATAGAGTCAAGCCATACAAAGACAAAAGTACTGGTACTTTAGGAGGGCTGACTTTGCCAAAATGGGTGAGTGCCTAAGGAATGCACTAGCAAATGGGCAGGAAGGAGGGGTGGAAGAATAATGGGGAATAATAAAAACTGCTATTACAGAGGTAATGAGCCTTTGTGTGAAGCAAATAAACAAAACAAAACAATGTAAGAAACCACTATGGTTCTCAAAGGAAGTGGCAGTGAAGGTTCAAGAGAAAAAGAAAGCATTCAGGAAGTACAAGGAATCGCAGAAGGAGCAGGACAGGGAACTGTACATGTTAAAGCAAAAGGAGGCTGGGAAGGCAGTCAGAACAGCAAAGGCCCAAACCGAGGAAAAGATAGCCAAATCAGTTAAGAAGGGGGATAAAACTTTTATAGGTACATCAGGGAGCCAAGGAAGACCAAGGGAGGGATAGTGAGGCTTAATAAAGGGAGGGAGGGTGGGAAGAGGAGACTGTGAAAAGGCAGAGATACTAAACAAATATTTTGCTAAGTATTTACAAATGAAGAGGGGAGGTACATAAAACAAACAGTAGAAACACTCTGGATACAGAAGTTGATACCAGCCCATTTACAGAAGAAAGGGTTATGAAAGAACTCTTAAAACTGAAGGTGGACAAAGCAATGGGGCCTGATGGGATTCATCCCAGAATTCTAAAAGAACTAAGGGTAGAACTAGTGACACCACAGACTACCCTTTTAACAAATCATGGAGGATGGGGTGGTACTGAGGACTGGAGGAGGGCAGATGTGATTCCCTTCACAAAAGTGGGAGCAAGGCAGAAGCAGGAAACTACAGACCTGTTAGTTTAACCTCAGTGATAGGGAACATGATGGAATCACTTCTGAAGGAAAGAATTGTCGAGTATCTAGAGGCCAGAGGGGCACAGGACCCTAGGCAGCATGGATTCACAGCGGGAAGGTCATGCCAGACGAATCTGATAGATTTCTTTGACTGGGTGACCAAAGTAGTAGATCAGGGAGGGGCTGTGGACATGGCCTACCTAGATTTAGCAAGGCATTTGACACAGTCCCACACAAAAGATTAATATACAAGTTAGCCAGCCTGGGAGTGGGTCCCAAGATGACAGCCTGGGTAAAGAATTGGCTGGAGAATAGGACACAGAGAGTAATAGTAAATGGAGTCCACTCAGAAGAAAGGAGGTTTACTAGTGGGGTACCGCAGGGTTCAGTATTAGGACCGGTCCTTTCAATGTCTCTTTATGTTTACATTCGCAGAAGGACTGGAAGGAAAAGTATGTCCTTTGCAGATGACACAAAGATCTGCAACAGAGTTGATGCACAGGTGGGGTGGAAAGGATGAGAAGGGACTTGGCAAGGTTAGAGGAATGGTCAAATGTATGGCAGCTTAGATTCAATGCTAAGAAGTGCACGGTAATGCACCTGGGAAACAAAAACCCAGGGGAAGAGTACACAATGGGGGGTAAGATGAGATACTAACAACAACAAAAATGGAAAGGGACCTGGGGTAGTCATATCAGATGACCTAAAGGTGGGCAAGCAATGTGAGAGGGCAGCAAGGAGGGCTGGGGGGATACTGGGATGCATAGGGAGAGGCATCACCAGTAGAAAACAGGAAGTTATTATCCCTCTGTACAGACAGCTGGTGAGACCCCATCTGGAGTACTGTGTGCAGTTCTGGAGACCCAATCTCCGCAAAGACATAGACAGGATGGAAGCTGTCCAGAGGAGGGCAACTAAAATGGTGCAGGGTCTGCACCGGAAGACATATGAAGAGAGACGAAAGGAGCTTAATATGTATAGCCTCGAGGAAAGGAGGGAGAGGGGGGACATGATAGAAACGTTCAAGTACCTCAAGGGAATCAACAAAGTCCAAGAGGGTAGCATCTTTCAAAAAAAGAGGTGTGCAAGAACAAGAGGGCACGATTTGAAGATGGGGGGGTGCGGCTCAGAGGTAATTTAAGGAAGTATTTTTTCATAGAGAGGGTTGTGGGTGCATGGAACGGCCTTCCGGAGGAGGTTGTGGAGTCAAAATCCGTGGTGGAATTCAAGCATGCATGGGACAGTCATAAGGCAATTCTAGGGGGTTGGGGTAGGAAGAAGTAGGCTGCTGGTTAACTAGGATCTGCAGCTTATCCAGTAGGTAGGGAAATGGGCAGACTGGGTGGGCCAAGCGGTCCTTATCTGCCGTCAAATTCTATGTTTCTATGTTTGTATGTAGACTTCCTTGTCCACACTAACCCTGATGTCCCTAGTATAAATAAGGGCTCAACCCTCTCCCACCCACCATTCCATTTCAAAGCTCTCATGGCTAAGGAAGTAAAAGCTGCTTCCTAAGCCAGCCCAGTGGTGCTGAGGGTTGACGCACTGGATGCCACACCTCACGCCATGCCAGCGACCTTGGGTCGGGAGCGACCTCGGGTGCTAGAGGGTCGGCTGGGGGGAGGAGCATTGAGTGTCCCATGGACTGCTCTCCTCTGGAGAGGGTGGGAAGGGACTACCGCAGATGCACTGACTCCTGGCAGGGGCTGGGTTTGGCGCATGCCGTGGTTAGCTGTGGGGTCAATGTGGGCCAACGTCAGACGTGCCGTGCGCGGGCGTATGCACAGCAGCGCCCCTGGCATCACTGCATGCCCATGTCATGGGGGGGGGGACAAGCACAGAAAATCTCCGTGGGCACAATGAAGGTGGATCCGGCGTCACATCAGATGCACCTAAGTCAGCTCCCCGGTGTCTGCTCCCTGGCCTTCCACGGTGTACAGGGTAAGTACCCACCATGATGTGGCTGGGAGGGGCAGGACATAGGGGTTTGAGAGTTCTGGCTGCAGCTGGGGCAGGGTCAATGAAACAGCTGGATGGGGGGAACCATAGGTACAAGCCCCCCCAGCCGAGAAGAATAATTAAATAAAGAAAAAAAAAAAGCTACCTTCTAAAGGTTCTAGGCAAATCTAGGTACAGCGGAGACACACTTGACCTGAAATTTGTTAATTGACACTGGATGAGATTCTGGCTCCTCTCACCTACATTGTCATCTCATTTCTAAGGTTCTCACATTTCCCTGGCAAGTGGAAAATGGCCACTGTGACACCTATCTTCAAGAGTGGTGACCGGTCTCTTGCCAGGAATTTCTGACCAATTTCTATTCTTCCACCCCTTTGGAAAGCTTTGAACAGAATAGTGGCTGATCAGTTGGTAGACTATATGAAAAAGTACCAGCTACAATGCCCACAACAACACGGGTTCAGACTTGGGCACAGCACCACTACAGTGCTGCTTGAATTCACTGGTTACAGCCACAAATCCCTTGACCAAGGTCTCCTTGTTGGCGCAGTCTACAGACTTAACCAAAGTGTTTGATATGGTAAACCATGCCTTACTGATCAAGCAGCTTGCAGACATTGGTCTCTCCACTGAGTCGATGGCCTGGTTCAACAGTTACCTATCGAACCATTCGCAACAAGTTAAGATTAGTAACACACTGTCTGACAGACGATCTGTCAGTTCAGGTGTTCCGCAGGGGTCCATCCTGGGTCCACTTTTATTTAGTATGTTCCTAAACCAGCTTCCAAATGCCTGCCAATGTCATTTACTACTATATGCAGATGACGCTATACTATTCACTAATGATTCAGACCCCAGTGCACTTCAGCGCAATCTGCAGTGTAACTTCACGGATGTCAAAAGCTGGTTTAAAGATCACAAACTGGTGATGAACTACAAAAAGACAAAAACAATGGTTCTCCTCTGCCCACAATCGGCACAAATCTTACCCCTTTCTCATTACCAATGAGGTGGACTCTCCTCTGGAACTTGTGCAACACTTTAAATACCTGGGGATAACAGTCGACAGCACAATATAATTTGCCCAACCAATTGACATCATTGTCAAGGCTGTCAATACATGCATTGGTTTGCTATACAGGCACAAGCACAGTCTGACACCCGAGGCACTCAATCTAGCGGTCCACAGTTCACTAGTATCTCTCATTGATTATGGGCTGGTAATTTACGTGTCAGCCACTGACACTGCCCTTCTTTGCTTAAAAGTAACCTTAAACAAAGCCTGCCGACTCGCTACAGGAGCCTATCAACTGACACACACCTGCGATCTTTATGCACAGGTGAACTGGCTACTATTGTACCAATCCTGTCTCCTGGTGGAAAAAATCTCCTCACTATGTGACAACAGACGCTGCACTCACAGCTCGAAAAGTCACATTTTCAAAATTCCTTATTGTAGGACATCAATGGGACAACGTTCTTTTGCACATCGTGCATCTCGCTGGCTTAACTTCCCACACCCTGACATCTACACGGTTACCTCATTAGGTTCCTTTAAAATAAAATTGAGACAGCAATTAGCTATGAGTTCCAGTTGTGACTGCATTCCATAAATCTCAGCTAGCCACAGTCCCTGCCTCATATACCCCTTCTGTTTGCACTTCTGTACGCACTTAACAACGCTTGCCCTCCTCTCACTCCCTCATCTCAATCCCCGGACTCCCCTTGATCCCACCCCCCTCCTCACCCCCCAATACACTCTGCCTGGACTCTCTCTCCCTTGCCTACCTACGCCTCAACCTCTTGCCTCCCATCCTCATCCAACTGCCTGTGTGATGAAGCCTTTGGGCTGATGCCTCCCCTGTACTGTCCATCTGTCCGTTGTTGTCCCTCAACCATGTAGTATTGTCTGTCTTAATGTGCGGATGACTCATGTGACTTCATAGTGTCCCAGGCCTCATCTTTTGGTACCAACACCACTGTTATTTTTTTTGTAATCCAACTTGTACAAATGCTTTTGGTGTACCCCTATATGTATAAGTGTATTCTTATGCCCGCATTAAACCCTTTGTACCACCCGTTGTATTACCCATGATGTGGAACCTATGTAATGAGCTTATTCTCAAAGGTATTAATCCAAGATCTCAATAAATAAATAAATATTGTATATTGAAATCACATCCTGTGAATTCCCACCTCTTGACTCTGTAAGTTACTTTTCTGCGTATCTGAACTGTCCGACCCCAGGTGGATACTCCTTTTCACTTGTACTCAGTACCTCTGAGCCTGCTGTGAGAAGACCGAAGTTCCATCCAATTGCTCAATGAAAGTCATAAATGGAAGCCATGCCCCTATTAAATTTCTCTGTCTGCATGCATACAGCTGCCATAATTTTTTTCCGTATGGTGTATATCTTTAATAATTTATTTATTTAAAATTTGATAACCAGGAAAGGCACACTGAGCCGAGGTTCATTTCCAAGTGCCACCCAATGGGAGAGGGTGGTGGGTTATACAGTAGTTATAAACTTTGGGAAGTACATGGATACAGAGGGTTGTCATAAAGAGTCATAGAACGTGTATATACAGTTACAATATTTGGAATAGATTTACAAAGTGTAAGTACGACAGGCAGTTTTATACATACAGACAAGTTGTATTACAATATTCAAATTGCATAACAATAGTTGATGTTCATATACAGCTGATTTACTTCGCAAAGGTAGGCTCCGTACAGCACTTAGGGAGGAAGAGAGGAGCATTAGGATCAGTACCGCACTTAGGGGTGGCGAGAGGAGCGGTAGGGAAGGATTAGTTGGGGGGACCAGACGGGGAAAAAGAGAAACATAATAGAGGCAAGGGTAGTAAAAGGGGGCAAGGTGAGTCGGGTGTGAGGAAGGTGACTAGAAGGTGGAGGGAGTAATGTTTACCCAATCCTGCAGTGAGGGTGGTTCTGGGAGTAACCACTTTCTAATGATTGCTTTACTAGCTGCCGCTAGCAGCTGTCCCGAAAAGGATTTCCGGCAATTCCATCTTCTTCCATTGGGTGATAATATAACTTTTAAAACCAATTCCATGGTTTAAATAGCAGCCACTAGTAGGCTGTGTCTTTCTTGCTACAATATTCTCCCTGTGTTCTAATACTGTAGCCACTAAAGAGGCCGGCATTCTTGATATATTCAGTTTTGCAAACAGTGTTTGTTTCATTTGAGTGCATGTGTATGCCACAAAGACATCAAGCCAGCATCCTGCTGCAGGGAGAAAATAATTGGGTAAATCCAGAGGCATTACAGCATGATGCTGTTAGGGCCCTACTAAACTGAATACCCTCCTCCCACCCAGAACTGTATCCCACCCTGAGAGCCATAAGTCTGTTGAAAGAGGTAGTGGGAGAAAGATACAGGGAAGGTGGATGGGGCTAGGTGGTATCCCTGGCCGAGGTAGGCCACCTTGGAGGTTGGAGCAAAAAAAAAAAACAAAGAAGTCATCAGTTATAGAAATGCATTTTTCCTGTTGATTTAGTTTCCTTGCTTTGGAACAGCACATAAGGAAAGCCACACGGCTGGGTCAAGACTTCTGACTGGATGCCATGACCCCACGCGCCAGACCAATGCATCCTAAGTAGAGGAACAGAGTGGGAAGGACGTCTCAAAAAGATGGGTCTGTCACTACGTTCAGGCACTTGAAATCCATTCTGTCTCTTACATAGGTTCTCCTGTAGCTCAGACCTTGCTTTTTTTTTCTATACAACTTTTTCTCCCCATAGATACAAACACTGATCCCTCTTCTGGCCTCAAGAAACCACCTAATCCCATCCCAAATTACCTTGCCACTGCTTGTTCCTCTATAGCTTTCTTTACTCCAGTGGAGGTCAGTCCTGCCTCAGACATTAGGATCAGATTAGGTTGCAGGCTCCATGTCACTGCGACCCTAGTGTGCCATGGCCATCATTCAGACAGTAGATATTACCTCTCTTTTCAGAAGAGCCTGGAATAGCCTGGAAGAGCCTTTCACCACACTCCTCCCACTTGATGGTGACACACAACCTAGCATTTGCCTCACATGCATGCAACTTCCCCTAGGGGAAACAAGCACCCAGATCCACCACAGGGGTGACAGCAGCAGCAGAACCTCATGCCACCCCCTACACGGTTAGGAGGCTGGACCCAGGATGCTGACATGGCAGCACAACTGGGCCAAAGGATGGCCCCAGGTCAAATATTTCTGAGTGTTTCAAATGTCTCCCTGCTCAAACAGCCCTCAAACCTCAAACCTATATCACATATATAGCATCTGTCAACACCATCACTAAAGATCCAAAAACAATCATCTTGAGAGCCTTGACCTGCTCAGCAGGGCTTCCTGTGATGCAGCAGAAGACAAAAAGGCAGTTGGACCTTAGTACAGTGCTGTCTTATCCAGAGGAACTAAGTCAAAAGGAAATAGGACCAGCACCCAGAACAAATGAAACCACCAGGTGCTGGGTGCTGGTATTATTTCCTTTTGACTTACATCCTATGATGCACCATTCATTTGCACTTACCCATCTATGACACTCCAAATTATTATATGCACAAAAAACAAGGTAATAGCTGGGAATGGCATTTCCGAAAATCTTCTGTCAGCTGTCACAAATTTGCATCGAGTCCCAGACGATTAGAACAAATCCTTTTTGCTCATTAGGTGGAGTCATTGCCTCCCATATTGTGCCATAGGGTTCTTTTTTTTTGGGGGTTGGTAGGGAGCAGACATCCTTTTCCCCGAATCCTTCCTCCTCATCTGGAGGCAATGTAGTGCAGTGGGTTAAGGCTCTGAGCTACAGATCTGGAGACCTGGGTTTGAATCCCACAGCCGCTTAGGTGCATACTGTGCGACCCTGAGCAAGTCACTTAACTTCCTTGTGCTCCCAGGTCACATCTGGAAACAAGCTTCGGCTTAGTGTGCTACTCCTGGTTAAACAATGTTTATTTTCATCTCTATCATCAAGGCCACCTCCATCATACCATTTCCTCTCGTCAGGACAGGCAGGTAGCTATCTTCACAGCTGACAATGGCAATCTTTGGTCTGCCAATCAGGGCTACATGATAGTTGGATGGCCTGCACCCTCCTACCTCAGGTGTCCCTGCCAGTCCTAGGGCAGGGCACAGTACAATACTGTCCTCAACACAGGGATTTATTTAACTCTAAAAATTGATTAGCATTTTGCTCATAAAAGTGCTAAATCTTTGTGCAAATGCATTGCTCTTGCCTCACTGTGTTTAACAAACACATCACTTCTAGAAAATCTATATAAATACTTTCTGTACAGTTACTATAGTCCCAAGAAAAAACTGCTAATCAATTATTTAAAACCCTGTAACAGGTAGGCTGTCCCTTCCTTTCCTTTTAATCACAGAGAAACAGAATCTGCTGCGCAGAAAAAGTCCC
The DNA here is from genome assembly GCA_016271365.2 of Neoceratodus forsteri. Lineage (NCBI taxonomy): Eukaryota > Metazoa > Chordata > Ceratodontiformes > Ceratodontidae > Neoceratodus > Neoceratodus forsteri. The sequence continues at coordinate 943,692,138 of CM057451.1, read as the reverse complement.
ACTGGCCCATCACGTCTGCCGATTCCTACCCAACTACTGTACCCGACTAACTAAGTAACCAACTAATTCCTTGTTTACTTCTTTCCTACAAAAATTATAAAACAATGATTGGAAATGGTGTATTCTGATTGGCTGACCGCATTCTTATCAGGTTACATTAATAGCTGGAAATTATCATGTACAACAGAACAGTTATGGTTTTAATGTTCAAAACAATCATTTTAAAAATAAACATATAGTTGTTTAATAATAGCAAAAAGGTACTTCAGGGGTTGGGTTATCTTTGTTAGTACAACCCTAGGGCAGCCTCCCCAGGGTTTGATTAACAGATGGTAACCCAGCTCTTAGTCATGCCTTAATGATTAAGAGAGTGCTAGTTAAGTCTGTGCAGCGAGGGTCACACCTACCTGTCATTTAGGAGGTGCAGTCTGTGTTCTTAAGGTATCAACATGTGGCAGCTAACACCCCCGGCCCCTGACCCATCATTAAGAGGATAGATTTAATCTTTCTTGGGTATCCCAGTAAGCAAAATTTAAAGAAAATACGTAAGAAAAAAAGATCCTTGTGTGTGCTAAACATTTTGAAAACAGAAATATAAACTGACAAAAATGGGTTTTTTTATTCACTGAAACAGACTGTCAGAAGTTTGGGACCTGGAGAATTTTTATTTGCCTCCAACTTCGCACCAAATACTCTAGTGTCTGGTCAATGCTGTTGACCCCCCCCCCAATATCACCACTGGATAAATTCTCTACAACCCACAACAGAATACAGAATATAAACCCCTCTCCATGATATACATACTGTTGGTCAATGAGGAGCTGGATAACACTTCAGATATTAGGCTGAAATGAACAGAGGACTTGGGGCTTAATGTTACTGTAATAATATGGAAGCATGCTATGGATTATGTAGCTTCAGGTTCCAAAAGTGACAGACTGAGGCAGATTTAACTGAATTACTCTATAGGGCCTACTATACTTACAGCACAAAACAGACCCAGAGATAGCAAACTTGTGCCCAAAATGTAAAGTACAGGAGACTGATTTTATACACCTAGTATTGATGTCTGGTGGTGCCTGCTTGCAGCCCTCCCACCAAGGACCCACGCAAAAGACATCGACTGGAGTCTACCAGGAGTCAGCTGAGGAGACAGCCAACAGCCAGGAATCCTGGCCATCACACTCCAGCTACACCTGTATTGTTTGTGGGAGAAGGGTTGGGGAACTTGCTACTAGTCTGATATCTATTTGATGGATTGATTGTGGGAGAGGGGTTTGGGGAACTTGCTGCTAGTCTGATATCCATTTGCTTGCTTGATTGATTGTGGGAGAGGGGTTTGGGGAACTTGCTGCTAGTCTGATATCTATTTAAGTTGGCACTGCATGTCAATAGAGTACTGTGCCTCAGCTGCAGCTAGTACTCATTGGCCAAGTAAAATAAAAAAAAATAAAAAAGTAAATAGAATTTCATGTTTCATACCTGTATTTGTGACATAGCTAGAGAACTTGAAATGTCAGGGTTATATTGTATTTTTAGTTGAATTTTACAGCTTCACCTTATCTGGGTGAGCACAATAAGGTTTATACTTCCTGTTTTCTGTGCTGTATGGCTGGTGTAGCTACATCCTATCTGGGCAAGCACTATGAAGTAAACTAGCTATCTCTGTAACACAGACCTTTTTGGGATGGGGTTCAGAGGGGAGGTGCTCAGTTGTGCAGACTTTAGGGCACTCTTCTCTAGGGATGGGATCTCGAGAAGGAGGTACTGCCCCATCTGCAGGAGCAAGGCAGAACTCCATGCTCAGCTGCTGGCAGCAAGGATAGAAATATCTCAGGCCTGCATTCAGCTTTGCAGGAGTTCACCCCCCCCCGTACACCACCACTCCTTCCAGAGATCCACTGGTCCAGGGGAATAGAGAGTGGTTGGGAGAGGGACGAGGGAAGGGGGTCGCCTTAAGGAAGTTGTCCAACCCAGTACCATCCAGACAGTGACTTACTTCTTCTCACCCCTAGAGGAGGTTCAGGCACCTGTCTCCATTTGGGGGGGGGGGGAGAACGCCAGGTCAGTCGACAAGAAAGGGAAGACAATATGATGGCATCCAAAGGAAGCAAGGCTGCCAGTAAAGTCCTAGTGGTCGAAGACTCAATGATTAGGGGGTAGAAAGGGTGGTGGAGGAAGGGGTGGATGGGAAGGGGATGGTCTGATGCCTGTCTGGGGCATCAGCCATCCAGTATTTAGACAGGATGGGGAGGATGGTGAAGAGGAAGCAGGGGGAGCTGGGGATGTTGGTACACCAGAGTACCAATGATCTGGTGAACCAGTTGGTGGAGATGGTGAAGCAGAATTTCTGTACACTGAGGGCCAGACTGGCAGCACACTCAGCTTCCCTGGCTTTTCTCGAAGTCCTCCCAGTGTGGAGCAGGGAAGGGAAGCAGGATAGGATAAGGAGTGATGTAATACTGGAGTTCAACAGTTGGCTTGGGGATGGTGTCAGTAAATGGGGTACCACTTTGTGGGGGACTTTGGGGACAGGAAACTATTCAAGAGTGGCGGACTTCACTTGATGAGAGAGGGGGCCAGCACCCTGGGGCACAAGTCTGATGTCTATATCTGACATTTAATCCGACTGAGGGGGAGACTGGGTCTTGGGGAACCATGGTGGCTGGTAAGCAAAAGGGGATCCTAGCTAGTATTCCCTCGCAACTGGTGGACTGTAGGATCAGGAGTCAGATGGAAGGGGGTATGCCTTAATGCCAGGAGCCTAAGTAGCAAACTCGGTGAGTTCTAGGTTCTGATTGCAGACACTGAGGTGAACCTTGTGGCCATCATACAAATGCGGGCTTCAGATAATAATGACTGTGAGATGACAGTCCCTGGGTATTCAGTGCTCAGAAGGGTTAGAAGAACAGGTAGAGGGGAGGAGAGTCCCTTTTTGTCAAGAAGGCATTGAGGTGGCGGAAGATGGGTGAATCAGGGGTAGTAATGGGAAGGCTGAGTCAATGTGGGTATAACTCATGGCAGCCTCCGTTAAGAAAACACACTTGGAGGGATCTATAGGCCCTCAGGGCAAGGAAAGGAAAGGGACAGAGAGCTCAGGGAAGAACTTGAAAGAGGGGTAGCAAAGCGGGGGAAGTATTGATGGTAGGGGATCTGAAGCTGCTGGACATCGATAGGGATGTTCCCATAGCTAAGAGTGCCAGAAGTCAGGCCTTGCTGGATGTCTTCCAAGACTGTCTACTGGTATAGCTAGCTAAGGAACTCACCAGGCAGACCACAATCCCTGATGTAATGCTCACCAACTCAGAGATGTTGGGAGCTGTGGAGGGGGGGTGGAGCTGCTGTGGAACGGCAACCATAACTCTATTTGCTTTAAACTGGCCATCGGATCTGGCAAACCACAACCAAGAGCTGAAGTCCTTGATTTTTGAAGGACAGACTTCGATAGGCTGAGGGAGCTGGCCAGATATAAGGTAGTTGGGATGGATAACATAGGTTGGGTGGAAGAGAGATGGGGGGGCAATTAAGGGGTCCATTCTAGAGGAATCTAAGGTATGTATAAGAACAGTAACCAAAAAAAGCAAAACATGTGGTTTAAGAGATCATTATGGTTCTCAGCAAGGGTCAGTGAAATAGTGAGGGCCAAGAAGAGTTTCTATAAAAACAAAGAAAGGCAGGGGGTGGTATAATGGGAAGATTATGCATAGAAAAATAGGGAGACAAAGAGTGCTGTTTGGGAGACAGACGCAGCTGCATATTGCGGAGGGGTAATGAAAGGAGAATAACATTTTTTCAGCTATATTAGAGAAAAAAGGAGGGGAACTGTGAGGTTAGTTGGGGGGTAGGGTGATCGAGGAGGACAGACAAAAGGCTGCCATCCTCAAAGATTACTTTTGCTCAGTTTTCACTAGAGAGGATGATGGGTCCTTGCCACAGAGAGGCATCACAGCGGCCACTAAGGGAGTCCTGGAGATGAGTCACCAATATTTATTAGCGAAAGGGTCTTGAAGGGGCTGTCTGCTTGGCTGCCCTAAAGATAGATAAGACACTGGGACCAGATGGGTTGCATCCAAGAATACTCAGGGAATTAGCACCCGAACTGGCTGAACCCCTAGTGGGTCTATTCAACAGCTCACTTAGGATGGGGGAAGTTCAAAAGGAATGGAGGGTAGCAGATGAAGTTTTGCTTCAATGGTGGTGGAGGGGGGTATTTTCTTTGACTGGGTGATGAAGGAATTAGATAGGGTCCACACTGTGGATTTGCTGCACTTTGACTTCAGCAAGGCTTTTTACTCAGTACTGCACAAATGACTGCTGAAGAAGATGGAGGAGCTGGGTGAGTTAAACTCATAGTAAACTGAGTGGGTAACTGGCTAAAAGGGAAGCAGCAGAGGGTTGTGATCAAAGGGGTTAGATCACAAGAGAGGGATATTATGAGTGGGATTCCTCAGGAAATTGGTCCTGGGTCCGATCCATTTCTACATGTTCATCAGTGACACTGGAGAGGGAATCCAGGGCAGGTTGTGTCTCTACACAGATGACATGAAGCTATGTGAGAGGGTGGATAATGACGAGGGACTAAGGGAAATGGAGAGAGACTTACAAAAGCTAGAGGGGTGGTCAAGGGCTTGGAAGTTGAAATTCAACACCAGAAAGTGCAAGGTAATGCATCTGTGGAAAAAGAATCCCAAGATGGAGTACTGGATTGGAGAGGAGAGACTTAGCATTATAGCCGAGGAATGGAATCTGGGAGTTATCATCAGCAACTCACTTAAGCAATTGAGCCAGTGCAACAAGGGTTACACCAAAGCAGATAGGATGCTGGGATGTATTGGAGCGGGGGCTACTGATAGCAGAAGAAAAGAGGTAATACTTCCCCTCTATAGATCCCTGCTGAGACCTCACCTGGAGTAGTGCACCCAGTTCTGGAGTCCTCACCTCAGAAAGGGTAAGGACAGTCTGGAGACAGTGCAGCTCTGAGTAACAAAAATGATTCTGGGCCAGCAAGGAAGATCCTGTGAAGAGCACCTCAAAGCACTGAACATGTACACACTGGAGACCAGAAGGGAGAGGGGAGGTTGAGACCTTCAAGTTCCTTAAAGAAATTAACAAAGTGAACTGTGGGAACTATTTAGCACGAACACTAACTCGTGGTCTCATGGACATGAGTGGAAAACAACAGCAGGTAGGTTCAGGAGGGACATGAGGAAGTATTACTTTACAGAATGGGTGATGGAACCGTGGAACAGTCGGTTAGCTGAGGTGGTGGGTGTGAAAACAGGAGATTCAAGCAGGGTTGGGATAGAATGAATGAAGAGTGTAGTGGTTGTTCGGAGTGTCAGAATCAAGGAGGGAAATGGGGGGAGGACAGGGAAGGTTGGCACCCTGGAGGAACAATAGGTTCCAGGGCTTACAGAGAACTCGGGCAGACTAGATGGACCACTGGTCGTTTCTGCCATTATTGTCTATGCTTCTATGGAAGGAGGTCATTTCTGTTACACAGCAAGTCTCACCATTGCAACCTTGCACATACAATTGCACCTCTTTCTGAGGGTTATCTCCCTGAGGGACACTTTCAGGATGGTTCGCACCTTAACTCCTTATGGATCACAGCCATTTCTTCAGCAAAGAAAACAGTAGCACAATCAGGGATGGGGTGGCCCCGACCACCACAGCTAGATGGTCATCTAATCTCACTATGTGCATAATAACCCTTGAAAGGGCGCAGTACAGAGCTCGGGGGGAGGCACATTTAAGAATATGTGATTTCCTCTTGAGGAGAGCCGTAGAGTCCAAAGTTTTTCCATGCTGAAGTAAAGGCATATTTTCCACAGTAAATGTAAAATCAAGAATATGTTTGATGTCTTGTAAGTGCAACCCCCCTCTAGGGGCTTACCTGGCATTTCCCCGGTTCTTCCTCACTTTTTCCCCAATTTTCCTGGTTCCCTTGCTTTCCTTTCACCGGCAGTGTTATTTTCTGCCCTTTCGGCATAAGTCCTTGGCTGTGAGCTGCTGGCTTGCTTATTTCAGCCAGCACATGCACTCACCGTGCTTTATTGTGGCAACCGCCGCTGCAGTCATATAATGGGAGTTTGTCGGGTGCCCCTCCTTATGTCCTTGCGGACACTTGAAGGGGATCAGACAGAAGCCCGTAACTGTGTAAAGGTAAGAGTTTACACAGCAGGCCCACTCAAAGGTCATGAATATTAATGAGCGTCCATGAATATTAATGAGGGTGCTGCCTGCCGCCTACGGGGACAGAGTTGCAGCAGCGACAGCTAAACTACTGGATTCACTGAATGAGAGTGGGCTTGTTTGACAGGGGACATTTGGGGCTACAATCCGTTGGGGTGTTTGCATGAATAAAGTAATGTGCTGGGCTGCACTTGCCCTATAACACTGGGGGAACAGGATGGACTCCATAGAACTGAATGGGAGCCAATATTTTGGGACACTTGACCCCATTGTTGGAGCCAATCAGTGATCTAGGTGCCCAAAAACTTGGACAGAGGGACTCATGGGAAAAGGTGGGGACTGATTCAAGTGCCTAGGATCATGCCCCAATAAACGAACAGGAAATATTGATCTCTATGGTTATCGAATATTGATAGGCTTCATCAGCCAATCAGATCCCTGGATTTTTGGCTGAAACTGTGTGGACTTTCTGGGGCTTAGTCAGTCTGTTCCTGGGCTCTGTATGAGTCAGGACTATTCTGTGAGAGTGGACTTTGAACTTCAGGGGCTTACCCAGGCCCCATTTAGAGATTTGCTGGTTGGCAGGAGTGAATTGGAAAGGGGGAAAGAAGGAAAAGAGACTGAGTTGTGATTCTGATTCCCCAGGTACTTGCTGTAGGACTGAATTGAGAAGGAGAAAGAGAAGAAGAGACTGAACTGTGAACCTGTTTCTCCAGGTATTGAGAAGTTGCTTAGCTATTGTTGGGACAAAATAAATGCTGCAGAAACCCTGCACCAGGAAGATTAACTAGCTGAGAGGACTGTGTGGATTATTAGAGTGCTACAGTTATCACTGAGGGGCTGTTTGCTTGTGTGGGACTGTAATTGAAATTCTGAAGAGGCAAAGTGTCTCTGGTCATTGGGGTGCTAGCCAGGTGCTGTGTGTGTCCTGAGTGAACTGGTTAAAGTGGCTGAGAGTTGAAGCTGAAGAAAAAGTTGGGCGCTGCTTAACTGGAAAGTGTGAACTGGTGTGCACGGGTCTGTTGTTCTTGAGTCCCCACTGTTGGATTGCACCTGCACTTCTTGGAATTACAGCTAGCACCCACTCAAATTGGCACTGGACTTTACTGGAGCGACTGCCTACAAACCTTTCTTGCTTAGCACTCATTGAAGGAACTGCAGGAGGACCCCTGCTATTTGGGAGTCTTCACCCAGAGCCAGACAGGGAACTTGCTAACCCCTTCCCAGTGGGACTCACTGTCACAGGAGGTCACCAGCGCATGCTGGGGTGCTAGGGCACCTGCAACCCACCGGGGGAGCCGGGCTGTGGAGCCACTCCTGGGTCTGGGCCTTCTGGGGCTGTTGTTGTCCTGCCACAGTGCTCTGCAATGGGCCAGAATAAGTTGAAGGTGACAGGCAGCCAGAACTACAATCAAGGTGACCAGCTGCAAGATCCTCGAGCAAGTTCCATCCAGTCAGAGGGATCCTGGCTGGCCTGTTTCTGCTTTTCTGTACTAAACAAGGAGCTCCATATCCCAGGTGTTGAGGTCAACAAATAGTGAGTACCCAGGACCTGGCTTCTGGAAGGGAAAAGGGGAATTGGAGTGTTTTTTCTAAAACTAATTTCTTTAGCATGTTTCAGGGCCCCAACAGCCAGCCAACCCATGGCACTGATTACTCCTGCTGCACCTAGTGGGTACCCAGAGGAACTGTTTGGGGAGTTCAAACGAGTTATAATCTTAGCTGCACTCAGGAAATGGACAGGGTACATCTGATATCAGGGCCGCCAGCCCTGCCACAGTAGAAAACTCATTTTCAAAAGCAGGTACAAACGCTACTCCCACTCCACAAAAAAGAATCCAGCATGACAAGTTTCTGTGCTAACTGCTCATTTATTCCAACAAGTATCAGTTTGCAGTTCACAGTTCACAAAAGTGCAAAATCACTAAAGATAACCAACAGAGATATGCTAGCCCCTGCGCTTCAGCTCGTAGCCTTCCTTAGGGTACTGTTTGGGGACACTGGTACCAGTGGGGGTGGGTTTGACCTGAGGGCCCAACTGCTTATTAGTGCTGATTCCAAAACTTGTCCCTGCGTCCAGTAGTTGGTTGGCTGATGCGGCTAAGGGAAGTAGACTGATGTGATGTTCTTATTCTCAGGAGTGCAGTTTTATTGTTTTTCATTTGCTTATTAGTGTTGCTTACTTCACTAACTTTTTTCCTTCCTTTCACAGCAATCCATTTGTCCCAGTATCCCTTCCCTAGTCCTCACCCCCTGAATAAAGCTATAAATTTGTTTGCTGAAACTGATGTGTTAGTGAGGTTCATTGCAGTTGCCTATTGCAAAGCTATATGGTTTATGGCGGAACAAGGCTATCGGGGACACAATGTGCAGAGTGGTTGGTTGGGGAGGTACAGCATCCCAAGGGGCTGTACCAGGTGGATACCTGGCCCACTAATATCTTACTCTGGGTGTAGGCACCGCACTATTATCAATATTTCTAGACACAAACCCCCAATTGTCACCGTAGCAGGAGCCAGGCCCCTTGCCTGGCATCAGAGACAGTAGGCAAGGTGGGGGGTAGCCCATTGGCATACGGTGCTGGGGCTACAAAAGTAAACATCTCGTAAGTAAATATCCTTGAGGAGTGCAATGCCCTGTCTTAAAATTATGATGATGGAGATGCTGCTAAATGGAGTGACTGTAAAACTTGATAAAAATATTTTTTTAAAAAGACCCTCTAAAAATCCACAGCTTACTCACAAAGTCTCACTGTGGTTCTACAGCTGAAAACAACAGGAACTGAAAACAAAGTGTAACCCCCCTGCAAATGGGGGTTCCCAAAAGACTTCCAGGAGCTTGCTTGAATGCTCCAAGCCTGAATGGTGTTTGGCATTTAAGCCATTTATCAGTGAGTGTTTTTAGAACCTCTGGTACTGTCTCTTTAAGAGCTGTCTGCTTGCAGACATAATTAGTTTGTATGGGGGACTGTGTGTTTCTTTGATTGAGTACCACTCAAGCTGCTGCCAATTCACCCCATTTTTGCAGTCACTAGGAGTGCAAAGGGAACCTGTCTGAAAGATGTAACTGATTGCAGAAATCATTTACAGTAATAATAAAATTACAGTTTGTCTAACCTGCTTTCTTTGCAGTCAGAACTGTCTGCCTAGTTCCCCATTCTGGTTTTGAACTGCTGAACTGGACCAATCAGTGTGGGGTAAACTAGCTCTAAAATGATGCCTTGGACGAATCAGAACTTGGGACTCATAATCTGAGCCAGCCACAAGAGGATTGTATGGGCAGTGACTCTGGGAGATGTAGTTTAGACTTCGGTGCCTTTTGGACCAACAGCAGCAGTCTATTGTGAGTGACAGCCAATCCAGTCAAGAACTGGGAGGAACTCAAAGGAAGTGCCCGTTTTTGTCTGTTGGGAGTTTCAGTTTGAGATCTGAAAGTGAAGGGAAAGAAACCCTGTGCTCCTTCAGTGCACAGTTTCAGTCAAAAACGTGTACAAGGCCCAGAGTTCAGTCTACAACTTGTGTAACTGCTTGTTAGGACTGAATCCGTCCTGTGAAAAGAATCAAAGGATCTCTGAAGAGTAGAAACCAGGCTCACCCCTGTAGAAGACTGAAGAAATTGTTGAATTACACTCGGTCTGTCAGGAACTGAATCTGCTGTGTGTTCTCCTTGGTTATTGTGCAGTAATTACATTGGGATACAGATGCAGCCTGCCTGGTATGGTGCTTTCTTTTTTTTACCATATAAATGTGTGAGGAGTCTCTTGGAGATCAAAAGTAGCCCTGCTGACATTGAAGGACCATATCTTCTTTGGAGGTCGTGAGTACTAATCGGGTCGCCCTGTTGAATTGCCACATTAAATCCAAATGGAATTACTGTACTGCTGACTGTTTAATTTTCCTTTTCTCTGTGTGAAGGGCCCCTACCAGCTGCCACGGTTTGGACTAGCCACTAGGCCTGGGTGCCCAGGGACAGTAACTGTAAGGGATAGGCCTGTGCACAGAGCCATGAATAGATAGTAAAGTGATAAGCTAATTAACCTGGTTTCGTCCTTGTTAATATCCCCCTAAATAAATCAGAGCTGTTTGTTTCAACAAAGTTATACTGCCTGAGGTATTTTGTCTATGTTAAAGTACTGTACTGTGATTGTTGCACTGTATCTTATTTTACAGGATGTCCGGTGCCTGAACCAGCCTTGGGGGTAAGTGTATACTGTGAAGGTAATTCTGCTATATTGTGTGGGCCACTAGTGGGAAGAAAGGGGGTTGCAGTGTCCCGAGGGCTGTGACCAAGTAAGTAGTTTAACTATTGCAAACCCTGACCTCTGGGTGGAGGCACCGCCATTGGATCCAGGCCCCTCAACCTGTTAGTGGCAAATCAGGCAGGGGTAGTAGCCCCTGGGATGCGCCATCTAGGGGTTACATTTGGAGGCTCACCGCTGGGATTGTGTGTCCTCTAGTGGCCATATTTACAAACCACTGTTAAGGGAAAATAAATAAATAAATAAATAAATGGGTACCCGACAGAAGTGGCTGTGCACGGCTGGTGGAGTGGTGTACTAGGGAGGAGATCGACCCCAAAATGCTATGCTTATCCGGACATCCCCTGGGTATCAATACGGACACTGTGCAGGGAGTACTTTCAAGGTGGAAGGTTTACAAAATCCTGTGGTGGTGGGTGGCACGCTAATCTGCTCACCCACACTTTCCTGGCCCTAGTAGAGTTTAAGGATCCATAGATAGCTCCAAAGTACCACAGACCATTACCCCAGAGGGAGCCCTCACTGCTTGGAGAGTGATAACTAAGGACAGTAAAGACCCGGGGGGGAATGAGCCCCCACCACTATCTGAAACTTTTGAGGAGAAATTTGCTAAATGGTTGCTGGGAGAAGGGAAAACTGTGGAGGACTTGAAGAAACTATTCTTGCCACCTGGGGGTGTTCCTCCCCCAACACCCTCTCCTGCTCCAGTACCCGTAATGGTGGCTGAACCAATGCAGACTCCTATTTCTGCACCTGCCATTAGTCACGACTCTTACCGAAGGTTGAGGATCTTCTCTGGCACCCTCCCACCCCCAAGGGAGGATGACTGGGAGACCTGGATAGACTATGTTGCCCCCAAGTGCTAGAATGGCAATGCTCAGAAGGCTGGCGAAGAGGGTTAGTGAGAGCCTCCAGGTCCTGCCCTGGCTACCATCCGTGCTAAACGGGCCAGTAACCCTTTGGACGCACTGCACAGGCTCATCTGAGGCCTTGAGAAATGTGTATGGGAGCCCAGATTCTGATGAGGACCTATGGTGGAGAGTAAGAAATGCACAACAGTACCAAGGGGAGTTGTTGTCTGTGTATGTCTCTCGGCTGGAAAAATTGTTGCAAGAATGCCTCAGAAAGGGTAGTTTGCCAGCGATTGAACTAGACCGAACCAGACTGGACAGAATCCTTAGTCTGCCCCTTCTCAGAACTGCTGTTGCTTCAAGTTCACGCCTGGCAAATCGACTGGAATCCCACCCTCCTATGATGAGTTAATGAGAGAAATGAGGAGTTGAGAAAAGGCGACCTCGGAGGGACCTGCACCAATAGCTGTGGCTATGACCCGAGGACTGAGGGTGGCCCATCAAGTGAAGTTCAGGGGCAGAGGTTGGCAGTCAATGAGTGCTCTGATAAGGAAAAAGATATGCCACAATGGGGTGAACTGTTGAGAGAGATCCGGAATTCAAAACAGTCCCTTTATGAAGGCCACGCCTGCAATGCAGGCCGACCTATATCCGACTGCATCTGCTATGGGGGTGGGATACCCACCCATGCATCTCCTGCTGATAACAGCTCCGAACTCGATTCCTTGACCATGGAAGTGGAGAATAGCGAGATGTTCCAAATGCTTATCACGCCAGAGACAGAGATGGCACCAAGGTTTCCAGTTAGTAATACCCCGCCTGGCTCCCAGTAGCACCTCACAGCCCAAACTCCAAAAGTATGTTTTGCTATAATTGTGGGAAGGATGGGCACATGAAAGGGAATGCCAATCCCAAAAGACACTGACAAAGTTGCATATAGGCTACAAGGAGAGCTTGGAGAACAAATCAGTGGTTAAGAGGTGCAAGAAATGATCCCAGTGAGGGCACCAAAAAATGCTAATTCACGTCCTTTTGGCAAGGTCAGTTGCCCAGGCCCCCACTACGCTCTCAGACTGGTCCAGAATAGTGGGTCCCTCCATGGAGACCACTGTAAAGGTAAATGGAGTGTCTACAAGAGCTGATTAGACAGTGGCTCCCAAGTGACAATTATGTTTCAAGATTGGTATCCAGAAGCATTTGTCAGGCGTACCCTTACAACCATTAGAAGGACTGCATGTATGGGGTTAAGTGAGAAGGCCTACCCTATTCTGGGTATATCAATTTGGCTGTCTTCCCCACCTCAGTGGCTGGGTGGCGAACAAGTAGAGACCCTAGCCTTAGTGTCCCCCCACTGGACTGTATGATGGTGTCCCTTTGTTGATTGGAACAAATGCTCATATGTTAGGAAGGCTGGCACATTTGTGTTATGAAAACAGGGTCAAAGACTAGTAGAGCTTTAAGAGTTCCCGCTTTTAATTAAGAAGGCCTATGAGGCACAGAGATGCTGAAAATATAGAACCAGAGGAACCGGTTGGAATTGTATGGAAGAAGGATCCTGAGTCTCTGATCCTGGCACCAAATGCCCAGTGTACCTTACAGGGAGAGGTCCGTGATCAGAAAGGATGTTAAGAATAAAATATTAATGTTGGATGCACCAGGCGATGGAAAATTGCCAGAGGGACTGCTGGTCAAGCCTAGTATTTTGCCCGCTAGAGCCCATGCTTATGCCAGAAGGGTAATGGTCCAAGTTCATAATGTGTCTGAAAGAGACATTCGAGTAAATAGAGGTTGCATCCTGGCTAATGTGCATTGTGCAGACACTGCAGTGCTACCCAGCAGCAAGAGTTCAAGGAAGAATGACAGAGTAACCTGACTTGTTTGATTTCGGCAACTCCCGCTGCCAGCTGAATGGAAAGTGAGGATCAATGAGAAGCTTGCCCAGAGAGACCAGGTGTTTTCTTTAAGAGGAATGGGACGAGGGATGCGTGCAAGGAGCTGAGCACAATATCCGGCCGCATGACGAAAGACCATTTCGTGGAGAGGTCTCGACGCCTGGCACCTGCTGACATAGATGATGTGAGACGGCATCTGCAAGAGATGTTAGCTGCTGGTGTAATACAAGAATCCAGAAGCCCTTATGCTTCCCCATTGTGGTAGTGAGGAAAAAGAATGGAACAGTAAGGATGTGTGTGATTATCGCATCTAAACCGCCGGACTATCCCTGATCAGTACACAATGCCCGCATTCAGGATGCTTTGGACTGCCTAAGCGGGGAGCAAGTGGTTCTCTGTGCTGGATCTCCAGAGTGGGTACTACCAGATCCCGATGGCCCAGAGGACCGTGGAGAAGACGGCCTTTATCTGTCCGCTTGGCTTCTATGAATTCATGAGGATGCCTCAAGGATTTCAGGTGCCCCAGCCACTTTTCAACGATTGATGGAGCGTGCAGTGGGGACATAGAACACTAGAGTGCCTGGTATACCTAGATGATGTTATTGTGTTTGGCAGCTCACTGGAGGAACATGAGAGCAGATTATTTAAGGTATTGGACCGACTGGAGGACTTGGCCTTAAACTGTCCATTGATAAGTGTCAATTCTTTCAAACATCAGTAAAGTATGTGGGACACATAGTATCCACCGAGGGAATAGAGACCGACCAAGTAAAGTTGAGGCCTTGACCACCTGGCCACAGCCCAAAAATCTAAAAAGAACTGCAAAGATTCCTGATTCTGTGGTTATTATCGGCGCTTCATCAAGGACTATTCAAGAGTGATCCGCCCTTTACTTAACCTTACTCAAGGGTATCCCCAACCCACAAAAATACCAAAAGTCAGCGTCCCTCAAGACTGAAAGAGTGTATTTTCATCCGAGTGAAGTATTTGGGGCCCATCTGACTCCTGATTGTGAGACTGCTTTTCATGAGATCATATATCAACTTACCCATGCTCCAGTGCTGGCCTATGCCGATCCAAGAAAAACCGTCCTGCACACTGATGCTAGCTTAGCAAGGGTTGGGGGCTGTGTTGTACCAAGAGCACGAAATGGCCTGAGACCAGTGGCCTTTGCCAGTAGAAGCCTGACCCCATCCGAAAAGAACTATCCTGTACATAAGTTAGAGTTCCTAGCTTTGAAGTGGGCTATTGTTGACCAATTCCATGAGTACTTGTATGGGCTAAAATACTAGTAAAACTGCCAATAATCCTTTGACCTATGTGCAGACCTCAGCTAAGTTGGATGCCACTGGCCATAGGTGGCTTTCTGCATTATCTACATATGACTATGTCTCGAATACCGAGCAGGTCTGAACCACATAGATGCTGATGCTCTCTCCGAGGCCTGTTCCCCAGAATGATTGGGTCCGATTGGCAGAACCTGACATTCGGCACTCTGCCGGAAGTTTGACAGGGAGGAACAAATGTCCCGCGGACGAGTGGACTGCATGGTGGATTGCTTGGGACCCTCTGAGAATTGCATACCTGCTGCTTATTGCCACTTTTCTGCAATAGACATTGGTGCACTGCCTCAGCTGGACAATGACAGTATTGCAAGTGGCTCAATCCCGCTGATCCATGATCAAAGCAGCTTTAGAAGCCCTCTATGCAGGAAAAGATGTGTCCAAATTACGCTCCACTGATTTGAGAACTGCACTGTTATACAGAAGAACAGTAGACAGAGGGGACAAGTAGACAAACAACAACTAGTGCTGCCCACTGCCTTCGAGACTCAGTACTGAGGTCCTTGCACAACCACATGGGGCACCTTGGTATAGACAGAACACTTGACTTGGTGAGATCCAGATTCTATTGGCCTAAGATGGGGCTGATGTGGAGCAACACATTCAACTTGTAGTAGCTGCTTACAGAGGAAAGCTTTGCCCCAGAGGGCTGCCCCTTGTTAACATCACCACCAGTGCACCCATGGAGCTGGTCTGTATTGATTTTCTGAGTTTGGAGTCAGATCAAAGAAATATCAGTAATGTGCTGGTGGTCACTGGACCATTTCACGAGATATGCCCAAGCTTTCCCCACCAAAGACCAGAAAGCATCCACTGTGGCCAAAGTACTTGTAGAAAACTTTTTGTTCATATGGGGCTCCACAAAGAATCCATTCTGATCAAGGAGAGACTTTGAGAGTCGTCTGATCAAAAGACACTTTCTCTGTGGGAGTGCGAAAGTCCAGAACCACTCTTACCACCCCCAGGGGACCCACAGCCTGAACGTTTCAACCGCACTTTGCTAGATATGCTAGGCACCCTGCACCCAAAGGACAAGCCTAGATGGAGCCAACAAATTAGCACCCTGGTACATGCTTATAACTGCACCAAAAGTGATGCCACTGGATTCTCCCCCTACCGCCTGATGTTTGGAAGAGAAGCTCGACTACCAGTAGATGTGTGTTTTGGGGTCTCTCCTGATGGGGTTCAAGCTGACAACTATTTACAGTATGTGCAAAAGTTAAAGGCCCAGCTAACTCATGCATACCAACTGGCTCAAACCATGGCTGCCAAAGAAATCTGGCCAACAAAGAAAGGTATGATAAAAAGGTGAAAGCACAGGAACTCCAGGAGGGAGATCGGTATTGCTAAGAAATCTGGGACTGCATGGCAAGCACAAGATTGTTGACCGATGGCACCATCTCCTCACATTGTAGTGGGCAAACTAGATGATCTGCCAGTGTACAAAGTAAGGCCTGAGAATAATTCAAAAGATGTAAAAACAATACATAGAAATCATTTACTGCCCATTGGACAAATCTTAATTGAGTCTGAGCCCTAGAAGATGCCCCTCTGGACCAGTGACTAGAGCTGCTGCTAAGAAAGATCAAGAAAGTCTGCACCTACAGAAGCAAAGTTAAAGTGTTCCCTCCACAAGTCCCAGTTGAGCATGACTGTCAGTCCATATCGGAAGAAAGTGAGAGTGACTTTGAATACTATCCTTCTTACGAACTGAGTCAATTGTTTCGGGCAATCCCTAGTCAATACTGGAGACAAAGCTGGGCCTTCTGGACTGTCTAAGCCCCCAGCTTGTCCCTGGAGCCAATGCTCCCAGAAAGTGAAGTGCAAAGCATCAGATCAGATGAAATGGAATCATTGTGCATGGTTGAACTGTTTGAGCTTTCAGGGAGGAAAATGATAGATTGGGCAGACTGGTGATACACCGAACAAGAAGAGTATTTTGAGTGCCCGACAGTCCACTGCCAGTGTCCAGCTCTCCATGCAAGCCAAATGTTGTGGACTCAGAAACTGTAACTCCTGGAGCTGAAAGTGCCCCAGGTTCTAGCCTCTCTACCCCATGGAGACTCCTGACAAGTGAGGACAATGCTGAAATGAGGCTCAGAGTGCAGAGACTATAACAGTTCCCCTAGAAAGACTGGTCGAGCTGTAAAGCCTGTGGTGCACCTCAGTTATGATTCACTTGGGGGCCTGTGGACTTGCCTCTCAATGTTGTCCATAAAAGAGTGTATGTGTCCCCAGGCTCACTGCCCAAACTGAGCATCAGTGCTAACTCCAAGTTACTTGTGTTGCCCTCTAAGTATGGTGCCCTTGCCCCATCCAGCCCCAAGGTAACTGATAGGAAGGGCCCCTCTCTTCAGGTTTCATGTACAAGAGGTAATAACTTGAGTTATGGTACAAGTGTATGTAATACTGTGTAAAGAGTGACGTACTGCAATGTTTCCAGAAATGTGTTCTTGGTAAAATGATATATTGACTGATGATTACATATGCGAGCCTAATGCAAATGTATATGGTTGCAGTTGAAACTTATGAAGTACTTGCTTGACGCACGTCAAGCTTTCCCAAACCAGGAAGGGTGTAACCCCCTGCAAATGGGGGTTCCCAAAAGACTTCAGGAGCTTGCTTGAATGCTCCAAGCCTGAATGGTGTTTGGCATTTAAGCCATTTATCAGTGAGTGTTTTAGAACCTCTGGTACTGTCTCTTTAAGAGCTGTCTGCTTGCAGACATAATTAGTTTGTATGGGGGACTGTGTGTTTCTTTGATTGAGTACCACTCAAGCTGCTGCCAATTCACCCCATTTTGCAGTCACTAGGAGTGCAAAGGGAACCTGTCTGAAAGATGTAACTGATTGCAGAAATCATTTACAGTAATAATAAAATTACAGTTTGTCTAACCTGCTTTCTTTGCAGTCAGAACTGTCTGCCTAGTTCCCCATTCTGGTTTTGAACTGCTGAACTGGACCAATCAGTGTGGGGTAAACTAGCTCTAAAATGATGCCTTGGACGAATCAGAACTTGGGACTCATAATCTGAGCCAGCCACAAGAGGATTGTATGGGCAGTGACTCTGGGAGATGTAGTTTAGACTTCGGTGCCTTTTGGACCAACAGCAGCAGTCTATTGTGAGTGACAGCCAATCCAGTCAAGAACTGGGAGGAACTCAAAGGAAGTGCCGGTTTTGTCTGTTGGGAGTTTCAGTTTGAGATCTGAAAGTGAGGGGAAAGAAACCCTGTGCTCCTTCAGTGCACAGTTTCAGTCAAAAGATGTGCAAGGCCCAGAGTTCCGGTCTACAACTGTGTAACTGCTTGTTAGGACTGAATCCGTCCTGTGAAAAGAATCAAAGGATCTCTGAAGAGTAGAAACCAGGCTCACCCTGTAGAAGACTGAAGAAATTGTTGAATTACACTCGGTCTGTCAGGAACTGAATCTGCTGTGTGTTCTCCTGGTTATTGTGCAGTAATTGCGATTGGGATACAGATGCAGCCTGCCTGGTATGGTGCTTTCTTTTTTTACCATATAAATGTGAGGAGTCTCTTGGAGATCAAAAGTAGCCCTGCTGACATTGAAGGACCATATCTTCTTTGGAGTCGTGAGTACTAATTCGGGGTCGCTCCTGTTGAATTGCCACATTAAATCCAAATGGAATTACTGTACTGCTGACTGTTTAATTTTCCTTTTCTCTGTGTGAAAGGGCCCCTACCAGCTGCCACGGTTTGGACTAGCCACTAGGGCCTGGGTACCCAGGGACAGTAACTGGTAGGATGAGGCCTGCACAGAGCCATAAGGTAGATAGTAAAGTGATAAGCTAATTAACCTGATTTCCCCTGTCCTTGTTATATCCCCTAAATAAATCAGAGCTGTTTGTTTCAACAAAGTTATACTGCCTGAGGTATTTGTCTATGTTAAAGTACTGTACTGTGATTGTTGCACTGTATCTTATTTTACAGGATGTCCGGTGCCTGAACCAGCCTTGGGGTAAGTGTATACTGTGAAGGTAATTCTGCTATATTGTGTGGGCCACTAGTGGGAAGAAAGGGGGTTGCAGTGTCCCAGAGGGCTGTGACCAAGTAAGTTTAACTATTGCAAACCCTGACCTCTGGGTGGAGGCACCCGCCATTGGATCCAGGCCCCTCAACCTGTTAGTGGCAAATCAGGCAGGGGTAGTAGCCCCTGGGATAGCGCCATCTAGGGGTTACAAAAGCACATCCCCTCCACTGAGGTATCTGCATAGGTGCATAGGCAGAGATGGTGAGTGTTTCAGTCATGGTTACAGACAGTCTGTCTGTCTGTCTCTCTGGCATGACTTTAACAGACTTGATCAGTTAGTCACATTTAGGACTCACTGCTTTAGAAAGGCCTTCTGAAGGGACTCCATCTAAAAGCAGCAGTATTTGTTAGCAAAGCTAGTTTTTCAGTAATAAAGCATTTCTAGCAAAAACATCAATACATTCATTTTTTTTTTCATTGTATTTAACAGTGAACTGAAATATGGGGATTCTGAAGTTTTTAAAAGTCCCTGCTCTCTGGCCATGCCCATAATGAATAAATTAAACAATTTGGTGTGCCGCTGTGCTGTTTACGTGCAGCAGGTGGGGGGCACTAAGAGATTAGGGAAGTTACTAGCAGTGTTCCACAGAGGTCAGTGCTTGGTCCAGTTCTGCTGAATGTGTTCATTACTGACACTGGGGACAGCATCAGGGAGCAAGATAGGGTTCTTTGTTGATGACACCAAACCCTGTTGGAGGGCAGACATGGAGGAGGGCATCAGGGACCTGAGGGAGGACCTGGTGAGGTAGAAAATTTGGTCTGGAATCTGGCAACTGGGATTCAATGCAAAAAGTGCAAGGTAATATAATTAGGGTGTAAGAGCCGAGGGAAGAGTCTAGGGAGAGCCAAGTACAGACTTGGGGGCATAAAGGTTGCAGTCTCAGAAGAGGAGAAGGATCTGAGGGTCACAATCACAAACAACCTGAAACCTTTCATGCAATGAAAAAGGTGGCAGCAAAGCCGAATGGGATGCTGGACTGCCTGTCAAGGAGGTTCACCAGCATGAGAAAGGACGTCATGCTGCCTCTGTACAGACCCATGGTGCAGCCACACCTGGAGTATGCAATACTGGAGCCCCTATCTCAAGAAGGACATAAATCAGCTGGAGAGGGTCCAGACACAGAGGGGCAGCAGGGCATCCTGTATGAGCAAAGACTGTTGAACCTAAACATGTACTTCCTTGTGGAGAATCGAGAGAAGGAGGGACACGATCAAGGCCTTCAAAGACCTCAAAGGTACTGTATAAATAAGGTTGATCTTGGGGATCTCTTCAGCATCAATGAAATTAAAAACACCCGCAGGCAGAGCTACGAACTGGTGGGGGTAGGTAAAGAAAGAGGCTAGGAAGCACTTCTTCCCAGAGAGAGTGGTGACAAGGTGGAACATATAGAAACATAGAAACACAGACTTTGACGGCAGATAAGGACCGCTAGGCCCATCTAGTCTGCCCATTTCCCTACCTACAGGATAGGCCGCAGATCCTAGTTAACCAACAGCCTATTTCTTTCTACCCCCCACAAGAACTGCCTTATGTCTGTCCCATGCATTCTTGAATTCTCCCACAGTTTTAGACCCCACAACCTCCTCAGGAAGGCTGTTCCATGCATCCACTACCCTCTCTGTGAAATAATACTTCCTCACATTGCCCCTGAACCGCCCTCCTTCTATCTTTAAATTGTGTCCCCTTGTTCTTGCAAAGCCTCTTTTTCTGAAAGATGCTACCCTCTTGGACTTTGTTGATTCCCTTGAGGTACATTAAAGTTTCTATCATGTCCCCCCTCTCCCTTCTTTCCTCAAGGGTATACATATTAAGCTCCTTTAGTCTCTCCTCATACGGCTTCTCTTGCAGACCCTGCACCATTTTAGTTGCCCTCCTCTGGACTGCCTCTATCCTGTCTATGTCCTTACGGAGATGGGGTCTCCAGAACTGGACACAGTACTCCAGATGGGGTCTCACCAACTGTCTGTACAGAGGGATAACAACTTCCTGTTTTCTGCTGATGATGCCTCTCCTATACATCCCAGTATACCCCAGCCCTCCCTACTGCCTTCTCACATTGCTTACTAACCTTAAGGTCATCTGATATGATTACCCCAGGTCCCTTTCCTTTTTGTTGTTGTTACTACCTCCCCACCCATTGTGTATTCTTCCCTGGGTTCTTGTTTCCCAGGTGCATTATTTTGCACTTCTTTGCATTGAATCCTAGCTGCCATACTTCTGACCATTCCTCCAATCTTGCCAAGTCCTTTTCATCCTTTCCACGCCTCCTTGTGTATCAACCCTGTTGCAGATCTTTGTGTCATCTGCAAAAGGCATACATTCCTTCCAGTCCCTCTGCAATGTCACTGATGAAGACATTAAAAGGACTGGACCCAATCTGAACCCTGCGGTGCCCACTAGTAACCCCCTTTCTTCAGAGTGGACTCCATTTACAATTACCTTCTGTGTCCTGTTGTGCAGCCAATGTTTTGCCAGGCTACCACCCTGGATCCCACTCCCAGGCTGATTAATTTGACTATTAATCTTTTGTGTGGGACTGTGTCAAATGCCTTGCTAAAGTCTAGGTAAGCCATCTCCACAGCCCCTCCCTGGTCTACTACTTTGGTCGCCCAGTCACAGAAATCTATTAGATTCGTCTGACATGACCTTCCGCTGTGAACCCATGCTGCCTTGGGTCCTGTGCTCCACTGGCCTCTAGGTACTCAACTATTCTTTCCTTCAGAAGTGACTCCATCACTTTCCCTACCACAGAGGCCAGACTGACAGGTCTGTAGTTTCCTGCCTCTGTCTTGGTCCCACTTTGTGAGGGAATCACATCCCCTTCCTCCAGTCCTCGGGTACCACCCATCCTCCCATGATTTATTAAAAGAGTAGCCAGTGGTTTCACTAGTTCCTCCTTAATTCTTTTAGAATTCTGGGGTGAATTCCATCAGGACCCATTGCTTTGTCCACCTTCAGTTTTAGGAGTTCTTGCAGAACCCTTTCTTCTGTGAAAGGACTGGATCGACCCCCTATCAAGAGTGCTTCTGTTAATTGGATTAGGCACTTCCCTCCTCTTTTGTGAATACTGAGTGAAATATTGTTCACTATTCTGCTTTTCACTGTCCCCTCTGCCCACCACCGTTCATTCTATTCAGCCTCACTATCCCTCCTTTGTCTTTCACGCCTCTCTGATGTAACCTATAAAAGGTTTTATCCCCTTCTTAACTGAGTTGGCTATCTTTTCCTCAGTTTGGGCCTTTGCTATTCTGACTTCCTCCCTGCTTCCTTCTGCCTAACTGGTACAGCTCTGTGTCCTGCTCCTTCTGTGTTTCCTTATACTTCCGAATGCTATCTTTTTCTTCCTGACTTTCACAGCCACCTCTTTTGAGAACCATAGTGGCTTTTCTTTCGTTTTGATTTGTTTATTTGCTCACCACAAGGCTTGTTGCCTCTGTGATGGCAGTTTTGATAATTCCCCACTGTTGCTCCACACCTCCTTCTAGCCTGTTTGCTAGTGCTTTTCTGAGGCACTCTCCATCTTGCCAAAGTCAGCCCTCCTAAGCCCAGTACCCTCACTTTTGTATGGTTTGACTCTGTAGCTGAGTTTAATGTGAACCACACTGTTTGATGGTCACTTGTCCCCAGATGGCAACCCACTTCTAGATCTGAGATCCTCTCACTGCTCCCGTTTGAGAGTATGAGTCTAAGATTGCTCCCTCACGAGTGGGTTCGAAACTAGCTGTCTAATGCCTGCCACCTGTAGGGCATCAAGAATGGCCCTGCTCTTGGATGTGGCTGCAGCAAATGTGCTCCAGTTAACATCTGGTATATTCAGGTCTCCCATCAACAGTATCTCCCCTTTCTGCCATTCTAAGAATGCCTTTTATCATATCCTTGTCCATTCCCTCCCCTGACATGGGGTCTGTACACAACCCTGTGTGGATTGTGGTGCCCTTTCCAGTCTCAAGGTGACCCACAGTGCCTCCTCTCCTCCCTGTTTACTCTTTTGTTCAGTTGCTTTTATCCCTTCCTTTACATAGAGAGCTACTCCTCCCCCTTTTCTCCCCTGCCTGTCTCTCCTGTAGGTTATGTAGCCTGGTATGTTAACATCCCAGTCATGGTTCTCTGTGTACCAACGACACAACAGTTGGGAGTTTTAAAGAACTACTGGCAGCTCTGAAGCCCCAACCACTGCACACATTGGGGCTTCACCTCACACATCCCCCTGCAGGCACCATATAAAATGAACAGTTTTTTTACCTGAATGCTTGTAAAAAGTAGTAAACCACTGGTGCATCCGGCATGTTTAAATATGGCGCTCTTTCTTCCCCCAATCGTTTTCTGCTAATAACATGGGAGGATGACTCCACTGCCCCTTCCCTTATTGGTGCCCTTATGTATGGAGATTTAATAATCTCTGTACCTTGGATGTCCAACACTATATTTTTTTTGCTATGTATTTTAACCCGGTGCTCTCTCTGAAGGACATCGGCTGAACAGAAGCTCAAGGAGACCATGCCAGGCATACACATGGCATTTAGGCAAATTCTATAAAAATAGCACTGGGCTATATAGTTTTTCTACAGCGCCCAGCTATCTTCCCCATCTTGGTTATCCTGAAGCCCCTCCTCTATGCTTGGCATGTGATGTAATCAATGATATCACATTATATTTTAGCCAATGTCAGGACTACATTCTGCCACAGAAATGAATACATCATGCCACAGTAATCAGAAAATGCTGCCGAAGAAGCCTAGAAGCCCTGCTGCAGAAATCAGGACAAAATGCCACAGAGCACTAGGGGCCCTGACTATGATCCCCAGATCCATTTCCTCCTCCACTGCAGTAAGTGGAGCCCCACTCAGTGTGTAGGTCCTGCCTCTGTTTTTCTTCCCTACACAAAGCACCTCTGCATTACACAGAACCTAAAACTCTAGGCATCTGACCAGTCACCCAGCTTGTCCTGAAGTTTGTCCCCATTCTCAAAGGAGTCCACCTCCCTGGCAAGTTTACTGTTATCAGCATATGTAACAGTCCTTTCCATCCTTAAATGACTATATAACTATGAACTTAAGCAGCCTGTTAGAGACCCCAGCTTCCAGATTGTTGATGAAAATGTTAAATGGCAGTGACCCCAGCACTGATCCTTTTGGGGCACAACAGAGTACACTTCTTCACTTGGAGTAATGCCCATCCACCACAGTCCTCTGCTTTCTGCTCCAAGTCAGTTGGAAAGCCACCTTGTGTATGCTTTGTGCATACTGCACTGGTGCACTGTGACCAGAAGCTCATCATGCGCCACAGTGTCGAAGGCCTTACTGAAGTCTAGACAGACTATGCCAATGGCCCTGCCGCCGCCACCTTCCTGAAGGCACCCTTGAAGAAGATGATCAGGTTGGCTTGTCACAATCTGCCCCTTATAATACCATGCTGAGTCCCTATGATGATAACATGGGGCTGAGAGGTGTGGGAGCAGGGGAGGAGGGAGACAACCCACCCATATTGTAGGTCTGTAGGGTGAGGCAGTATAGTTTATGAGCAGACTTGATAAACCCTTGGTCTCCTTCTGCCATCAGATTCTGTGTTTGTTTTTTTAAATAACATTTTTATTATGTTTTCATAAGAAGCAGTAATACATGGAAAGTCAGGAAAAAACAAAACCAGCATGCAATAGTAACAAGCTAGAATCAGTAACAAAGTGCATAATAATGCTGTTTTATAGTATTGTTAACACTATAAACTTAATATTAACTGTTCTAGATTTTGGAGGATGACTGAGAGACAAGCTGTGCTGTCCTAATGACCCCTACAGTACAAGTGAGTCCTCTATCTCCATAAAATATAGCACTCATCGCTGCCATATTATACTGAAAGTCTCATAAGTATTCCTATAGATAGCTGTTTGACTTTCCAGTTTATAAATGTACTGCATTCAGTTGTGCTACATCTGCTTCATAAGTTTAACATCACTAAGCCACAGCGTTGTTGGAAATGTTTTTGCTGTTGTAATCAATAAAATCAATATCTTCACTGTTTTGCCTTTCACCATATGTTCTTACAGTGGCACAGTAAGCAATAGCAAAGATGATGTGACTATATTAGGTATATTAAGAATATATTCTACACCTTGCATTATATCCCCTTCAATAACTGGCTAGTACTGGACACCCCCCAAAATGGGCATATGGACTGCATGTTGGGTTCCGCATCCTCGCCAGCAGAGACCACATTCAGGACCCAGAAATGTTTCCTGAATAGCTGGGGTCTGAAAGCATCCCATCTTAAAGGTAGGAGGTTGCTCTTACTTAAAATGGAAGGAAAGCAAACTTCAGTCAATGTTCCATAGGGTAGTCTGTATCTAGTCCTAGATTCCATTTTTGAAGAAAATGGGATGAAGAAGCTTGGGTGGCCTCTTGCAAGCCTCTATAAAGGTTTCCAATAAGGTTTTACCAGATCTCCACTGCCTATGAACCAACTAAGAGTATATGGAATTGCCCCTGATAGTCGGGTAGTTTAGTGGCCTCTTTATAGGCATGTTGAGGGAAAGATCAAAGCTGCAGGTACCTAAAGTGGTCTCCTGCCGGAAGTGAATATGTTTACCTTAGAATTTCAAAGGGGAGAACACTGTGTTTATCTGCCACCTGATGCAGAAACGTGAGGCCCTAAGCACCTTCACTGTGACAGGGGAAAAGTCTAGTCTGTTTAAAGGACAATCCTGTGTATGTAACCAGATATGGAGGGTATTGAGGGTGGAGAGCTGTAATACCTAATGCCACACTTAAGGCTGCAGACATCAAATTCATGAAACTGGTAAAGAGGATATTTCCCACAGGAGTAACATACAAATATTTTATTCAACTGGATAAAAATCACTGATGTTGAATTCTATGGTGTTCCAGTGGAAGTTGCATGATCCAGAGCTCCAGAGGCAAGCCATACGCAAATGTGCTATTACTGTGTAGTAGTACAAGTGAGGGACATTCACTCCACCTCTTTCCACAGGTAAATGGAGCACAGAGAAACAAATTCAGGGTGGGAAGCCTCCCCAAACAAAACGAGGGATGTGCTTGTATCATAACTGGAAATGCGTTTTATCTGGCAGTAGGGGTATAGTCTGTGGAACGTTGAGCATCATAGGGAAGACATTTTGCATCTAATACTTGCACAACTGAGGAAGCCAAAAAAAATCTGTGACCATCCGTGTAGATTCTGCTGAATGGCTATGGTTAATGGCTCATAATTTAGGAGTTTGAAATGGTCAGGGTTCAAGGTCACAGTAACTCCCAAGTATTTAATAAGCATTCCTTGTCCATCAAAAAGTAAACCATTTCCGCAGGGTTTGGGTGAGAGAAATGCTGAAGAATAAAATCTTTATTTTGGAGGTATTCAAACGGAAGCCAGCCAATGTTTCATACAATTCCAAGAGCTCCCTCACCTTAAGAGCGATGTTTCAAGGGACAATAACAACAATAAAATGTAATCTGCGAAAAGAGCAATTTATATTCCAGCCCCCAGCAGTATTCCTTCAACTGCTCTCTCTTCCAACTGCCAGGGGCTCAATGTAAAGAGCAAACAACAGGGAAGAGAATGGACAGCCCTGTTGGGTGTCCCATTGCAGAGTTATGGGGTCCGAAAGGTTGCCATTCATGTGGATATATGCCTGGGGTAATGATAAGCCTCTCGTATAATCGATACCTATTCACGTGGGAAGCCAAAACGCAGGATGGTGTTCCAAAGAAAAGGCTATAAAACTCTATCAAAGGACTTCTCTGCATCGGGGCTGATGAGGAGATTGACCAAGAAGTGGTGTATTCCAATAGGAGCAAAGTAGAACATACATTGTCATGTGCTTGTCAGCAACAGACAAAACCCACCTAGTCCCCATCCAGTCACGGCAGGAGAAGGGTAGCTAAGCGTGCCGTCCAAACAGCCACAAAGATTTTATAATCACAATTTAAGACTGAGATTGATCTATAAGATTAGAACTGGATCAGGTCCTTTCCTGGTTTGGGAAAGGCAAAGATGGTGGCATAGCTCCACGATGGGGATGAAATACCTTCATGTTGGATGGACAGGTATGCCCAGAGGAGTGGGGGAAGAGGAAGTTCATGGGACATCTTGTAAAGTTCCACGGGATACCAGCTGAGGCCATGGCATCTCCCAGTTTTGGCGTTTTGAAGGATCTCCTCCAGTTCCTCTGTGGCAATGGTGTGGAGGAGAGCTTGCACTTGATCCTGGGACAGTGCAGGAAGGGGCAAGGAATCAAGAAAGGTGGAAAGGTGCTGGTGGGGCCCTCAGAGTAGAGTTTTTGTAAAAGCCCCGCACACTACCTTGAATATCCTTCTGCCTGTGCACCAAATTCTGAGTGTTAGGGTCTCAAAGCTGTAGAATACAGGCCTGTAATCTTGAAACTCGGGAGACACGGGCCAGGATGCAAGCCACATGCACGCCCTCATAATACTTATGCTGCAGACAGAACATAGCCTGCTTGACCTTTAAGCCTATTATCTGCTAGATTTCTGCCTTAACTCAAGATATTTGTAACACAAGAGACTGATCTCCCTGCATACAGAACACGTGAAGGATATGAAAATGTAACCCCTAGATGGCGCTATCCCAGGGGCTACTACCCCTGCCTGATTTGCCACTAACAGGTTGAGGGGCCTGGATCCAATGGCGGGTGCCTCCACCCAGAGGTCAGGGTTTGCAATAGTTAAACTAACTTGGTCACAGCCCTCTGGGACACTGCAACCCCCCTTTCTTCCCACTAGTGGCCCACACAATATATCAGAATTACCTTCACAGTATACACTTACCCCAGGTCTGGTTCCGGCACTGGGACCTCCTGTGAAATGAGATACAGTGCAACAATCACAGTACAGTACTTTAACATAGACAAATACCTCAGGCAGTATAACTTTGCTGAAACAAGCAGCTCTGATTTATTTAGGGGTATATAACAAGGACAGGGGGAAATCAGGTTAATTAGCTTATCACTCTAATAATCTACCTATGGCTCTGTGCACAGGCCTATCCCTATCAGTTACTGTCCCTGGGTACCCAAGCCTAGTAGCTAGTCCAAACCGTGGCAGCTGGTAGGGGCCCTTTCACACAGAAAAGGAGGAATTAAACAGTCAGCAGTACAGTAATTCCATTTGGATTTAATGTGGCAATTCAACAGGAGCGACCCTGAATTAGTACTCACGACCTCCAAATAAGATAGGGTCCTTCAATGTCAGCAGGGGCTCACTTGAGGTACACAAACCTCTTCACACATCCATATAAAAAGCACTATACCAGGCAGGCTGCATCTGTATCCCATCGCAATTACTGCACAATACCCGGAGAACACACAGCAGATTCAGTTCCTGACAGACCGAGTGCAATTTTCAGCAATTCCTCCAGTCTTCTACAGGGTGAGCCTGGTTTCTACTCTTCAGAGATCCTTTGATTCTTTTCACAGGACGGTTCAGTCCTAACAAGCTGTTACACAAGCTGCAGACGGAACTCTGGGCCTTACACATTTTTGACTAAAACTGCACACTGAAAAAGCACAGGGCTCCTTCCTTCTTCACTGCCAAAGCTCAACTGAAACTCCAACCGACAAACCGGGCACTTCCTTTGAGTTCCTCCCAGTTCTTGACTGGATTGGCTGTCACTCACAATAGACTGCTGCTGTTGGTCCAAAAAGGCACTGAAGTCTAAACTACATCTCCCAAGTCACTGCCCATACAATCCTCTTGTGGCTGGCTCAGATTATGAGTCAAGTTCTGATTAGTCAAGGCACCATTTTAGAGTTAGCTTACCCCACACTGATTGGTCCAGTTCAGCAGTTCAAAACTAGAATGGGGAACTAGCAGACACAGTTCTGACTGCAAAGAAAGCAGGTTAGACAAACTGTAATTTCATTATTACTCTAAATAATTTCTGGCAAACAGTTACATCTTTCAGATAGGTTCCTTTGCACTCCTAGTGACTGCAAAAATGAAGTGAATTGGCAGCAGCTTAAGTGGTACTCAATCAAAGAAACACACAGTCCCCCATACAAACTAATTATGTCTGCAAGCAGACAGCTCTTAAAGAGACAGTACCAGAGGTTCTAAAAACACTCACTGATAAATGGCTTAAATGCCAAACACCATTCAGGCTTGGAGCATTCAAGCAAGCTCCTGGAAGTCTTTTGGGAACCCTCATTTGCAGGGGGGTTACAAAAAGTTTTCTGAAGTTTCTTTAGTTTCTAAGGCTCTATGCTGGTGAGTGATGTAAGCTATCAATTTCTCCCGTTCCACTATTTTAAAGAGCTGCTGATGCCTCAAAGAAAACTTTGAGAAACATAATAATTAGGTGCATTTCAGCTTGCATTATATATATATATATATATATATATATATATATATATATATATATATATATATATATATATATATATATATATATATATTTTATAGTAGCAGTAGTGCTACCATAGTTAAGATTGAGAGCCATTTACATATTAAACCAAATTTTGCACCTTAATAACTTTGCAACCGTTTGGCGGATTTGCCTGAAATTTGGAATACATGATCAAGACCCATACGCCTTGGGGTCTGCCAAGTTTTGTACCGGTCGGATATACAGCTGCGGAGTTACTAAGCGTGATCTGCGCGTGCGTTTACGCTTTTTCTGGAATTCTACGGTCGTGCCTACAGGTTGCACGGTTTGGGCGACCAGCCCGAAATCTTCAGGGAACGTGCGGCCAGGGTCCCTGATGTGCCTTTTGAAGATTTCGTGAAAAAATATTAAACGGTTCAAAAGTTATTCAAAAAACAATTTCCTATTATAAGTCAATGGGAAAAGTTAACAAAAAGTTTGACAGTGTCGCAAATGCATTTTACTTTCGTAAATGGCCCTCTTACTTCGCAAATCCGCCATTTTGTTTTCAGTTAATGATCAGAAAATGCTTGCCATTTAAAATTGAGATCCTAGCAACCTAATTCTTTTGTATTCACCTAGTGAACCTGAGGGCGCTAGCCATGTCTTTATTTTGGGTAAAACACCCTGAAATATATTTTTCAAATTTCTGGAAAAAGTACTTTTGCAAAGTACTTTCGTGCTCACGAAAGTGTAGCAAATTTTTGCAAAAGCTTTCGCAAATTGCGACAGTACTTTTCTAGGCTGTGGGGAAACAACAGCAATTCTTTGGCACCCCGCTGCAAAAGAACGGTTTGGAGTTTTGGGCTGATATTTGGAGAGAACGCAGCCGACATCTCACAGGTGTGACTTTCAGTGTTGTGTTGAAAAAATATTATATGGCGGCAAAGTTACGTCACTCCAAATCTGACACTTTTTCCCATAGGATAACATTACGGCAGCCGACGCATTGCAGCAATCGTTTGGCGCCTTGCTGCAAAATAACGGTTTGGTCTTTTGGGCTGAAATTTGCAGGGTATACAGCCAACATCCCACATCAGTGGTTTGGTGAAAAAATATTACAGGGAGACAAAGTTATGACACTCCGAACTTCTGTTTTTTTTCCCATAGGATAACATTATGGCGTTCGCCACGCCTTTGAGGGCCCGTATCTCGAAAACGGTGCGAGATACGGAGTTTTTGTTGAAAAATTCTTAGCCCCCCCATATGGGGGCTAACAACAAAACTAGCCAGGAAAGTGGTAATACATATGACTTTTAAATTATTTTTCTATGTCGTACGGTTACTGAGATATAGGCAATTTACTATTCCAACTCCTGATTTTTGTGTTCCGAGAGTCATTATTTTGCATACATTCTTTCTACTCACTGTCTTTCTCTATACAGCTTTTGGGGAAAACCAGCCTGTGCGCTTACATTACTGTTACCATTACCGTTTCTGCTTGCAGTTCCGTACCCGTTTCACTCCGTTCACGTTTACATACCATGTCATTACCCTTTGCGTTTTCATTTGCGGTTACATTTCCGTTTTTTTAACATTTCTGTCTACAGTACTGTTTCTCTTTCTGTTTCGCTGCGTCACCATACGCATTACGATTTGTGTTTGCGGGCACAATGTTGCCATGTGACAAGACATCACATTTCGGGAGGCCTTGGGGGCCCTGAGTGCCGATGCTCCAGCCGCTACGATACGTGGCAGAGCCAGCGCTCCCGCCGCGTACATTCACTATTTCTCATTATCATCTCAAAAGAAGGAAAATTAGAGGCAAAAACTCTGTTTAATACATCAGTTAGGGTTGTTCCACGGCGACAAAAGTGAGGAAATTTGATGTTAGGGTTGAAACCCCCTTTGCACCCCTCCAGCCCACCCCAACTGGAATCGGGGTGCGCATTGGCGTCATCGGTCCTAACTGTCACCCCATTCTCCTATTCCTCAGCTTCTTTCCACATGTGATGGGGTGACAGTTAGGGCTGATGACCCCAATGCACACACCGATTTCAGTTGGGGTGGCTGAGGGTGCAAAGGGGTTTCAACCCTAACATCGACTTTCCTCACTTTTGCCGCTGTGGAACAACCCTAACTGATGCATTAAATAGAGTTTTTGCCTCTAATATATATATATATATATATATATATATATACTGTATATATATATATATTCTATAGATTTCTCCTTCACATTATTACTGAGGAAATTTGCATGAAAACATGATCTTTATCCCATTAAGTTTATCTACCTCTATAGTTTACCCCCCCACCTCAAGTCATAATCCTCTGCTGTGACATCACAGTCTATTGCCATAAGAGTAACTGTGATGTCACCGTCAGTGCATTATGATCTCAGGTAGGGAGAAAGCAGCAGGAATAGATGAACTCTTCAGAGGCAAAGATCCTGCTGTTTTCATTTAAATTACTTCAGTGATAAATAATGGGGAAGGGCCTCAGACAGGTAGCAAGCATGGTTACCTTCTCAGAGGTGCTGCCAGTCCATGGCAGGGGTGAGGCTAGGGTACTACACCACCATGCAGTTTAATGAATGGTTGCAAAACTGGTGCAGAGCACAAGGCTTTGGCTTTATTGGGGACTGGGGGTACACCTGGAGAGATGAAGGTCTATACTGGCATGATGGTCTGCATCTGTCCACGAAGGGAACCAAGATCCTAAGTGACAGGTTTAAATGCTTCCTTGGCAAGCTTTTAAATTAGCCATGGGGGGAGGTACTAATAAGAGGCAGGAAATTTCAAGCCTCCCCCCACAAAACATGCCAGGTAGTAAGGTAAACAATGAGGTTCAGTGCTCAACAGAGGGCGGGACAGGGGTAAATGGAAAAGGGCAAAAAGAGCAGGCATGGGGGAAAAAAGTATAAAGCCAACATTAAATGGAGGGCAATGAGTACCAATGCCCGTAGTCGGGGAAACAAGCTTCCTGAGCTAGTAGCCTTGATGGAAGATGAACAATTGGATATTGTGGCAGTCACAGAAATGTGGTACACAGAGAACCATGACTGGGATGTCAACATACTGGGGTACACAGTCTACAGAAGGGACAGGGAGGGGAAAAGAGGAGGTGGAGTAGCTCTATACATAAGGGAGGGGATCAAAGCTAAAGAACTAAAAAGTAAATGGGGAGGACAAGAGGCACTCTGGGTCACCTTGGAGACAGGGAATGGCATCACAATCTGCACAGGGGTTGTATACAGACCCCCCATCTCAAGGGGAGGAAATGGACAAGAAAATGATAGAGGACATTTTCAAAATGGCTGAAAAAGGGGAGATACTGTTGATGGGGGACCTGAATATGCCAGATGTTAACTGGATGACATGTACTGCAGCCATATCCAAGAGCAGGGTTATTCTCGATGCCCTGCAGGGTGCAGGCCTTAACAGCTAGTGTTGGAACCCACTCGGGAGGGAGCAATACTAGACCTGGTACTCTCAAATGGAGAGAGGATCACAAATTTAGAAGTCAGTAGACATCTAGGAACAAGCAACCACTGCACAGTGTACTTCACAATAAGCATAACCATGGAGACGGGTCATACAGAAACAAGCATAGTGGACTTTAGAAGGGCTGACTTTGGCAAAATGGGTGAATACCTGAGGAATACACTAGCAAATGGCCAAAAAGGAGGGGTGGAAGAACAATGGAGAAAAATCAAAACTGCCATCTTAGAGGCAACACGTCTTTGTGTGAAACAGATAAAGAAAACAAAGCAGAGTAAAAAACCACTATGGTTCTCAAAAGAGGTGGCAGGGAAGGTTAAGGAGAAAAAGGCTGCATTCAAAAAGTATAAGGAATCACAGAAGGAGCACAACAGGGAACTCTATCAATTAAAACAGAAAGAAGTGGGGAAGGCAGTCAGAATAGCAAAAGCCCAAACCGAGGAAAAAATAGCCAATTCAGTTAAGAAGGGGAATAAAACCTTTTATAGGTACATTAGGGAGCATAGAAATATTAAGGGAGAAATAGTGAAGATTAATAAGGGAGAGGGGAGGTGGGCAGAGGGAGACAGTGAAAAGGCAGAGATACTGAATGAATACTTTTGCTCAGTACTCACAAAAGAAGATAAGGAGGAGTTACCTAAACCAGACAATAGAAGCACTTGGGGTAGGAAAGTTGACACCAGTCCATTTACAGAAGAAAGAGTCCTGAAAGAACTCCTAAAACTCAAGGTGGACAAAGCAATGGGGCCTGATGAGATTCACCCCAGAATCCTAAAAGAACTAAGGGAGGACCTAGTGACACCACTGACCACACTTTTTAACAAATCATGGGAGGATGGGGTGGTACCTGAGGACTGGAGGAGGGCAGATGTGATTCCCCTTTACAAAACTGGGAGCAAGGCAGAAGCAGGAAACTACAGACCTGTAAGTTTGACCTCAGTGGTAGGTAAAATGATGGAATCACTTCTGAAAGAAAGAACTGTTGAGTACCTAGAGGCCAGCGGGGCTGGGACCCAAAACAGCATGGATTTAGCAGGAAGGTCATGTCAGACAATCTAATAGATTTCTTTGACTGGGTGACCAAAGTAATAGACCAGGGAGGGGCTGTGGATATGGACTACCTAGACTTTAGCAAGGCATTTGACACAGTCCTGCACAAAAGATTAATAATCAAGTTAGCCAGCCTGGGAGTGGGTCCCAGGGTGGTAGCCTAGGTAGCAAACTGGCTGCAAAACAGGACACAGAAGGTAACAGTGAATGGAACACATTCCAAAGAAAGGGGGGTCACTAGTGGAGTACCTCAGGACTCAGTACTGGGTCCAGTCCTCTTTAATGTCTTTATAGGTGACATTGCAGAGGGTCTGGAAGGGAAAGGTATGCCTCTTTGCAGATGACATAAAGATCTGTAACAGAGTTGATACACAAGGGGGGGGTAGAAAGAATGAGAAGGGACTTGGCAAGGTTGGAGGAATGGTCAGACATAAGGCAACTTAGATTCAATGCAAAGAAGTGCAAAGTAATGCACGTGGGAAACAAAAACCCAGGAGAAGAGTACACAATAGCAGGGGAGGTACTAACAACAACAAAAATGGAAATGGACCTCAGGGTAGTCATATCAGATGATCTAAAGGTTGGTAAGCAATGTGAAAAGTCAGTAAGGAGAGCCAGGGGGATACTGGGATGCATAGGAAGGGGCATCACAAGTATAAAAAGGGAAGTGGTTATCCCTCTGTACAAACAGTTGGTGAGACCCCATCTGGAGTACTGTGTGCAGTTTTGGAGACCTCATCTACGCAAGGACATAGACAGGATGGAAGCAGTCCAGAGGAGGGCAACTAGAATGGTGCAGGGTCTGCATCAGAAACCATATGAGGAGAGAGTGAGAGAGCTTAATATGTATACCCTTGATGAAAAGAGGGAGAGGGGGGACATGATAGAAACATTCAAGTACCTGAAGGGAATCAACAAAGTCCAGGAGGGTAGCATCTTTCAGAAAATGAGATGTGTAAGAACAAGGGGGCACAATTTAAAGATAGAGGAGGGACGGCTCAGGGGTAATGTGAGGAAATTGTTTTTCACGGAGAGAGTGGTGGATGCATGGAACTGCCTTCCTGGGGAGGTTGCTGGGTCTAAAACAGTGGGGGAATTCAAACATGCATGGGACAGACATAAGGCAATTGTTGTGGGGGGTGGCAGGAAGTAGGCTGTTGGTTAACTAGAATCTGCAGCTTATCCAGCAGGTAGGGAAATGGGCAGACTGGGTGGGCCAAGTGGTCCTTATCTGCCGTCAAAGTCTATGTTTCTATGAAATACCAAACTAATGTGAAATACAAGCAAAACTGAGTCTAAATATTATGTTTTGGAAAGTTCTCTGCCACCGGGTATGGGTATAGGATAACACAATTTCAGGCAGAGAAGTCAGGTGCATAAAAAACGCATGGTTGCCATTTATCATTTATTTTTATCAAGTAAAATATACAGAAAGCAAAATGGTAAGTCAGACAGCTGCTTAGCTTCAACAGTTTCTAAGGCTTTTCTTCAGCCTAGCATGAATGAAACCGTGTGAAGGCACAAACTACCAAGAGGTCTTCCACCTTCCTCAGTCAGTATCCAACTGACCACTATCTATCCTCTCTCAGCACTGAGGTAGGGTTTTTTATAAGCTCACTAGAAGCTGGAAAAATGTCCACTGCCTTTTGATTAACAATAGACATAACATTAAACTAGCCACTAGGGGCCACTGTAGCTCCATAGAGAACAGTTATTTGGCAGCCACCTGAAACACAGAAGAACTTGTTTACAACACTGGAAAGGTCAGCGCTGAGGTCAGAACAATCTGTGCTCTCCTAAACTCTCCTACAGGGTCTGCTGCAAAATATATTTTAGAAGGGGGCTGCTAACATCTAGAAAAAGCAGACACAAACTTTTGTTATTCTTCTGTTAAAACTACCCTCTTAGTTTTGTTTTATGGCCAAAGACCATAAAAGAAAACATAACTTCAATATTCTTTGTGGGTTTGGCTGGTTTTAATTTATTCCAGGGGTGTCCACTATGACAGGGGTCACCCTGTCACATTGTCCTGAGGGCGTTCACTGCTCTTTAAGTGCATCCCGTAAAACTGCTGGCTCACCCAGTGAGACAAAATTAATGACAGTATTTGTGGGATCCAGGAGTCCATTTGTTGTAAGAAGAAATCCCAGAGACAGGCCATACAGTCTCCAGTGGGCATGCTTCAGAGTTTTACCAAGGTGAAGTTCAGCTTTAATCAGGCCTATGCTTCACCAAATGAATTCTGTCCAGTTGCTTGGCCAATACATATAAACGGTTACGTCGAGCTGAGGTATGGAAGCAGGCCGAATGGCAAGTATATGCCATCTGATAGGGATGTAGATGGCGCCATGTGTCTATGAAACCCAAATACCCTGTAGTAGGTTTCAGATATTTCTGTACCTGGGAATTATGGCATGGGTGAGAGTTAGAAGCAGCCAGTTCAGAGTGTGTAGTGGTATTGAAATCCCTCTGAATAACTGGCCCTGTAAAAGGGAGAGCAATTTGTTAATAACAGTCTGGACTAAGACCTTTGTAGACCCCATGGGTAGGTATAAATTTGCCATGGTGATAGGATTCCCATATAGTGACCCAATTAGCAAAACATGATGACCTTCAGGAAACAGGAAATGGCTACCCCTTCTCCTCATATTCAGTTCTTGCCTCTCCCCCCTCTCTTCTCCACCTGCCTTTCTGGGTCACCAGTGTGCACAACATAACCCCATCCTTTTTACATCAACAGCACTTGCATACTACCGCGAGCCTGCTCCTGGTACACTCAATGAACTATAAATAGTTCTATCGCATTATTACAGTTTTGTATGATTTTGGACATGTATTGTAATTTACCCAATGTTCCACTACTGTTTATTGTACAATACCTTGTGTTTCAACTGTTACACAATCTTACAATGTTGTATTGTTTGTACTACCCACATACTATTGTAATTGATCATCCTTCAAAACCCTATGTAACCCCTCCCTCCAGGTCGCACCGTAAGACAAGCAGCTTGTTCAGTGTGCCCTCCTGGTAAAACTTTTCAATAAATAAATAAATAAATAAAAAACTTTAGTGTCTTGTACAGATTGGCTGGCCTATGGTAATAGGCAGGTCATGGCAGGCTAAGATTAGGACCCCATGTCATCTCCCAGAAGAGTTTGATGAGGACCCCAAAACAGAGTACCTAAATTTTTAAAATTTAAGATGTTCTGCGCTAGACCGGATCCCGGTGGCGCTGAGGGTTGAGGCTCTGGATGCCACACCTCACGCCACGCCGACGACCCAGGTTCAGGAACAGACTCAGATTATCGGGGGTCAGCAAGGAAGGAGAGGATTGAGCACCTGGAGGACTGCTCTCCTCTCCTGGGGAGGGTTTCCGGGGTTTCCCCACTGTGTAGTAGCTCCCAGTGGAGACCGCAAGCGCCACATGTCAGGGAGGGACTTGCAAGGGGAGATGACGGCGGATGTCTGCGGGAGGGGGCAGAAGCGCGCCCTCCATGCGGTGACGTCAGTGCACGTCTGCACCTCCGGGGGAAAATGAGGAAAACCTGGTCTGCCAGGGAGGTGACAGCAGGACTTGAGTGCCCAGCCCACACTTCCAATGACCTGTCTCTCCGTGGTCCCTATGGGGCCGGCAGGAGAGGGGGGACCTAGCAACCGATTCCTCAGTCGAGGAAGGGGGTTCAGGCAGGCGGTATTAGGCTGGGCCAGTCGGTCTCTGCCTGAGAGATGCCTCGGCAGTCAGTGAAGGAGGGAGAAACAGAGTTGGAAAAAAAAAGATGTTCTGTGCTGGGGAGATGAGTCTCCATGAGAAAAATCAGCTCGCCTGCTCACAGCGTAACAGCTCAATAAATCTAAACCTTTTGACGGGATTGTGAGTCCCATGAACATTAAAGGAAATACATTTTGTAGCAGTGGTCATAATTTAGAAAAACATGTATTAGATTAAAAACATTTGCCATAAAAAAAATATCGGAAGGGTATACCGGACTGCCTCCTCCACCCCACCTCCTTGATGCACTGCATCTCTCCATGTACTGGCTGAAAGGAAAAAAGAACACATGATAAACAGAGAAAAGCAAGGTGCCAAACAGGCTTCCATAGAAAACAGTTACAGGACACAAAGCCAATAGGACGATGAAAACATCTAATAACTTGTGAGTGTGTCTTTCCAAGGTATGGGGCAAGAAGCAGCACCACCCCTGTACAAAGCCTGATGTATGGCTCCACTCAGTAGAAAGCCGAATACAAAGATCCGGGCTTCCAAAATACGGTAGAAGACACTGTCACAGTGGGGAAACTGTAATCTAACAGTTCGCTTCCCATATTCCACCCAGTTCAAAAATACACAGGGGGGATAAACCCCTCAGTCAAAATGCAAGGCGTTAGAAACAGCAGCTAAAATCTAGTTCCACTGGCAGTCCCAGAGCAGTCATATTGTTCAGAAGGTGGTTTAGATGGGAGGAGAGGGAGAGGGCCCCTCAAGGGCCTGAGGCAAGTGGAGGGACTAGACATGTGGAAAGTCACTTATAGAGTGCCCCAGCCAGGCCTGGGTCAGGTCAGGTGTGTGGCACAGAAGACAACGTAATGAAGTGATGGTCTGCAGACTAGCGCCCATCCAGGGATACCAGGTGCCTAGTAGTATCTCAAACAGAATACAAAAATAGAGGCCTTTTCGAGCAAGAGTCACCAGATGGAATGGTTACCTCGTTGGGAACAGGTAAACAGGTACACTTAAGGAGGTTCCAAATGTGGGCTTCAAAAGAGGAGTGAATTATGTGGAGTAACCAACATTTAAAAGAAAAAAAAAAAGAGTTATGGGAGAGCGCTCTGGCAAGCTGGTGACTCAGGTTCATGCTTTGAGCCCGAGACATAAGGAATGAAGGCCAGCAGGGGAGTGGTTGTGAGCATCCTTTGGATACTCTCCACTCAGGAAAGGAGTCCTGCTTGCCACATTGCTCTGCAGATGCTCCTGCTGAATTTCATGGTCTGGGTGTCCAGACACTATCAGGAACCCCACCCAGTTCAGCCACAGCATGCGCAAGGGTGAGGAAGGACAGGGAGAAAACAGATAAAAATACCACACAGGTATGTTGGATGACAGCCTCGTGATTCCCCCACGCCAGTGCAACCCCCAGAGCACCATAAATAATGGGACCCTTAAGCTAGCATCTACAGTGTTCAGTTTGTCCTCTAGGCTGTGGGGAGGACACTGCCAGAGACAAGCTGGCCACTCGGAAAGGCACTGAAGGGCTTCCAGGTAGAGCACCTCCACAGTAACCATAAGAGGCCCCCGGAAGAGACAAGCTAGCCACTGGCTGACCGACTGAGGTCTAGGTTGGATCCCAGTGGTGACAGTGAGGGGTGATTCAGGCAGGTAGTGGGAAGACATTGAAGGCCTGAAAGAGAGGGGTGCTGGTGGGCACGGAGGCAGAGAAATGCAGCAAGCAAAAACAAAAAGGGATGGAATGGCTTGGAATTCAAGTTTTGGTGGAATACTGTGTAGCAGTTCTGCTGATTCCATCTGTGAGATGTGTACGGGGGTGGGGGGCAGAGCCCCTTTTTATATCTTTTTATTTCAAAAGTTTCACCAGGAAACTATTCTCGGATTGCTTTGTTCGACTCTTCCCTCCTCCAAGTACTAAAAAAGTCTGCTGTCTTGCTCTTTCTCTTTTAGGTTTTACCAAATTTTGAGGAAGGAAGCATCTTTGCTGAGAAATCTTGTGCAACAATCATGCAATGCCCCGCTGCTACAC
Organism: Neoceratodus forsteri; assembly: GCA_016271365.2. NCBI lineage: Eukaryota > Metazoa > Chordata > Ceratodontiformes > Ceratodontidae > Neoceratodus > Neoceratodus forsteri. The sequence continues at coordinate 943,652,913 of CM057451.1, read as the reverse complement.
TTTACTATTCTCATTAGCTTAGTAATGCCCTTCCTGGTCAAAAATTTTAAATAAATCAGAAATCAGATTATACATAGGAGCTGTCCCATTAGCTCACACTCACACAAGTTATCCCTGGTCCCCACCAATCTAGGCAGTTCCAAGGCCTGATTTAGATATACAGTATACAGACTTCATGCCTGCACTATGGGCCCTGCTTCAGCAGTTGGGGTCCTCACTGTTCTGATTAGCTTTATTATTGAGTGCTATTTTGTAAATTTAATTTTGGATAGTTGGGTTGATCCTAGGGAAGCACAACTCAAGGCAAAAGGTCTAAGTGACCTACTGCAAGTCAAGATCGGGTCGTTCCTGAAAATAGGCATAAAACTTGTCTAGTGTACTTACCCGGTAAACAAAAACTAAATAAATAAATAAATAAAAGATAGCCAAGGGGCCACTGATGTGTTGGAACATGGTTTTGTAAATCTGGCCTTGCCCATCAGCACTGCCTGCATCACAGTCAGTCTTCATTCCCTAGGGTAGAAAGGGTGGGAAGTTGGTTGTAGGGGATACAGTAGAGGGGGGTGGTAAATGGAGTTAGGTCGGGTGGGGAGGGCATACTGAAGTGGAGTGCCCCAGGGTTCAGTCCTGGGGCGGTCCTTTCAGTATGTTCATCAGTGACATAGGAGAAAGAATACAGTGCAAGCTGTGTCTCTTCTCAGATGACATTTACCTCTGTTACCGAGAAGACAGTGAAGGGGAGTGTGGAGGGGAAGGAGGAAGCCTGCAGAGGGACCTGCAAGGGTTAGATATGTAGTCCAAGGTTTGGCGGTTGAAATTCTATGCTCAAAACTTCAAAGTGACACAAATAGGGAACAAAAACACCAGGAAAGAATACACTCCGACATGACCTTCAGATGGAATTTCAGATTAGGGAAAAGGACCACCCAATCCTTATAGAAGACCAAATAAGGAGATTCCAACTGAGAGCACCTGGAGCTCACGGATACTTCTGGCTGATGTGATAGCCACCAGGAAGGTAGTCTTCCATGACAAGTGTGACATCGCACACTTGTGCAGATTCTCAAACAGCTTGCACGTGAGCAATGCCAGCACCAGCTGAATGTCCCATGAAGGCAGTGGTTTGTACATCTTAGGGGACAGGTGATACAGGCCTTTGAAAAAGTGCTGACCACCTTCTACTTTGCCACCGTCAGTATTTCAGCCTGCACCCAGTATGCTGAGATGGCTCTCAGGTGCACCTTAAGGGCCATCGCTTGCAGTCCCAACTGAGACAGGGACCAGAGGCAGTTGAGGACGCTCACCACTGGGCAGGTAAGGGGATCAAGCTCTGTTGAAGGACCGTCTCATGTTGCCTGGTCAGCAGGATGGGGCGGACAGGCAAATGCCATGGTGGCCTGCTGCACAGGCTCAGGAGACCCAGATACCAGAACTGTCTGGCCCAGCCTGATGCTAAAGGATTAGCTGCACCTTATCCTTCTGGACCTGATCACAACCTTGTGAACAAAGAGGGAGGTAGGGAAGGTGTACAGAAGTCCCAGGACCTTGAGAAGGCATCCCCTGTAGTGCCCCAGACTGAGGGGAGCGAGCACAGAACAGCCTCAGTTTTCTGTTCTCCCATAAGGCAAACAGATCACTCAGAGGGTGCCCCACTGTGAGAACAGGTGACCTACCTCCTCCTGATTCAGGGACCAGTTGTGCAATGTCTCTCTGACCAGGATAAGAGCATCTGCCACCTGGCTGATCTCTCCCATGACATGAATCACAAGGAGATCTGCTTGCAGGCTGCGCATGAGGGTCCAGGTGTGCAGAGCCTCCTGACACAATCAAAAGGAGTGTCTCCCACCCTACCTGTTCAGGAAGAACATGGTGGTTGTGTTGTCCATCTGAACCTCAACAACCTGACCGTGAATCAACAGAGTGAAGTCCATCAGAGCCAGATGCACTGCATGGAGTTCCAGAAGGCCAATGTGGTATTGGGACTCCTAGGGGGACTGGAACCTGTGATCACTGTGGTCTCCAAAGAGAGCTCCCCACTCCACCCCACCAGAGACACATCCGTTGTGAACATGACGCATGGTTCTCAACTTCTGGATGAGCAAATGAGACATTTTACTTCTGGTGCTGTGGAGACAGTCACTACTGGATGGCATCCCACATCAGCAGGGTCACCAAGACCATCTGGACCAAGCGACTTAGGGCATTGGAACCACTGCTGGCCCAACTCCCAATTCAGAGAGCGCAACCGCCTGCATGTCTTTCTAACCACAGTGGTAGAAGGTGCCATCAACCCCAGCTCCCGTAGGAAGTCCTGGGCAGGGCGTGAGCACCCAACCAGAAATGATCAGGCAAAGAAGGTATTATCCAATGCCCGGTCTGCTGGAGGCAGGCTTTGACCTGCAGAAAGTCTAGTTCTGCCATGATTAATCTGATCACCTGTGAGGGGACTCTTTTGGACTTGGCCAGGTTGACCAGAAGGCCCAAGTCCTGGCACGTCTGTAAGGACAGATCCCTGGGCCTCACCACCGTCACCTTGGAAGGCCCATTTACTAGCCAGTAATCTAAACAGTGTTACACTTTGAAGTCCTTGCACCACAGGAAGGCCACCACCACTGCCATGCACTTGCTGAAGACCCTGGGTACAGATGAGAGGCAGAAAGGCATAATCTGAAACTGGTAGAGTATCCCTTCTGCTCAGAACCAAAGGTACCATCAATGGGATGGACTGGGATATGGAAGAACGTAACCTGGAGGTTGAAGAAGCAGAAGCACATGCTCTGCACAACGGGTGGTAAGATCTTTTTGAGAGTGACCATCCAGAATTTGCATTTCTGCATAAACTTGTTCAAATTATGCAGGTTCAGTATGGGGCACTAGCCCCTTCATCCACCTCAGAACCAGGAAGTGCTTGGACACATATCCCTGACTGACTAGGGCGTCTGTGTCACAGGCTACTGCCCCCCCCCCCGTGCTCTAGCAGCTGAGCTCTTGTCAGCTCACAGTGTGAACATGTCCTTTGGAACTCTGGACTCCCAGGATCTAGGATTCAGTATAGCAGGGGAGTCTCCCAATCCAGCGACAGACCCTTGCCACTACTTTCAGAACCCACCTTTTTGAGGAAATCGCAGACCACTGTGGCAAGAAGTGGTGCAACCTAGAAATGGGACAGGGACTGGATGGGAAGGGGAATGGCACCTCACAACCCATCACTTAGCAGCCTTGGAGGGGGTCTGGATGCAGAGGGCCCAGAGGAACCACCTCAGCTCCCCTCTCTGTTTTGCCACTGGTTGCCGAACCTGTGTTTCAGATGCCTGCACTGAAACTGCACCTGCTGGGGCTGCAGCTGAGGCTGTTGTGGCTGAAAGGACTGAAACTGAAAAGCCTTTTTTTAGGACTGGGAGCATCCGAGTCCCCCTGGGACAAAGCCACAGATTCCAGGGTGGCACCGGACTTCTCAATGCAAGTGAGCTGTCCCTCCACCCCAGGGTCAAAGGGGTCAATACCCAGAAACAGGACATAGGCCAGCTTACGCTGAGTGTCTCTTCCGGGAAGGTGGACAACCTCAGTCAGGCCCTGTGATACATTACGATAGCTATAGCTATGGCACAGGCTCAGTCACCCATGTCCAGTGCCTTCTGAAGCTGGTGTTGAGCCAGGGAATGACCTTGGTCTCTTATCATCCAGGTTGCCAGATGCTATCAGTTGGGAGCGGGGAAAGTAAGTACCCCACAATCTCAAAGAGTTAATGATCAATACACCATCATGACCGAGTAACTGGCTTGATGAAGACCCACAGAAGTGGCCACATACACCTTTTTGGCCACACAGTCAATGTTTGTCCATGTCCCCTTGGCCTTTTGACTTAAAGAAAGCCAAATCCACCATCAGTCCCTCCACAGAATGTTGGCTGGAAGAACTCCAAAATGGTGCAAGTGGGAACAGCATACTTGCAGATCATATGGGTACAGGCTTTGAGCAGGATGCTAGGTGCTGCCAAAACTCTAAGGCCAGTCCCAAGATGGCTTCAGCCAAGGGAAAAGACAACCTCTGGGGATTCATCCCTATCCAGGATATCAGTGAGTGGGTATTTACCCCATTTCTGGACTTGTTCCAAAGGCACTTTCATGGTTTCCAACATTAACTGGTACAAAGCCCCAAAAGATGTCAGCTTGTGAACCACATGGGGCTCTTTGACCAACTCCTGGTCAAGGTCAACAAAGACTTGGCTGCTGAGTCTGAAGGTTCTTCAAAGATGGCCCTTGATCGTTTACCATCATGGATCATCCTGGTATTTTCCTCCTGAGTGATCTCCACTGACAACCAGCCTGGTAAGCCAGTGGATGTAATGGATGGAATGGAGTCCTTGGCTGTAGTCCTATTTCTGCTGGACTCTGTTGCAGTACGTCTTCGAGAGAGCACTCTACTCACAGTTATTGTGTTGACCTTCCTGACCTTGTGCAAAGGCGGATGTCAGAAACGGGCTTCCTGGGCCCTGTTGGTAAAAAAACCCAGATGGTGGCAGTGAACTGGAAGTCCCTAGTGAGGGAACTGCGTTGTCACAGCAATACAGAAGGGCCAACTATTTAGGGTTAAAAGAAACAGTGCTGAAAATGTGACATTTAAGACAAGACAAAATAGGCAAGTATGCCATCTTTTGGAGAGGGGTTATACTGCCAATAACAAAGTCACAGCAGTAGCAGACGTAAATTCAGTGACTAGGAAAACATTTCTTTCGAGCACATACAAATTCCACATATTCCACCGGTGCTGTGATTCGAACTGAGGTCTCCCACAGACTTATTACTGCATATACATTAAATTAAAGAATAATATAAATAAAAACTGGGATATTTTAAAAAGTGATGCCATACTATCTCAAGTTCTTTCTGATATTCCCAACATTGTCCATAGGAGAGCTAGAAATGTGGGAGATGTAGTAGTTGAATCCCTCCACGTACATAAACCAATAAACTTTTTTCCTCCCTGTTCCTAAGGTCAGTAAGAATTGTGGCAACTGCATTTATTGTAGGTACATCATTCAGCGGGACAGTGTCCCACACCCTAGATGTAAGGGGATGTATCTATAGCAATATTCTCATTAACTGTCTCAGTGAGAGTGTGATTTACATCCTATTATGTAAATCCGGTTCTTTTTATACAAGAAGGATTATTAGACAGTTTAATATCTGGATAGGGGAACATATCCAAGCTAGACAGGAATGAAATGACAAGTATGCCACAGGGAGACATGTACTGGGTAAAGAGCCAAGTGATCATTCAGATTTTTTGAGTAAAAAAAAAATCCCCAAAAATGTCTGTAGGGGTGACGGTATTGTCAGCAAATGCGAAAGTCTGCAGATTTTTTGAGACTTGGGCTTGCAAACCACAGGTCTTAATGACTTGATGGAACTAGTGTGTTAGGTTAAAGATGCTTATTATTAGTTGGACGTGTTCATCAATATGAATGATTGTTTGTAAATAGTATGCATTTTCCGTTTTCATAACTGGACTTGCATTTGCTTGTGTGTGTTTGACCTAGTTGGCCTGTTGGTTCCTTTAGATTATTTTTAATAATCTCTTATGTCCTTAAGAGATGTATGGGGGAACTATAGTTAGTCTCTTTTCAGTCTGTCTGCTAGCCATATCACTTGTATATACAAAGAAGGAAGGGAAGGGGAAATTGTTTAACCAGGAAAGGCACTATAAGCCAGGGCTTGTTTCCAGGTGTGACCTGGGAGCACAAGAAAGTTAAGTAACTTGCTTAGGGTCATGCAGTATGCAAGTGGGGGATGGATGCAATTCAAACCCAGGTCTCCAGGCTTGCAGCTAACCTACGCTATACTGACTCCATAAATCAGCAAATGTAAAAGTCTATGGATTTTTGAGACTTGATAACACATCTCCTTGTTATGTATGTTTATTTTATGTACTGATTGCCTTTGTTTGTGTCCTTGTCATAGTTTCACACATGTGATAATATCTAGCAGCCTTAAACCAGACCAATCTTGCAAACTGCTGCAGGACTTGCCAGATGTCAAGGACATCAACTGTTCAACACCACAAGTCTGCAGTCTGGAAAGTGGAGTCAAGGGGGATAATAAAACAGAATGAGATGCTAGCCCACTGAGACAGTGGAAAGATTTACCACTGTGACACCAGTGATCCGGGTTCAGGAACGGACTCGGGCACCGGAGGGCTGGCTGGGGGGAGAATGCTTGAGCGTCCAATGACTGCTCACCTTCTCCCAGGGGGAAGGATGGTCTGCATCCCAGCACTTGTTGACTCCTGGTGGAGACTGGGAGAACAGCAATGCGTCGGGCTCCCGCTACATAGGGGAGCATGATGGACGTTGCCATATGCCTTGACATCAGTGCATGCCACGCTCCCAGGGGAGAAAATGAGGAAATGTGCTCCCTGGCCGGCCGGATGACAGTGCTGACCCCTGCCACCGTGAAGCCCCAGAAAACCTGGACCACCTTAGCAGCACCCTGGGCCAAGGTAAATAGTGAGCTGGCCAGCCCCGACAGGTGCCTTCCCTCTTGGGGGGGGGGCGACCATCCGTGGAAGGGTTATGCTGGGTTACTCAGGGAGGGCTGCGATGTGGGGTGATGGTTGGAGGTGGGGATGGAGTGCCGGTGGGGTCTTTGGTGACCCAAAGGGTGTGTTGATCAGGGTAGGGAGGAGCAAAAAAAAGAATGAGAACTGAAGACACTTACAGATGGGGCTCGTGATACTGCCATTTTAAAACACAAAAGGCTGATAAAATCACAGTAATTACTTTCACTACTCTCGGTGCCTTTTAACTGTTAGTGCAATGTCTGTTATGCTGCTATAAGTTATTACTCATAAGAAATGTATGAGATAGTTACAGGCTTATGCTAGAACACATAATCTAGTTTAAAAATATTGCACAGATATGCCGTAGTTTTTAATGTACACTTTTAGTTTGTATATTTATGTCTGTTTATTAACGGTACATATTGCAGTTTATTTGTATGTATATGCTGTGCACATTGTTATGCCTTGGGTAAATGTATTTCCATGGCAACATATAACTTCTGTTGCCCCTTTGTGGCAACTCTGAAGAAGCCCCGTACTAATGAGGTGAAACGTCACTTCCTATATGCTGTTTGCCAGCGTATGCTCCTACTAGCTGAACAGCCTACCACGAGATAGACTGTTCAGCACCTTTTCCTCGTGTCATGAATTTTAAAGACCAGTATGTACTGTATTTAACTCACACGTTTGTATTGGCTTTATATAATAAAATACTTTTTGAAATTTATCAAACTAATATGATGTATTTTCATCTGGTCTTACACACAAGTGCACATAGAGGCACGGTAGCAAATTGGGGGTGTCATGACCAGTTATTTAGGAGGGTATACCCCTCCCCGTATCCCATCTGTACAGAGCTCTGTTTAACTGTTGTGCCTTTAAAGGAACACTGTCAGTGCTGTTTTTTACCTGAGTAACAGCATTCACTGTAGAACTGATAGAAAGAACGTTCTGAGGAAACTGACACTACAGAGCAGCGCATTCTAAATTGGGAGCAAGCATGCTTGTAACCACGAGTAAGAGTTATGAGAGCACGCAGAAGCTGAAAGGTAAACAAAGTTAACGGAGCGAGTGTGGTAATACCAGTGTGGCATGTCATGAATATTTTTATGAAAAACATCTAAACTGAACTTTATTTTTGAAAAGTAACCACATGTATGGTTTGGTAATGTAAACAGCTACATGAATCCCTAAACAACATGCTTTAAAAATTTAACATATATGGGGTTGACAGTGTTCCTTTAATGGCACAGCAATTAAACAGAGCTCTGTATAGATGGGACATGGGGAGGGGTATACCTCCTAAATAACTGGTCACGACACCCTGGCATGGGCACTAAATATAATTGGGGTAGAAAACGGCTGCTGCACCTTCCCCCATTGGATCATGGTGTTAGTGCCTTAGCACTGTTTTAGTGACTATCGTTTTACCTGCCTGTTCTCTGACTGTACTTACTCTATGGTGGCGGTCCACCCTTGTAGTAACAACTGTGAGACAAATTTATGCCTGCTCTGGCACTATTGCTGGACATGTTGTATTACCCTGTACTGTACATTTCCTGCTGTATTTTCTATGTAACCCCCAGGTCGCATCTGGAAATGAGCGGCCCCCGCTCAGCATGCCTGCCTGGTTAATCTCTTAAATAAATAAATAAATAAATGGTGTCAGTGCCAAGTGGTCACAGATTCAAGGCTTACTAGACTCACTGCATCTCATCTCTTGCTGTAAGGTCTTGATGTCATGGCACCGCCTTCTGATTCATGGGCAGATTCTTAGGTTTTGCTGTGTTTGGGTTCTACTCACAGAAGCCAGGTGACAGATTACAGAACAGTTATATAAGAACTTACCGTAACAGTAGATCTTCGAGAGGAGCTCTTGTAATAGGCTAATCATTAGGACTAATCTGCCAGGTGCCAGGACCACACAGAAACTTTCTAGCTAGCAGTGTACCACAGGGGACCGCCCACCATTGACGTGACCCTCTGACGTAGGCCTAGCCTAAAAATGCAGGCGATCCCCCACACCCTCCTCAGTTCTCCTGCTGGAGACCCAAAGCGGGTAGCAGAAGTAGAAACCAAGGAGGTTTCCTGCATGAAAGAGGATACAGCCAAGAAAGGCAGACAGAAAGAAGGGGGAAGGAGGGAGAGAAAAATTACAACCTGCTGCAAGAGCTCCTCTCAAAGATCTACTGCTATGGTAACTTCTTACGTAACTGTACCATCTTAATTCAAGGTAGGCTCTTGCAGCAGTCCAACACCAGTAGGACTGAGTACCAAGGAGTTCCGGCAGTATAGAAGAAGCAGTACCGGGAGGAGGAGAGTCAGCAGTCAATGGCCTAGGAGAGGAGGCCCTGCAGAACTGCTAGGCTGAAACTGGCCCAACACCTAGAGGTAATGTCCAGGCTATAATGCTTGCGAAAGTGTTGAAAGAGCTCCAAGTGGCAGCTGCACAGATGTCTGTAGCAGACGTGTAACCCCTAGGTGGCGCTATCCCAAGGGCTACTACCCCTGCCTGTTTGGCTAGCAGCAGGTTAAGGGGCCTGGGTAATAAAATGGGGTGCCTTCACCCGGAGGTCAGGGTTGTTAGTGGTCAAGCTAACCTGGGCACAGCCCTCCTGGCCACTGTAACCTCCCCCTTTCCCTTCTAGTGTCCTGAACAATATACAATAATTACTTTCACAATGGTCCTTATTCACCAGGCCATTACCCACACTGTTTGCACTTACCACCAGGGCTGGTTCCTATAGCTTGACCCTGGGGACCCCCTGTAAAACAAGGTTAAGTACAGCAAATAGCAAGAGTACAATACTTTTGGTACAAACTGGAACCACGGTCTGGTTCAATGCAAACAAATTTAAATCTGATTTATTCAGGGGACTTGAACAAGGGAAGGGCGTAATCAGGTTGAATTGCTTAAAAGCTATATTAATCAGACAGTTATGCATGCAGTTCAGAGTACCTACACAGTCACACACTCTGGGTACCCAGGTAGGAAAACGGTGGGCTAGCCAGGAACGTTGTAGCTGGTTGGGGCCCTGTGATGGAAGAAAGCAACATGCACAACACACACTATTTGTAATCCGGAGCCGGAGGGCTCAGTTCATGAAAGAAAAGGCAACAAAACAATCAGATAGCAACACTTTTAGATTTGGCTGTTGTTGCAGGGCGCTACCCTGATGTTTACTCATGATACCCAATACTGGACACATGTAGGCTGCTGAGCTGGAGTGCCCAGAGAAGCAGTGCCCACACGAATCACCGAGGCATCGTTCCTGTTTAAGGCGTTGAGCAGGGGGGGGCTGATCCCCAGGCCGGTCTCTCGTCGATGACTTTCTCTGCCTAGCAAGCAAAACACAGTTCAGACACACAGTGGGTAACCAAATCACGACCCACTATAAGCACACAGCACATTCACATGTAAGGAAATTCCACTGTACCAGGCAAATGGCTCTCTGGTCGCAATTACAGAGTCTCTGCACAATCCAGGAGTTCAGACAGGCCAATCACATTCAGCAAATTTTTGATGATCTTCAGGTTAAATCCTGGTCACAATTCAGCAGCTTAATTCACTCTCCAAGTTCGGATTCTGTCCGAAAAAAGCACAAGTTCCCTCTCAGGAACAGCAGGCAGGCATGCAGGCCTTTCCACAGTTCTCCCACGTGAATCCACTATGGATTGCTGCTCGAACTATCTCGACCGGTTACTTCTTCACTTACCAACTCAGATCTAACTGAAACTGCAAGCAGTGTGGGACTTTCACCAAGATCCAAAAGGTTTGGTTGCCTGATCTGTCAGTCACAACAAGGGCTTCACCTCCAGGTCATTTTAGGCACCAAAAGCCCAAAACTACAATTCCTACAAGTTTTGGCCCCTTCAAGCCCCTGCAGGCAGGTTCCATTTTAGAGTTCCAAATGTACTGATTGGCCCATTCTGACAGTCCAGGACCAAAATGATGGAAACAAACAGAACTGTCCATGCTGCAAAGAAGGCAGGTTAGAACAAACTGCAATATTATTACTACTCTAACAAATGATCAGCAAACAAGTACATCTTCTAACAGAGCTCCCTCTCAGATTAATTATGACTGCAATCCAGGTAGCTCTTAAAGAGACAGTACACAGAGGCTATACAGGCACTCTCTGGCAATACATTTAAACTGCTAAAACACAGAACACCAGCCTGACAGTGAGCATTTAGGCAAGCTCAGGGAAGACTTTTCGGGAACCCCCATTTGTAAGGGGGTTGCAGATGCATTTCTGAAAGAGTCCGAGGCGGCAGACGGCCATACCCCTGTGGAATGGCCCTTAACCACTCCCAGAAGTTTGTTGTCGTATGGTAGCAATAAATAATTAAACTGGCTAACCACTTAGACAAACACTGTTTGGACACCAGAGCTCCCTCTCTCCTTGGGACAAATGAAACAAACTGATCAGACTTTCTCAAAGTATTGGTCCGGTGTGTATAGTATCATAAGGTTTTATGTACATCCAAAGTATGGAGCAAACCCTCCCCCTGATTAGAATATTCTGGAAAATAAACAGGAAGGTGGATGGATTGATTCAAAGTAAACTCCAACACCACCTTGGAAGAAACTTAGGATTGCTATGCAAAGGCACCCTGTGTTTGTGAAACTCTAAATAAGTTTCCTTACACATAAGAGCCTGACGCTCAGAAAATCTTTAGAGCAGAAGTAATAGCAACTAAAAAGAGTGCTTTCCACAATAGAAAGTGCAGCTCACAACTCACGGCTGGTTCAAAAGGGAGGAAACATGAGTTTTTCCAACACGTAATTGAGGTCCCATGGAGGGACCAGGTCACGAATGGGAGGTCTCAGATGCAACATGCCCCACAAGAAAGTGGGAGACACATCAAGCTGAGCCATAGCCCTGCCCTCGACAGGTACATGGTATGCAGAGATGGCAGACAGATGTACCTTAATGGAGGAGTAACTCAAACCCAAGTCCAAGAGGGAGAGAAGATACCCCAACATCTGATCACCAGGCAGGAAAAAGGGTCTTAATGATGTGAAGTGGCCCAAATGGCAAAGAACTTCCATTTCATGGCGTAGGTAGCCCTGGTGGAGGGTTTCCTGGCAGCCACCAGAAAATCCAGGACCCTTGAAGACACCCCAAACCGGGAGATGGCTATGTCCTTAGGAGAAACCCATGGAGATGCAAAGAGTTGAAATCTGGTTAGAACAGGGTTCCCCACTCCTGAGAGAGCAGCTGCTGCAGCAAGGGGAACCAGATCTGATAAGGCCAGAAGGCAGCTATAAGGGTCATCTCTGCCCCCTCCATCTAAAGTTTGAGCAGCACCTGCTGGAGGAGCAAGAAGGGAGGGAAGACGTACAGAAACCTCCCCTTCCAGGAGAGGGACAATGTGTCTTGCCAGAAAACTCCAGGCCCGGGATCAAGCGAGCACAAAAGCGGCAATGTTGCGTTAAGTGGGAATGCAAAAAGGTCCAACTCTGGCTGCCTTCATCTGTTGAACAGGTCTTCAACCACTGGGGTCAGAAGCTCCCACTGTGAGCCCTGAAATGGGAGCAGCTTAGACTGTCTGCTAGGATGTTTTGGATGCTTGGCACATGGACAGTGGAGAGCTCCAGACCATGCTCGATGGCCCAATACCAGACTCTCATCACCTCCCTGCACAGGGATTAGGAGTGAGTCCCCCCTTGCTTGTTTATGTCATAGATCAAGCACATATTGTCCATCTGAATCAAGAGTGGACAGGGAAGGAGATGAGTCTGGAAAGCCCACAGAGCGTACAGAACCATTCGCATCTCCAGGACATTGATGTGGAGGCCCTGTTCTACATCTGTCCAGGTGCCCAGAGTCTGCTCAGCACCCAAGTGAGCTTCCAGCCCAGATCCAAGGCTAACATTCTGAGCATCTGCCATGGGGCAGAGATAGCTAAAGGAAACCCCCGAAGAAAGTGGGCTGGCTCTAGCCATTATGACAGGACTCTCTTGATCAGATCAGAGAACATGACCAGCTGGTCATCCATGTGGCAGTCCCACTGGACCTGCAGTGTCCACTGAGGTATCCACATGTGCAGCTCGGTGAGGGGGACTGTGGCAATGGCTGCTGCCATGTGGCCCTGGAGGCACAGTAAGGCCCTGGTGGGGACCTGTAGGCTGGAGGAAACCAGGCAGGACTCCTCCATAAAGGCACGCTACTCTGTCCATGGGTAAGAGGGCCATGCCCTCTGCCGTGTCCAGGACCACCCCTCTGTACTGGAGGTGCTGGCAGGGAGTCAAGCAGAACTTTGGTCTGTTGATGGTCATACCCATGGCCTGGAAAAGGCTGAATATATGATGCAGAGTCTGGACAAGGTGTTCCCAAGATGGGGCCACCAGGAGCCAATTGACCAGGTAGGGAAATACATAAAAGCCCTGGCACCTCAATGCAGCCACTACCACTGCTACGCACTTGGTGAAACCCTGGGGGCTGAGGACAAGCCAAAAGGGAGAGCCTGGAACTGGTAATGGGCACCCCGGAAATGGAAGCAGGGGAAGCATCAGTGAGAAGGGAAACATTTGATATGCAGATACGCATCCTGCATATCCAAGGAACAGAGCCAGTCCCCCCGGTACAGGAGGGTCAACAGACCTTGAAGGGTGACCATTCTGAAGTGCTTGTACTCTATGAACAGATTCAGGTCACCCAAGTCTAGGATGGGACGAAGATCCAGTTCACTGTCAAAATAGCGTGACGACAAACGTGCAAGGCATTTAAGCACTTACATTTTAGCGCTTGGTCATACTCGCACGTCCACAAATGATAGAGTGCACAAAAAAGGGCGGTTCCTATACCCATTGAGCTCACAGTGTATGGCATTTCCTTCCTGACAATTTCCCTTCCTCAAACATCCTCTATTTGCATTCACAGTTTGTTTAATAACTTGAAATGACCACAAGTAATGTAACAGTGGCAAAACAGAGATGAAAAAGCTGGAGATCCGAGCTGAACGCTGCACCCCCCCCCTTCCCAGTAGCTGCTGCATACAAGTCCTCACACACACAAATTGGATTGCAAGGAAGGTTTTTAACTACACTGTAAAAGAAAGGGGTTAATTATTCAATTAGATACCTTGCAACACTAGCAATTTATAATAAAAGTGGAAAAGCATGGGTGTTCGGTCCTCCTACTGGCGAGAACAATCTGCAGCTGGTGAGCTTCACAGCAGAGCAAAGCAAAAACAGAATCAGCTGGAATTAAATGTCTGAAGAAGCCCCGATTGAAGAAAATTGAAAGGTACATCTGCTGCAGTGTTTTAAAAGTACTCGGTGGGTTTGAACATCATCATGCTATTGTGTGAGTGAGTGCACCCATCCATTTTACTGGCAAAATGTGTGTTCTGTTGTTTGCAGTGATGATGGGGGGCTTAGTTAATCTGAGACTCCACTCGTTATGTGGTTTTGTATGTAACCCCCCTGCAAATGGGGGTTCCCAAAAGACTTCCAGGAGCTTGCTTGAATGCTCCAAGCCTAAATGGTGTTTGGCATTTAAGCCATTTATCAGTAAGTGTTTTTAGAGCCTCTGGTACTGTCTCTTTAAGAGCTGTCTGCTTGCAGACATAATTAGTTTGTATGGGGGACTGTGTGTTTCTTTGATTGAGTACCACTCAAGCTGCTGCCAATTCACTTCATTTTGCAGTCACTAGAGAGTGCAAAGGGAACCTATCTGAAAGATGTAACTGTTTGCCAAAAATTATTTAGAGTAATAATGAAATTACAGTTTGTCTAACCTGCTTTCTTTGCAGTCAGAACTGTGTCTGCTAGTTCCCCATTCTAGTTTTGAACTGCTGAACTGGACCAATCAGTGTGGGGTAAGCTAGCTCTAAAATGGTGCCTTGGACGAATCAGAACTTGGACTCATAATCTGAGCCAGCCACAAGAGGATTGTATGGGCAGTGACTCTGGGAGATGTAGTTTAGACTTCAGTGCCTTTTGGACCAACAGCAGCAGTCTATTGTGAGTGACAGCCAATCCAGTCAAAACTGGGAGGAACTCAAAGGAAGTGCCGGTTTAGTCAGTTGAAGTTCAGTTGAGCTTTGGCAGTGAAGAAGGAAGGAGCCTGTGCTTTTTCAGTGTGCAGTTTTAGTCAAAAAAGCGTGTGCAAGGCCCAGAGTTCCGGTCTGCAGCTTGTTGGGACTAGATCCGTCCTGTGAAAAGAATCAAAGGATCTCTGAAGAGTAGAAACCAGGCTCACCCTGTAAAAGACTGGAAGAATTGCTGAAAATTGCACTTTCGGTCTGTCAGGAACTGAATCTGCTGTGTGTTCTCCGGGTATTGTGCAGTAATTGCGATGGGATACAGATGCAGCCTGCCTGGTATAGTACTTTCTTTTATATGGATGTGTGAAGAGGTTTGTGTACCTCAAGTGAGCCCTGCTGACATTGAAGGACCCTATCTTTATTTGGAGGTCGTGAGTACTAATTCAGGGTTGCTCCCTGTTGATTGCCACATTAAATCCAAATGGAATTACTGTACTGCTGACTGTTTAATTCTCCTTTTCTCTGTGTAAAGGCCCTACCAGCTGCCACGGTTTGGACTAGCCACTAGGGCTTGGGTACCCAGGACAGTAACTGATGAGGATGAGCCTGTGCACAGAGCCATAAATGAATTATTAGGTGATAAGCTAATTAGCCTAATTTCCCCTGTCATGTTATATCCCCTAAATAAATCAGAGCTGCTTGTTTCAGCAAAGTTATACTGCCTGAGGTATTTGTCTATGTTAAAGTACATACTGTAATTGTTGCACTGTATCTCATTTCACAGGAGGTCCCAGTGCAGAAACCAGACCTGGGGTGGAGTGTATACTGTAAAGGTAATTCTGATATATTGTGTGGGCCACTAGTGGGAAAAAGGGGGTTGCAGTGTCCCAGAGGGCTGTGACCAGTTAGTTTAACTATTGCAAACCCTGACCTCTGAGGTGGGCACCATGCCATTGAATCAGGCCCTCAACCTGTTAGTGGCAAATCAGGCAGGGTAGTAGCCCTGGGATAGCGCCATCTAGGGTTACATCTTGGAGGCTCACCGCTGGGATTGTGTGTCCTCTAGTGGCCATATTCTGAACCACTGTTGAAAAAAATGGGTACCCGACAGAGTGGCTGTGCACGGCTGGTGGAGTGGTGTACTGGGGAGGAGATCGACCCCCAAAATGCTATCTTATCCTGGACATCCCCTGGGTATCAATACGGACACTGTGCAGGAGTACTTTCTCCAAGGTGGAAGGTTTACAAAACCCTGTGGTGGTCGGGCATGCTAATCTGCTCACCCACATTTCCCTGGCCCCTAGTAGAGTTTAAGGATCCATAGATAGCTCCAAAGTGCCACAGACCATTACCCCAGAGGAGCCCTCACTGTGCGAGAGTGATAACTAAGGACAGTAAAGACCCGGGAATCAGCCCACCACTATCTGAAACTTTTGAGGAGAAATTTGCTGAGATAGTTTGCTGGGAGGGGAAAACTGTGGAGGACTTGAAGAAACTATTCTTGCCACCTGAGGTGTTCCTCCCCAACACCTCCTCCTGCTCCAGTGCCCGTATGGTGGCTGAACCAATGCAGACTCCTATTTCTGCACCTGCCATTAGTCACGACTCTCCGAAGGTTGAGGGATCTTCTCAGCACCTCCCCACCCCCAAGGGAGGATGACTGAGGAGACCTGGATGAACTATGTTGCCCCCAAGTGCTAGAATGGCAATGCTCGGAAGGTGAAAGCGAAAAGAGGGTTAGTGAGAGCCTCCGAGGTCCTCCCTGGCTACCATCCGTGCATGCAGGCCAGTAACCCTGAGCGACTGCACAGGCCTATCTTGAGGCCTTGGAGGGATGTGTATGGGAGCCCAGATTCTGATGAGGACCTATGGTGGAGAGTAAGAGATGCTACAACAGTACCAAGGAGTTGTTGTCTGTGTATGTATCTCGGCTGGAAAATTGTTGCAAGAATGCCTCAGAAAAGGTAGTTTGCCAGCGATTGAACTGGACCGAACCAGGCTGGACAGGATCCATAAGTCTGCCCCTTCTCAGAACTGCTGTTGCTTCCAGTTACACCTGGCAGATGGGCTGGAATCCCACCTCCCATGATGAGTTAATGAGAGAAATTCGAGTTGAGAAAAGACGACCTCGGGAGGGACCTGCACCAATAGCTGCAAGCTACGACCCGAGTGACTGAGGGTGACCCATCAAGTGAAGTTCAAGGGCAGAGGTTGGCAGTCAATGACGCTCTGACAAGAAAAAGATATGTCACAATGGGGCGAACTGTTGAGAGAGATCCGAGAATTCAAAAACAGTCCCTTTATGAAGGCCACTTCCTGCAAGTACAGGCCCTGACCTATCCGACTGCATCTGCTAGCACGGTGGGGGTACCCACCAATGTATCTCCTGCTGATAACAGCTCCAACTCGATTCCTTGACCATGGAAGTGGAGAAACTGGAGATGTCTCAAATGCTTATCACGCCAGACAGAGATGGCACCAAGGTTTCCAGTTAGTAATACCCCGCCCTGGCTCCCAGTGTGGCGCTCGGCCAGCTCAAACTCCAGAAAGTATGTTTTGCTATAATTGTGGGAAAGATGGGCACATGAAAGGAATGCCAGTCCCAAAGACACTGACAAAGTTGCATATAGGCTACAAGGAGAGCCTGAGAAGAAATCAGTGGTTAAGAGGTGCTGACATAGTCCAGTGAGGGCATCAAATGCTAATTCACGTCCTTTTGTGTGAGTCGATTTGCCCCAGGCCCCCACCATATCTCAGACTGGTCCAAAATAGTGAGTCTCCATGGAGACCACTGAAAGGTGAATGAAGTGTCTAAAGAGCTATATTAGACAGTGGCTCCCAAGTGACAATTATGTTCAAGATTGGTATCAAAGCATTTGTCAGGCATACCCTTACAACCATTAGAAGGACTGCATGTATGGGGTTAAGTGAGAAGCTACCCCTATTCGGGTATATCAAATTTGGCTGTCTTTCCCCACCTCCGTGGCTGGAGTGGCGAACAAGTAGAGACCCCTAGCCTTAGTGTGTCCCCCACTGGACTGTATGATGGTGTCCCTTTGTTGATTGGAAAAAATGCTCATATGTTGGAAGGCTGGCACGGTTGTGTTATGAAAACAGGGGTCAAAGACTAGTAGAGCTTTAAGTTCCGGCTTTAATTAAGAAGGCCTATAGAGCACAGAGAAGCTAAAAACAGAACCAGAGAGGAACCGGTAGAAATTGTATGAAAGAAGGATCCTAAGTCTCTGATCCTGGCGCTAAATGCCCAGTGTACCTTACAGGGAGAGGTCCGTATCAGAAAGGATCTTAAGAATAAATATTAATGTTGGATGCACCAAGCGATGGAAAATTGCCAGAGGGACTGCTGGTCAAGCCTAGTATTTTGCCCTTGAGCCATGCTTATGCCAGAAGGAGTAATGGTCCAATTTCATAATGTGTCTAAAAAAGACATTCGAGTAAATAAGAGGTTGCATCCTGGCTAATGTGCATTGTGCAGACACTGCAGTGCTACCCAGCAGCAAGAGTTCAAGGAAGAATGACAGAGTAAGCATACAACTTGTATGTTTAGGCGACTCGCTGCCAGCTGAATGAAAAGTGAAGATCAGTGAGAAGCTTGCCCAGAGAGACCAGGTGTTTTCTTAAGAAATGGGATGTAGGATCGTGCAGGAGCTGAGCACAATATCCGCTGCATGACAAAAGACCATTTAGTGAGAGGTCTCAGCGCCTGGCACCTACTGACATAGATGATGTGAGGCGGCATCTGCAAGAGATGTTAGCTGCTGGTGTAATACAAAAATCCAGAAGCCCTTATGCTTCCCCATTGTGGTAGTGAGGAAAAAAATGGAACAGTAAGGATGTGTGTGGATTATCGCACTTAAACCGGCGGACTATCCTGATCAGTACACAATGCCCCGCATTCAGAATGCTTTGGACTGCCTAAGCGAGGAGCAAGTGGTTCTCTGTACTGGATCTCCACTTGATGGGTACTATCAGATCGATGGCCCCAGAGGACCGTAAAAAAGACATTTTTATCTGTCCGCTTGGCTTCTATAAATTCATGAGGATGCCTCAAGGATTTCAGGTGCCCCAGCCACTTTTCAGCGATTGATGGGCGTGCAGTGGGGACATGAACTTACTAAGTGCCTGGTATACCTAGATGATGTTGTGTGTTTGGCAGCTCACTGGAGAAACATGAGAAGCAGATTATTTAAGGTATTGGACCGACTGGAGGACTTTGGCCTTAAACTGTCCATTGATAAGTGTCAATTTTTCAAACATCAGTAAGTATATGGGACACATAAAATCCACCGAGGGAATAAGAGACCGACCCAAGTAAAGTTAGAGGCCTTGACCACCTGGCCAGAAATCTAAAGAACTGCAAAGATTCCTGGGATTCTGTGGTTATTATACAGTAGCTTCATCAGGACTATTCAAGAGTAATCCGCCTTTACTTAACCTTACTCAAGGTATCCCCAACCCACAAAAATACAAAAGTCAGCATCCTCAAGACTAAAGAGTGTATTTTCATCCGAGTGAAGTATTTGAGGGCCGCTGGACTCTGATTGTGAGACTGCTTTTCATGAGATCATATATCAACTTACCCATGCTCCAGTGCTGGCCTATGCGATCCAAGAAAACCTTACATCCTGCACAGTGCTTGCTAGCTTGCAGGGTTGGGGCTGTGTTGTACAAAAACACGAGAATGGCCTGAGGACCAATAGCCTTTGCCAGTAGAAGCCTGACCCCATCCAAAAAGAACTATCCTGTACATAAGTTAGAGTTCCTAGCTTTAAAGTGGGCTATTGTTGACCAATTCCATGAGTACTTATGCAGGGCTAAAATACTAGTAAAACTGACAATAATCCTTTGACTGTGTACAGACCTCAGCTAAGTTGGATGCCACTGGCCATGGAGTGGCTTTCTACATTATCTACATATGACTATGCTCTCGAATACGAGCAGGTCTGAACCACATAGATGCTGATGCTCTCTCCCGGGAGCCTGTTCCCCAGAATGATTAGGTCCGATTAGCAGAACCTGACATTCGGGCACTCTGCGGAAGATTGACAGGGAAAACAAATGTCCCACGAGACGCAGATGAACTGCATAGTGGATTGCAGGAACCTCTAAAATTGCATACCTGCCTTATGCCACTTTTCTGCAATAGACATTGGTGCACTGCCTCAGCTGGACAATGACAGTATTAGCGAAGCTCAATCCTCAGATCCCATAATCAAAGCAACTTTAGAAGCCCTCTATGCAGGAAAGATGTGTCCAAATTACGCTCCACTGATTTGAGAACTGCACTGTTATACAAAGAAGGTCCTAAGTTGAAACTGATCAATAAACTGTTATACAGAGAAACAGTAGACAGAGGGGACAAGTAGACAAACAACAACTAGTGCTGCCACTGCCTTTCGAGACTCAGTACTGAGGTCCTTGCACAACCACATGGGGCACCTTGGTATAGACAGAACACTTGACTTGGTGAGATCCAGATTCTATTGGCCTAAGATGGGGGCTGATGTGGAGCAACACATTCGAACTTATGATACGCTGCTTACAGAGCTTTGCCCCAGAGGGCTGCCCCATGTTAACATCACCACCAGTGCACCCATGGAGCTGGTCTGTATTGATTTTCTAAGTTTAGAGTCAGATCAAAGGAAATATCAGTAATGTGCTGGTGGTCACTGACCATTTCACGAGATATGCCAAGCTTTCCCACCAAAGACCAGAAAGCATCCACTGTGGCCAAAGTACTTGTAAAAACTTTTTGTTCACTATGGGGCTCACAAAGAATCCATTCTGATCAAGGGAGAGACTTTGAGTCGTCTGATCAAAGAAATGCTTTCTCTGTGGGGAGTGCAAAGTCCAGAACCACTCCTTACCACCCAGGGGACCCACACAGCCTAAAACGTTTCAACACGCGACTTTGCTAGATATACTAGGCACCGCACCCAAAAGGACAAGCCTAGATGAAGCCAACAAATTAGCACCTGGTACATGCTTATAACTGCACCAAAGTGATGCCACTGGATTCTCCCCTACCGCCTGATGTTTGGAAGAAAAGCTCGACTACCAGTAGATGTGTGTGTTTGGGGTCTCTCTAATGGGGTTCAGGCTGACAACTATTTACAGTATGTGCAAAAGTTAAGAGCCCAGCTAACTCATGCGTACCAACTAGCTCAAACCAAGGCTGCCAAAAAAATCTGGCCAACAAGAAAGGTATGATAAAAGGTGACACAGGAACTCCAGGAGGAGATCGGTATGCTAAAAAATCTGGGATTGCATGGCAAGCACAAGATTGCTGACAGATAGCACCATCTCCCTCACATTGTAGTGGGCAAACTAGATGATCTGCCAGTGTACAAAGTAAGGCCTGAGAATAATTCAAAAGATGTAAAACAATGCATAAAAATCATTTACTACATTGGACAAATCTTAATTAAGTCTGAGCCCTAAAGAAGACCCCTCTGGACCAGTGACTAGAGCTGCTGCTAAGAAAGATCAAGAAAGTCTGCACTACAGAAGCAAAGTTAAAGTGTTCCCTCCACAAGTCCCAGTTGAGCATGACTGTCAGTCCATATCGGAAAAAAGTGAGAGTGACTTTAAATACTATCCTTCTTACGAACTGAGTCAATTGTTTCGGGGCAATCCCCTAGTCAATACTAGAGACAAAGCTGGGCCTTCTGGACTGTTTAAGCCCCCAGCTTCATCCCTGGAGCCAATGCTCCCAGAAAGTAAAGTGCAAAGCATCAGATCAAATAAAATAAAATCATTGTGCATGGTTAAACTGTTTGAGCTTTCAGGGGAGAAAAATAATAAATTGGGGCAGACTGGTGATACACCCAAACAAGAAGAGTATTTTGAGTGCCCTGACAGTCCACTGCCAGTGTCCAAAAGCTCTCCATGCGAGCCAAATGTTGTGGACTCAAAAACTGTAACTCCTGGAGCTGAAAGTGCCCCAAGTTCTAGCCTCTCTA
This sequence comes from Neoceratodus forsteri, assembly GCA_016271365.2. Classification (NCBI taxonomy): domain Eukaryota; kingdom Metazoa; phylum Chordata; order Ceratodontiformes; family Ceratodontidae; genus Neoceratodus; species Neoceratodus forsteri. Next base: position 943,631,377 of record CM057451.1, on the reverse strand, counting down.
CCCCATGGAGACTCCCTGACAAAGTGTGGACAATGCTAAAAATAAGGCTCAGAGTGCAGAGACTGTAACAGTTCCCCTAGAAAGACTGGTCGAGCTGTAAAGCCTGTGGTACACCTCAGTTATGATTCCCTTGGAGGCCTGTGGATTTGCCTCTCAATGTTGTCCATAAAGAGTGTATGTGTCCCCGAGCTCATTGCCCAAACTGGCGTCAGTGCTAACTCCAAGTTACTTGTGTTGCCCTCTAAGTATGGTGCCCTTGCCCGTCCAGCCCAAAGGTAACTAATAGGAAAGCCCCTCTCTTCAAGTTTCATGTACAAGAGTAATAACAAGTTATGGTACAATGTGTATGTAATACTGTGTAAAGTGACGTACTGCAATGTTTCAAAATGTGTTCTTGGTAAAATGATATATTGACTGATGATTACATATGCGAGCCTAATGCAAATGTATATGAGTTGCAGTTGAAACTTATGAAGTACTTGCTTGATCTTGAGACGTCAAGCTTTCCCAGGCCAAAAGATGTAACCCCCTGCAAATGGGGTTCCCAAAAGACTTCAGGAGCTTGCTTAAATGCTCCAAGCCTAAATAGTGTTTGGCATTTAAGCCATTTATCAATAAGTGTTTTAGAGCCTCTGGTACTGTCTCTTTAAGAGCTGTCTGCTTACGAGACATAATTAGTTTGTATGGGGACTGTGTGTTTCTTTGATTGAGTACCACTCAAGCTGCTGTAATTCACTTCATTTTGCAGTCACTAGGAGTGCAAAGAAACCTATCTGAAAGATGTAACTGTTTGCCAAAATTATTTAAGTAATAATAAAATTACAGTTTGTCTAACCTGCTTTCTTTGCAGTCAGAACTGTGTCTGCTAGTTCCCCATTCTAGTTTTGAACTGCTGAACTGGACCAATCAGTGTGGGTAAGCTAGCTCTAAAATGTGCTATGGGACGAATCAGAACTTGGACTCATAATCTAAGCCAGCCACAAGAGGATTGTATGGCAGTGACTCTGGGAGATGTAGTTTAGACTTCAGTGCCTTTTGGACCAACAGCAGCAGTCTATTGTGAGTGACAGCCAATCCAGTCAAAAACTGGGAGGAACTCAAAGGAAGTGCCAGTTTCGTCAGTTAAAGTTCAGTTGAGCTTTGGCAGTAAAGAAGGAAGGAGCCTGTGCTTTTCAGTGTGCAGTTTTAGTCAAAAACGTGTAAGGCCCAGAGTTCCGGGTCTGCAGCTTGTTAGGACTGAATCCGTCCTGTAAAAGAATCAAAGGATCTCTGAAGAGTAGAAACCAGCTCACCCTGTAAAAGACTGGAAAAATTGCTAAAATTGCACTCGGTCTGTCAAGAACTAAATCTGCTGTGTGTTCTCCGGGTATTGTGCAGTAATTGCAGTCGGGATACAGATGCAGCCTGCCTGGTATAATTACTTTCTTTTATATGGATGTGTAAAGAGGTTTGTGTACCTCAAGTGAGCCCTACTTGACTTGAAGGACCCTATCTTATTTGGAGTCGTGAGTACTAATTCAGGGTTGCTCCTGTTGAATTGCCACATTAAATCAATAGAAATTACTGTACTGCTGACTGTTTAATTCTCCTTTTCTCTGTGTAAAAGGGCCCTACCAGCTACCCACGGTTTGGACTAGCCACTAGGGCTTGGGTACCCAGGGACAGTAACTGATAGGAATAGGCCTGTGCACAGAGCCATAAATGAATTATTAAAGTGATAAGCTAATTAACCTAATTTCCCCTGTCCTTGTTATATCCCCCTAAATAAATCAGAGCTGCTTGTTTCAGCAAAGTTATACTGCCTGAGGTATTTGTCTATGTTAAAAGTACTGTACTGTAATTGTTGCACTGTATCTCATTTCACAGGAGGTCCCAGTGCGGAAACCAGACCTGGGGGTAAGTGTATACTGTAAAGGTAATTCTAATATATTATGTGGGCCACTAGTGGGAAAAAAGGGGTTGCAGTGTCCCAGAGGCTGTGACCAAGTTAGTTTAACTATTGCAAACCCTGACCTCTGGGTGGAGGCACCCGCCATTAAATCCAGGCCCCTCAACCTGTTAGTGGCAAATCAGGCAGGGGTAGTAGCCCCTGGGATAGCGCCATCTAGGGGTTACATGTAGAAGTGCTTTTTTGTAAAAGCGCTTTTAAAGTCAGCGCTGAAAAGGTAGCACGGTAATTACTCACGCTAATTTGGTTGCGCAATATTGACCAGATCCCACGAAGATCCCCCGTCTTTTTGGGGACCAAAAAGAAGTGGGCGCAGAACCTCCTGGTCCACTGACCTGGAGGGACAGACTTCATGGCTCTTTTTTGTAGATGGGCCTGAATTTCCTCCCAGATGAGATGCATAAGAGCTGGAGGTAAAGGAGTTGTCAGAGGATTTGGTGGGGTGGGCGCCACTCTAGGAGTTCCAGAGTGTGGCTGTGTTCTATAAGCTGTAGTACCCAATTGTCTGAGATAATCCCTCATTGCTCTTCAAGGTGGAGGGAGAACTGACCCCCAACTGCCTCCTGCAGAGTCTCTTCTGGATGGGGGTCCTGCAAAGAGTTAGGAGATAGGAGCGGGTGCCGGGAGGGCAATGGCGGCCAGTCGAGGAGCCCTGGCAGAGGCAATGGCAGGGGCCAACACCACCTTTTGTTTGCCCTGTTTGGAGGGAAGGCGAGCCTGTCTGCAAGAGGAGCAGCTGCTGCCTAGACTTAGGCTGAATACGGTACAAGGGGCGGATGGACCAGAGAGCCCGGCCCGACTCCTGAGGGGAGGAGATCAAATCCTGGACATGCCTCCCAAAAAAAGACAGAATCCTGAAAGGGGCATCCAAGATGCTGGACTGCACATGAGAAGCAAATCCAGAGACTCTGAGCCAAGAGTGGCACCAGAGACAGATGCCAGCGGCCACTCCCCTGCCCAAGGCATTGACCACATCACAGTCAGCCCGAAGGACATGGGTCCCTATGTCTGAGCCCACCCTGAGAAACTGGACCAGCTGCTTCTTAGATGGGTCATCTGGCAAAGTCTGAACCAATTCCAAGGCCTGGTCCCAAAAGGACGTTTTGGTACTGTACCATGTGGGCCAAATAGTTAATGGCCAGGATGGCCAGGGTGGAAGAGGCAAAGACCTGCTTGCCCAGGTGATCCAGCTGCCTAAACTCCCTGTCAGGGGGGAAGGAGCTGAGGTGTTTAGGTTTCTTACTGTGGTCATGCACCGCATTAATGACCACAGAGTCAGCTTCAGGTTGTCCCCCCAAAAATGGCTTACCAAGGGGGCAGTGGTAAAGCCGATCAGCTTTCTTAAGCACAGCTGGGGTGGAAGAAGGACATTTCCAGGCTGCCTTAGTGACATCCTTGTAAGAGTCAGTGAATGGTGGAACCACCAAGGGGAGAGTATCGGGCTGCTGCAAGTAGAAAGCCATCTGATGTCGCTCCGGGTCCTGTTGCTCTGGTAGCCTGAATGTGCCTTATGATAGCCATAAAAGAGGGATCATCAGGAGGGGACTTGGGAACCACCTTAGCGGGTTCCTCACGGTCAGACGAGTCCCCATAAAGGGAGGAAGATTCTATGCAATCTGAGTCATCTTCATCATGTTCACTTTTTGCTGGTGGGTGTCGGTCCTGGCGATCGCCAGTATCAGCGTCAGGCTTGTTCCCTGGCTAGAGTGCATGGATCACTAGGACCCGGCCGGATCAGGTGTGGGGGAAGGTGATCTCTGTGGGGGCCACCGGGGTTGGGCCCATAGGGGTGGGATTCTGCTTCTGCATGAAAGGCCACCAAGAGGTAAAGAGAGCATTATAATCCAAAAGCAGAGGGTAGTTATAGACTAGAGGATAGGGGTAGGCTGGCATTGGGTACGGAAAAGGCAGTGGCGGGCCAGGCGGGGCCAGCATAGGGTACCCCGGTGGTGGCCCAGCAGGCATAGGCTGCGGGGCCAGCGGCAGGCCCGTGGGTGGCAGCTGAGGCCTAACAGGCATTGGTTCAGTGGGCACCAGCTGAGGAAGCCTGGGAGGAGTGTCCACTGGTGCTGGGAGAGGAGAGACTGGGCCAGAGGGGACAGAGATCTCACTGGCAAAGGCTGAGGAAAGACCAGGCTTGAGGAGATGCCAGTAGCCTGCAACAGGCACTGCCTAGGAGGACTGGTAGCAGTCCCCATAGAAAGGACTGATGCAGGCAGCACCAGAGCTGTGGGGGGGGTGATGGCAGAAGAGTCGGTGCCCGTCGCATCCACACCAGCCGAGCCTCCTGGCTGAGAGCCCTGAGAAGTCGGGGCCTGAGCATCAGGGGCTGGAGAGCAGGAGACAGATTTCCCTGCCCCAAAGAGCCACCGCCTGCTACAGAGATAAGCGGGGCCACCGGTAGCACTGCAGGAGTAAGGGCTAATGAGGCCAAGGAGGCCAACCTCCCATGGGAGGAAGACCCAGACGTGGTTGAAGATTTGTGAGGAAACCAGAAGTGGGAAGCAGCCCAGGCCTGGTCCCAGTCTTTATCCTGGTGCTTGTGCTTCCCGTTAGACTTTTCCAAGGACTGGGAGGAGGAGGAGGAAGCCCCGGAGGACTGGGCTGGTGAAGCCGTAGAGCTCCTGGCCTGCAGCTCCTGTTCCATTGCAATGAGCTTCTGCTTGATGAGATGGCACTCCAGAATTTTCAGGCGACATCTTCATGTGACCTGGTTAAATTTCTGCAGATCTGTCAGGCTTTGGTGTCTTGACTGGGGCCTAGGCACAGGATGCAAGTGGAATGCCTGTCCTTTTCTAGAATTTGTTTGTCATAGGCACACTTCGTGGAGTAGTCATAAGATGAGGCAGGTTGAGAAGACATAAACCTGAATCAGGTGACACTGAAAACTCAATGTTAAAACTAAAGAAAAGTCAAAAATAAAAAAAGAGTGGAAAGCATGGGAAATAGCGGTCGACTATGGCTGCAGTGGTTTCAGTGGTCTGACGTGTGTGGGTCGACAGTGGGAAAGAACTGAGGAGGGTGCGGGGGACCGCCTCCCTTTATAGGAAAGTTCAATGCCAGAGGGTGCCGTCGGCAGTGGCCAGTCCCCTGTGGTATGCTGCTAGTTAGAAAGTTTCCATGTGGTCCTGATGGCTTAGTCCTACTGGTGTTGGCCTGCTGCAAGAGCCTCCCTCGAAGTCAGATCTGCAGGTTATCTTCCATTGCCGGACTGGGATTTCTTTTCAAAAACTATCAGGCATCCCTCCTTGAGGGTGAACCACCAACAGGCCCTTGCCATCCCTGACCTCAGACCATGAGTGGGATCTGGGCCCTGTGAGGCCAAAACAGAGGAAGCTAGTTCTACTTCAGACCCAGTACCCTGCCATGATCCTGAACCCACAAGCACCCTCCAGCCAGTTGCAGCCTGAGAATGCCCCTCAGGTGTCCATGCCCCTAGGGACTCCCATACTCGAATACTATATACCTGAACAACAGCTCTTTTTGGCCATAGGATGGTCCTCACTTATGTTTAGATGGAATGGAAATGCAGTCCTTTGGACTTAGAGTCATCATGAAAAGGCTTCCACAATATATAATAGACGGTCTTCACTAAGTGAGCCAGGAATATGCGCTCTAAAGCGCATCCAACATCTCATTATGTATCCCTAAGGCTTCCTCCCACTATGGCAGAGTGGCCATTAGCTTCTTGTTACCATCCTTGTGGAACAAAGTGCAAAAACTACTGAAGTTGAGCTACCTCTGCAGTTTGAAAACCTTCAAGTCCTTATATGCGCAATATGTGTGTGAGCCATGCAATTGCTTCCCCAGCCCTTGATCTTTAACCGAAGCTTAGGCAACTGCCCCTGAGCTTTGCTGTATTTAAAAGTGCTTATAAATCACTGGCGATTCTACTTCTGTGAACCACTTATGACCTAAAAGCTTATTCTTATAGAAACCCGAATGGCCCATAGCCTCTTATGGCTATTGTGACCATTAGACTCCAGACGCCTTATTGTCTCTGCACATAAATTTGTCCCACTGCATCATCGCACTCTCAGAATCTGTATTCTATTCTCATTATTACATCCCCTGTCCCAGAAATTGCTTCCCGAACAAAGTCTAGCCCCACTGAGGCTGCCTCATAAGCGAGGGATTCACTTCCACTTCCACAGCTGCCGCCTGAGACCCCAAGCTCGGACTTTCCTCCAGCAAAGTATGGCAAAGCCGCTAATCAATCGGAATTGAGCGCTTTTTTGGCTCTGGCTTCCGAATGGTCCCTGTGGTCTGCTCCTGTGTTTTCCTTTAAACCCAAATACAATCTGACTTCCCTGCTGAAATCTGCTCTAAAAAGCTGTTATTACTTCTTCGAGTGCCTGTCAATACCCTTATTTTTTCTGTTAGAGTTTTATATGCAGGGAATCTGTGTGATTACACCCCTTCCTGAATAGTTGTGTTCACGCCAGGCTCTAGGCACTATAGGAATCCACTTCTAGGTTGTCTTGCTGTTCGGTCCTTCCGCTGGTACAGATGGCTCTTGTCTGTGGCCGGCAATCACCCTTGACCTCCTCTTTTTTTCCCTGCCAAAGACAGGCTCTCTATAGGCTCCCCATTCCACAGGCATGGGAATTGTGGGCACCGGCCAGTCGATGCTGCCTCAGCCACCGCCTGTGACATCAAGCCTGGACCCTCAACTAGCAAGGCCCGGCAAAGCCACTACCCAATTGGAACGCGAGCGCTCTTCGGCTCTGGCCACCAATTGGTTCCTTCAGCTTACATCTGTGTTCTTCCTAAAACAAACTATAATCTGTTTTCCTTGCTGACATATGCAAAAAAAAAAAGCTGCACTCACCTATGTGCCTGACTGCTAGTATCCTTATCTTTCTGCTCATAGTGTTAAAATTAGGAAAACTGTGTGATTACACTCCCCTCTGAAACACGTGGATGAGCCAGCTCCTCCCATGAGCTGGAGCACTATGTACTGTTATGAACTGTTGTAACACTGAGTACTTAAGTGCAGTAATTGTATATATTTGTATTATTTATCCCTGCTGTAAATACCTCTGTATGCATTGTATTACTTGGCCTGGATTTAACCAGGTCCATCTTGTAAATGAGCTTGCTCAACGATACCCACCTGGATAAATAAAGATATTGATTGATTGATTGATTGATTGATTGGCAGGACTGGGGTCCCTTTCATATGCTGGGGGGTGGGAGGGGGTCTGGGCAGAAAAACCTGAGAAAAATGATGAACCAATGAGTACAGGGTATACTCAGCACAGGAACAACACCCTGTTGCAGGGGAAAAAACTGTAACCTGGAACATCATTAACTTTTCAGAACATGCTAAACATTACCCTTCGGTATGGAATGTGATCGACGTAAAGGCCGCTTAGTAATCCCTATACCAATAGGCAGGTAACAAAGGAGATATGCAACAAGACCATGTTGGATACATTTTTTCTATCCTTTAGAGTTGTGGTGACCTTGCATGACATCATGAGTGGCGGACCGAAGCATAGCCATGAATAAAGTGTCTCCAGGGTCAACTCACTGTAAGTAAGTAAGTAAAATTTATTTCTATAAGGCGCCCTTCCCAAGCTCAGGGCGCCTTTACAAAATTACATAAGCAGCATTAAAACCACAATAATAAATAACATTTTATACATAACAGCTTCAATATAATTTACATTAATGAAATGCTTCATTAAAAAGGAAGGTTTAGGGCTTTTTTAAAGCCCTCCACAGTCAGGCTATTTCCTATCTGGCAAGGTAGAGAATTCCACAGGGTAGGAGCCATAAAGGCAAACTGGGTAGGGATAAAACATTTATCCAATCACATTTATCCAATCACTGCCCTTGTTGCATATTCAATTATGTAGTTTGTGTTTTAGGTATCATTTAACTGAAACGAATTATATGTACTATTGACAATTTTAAATTAAATCTATGTAACCGTTTTGGTAATTTGTCAGTGTTGTGCTACTGTTTACACCAGTTATTGAACAGGAGAACTGTAGAGCCTTCTGATTGGTCCATGTAAAACTGGAATCTGATTGCAATAACAGCTGCTTAAGGGAAGGGAAAGTAAAGCCATTCAGTGTGTGGATAACTGTACACTGAGAGAATAAACTGTTCTTCTCCTTTAGAATGTAGAACCTGGCCAGATAAATTGTTTATCCTGCATTTCTTCTCACTCATACACTGTATAAACACATACTACTTCAACTAGAACATATTATTTCCAGAAATAGAACCCGGAGAACAACAGGTCAGACAGAGAGTTTATTATGGAAAAAAAGCTTAAGCTAAAACAAGGTAAAATACTAATGCAAACTTCTCCAATGTGCACTTAATATGAAAAAGCAGTCGCAGCGACTGCAGGAGCATGGTCGGTGCTCCCAAGGGAATCAGAAGAGGAGGAGCATGGCTTGAGGGGTGACCAATCGGCCACCAGGGGCACAGGAGTTTGGCTCCAATCAACCGCTGAAGGAGTGAGGACCTGGAAACCAATCAGGGCAGCCGCGGCAAGTTCAGCTGCAGTTTAAAAGTGCAGTTGGCGCTTAAGGGCAGAAAAGCAGTTGGAGCAACTGCAGGAAGAGCAGTCTGAAAAAGCCCCCCACCTGCCCCCTCCACTATGGCTGTTTAAATCCCCTGGAGCTTGGCTGGGATTGGGCAGCTGCATGAGGGGAGGAGCAGGAGTCTGGCCCAAGGAAGAAACGCAGACAACTCCAGGGAGAGGAGCTGTACACAGGAGAATGTCAGGAAGGAGCTGATCACTAATTGGACGTGGAATAAAGGCAGATGGTGAGTCTATGTTGGCAGTACTGTCTATGGGGGGGTGAGAACAAATGGGCAGCATCTAAACCTGGGTTTGGTATAGAACTTATAGTCTGTGCTGTACTTCTGTTTTTGGATAGTTTTAGGGGCATCTTAATCAGTGATTTAGTAAGATAAAAAATATATATTTTTACTTTTAGTAGTTAGGGTTGCACTTTATATTTGGTTAGGTAGTTAGTGGCATCTTAATCTGGGATTTGGCATAAGAAAAAAGTAGTAGTAGTGGTAGCGATTACTGTTTAACAACTGACTTACTGCTTAAGAAGGTACGAAAAGAAGTGCAGAGTAAAAAATAATGTGGGTAGTAGGACATTCCAGTGGGCAAATGGAGCGGGGTGGGGATGGACACCACTTGGAGGGAGTGGCTCCAATGGGGGCGGGTGGGGACAGAGAGGAAGAGGGTGGTACAGGGGGAAGCAGGATGCTAGGGGGTCAACAGGGGTAGAATAGTGGGCTGCAATGGATGTGGGGCGGCGGTGTGGATGAGCACATTATGGAAGCTAGGAGGCTGTCCAAACTGTCACAGGCTGAGGAGTCTCAAGGAAGAAGTGCTGTGGCTTAGTAGAGAGCTAGAGAGGATGGGGGGATCTAGGACTGGAGGGCCTCTGCCTAGGAGTAACATGAGGGCACCACGTGGGTGCAGAACGATCGGGGGCCAAGCAATGGAGAAAAGGATCAGGTCAGAAAGAAGGTGCCAACACACAGCAGTACAGAGGGGGCAGGAAATAGGTCTGCAGTACTGGCCATACTGGCGATGTAGGAGAGGGAGGGGGAGCTCCAGAAGGGGGCAGGAAAGGGTACAGGAGGGGACTGCACAAGGGACAGTAGTCAGTCAATAGAGTGGTAGAGGATAAAGGGGAGGGACACAGCTGGAAGGGTGGGCCAGAGGGAGCAGGTGTAAGGGAGAGGAACAATGTTGGTAGGGAGGACAAGAGAGGCATAACTGGAGGGCCCAGGGTGGATCGGGCGATGTGGAGGATTGTGAGAGAGACAGTGAAGAGGGAACAGGTCAGGTGTGGAGGGTGGAACCACAGCGGGAAAGGAAGAGCTACAAACATGCCAGACTCTAGCAATGGGCACCTGGGTAAAGGTGGGAGCGGGGATGAGGAATGAGGAGGGGGGTGTATTGGTGTTGGGGGACTCCATACTTAAAGGGATCAGATAGAGTAGTAAGGGGGAAAGGCACAGTTATATATGGGTGGAGTCCATATCTGGGTTAACGTCAGGCAGGGTAGGGCAGACAATCCTAAAGTGCGCAAGGAGGGGTAAGAAGAAACTGCATATAGAGGTGCATGTGGGTACAAATGACCTAGTGGGGGAAACGGTGGAAGTAGTGAGAGAGAGGTTTGAGGAAATGGGAAGGCTGTGTGAGGAAATAGGGGAATCGGTAACCTTCTCGGAGGTGCTCCCAGTACCCTGAGGAAAGGAAGGATTGGGGAGTTCAACATATGGCAAGGAGAATGGTGACAGTCCAAGGGGTATGGGGTAATGGGAAGCTGTGGCAGGACCTGGGACAGTAATGATCTATATGCAGAGGACAGGCCACACTTGAGTGGGGAGGGGAAGGGGGTAATAAAGCAGAAGTTAGAGGGGTACATAGCAAGGAAGGTAGATTTAAACTAGGTGGCGGGATGTGGCAAGTAGACAGCTGGTAGGCAGGTATCCCAGAGAAGGAAGACAAATGAGCTTACCCCCCATGGTATCGGGGAAGGAATAGAGTAAGTGGCACAGGGGTGGAATAAGAGGGGAGAGAATCAAGGAGGGGCAGGGAAAGGAACCGGTTGGAGGGTGGTCTCACTGAATGTGAGAAGCTTATGTAACCCCCCTACAAATGGGGGTTCCCGAAAAGCCTTCCTTGAGCTTGCCTAAATGCTCACTGCCAGGCTGGTGTCCTGCATTTTAGCAGTTTAAATGTGATTGCCAGAGAGTGCCTGTATAGCCTCTGTGTACTGTCTCTTTATGAGCTGCCTGGATTGCAGTCATAAATAATCTGAGAGGGAGCTCTGTTGAAAGATGTAACTATTTGCTAAAAATCATTTAGAGTGATAATGATAATATAGTTTGTCTAACCTGCCTTCTTTGCAGCAAGGACTGTTTTGTTTATCTCCACTATCTTGGTCCAGGACTGCGAATTGGACCAATCAGTACTGGTGGGACCTAAAATGGAGCCGGACTACAGGAGCTGTCTGGAGTCAAAATCTGTAGGAATTGTAGTTTTGGACTTTTGGCACCTTTTTGCACCTGAAGGGGGAGCCTTTGTTGTGACTGACAGACAGATCCAACTGACCCTTTTGGATTATGGGGAAAGTCCCAGGCTTGTTGGCAGTTGAGTCAGATCTAAGTTGGGAGCTGAAGAAGCAACAGCTTGAGACAGTCAAGCAGCCGTCTGAGTAGTTTCATGCGGGAGAACTGTGGAAAGGCCGTAGTTGTGGCCTGCATGTCTGCCTGCTGCCCCTGAAAGGAAGAGAAGAGAATTATTTCAGACTAAATCCAAGTTTGTGAGAACGAAGTAAGCCACTGATTTTTTACCAGGCTCATACCTGAAGGAGATCGAAGAATTTGCTGAATGCGATCGGCCTGTCAGGATTTCCAGCTGCTTTTGAATCCCTGGTTTGTGCAGAGACTTTGCGATCGTGACCGGAGAGCAGTTTGCCTAGTACAGTAGAATTTCCTTACATGTAAATGTGCTGTGAGTTGTTAGTGGGTCTTGATTTGGCTCCCCACTGTGTGACCTGTGTTCTGCTTGCTGGAAGCTGTATCCAGCCCAAAATGGACTGTATCCGAATTTGTCTCCATTTGGCCGGGCCTTGCCACGCTGACCCAGCCAGACTACCTGCTGCACAGAGAAAGCCATCGACGAAAGACCTGCCTGGGAATCAGCCCCCTGCTCCACACCTGAACAGGAATGACGCCTCGGCGATTCCTGTGGGCCCTGCTTCTCCTCGCACTCCAGATTAACCACCTGCTGTCTCGATCTTCGTCCAGCCTGTGTCCAGTCTTGGATATCATGAGTAATCATCAGGGTAGCGCCCTGCAACAACAGCCTAATCTAAAAGTGTGTCATCCGATTGTCTTGTTTTCCTTTCATGAACTGAACCCTCCGGCTCCGGATTACAAATAGTGTGTGTTGTGCATGTTGTTTTCTTCCATCACAGGGCCCCAACCAGCTGCAATGTTCCTGGTAGCCCACCATTCTCCATCTGGGTACCCACAGCGTGTGACGGTTTATGGACGCTGAAGTGCATGCATAACTGTTTGATTGATACAGCCTTTAACTAAATTAACCTGATTACACCCCTCCCTTGTTCAAGTCCCTTAAATAAATCAGATCCAACTCTTTTTTGCATTTACCCTGACTGTGGTTCCAGTTTGTGCAAGAGTACTGTACTGCTGTTATTTGCTGTGTATAATCTTGTTTTACAGGGGGTCCCCAGGGCCGGGCCAGAGGAAAGCCCTGGTGGTAAGTGCAGACAGTGTGGGTACTTGTGTGGTGTATCAGGGGTATTGTGAAAGTGATTATTGTGTATTGTTCCAGCCACTAGTAAGCAAAAAGGAGGGTTACAATGTCCCGGAGGGCTGTGCCCAGGTTATCTTGACCACTACCAACCCTGACCTCCGGGTGGAGGCACCTGTTTCAGAACTCAGGCCCCTTAACCTACTACTAGCCAAGCAGGCAGGGGTAGTAGCCCTTGGGATAGTGCCACCTAGGGGTTACACTTAGGTAACAAATCAGCTGAGTTGCAGGCTCTCTTGGCAATGGGGAGGGTGGACATTGCGACCATAATGGAAACGTGGGCCACCGATGATCCCAGGATATAAGATATTCAGGAAGGATAGGGCTAAGGGGAGGAGGGTGGCAACCCATGTGCGGGACAGGATAAGGTGCATAAGGGAGGAGGGGGAGGAAGGGAGGACAGAGGTCCAATGGATGCAGTTTCAGGACCCAAGAAATAGGACACTGGGGATAGGGGTAGTGTATAGACCACCAGAACAAGGGGAAGACCTGGATAGAGAGTTAGCTGAACAGATTAGAAAGGTCTGCAGGAGGGGGAACACAGTGGTGGTGGTGGGGGACTTCAACCTACCTGGGGTGGATTGGAGCACCCCAACCACCATAGGTGCAAAGGAGCAGGTCATATTAGAGGCATGTCTGGACAGCTTCCTGCTGCAGTTGGTCCAGGAGATGACTAGGGAAGGAACGACTCTGGACCTGATGTTATCAAATGGAGAGGCTGTAAGGGATCTGGGGGTGGAGGACCCTCTGGTTGGGAGTGACCACCACACAGTGTGGTTCACGCTCAATATGGGAAGGGAAGAAGGAAGTGTGGGTACAAGGGTGGTCGAATTTAAGGAGGCAGACTTTAAAAAGATGGGGGAAATTTTGGTTAGGCATCTGGAGGGAATACAACCAAGTATGGATGCTTGTCAAAAGTGGGATATTATTAAAACAGGGCTAGTGGAGGCTACTGAGACATGTACAAGGACACAATGTAAGAAGGGAAGGGCAAAGAAGCCCAATTGGTTGACTCAAGAGGTCATGGAAGGGGTGAGAGCCAAGAGAAAATAATTTCAGAGACTCAGGAAATCAGGGGGGAGGTGACAAAGATGAGTGCACAAAGAAGTCCAGGGAGGTTACCAGGCTTCTCAGAGCGACCAAGGCTTCCAGAAAACTGAGTCTGGCACAGGGCATTAAGGATGGAGAAAAGGACTTCTTCAGATGCATTAGCGAGAGTAGTGGTACGGAAGAACAAAGACCAGACTGTGAGGATCAGGAAGGACAGTGGGTAAGTAGAGAGGGGACAGGCAGAGGCCCCTAATGAGTACTTCTGTATTCATGAAAGAGAGTGGGGCAGATACCTCGAGGGAGGGAGGGGTGGGGTGGGCAGAGGGAGGGTGACAGATACAGGGATCACAGAGGACAGAGTTCTGGAGGGAATAAGGGCACTGAGAGTAGACAGGGCACCCTGACCAGACGGCATTCACCCTAGGGTACTTAAGGAACTGGCGGAGATCCTGGTGGGACCACTGACTAACCTATTCAATACCTCCCTGGACACAGGATGCATCCTACCAGACTGGAGGATGGCCCATGTGGTCCCAAATCACAAAAGTTGCCCTAAGGATGAACCGGGCAGCTACAGACCAGTGAGTTTCACATCAATTGTGGGGAAGCTCATGGAGACAATCCTAAAAGAGCAGCTGGTGAGATTTTTGGAGGACAATGGATGCCAGGATGTCCAGCAGCATGGGTCTGTCTCTGGAAGATCCTGCCAGACAAACTTAGTTGAGTAATACGACTGGGTGACCAGAGAAACAGACAAGGGCCATGCGGTGGATGTCCTGTATTTAGATTTCAGCAAGGCCTTTGATTTCATGCCACATGGGAGGGTTGGTGGGGGGGAGCTGGCATATACAGGGGTGGGAACAAAGATGGTCAAATGGATCACCAGCTGGCTGATGGGAATGTAGCAGAGGGTGGTAGTTGGGGGGGGGTGCTACAGGAAGACCTGACCAAACTACACGAGTGGTCGGAAACATGGCAGCTGGGGTGCAACGTCAAGAAGTACAAGGTACTGCACTTTGGAGCCATGAACTGGGGGGGGGAGCCATCAGCTAGGAGGGGTACAACTGGAAAGCACCAAGGAGGAAAAGGATCTCGGGGTGCTTATAACAGGGGGTATGAACAAAGCGCAGTGCAGGAAGGCAGCAGCAACAGTCAACAAAATGCTGGGGTGTATAGCGAGGGGTATCTCCTCCAGGAATAGGGAGGTGATCCTTCCCCTGTACAGGTTGTTGGTCAGGCCACACCTGGAATACTGCGTGCAGTACTAGCACCCATTCCCGAAGAGGGACATCTGGTTGTTGGAGGGGGTGTAGCATAGGGCGACAAAGATGATCCACGGATTGGCTGGAAAATCCTACGGGATAGGCTGGGTGAACTGAACATGTTTTCCCTGGAAGAGAGGAGGGATGGAGGATATAATTGAAACCTTTAAATACCTAACAGGAATAAACAAGACTAATACGGAAGGAATTTTCAAGATTTGGAAGGGGAGGGACATGAGAGGGCATCAGCTGAGATTGGAAGGGGGGAAGATTCAGGAGACAGATCAGCAGACATTTTTTCACGTAAGGCCTGTTTCTGCTGGCACTTTCGTATGTTCATAACTACACAGCAACATTTATCTTCACACATGAGTAGTAAGACCTTCACAACTCACAGCATTACCACTCATGAGCAAGGCCACTGATTTACGGTGATTAAAACAAGAAAATTCCGTTTTCAAGACTTTAGATTCCAGAATTGCACCGGTGATTGTTACTTTAATTTCCGGATTTTACCAGGATTCTGCTATCATTCTTTGAGTATGTGCATAAATAATCAGAATTAAAAAAGGCTTAATATACAGAGCATTAAATAAAGCAAATTGAAAACAGTACAGGAAGGAATTAAAAGAAAAATACAAGTTTTGTAGATTTACTGATCTGATATAAAATGCCAGATTCCATGAAATCTTTGTTTTTACCAGTCTTCAGGCAGCCCTAATTCCGTAATTTTACCGGATTTTCTGATAAAAACCAAAAAAACAGTGGCCTTGCTCATGAGTTATGAGTCTTATCACTCACTAGCAGAGATAAATGTGTTATTCCACTGCAACCAATTATGTAGTCCCTATATGTGTTTTAAATCATCACACATGAACAACTCATTTAGTAAAAGCCAGGATAGTTAATACTTAATACATACATTTTAATTCAGAAAACCAACCTCCCCCCCTCCCCAAGTCAGTGCAGTGTCCAGCTCTAGTGGCAAGCCCTGTTACTCCACCACCACCAATTTTTTTTTTTTTAGTGCGAGTCAGTACTGTAATTTCACATGTAGACTGCCACCTAATTATTTTACACTTAAACCACCAAGCCTCTAGAACTGTACTGGTGACATCTGCAGCTCTGTTTAGTAGGGGAAGGAGGGTTGTAATGTTTTAAGTTATCTCACTCAAACAATATTTTTCACTTCCCCAATGCACCAAGATCCACAGTGCAATGGTGAAATATGGGTTTGGTTCTTCCCTTTTAAGAAATGGTCCTCTTATTCAATTTACAATAGTATTTTCTGAAGTCCAAAACTAAAGCTATTTTAATATGATTTTCCAATTTGAAGGTATGACTTACCTTCGACTGCAGCTTATGCTGGCAATAGTCCATTTCTGTCATTGTTATAATTTTATTTTAAGCTTGTATTGTGTTGGAAGGGATTGTAGTTTGGTCCCAATAAGGTGGCCAGACGATCCCTTCCACTTCCCTGTTGATGTACACACTCAGGGGATATACTATGTAAACACGAAACTCAATACGTCGACGTTCGGCATACCTAGTAAACTGGCCCAGAAGACACTGTCCGAATCACTGAAATGCCGCACAAATTACAGGCCATTTTAGTGATATTAACTATAAAATGTGGGGGCTTTGCCTCTCTCCCACCCCCGTGTTCAATAATGACAGTTGTGGAATCCATAGTGGGGGAATATTCTTACCCCAATTTTGAAATTAGGATTATCAATCAAAGGTTGGCTGGGGTCACAGAAATTAGCATATTTTAAGAAAGAGCATAGTTGCGCATGGATTCTAACTGAAACCCCTATTAAAGTTGGGAGCAAGGCAGGGAGTAGGTCACCAGGTTTTAAGTACAGAAGTGCCTTGGGGACAATCCATTATCATTTAATAAATCCTTTTCCACCTTGAGCCAGGAGGGAACATATGGTAAGGAATTTAGTTGTTCCTCAGACTGGAGCCAGTGACAATACTTGCTGGCATGACTGGTCCAGTAATATAACCTGAGATGGGGGAGCCTGAGACCACCCCTGTTTTGGGGGGCTGCCAATTTATGATATGCCCATCTCGGAAATTTGCCTGCCCAGATGAAGTCATTAATGCAAGAGTGAACTCTCTTAAACCATTTCAAGGGAATCCATAAATTCAGGAGGTTTATAGGGTAGAACAGGTGTGGGAGAATATTCATTTTCACTAAATTGATGCGGCCGCACAGTGAAAGTGGTAGGATTTTCCACCTTGCTAGATCCTGCTGCACTATGAGTAGAGTGTCCTCTAAATTTAATTTCCTAAGCCTTAGATCACTTCTGGTCAATTAAATGCTATGTATTTAAGGCTCTTCGGGGACCATGTTAGCTAGAATCTAATATCTCACTTTTAAGACATCTTGAATTTAGGGGAAAAAATGAGGCTTTATTAACGTTAATTTTATAATTGTAGAGTTGACTAAACTCATTAATGATGTCTAGTACTGGGGGAATGGAGTCTTGAGGTTGAGAGATATGTAATAGTATGTCGTCCGCATAGGAAGAGATTTTGACCATCTGCATCCCTAATTTAATTCCTTGAATTGAAGGGCAATCCTTTAACTTAATAATAAGGGGTTCTAGGCAAAGATTAAATAATAAAGGGGAAAGCAGACAGCCTTGCCTAGTACCTGAGTGTAATGAAAAATGAGCTGAGAAGACCCCCGTTACAATATATACAGACACTGGGATGGGCGTATAAAACCTTAATCCATTGTATAAACTGGGAGGGGAACCCAAACTGAGACATTGTTCTGAACGTAAACTGCCAGTCCACTCTATCAACGGCTTTCTCCGCATCAGGGATACCAGCACCTCAGAGTGTTCAGCATCCCAGAACACGGAGATGATGTGGGCTAGTTTTCTCAGATGGTTTACAGAAGACCGGCCCTTCATGAAACCGACTTGTTCTGGTCCAATTATATATGGGAGTGCTATACTGATTCTGTCAGCTAGGAGCTTGGCCAGTATCTTTAAATCATAATTAAGAAGCAAAATTGGCCTATAACTCCTGACTTTTTTGGGTTCTTTACCTTGTTTGTGGAGAACTATTACCAAAGCCTCAAATAAAGTATAGTCGACTGCCGCAGCTGACAGAATATGTTGGAAAAGCCTGTGGAATAATGGGACGAGCTTCTCAGCAAAAGTTTTGTAAAAGTTTGGAGAGAAACCGTCAGGTCCTGGTGCTTTATCAGATGGCAAATTCCGAACCACTCCCAGGATTTCAGGGACTGAAATCGGCCTTAAAAGAAATTGCTGTTGAGCCACAGATAAAGTGGAGAGCTGGTTGCCATTGGAAAAGTCATCAATCCTACTCAGGGAGGGAAGGGTAGGCATCTGGCTGTAAAGGATATGATAATAGGATTCAAATTTGCAACTATCTCATGGGGGGGTGGCTTTAAGAGAACCATCCATTAACGAACGGATAGAGTTAATTCTCGAGGCCTCCTGTTTTTTTGACCCTGAGGGCCAATAGACAACCAGCCTTCTCCCCTTGATCAGTGTACATAGCTCTGGTTTTTAAAATAGCATATTCCGCTTTTTCGTGGAGAAGATCGTTATATTTGTTTCGGAGCTTAAGAAAATCCTGGCGGATGCCCTCCCCCGAATTTTGTGATAATTGTGCCTCCATTTTCTTATCTGTGACAAAATGGATAACGTCTGAGTGTCTCTTTTCTGTTTTCAAGCCACCGCTACTTTTATTAACACTCCCCTGAGGTAGTATTTCAGTGCACTCCACTCTATGTCCGACTTCACTAGATACAAACTGGTCTATGTGATCAGAAATTTGTTTGACCACTTCTGGCTCTTTAATTATATGATTATTTATTTTCCAGATTGATTTCTTTTTATGGAAAGAGGAGAGGGTGAACCTACATGATACTAGAGCGTGGTCTGAGATTACAACCGGTGCTATGCTAGTATCTAAAATTTCAGATAGAAATGACTGACTGGTTAGAAAATAATCAAGTCAGGATGAGGAGCAGTGTACCATAGATTGGAATGTGTATTCCTGGAAGGTGGGGTGTAGCACCCTCCAGGGGTCACAAAGGCCCAAATGATCAACCAAATCCCGTAAAGCATGTTGAGCAGGAGAGAGTCCACTCTACGTCTATCAGACCTATCCAACTCTGGGTCAAATGGTAAATTCCAGTCCCCCCAATAAATTGTGAGAGAAAGGAACGGGGACAAGATGTTAATCAACTGCATAAAATAAGAGGAAGAGTCAACATTTGGACCATATATGCAGCGTAGGAGCATCTGTCACATTCAATGAACCCTTAAGGAAAATACATCCACCATTAGAGTCATAGATTCATTGTGTGCACACAAAAGGAACAGAGCGCCCTATTAATATCATCACCCCTCTGCTCTGAGTGCTGTTTCCAGATGAAAAAATCTGCCCCACATACTGCCTCCTACATAAATTTGCTTCTGTCTCTAGTAAATGCATTTCCTGCAGTAGAGCTATGTCACTCCTGAGAAGTTGCAAATCTTTGAGAATTTTGTAGCGTTTAATTTTCTGTCGGGCTCCTCTGATATTCCAGGTAATGACTCTGAAGTTGTTAGCCATTCTGAAGTCGTAAAGGAGCAGAAAAATACACTATATGAAACTTAATGGCAAACACAGATTTATGCACAGTGTACCTTGATGCCGTGTCCCCTATATTCCAGCCCCTCCTCTCCCCCCCATAAGAACTACCCCATACCCTCCCTAAACCCCCAGAACCGTGAAGCAGAGATAAACATAAGCAACACCGTCCCACAAAACAGTACATCAGTCATACTGATAAGCTGTAACAGATCCAGAACAACAATCCCCTTAACCCCCCTCCTTCCCAACTTAATTAACCTAAGGTCCCTGATAAACAGTTTGTCTGCATTTCACCCAGCCACCCGAAATTAACTTTGTAAAAAATGAAAGGAATAAACCCTCCTATCCGGAGATGTCCTTAACTTTGGTCAAGAATAAATCCATGGCAACCCGCTTCAGATTAGCCCCAGTGGACAACAGAAATACATAATCCCAGTTCAGTGAGGATTGTCACATGTGTAGAAGGAATCCCAATTTATTAGTCCACAGCATTAAAACTAAATGCACAAGCCTACCAGCAAGACATAAAATCAAAAAATCTTATACAAAACCTAGAACCGTGTTTGCACTTAACCATGGCGCCTGAAACATGCCACGGACTCAAATTGGGTTAATTTCCTTGGAATCCAGTAGAACCTGCTGACAAAACAGTATTACAGCCTGGATCCAGTCTGACACATTGTTGCTTATCCCATGTCTAGTGGAGTAGAAATAAGTCTGCAGATTTAAGTCCAAGGAAGGGACGCTTAACTTAAAAGGGAAACATAGGAATCGAATAAGAGACCGCTGATCCTTTCCACATATACAGTGAGATTCCAGATTAAACGGGGCTAAGTAAGCCAGCATATGGTTAACTTCCAGTACATCAGAAGAGGTGCATAGTCTCCAGTACAATCCACTCATTTTAGAAGGCGATTACCTTCTCGAGAATGAGTAAAAAAAAAACCTGGGTGTTAAAATTAATTATATTAACCCTTATGAATTGGAAACAAAGGGTACTGACTTGGTTACTTGCTTGCTAAGCTTGTCATTGTAACAGCATTCTCCCAACCACTGCTGTAGAGGAGTAAATAAAGACAGATACCTCCCACAAATCATAGCCGGCATGAAGAACAGCAAGACAGAGGCACGGGGGGGGATACTGCGCTTACTTCAAGCCCCAATCAGCAGTCCAGATAGTGTCACAGAGGGCATAAACATTGTAATAAATTAAGAAAATTTGTAGTGCAGAAGCCACTTAAAGATCCAGAGATCCTCACAACAGAGAAATCATCTGTTCAGCGATCCATGAACAGGTTGGGCAGGGCTGATTTGAGTTTGGTGATCGCCAATTCCACATCCTCGAAGGTGGCCCATGATCCTGATAGCTGGACCTGCAGTCTCATCGGATACCCCATGCAGAATTTTATGCCTGCTGCAATGAGTTTGGTGAAAACCGGGTGAAAGGAGGCTCGCCTTAGCTGGACTGATTCAGGAAAATCTTGTGCTACTCACAACTTGGAGCCTTCCCATTTAATTTCCTGTATCTCCCTCATTTTATTTAGAAAATGTTGGTGCTCTAAATAGTTTAGGAAACAGAAAATCAAAGGACGTGGGCTGTGCCAGCAGGAGGTATAGTCCTGAGGGCTCGGTGAGCTCTTTCAATAGTGTATGTAGGGCCGTAAAGGGAGGGACCAGCCAGCTTCACTATTATCTTTTGTACAAAACTTATGGTGTCCGAGCCTTCCTCCTTCTCTGGGAGACCAATTATTACAGCATTGTTTCACCAGTTGCGGCCTTCAAGATCTTCAATTTTGGCTTCTAACTAGGACATCTTTTGGTGAGCTGCAGCTAGTTCTGGTTCCACTTTGCTGGCCCTTTTCTCCAGGGAGACTAAGCATGCTTCGTTGTCCCCTGTTCGTGTGGAGATGTCCTCCAGAGCTGATTTAATTGCTTTAAACTCAGCGGCAAGTGAATGTAGGTCCTCCCGAAATGGTTTAAATTCTGCCAAGAATCTCTCAACTGTTAGAAGTTCGGAGTCTGGGGTAGTAGTAGTAGTAGTTTCAGATTCGACCACTGATGTCTGGGCCTTTGCTTTTTTGCTGCCTTTTTCGGCGTGGTCGGCTGTGTGTGTTTGGGTAGCGCTTTCCTCATTTCCACCTCCATAATGCGAACAGTTCTCCACTACTATAACCTAAAATCGACCAAGGAGCTTCCGACACCGAAGTAAACTATTTAGCAGACTTGTAAAATACAGAAAAATTTATATTACGTTTTGGGTGACTGGAGACAGCAAGACGAACGGCTATGCGATGAACTGCATCACGTGACTCCTGAAAAAACTAAATTCTAAACTGAATCCTAAAACCTATTTTTACATAGGCACTTGGGATTTCGGATTTCAAATCTGAATGCTAAATCCAATTTTTATGTCCTTTTAGTATTTGAAATAGAATCTGTTAGGATTTGGAAGTTCCTAAAATCCTAAATCATAAAACTGGATTGGAATCAGCTGATTGTAAGCATCCTTAATTACAATCCTTACCATATGCCATTTTACAGCAATTTACCATATATGGTTTCAATAGCTTAAAAATGTCTACAAACTGGCTCTCATTTTGAAACTGGTGCTTTCTGATGTGACCCTAAAATG
This sequence comes from Neoceratodus forsteri, assembly GCA_016271365.2. Classification (NCBI taxonomy): domain Eukaryota; kingdom Metazoa; phylum Chordata; order Ceratodontiformes; family Ceratodontidae; genus Neoceratodus; species Neoceratodus forsteri. The sequence goes on along the minus strand of CM057451.1, from coordinate 943,609,523 downwards.
GTTGCATTATCATGTGCAGTGACATCATTAGAGAGAAAGAACTCCAGCTGGATGACTGTACAAGTATCGTTTTGCATACTGTAGATGTAGATCTTCAACGTTATAAATATCCCATATGAAAATTGATGCTTGACTTTTATACTGCTAAGAGAACCTGACCTGCCATTGCCAAGACCACTTGTAGTGCAAGAAAATGAACCTCGGCTTGAGCTCACTGATGTGCAGCCATTGCTTTTGCAGAGTTCATAGCCCATGTGCCCACAGATCCTTCAAGTGTGCTCCCCCACTCAGGTAGGAGACACTAGTGATGAGAACCAGCATGGCAGCACAAATTCCAGCCAACAGGAAGCAACATCAGTCATTATGGGGGTCACTATAACTGATCAGGACAAGGTCCTGTCTGATACAAGTGCAGTGCCATCAACTCCCATTGGAAGCAGTACATTCACAGATGCACCCTTGGTACCACAAAGTTTGTAACCACCATCAGAGCCAGGAGCTGTAAGTCCCTGTCTGGGTGATTGTCCCAAGCTCAGAATGAATAGACTTACTCCATCAGACACTTAGCCCTCTGAAGAGACAACCAAAGAGCGACTTCCTGGAGTCAAGCTCTGCCCCAAGGAACTCCAGACGCTGGGTCAGGGTGAGTTGAATCAGGGATTAAATTAGAAAGGAAATCACAGGAACTCAGTTCCACCTCCTCGGACACCTTTCTCCATGCAGGTGTCAGAGAAGCAGTGAGGGCCGAAGGCATGCAAAGAAGGCAGTTAGGGAAGTAAAAGCAGACACAAAGCAAAGCTGTGTACTGCAGAGAGGGCACGAGCGCAGCAAAACAGTTCTTCCGATATATTAGGGAGAAAAGAAAGCAAGGAGGGGGAATTGTAAAGCTAGTTGTGGGGGTTAGGGTGCTAGAATAGAACTGGCAAAAAGCCACCATCCTCAATGACTCAAGAAAACTATGCCAACACCTTACCAATCAGAGCAGATGTAACTGCTACCCCATCTCTCTCTCTATGGCCACCTTCTCCTCGTGCCCTCTTTCTCCCTTCCTCTTCCCACTCCCCAACTCCCCCTCTCCCCCTTCAATCATTTTCCTATCTTCTATGATTCACTTATTTCTACCCCACCTCTCTCCTCCTACCCCACCCCTTGTAACCATGACAAAGGAAAAACATTTCTGCTTGCGCCTTTATATGACTGTAATGATGTATCTCAATTGTTTGTAACTATGTATCCGCCTGTTTGTTTTACCACACCTTGTAACATTGCACGTTTACTGTGTTACAATGTGCCAACATGAAATGTATTGTTCTTCTTTTACTTGATGTGGAACCTTTGTAAATGAGCTTCCAGCTCAAAGGTGTATTTCTAAGACTTAAATAAAAAAAAAAATATATATATTACTTTTGCTCAGTTTTCACTAGGAGGATGGTGGGCCCTTGCCAGACAGTGGCATCAAGGCAGCTACTGACCCACCTTTTTTTTTTTCTTTCCATCCTGCCACTGTGCCTGACCCCATTCTCAATAGCCCCCGTACCCCCCTTTCTCTCTTTCAATGCTGAGCCTAATCTATTTCTCTCTTTTCCCCACTTCCTTCCTCCCTCTCTCCAGGTAGGATGATATCTCATAACACTGGCTGGGTTTGCATCAAGCAGTGTTCAAACCCTTGTGGGGTTCCACTCCAGAGGGTTGAGGTTTGCCTGTCTCCCTTCTACCCTCTCTCTCTTGTGAAGGTAGAAGGGTGATCACCACATTTATCTTTCCCCAGAGAAGCCAGTACCCCACTACACTGACTCTGCGAGCATCGGGGCAGTGTTGGACCCTTGTGGAGTTTCCACTACAGAGGGTGAAAAGGGCTTGCCTTCCTCCCTCCTACACTGTCTCTCTTCCTGCAGACCTGGGTACCCAGTCCCTCCAGTTTCGGGTTGAATATAGAAACACAGAAGGTGACGGCAGAAGAAGACTGCTAGGTCCATCTAGTCTGCCCAGTGTTTTTGTATTCTCCTACCCCCTAACCGTCCTTTACTGTGAGGGTACCCTTGTGCCTATCCCACACATTCTTGAATCCTCCAACCGTGCTAGCCACACCACCCCTGGGGGCAGACCATTCCAGGCATCTATCACCCTATCTGTGAAGAATTTCCTGACATTGGTAGTGAACCTCCCTCCTTTCAGCCTTAGATCTTGCCCCCTGGTTCTGTTGTCCTCCTTGAAGTGAAAAAGTTCCTGTGTCTGTACCTTGTTTATGCCTTTTACGTATTTGAATGTTTTGATCATGTGTCCCCTCTCCCTTCTCTGTTCCAGGAAATACATGTTCAGTTCTCTCAGTCTTTCTCCGTATGACATCTGCAGCAATCCCCTTATCATTTTAGTCACTTTTCTCTGCACTGTCTTTATCCGGTCAATTTCCTTTTTGAGGTGAGGCCTCCAAAACTGGACATCGTACTCCAGGTATGTCCTGACCAGCGATCTGTGCAATGGCAAAACCACCTACCTGTTCCTGCTCGTGATTCCCCTCCCAATGCATCCCAGCATTTCAATGGCCTCCATTGCTGCCTTTTCACACTGCTTTCCTACTTTCAAGTCATCTGAGATTATGATACATAGATCGCGATCCTGGTTGAAGGCAGCTAGTCTTTCCCCTCCCAAGTAATATGTCTTCCTTGGATTCTTTTTTCCTATGTGCATGACTTTGCATTTTGTGGCATTGAACCTCAGCTGCCATGCTCCAGACCAGTCCTCAAGTTTCTTGAGGTCTGACTCCATCTTGCTTACTCCCTCTATGGTACCCACCCTGTTGCATATCTTAGTGTCATCTGTAAACAGACACACCTTTCCCTCTAGTCCGTTAGCTATGTCAGCTATGTAAATATTAAAGAGCAGAGGACCTAGCACTGAGCCTTGGGGCACTCCACTGATCACCCTTCCCTCTGACGATAATGCTTCATTTACCTGCACCCTCTGGGCTCTGTCCTGCAGCCAATTTTGTACCCATTTTACCACTTCTGTTCCAACCCCTGTGCAGTCTAACTTCTTTACCAGCCTTCTGTGTGGAACCAAGTCGAAGGCCTTGCTAAAGTCCAAGCAGACCACATCCACCGCTCCACCATCATCCATGACCTTGGTAACCCAGTTGAACAACTCAACCAGATTTGTTTGGCACGACCTTCCTGCCTTGAATCCGTGCTGTTTGGGATCCTGCTACCCACTGGCTTCTAGGAATGCAATAGTCCTCTGTCTGAGCAGCGTCTCCATCAATTTCCCCACTATGGACATGAAGCTTACTGGTCGGTAATTTCCTGACTCATCCCTGCTGCCCAATTCGTGGAGTGGAACTACTGTTGCCCTTTTCCAGTCCTCAGGTACCACTCCGCTCATTGAGGATTTGGTGAATAGCTTTGCCAGTGGGGCTGCCAACTCCAATCCCAGTTCTTTTAAGATTCTGGGATGCATCTCATCTGGTCCTACAGCCTTTTCTACCTTCAGTCAAGAACAGTGGGGGAATTCAAGAATGCATGGGACAGACATAAGGCAGTCCTAGTGGGAGGTAGGAGGAATTAAGCTGTTGGTTAACTAGGATCTGCAGCTTATCTGTTAGGTAGGACAGACTAGGTGGGCCAAGCGGTCCTTATCTGCCATCAAATTCTATGTTTCTATGTTTCAGTTTATTTAGTGCCTCCAGTACTTTGTCCTCCATAATGGGGCTAGCACTGACCCCTGGACCAGGGGTGTTGTGTTTTGTGAGTGCTGCCCCATTTCCCGGGTCCTCCTCAGTAAACACTGAGCAGAAGTACTTGTTTAGGATTTCTGATTTTTCAGAGTCGTCTTCTGTTATTTTCCCTTCCTTTGTAGCAATTTTCACTATACCCCCTTTTGCCTTCCTTCTTTGCTGATGTACCTAAAGAAGGATTTATCACCTCTCTGTGTCTCCTCTGCTATCTTTGCTTCCATCTGGGCTTTGGCCTGTTGGGTTGTAATTCTGAAAGTTATTAAATAAATAAATAAATAAAGTATCCTTTTGCTTGCTTCTCTCATGTTTTCTTGGTATGAATCCCAGTCTTTTTCTCCTTAGTTTCTTGGTATATTTTGTATGCCTTCTTTTTGCTTCCATCTTCCGGTTGCTTCTGGCCAAGACTGGCCCATGCAGGGTCTACATTCCAGTGGGTCGAAGGTCTGCCCCCACTCTCCCTCCTCCTTCTGCTCCATTCTTCAGTCAGCCTGGATGTGTTCTCCTTCTTACCCCTACTTACTTCCCCAATATAGATACTCAATAAGGCCACACCTGGAGTACTGCACCCAGTTCTGGAGTCCTCACCTCAGGAAAAATAGGGATAGGCTGGAGAAGATGCTATGCTAGGTAACAAAAATGATTCATGGCCAAAAGGGCAGGTCCTATGAGGAGCGCCTCAAGGCACTGAACATGCACTCACTGAAGGCCATAAGGGAGAGGAGAGGAGAGGAGAGATACAATAGAGAGCTTCAACTTCCTAAAAAGATCTAACAAAGTGAACTGTGGGGTACTGTTTAGCTTGAATACTAGCTCACGGTCATGCGGACATAAGTGGAAACTAACAGGAGGGCGGTTCAAGAGGGACCTTAGGAAGTACTACTTTACAGAAGGGTAGTGGAGCTGTGGAACAGCCTACCAGTCAAAGTGGCAGGTACAAAAACCATTGGTGGTTTCATGCACAGCTGGGACAGAATGAAGGGTACAGTGATTGCTCAGGGCAGCAGAAACTGGGAGAAGAATGAGAGGGAGGTTGGCTAGAATCCTGGAGGGACCGTATGCCCCAGGGCTAAATAGGAACTCGGGTAGAGTAGATGGAATATGGGTCTTTTTTCTGCCATATGTTTCTATGTTTCAGTTACATGGAGAATTTCTCCTCCTAGGGATGACAGTTACACCTCCTACAAATATAGAGATTACAGTTCCACATCCTTAACATTTCCAATTTAACCACTGAGCTGAATGAAGCCTAAATTGTTGCAGGACTCCATGATGTCGGGAAGGGTCTTCTGCACCTCAAATGCAGGATTTCCACAGATCTGCCAACTTGTCAAGGTAGGAGAAGATGGCTTGCCCAGTGGGGGTGGAGGGCTAAGGCATGGGATGTTTGGATGTAGATTCAGGTTGTCAGGGTCAGCCGAAATGGGAAAAAAAAGAGCATCTGAGGGACTGCTCTCCTCTCTCGGGGAGGGAGGGCTTGCTTGCCCCACCTCTGACTGCCACTTGGTGGAGGCCTGGTGTAGTGCAGACACGGGTGGCACATAAGGAGAGCCTGTGCTTTCATGCTGTGTGCGTGGCTCTACACACACACGCATTCACATCGGCTACAGCAGGGGAATGGACAGAAAAGCAGAAAAAAGGAGCTGGGGTTTAATGAAGCTCTGCATGTCCAGCTGCGGATCCATGCTCTCTCCATGAATCTCCTCGGTCTGAACTGGATTGTGCCTCGGGGGGGGAAGGGTGGAATGGCCCTCCTTCCCCTCTCCCCACCATAGGGGGAGAGCCATGGGAGATGCTTCTGATTATGGTAGGTCCTGGTGGTGACATGCACCAGTCCACTGGGTCAGGGAAAGAACTGATAAGCTGCCCCAGTGGTAACAATGGCAGAATAACCTCCATGGAAAAAAAAGGACAGAAGAAGACACCGATCCCTCACCAAAAAAGGTAGACTGCCATGCTCAAGAGAAAATGTTAAGGTGCGCAGGGGAGGCCAAATGGCATCACCTGAAACAGAAGCAGATCTCTCACCACCCAAAAGCACAGGAAACACCAATGGGAATGCCTGACCAGGATTCGAAAATGCATCTTTTTGTTATTCTCCTGGCCAGAAACCTCACTTCTGACTTTCTTGCCTAGAAGACAGCACATTATCCACTACCATTTTCCCTGTTTTTTTTTTTTACTCCAAACCCCAGTGCCAGTGTAGTGTACAGCTGCTGCCAACCAGACACATACAGCATGCCACCAGCAATGAAATAAGCTCCCTTGCCTCACAGTGAAGGTTGCTGTAGTGGCAAACCATGGTGCCAACCCTCCCCAGTCAGGGCCAGCTGCTAATGGCACTGCCTTGCCCTAATCACAGATAGTGTAGTAAACAATAAACTAGTCAAATGTTGGCTTGCCAGCTTCTAGGATCCACTCTTGAACCACAGTCATCAGCTCAACAGCACGGGTGCCAGAAGGTAGACCCAAAATATGCAGTCCAAGGTTTAGGGTGCAGAACATTCCCTCACTCAAGAGGAGAGTTTCTGCTATTGCCTATGGCAGTACTGGTTGCTGCTAAGTGTATAATGATCACCATGTTTGTCTGCATACAGCACCTGCACTGTGATTATGTAACTTCATGGGGTTCCGTAGCAGACATGTTCCTGCAGTGCATGCAGCACCTGAAGCCAGGTCTGGCCGCCAGATCCATCCATGGCCCCAGCTAAGTCAAACCATGAAATCATTGGAAAGGTTCAAACTGCTAAAAAAAAAACTGACTACAAAAACTATAGCAGAGCACAGTAGCCAAGATGCAACTGAAACATCAAACATGTGGTCAACAAAGAGGAAACACCTGAAGGGCTATCAGAGGAGCAACTTCACTCTTCCAGCAGAATGAAACATCTGAAGCATGGAGGGGTGATAAGATATGTCTGTGTGTGTTTCCATGCTTCTGGTCAAACAAATGATCAAGACTACATCTGTTCTTACCCATTTTTATATTGGTGGTTCTGCACAGCTTGCATTGGGGTACAGGCCTTACAGTGCTCACCTCACACCTTTTAGAAGGCTAAAGTTAGGGGAGACTACCACACCAGCTACATCTTAAAAATTACAAACAAGGCCCAGCCCCCCAAAAAACTGGCTTACATGCACTGCACATAACTGAAAGCACTAGCACTGTTCTACCACTTTAATAAAAAATATCTCTCTTTACCTCAGGGGAGCTCAAGATACCCACTAAGTATAGCATATCTTTCCACTTGTTTGACAAAATACAAAGTCACTTTGCCTGGATTTTTTATTCTGTTTTTCCTTATTCTTTTTAACCCCCACCCCCAGCCTTCCTTGCCAGCCACTCCTTTGGATGGCCTAGGCCCTCACCATCGTAGAGCTCCCTTGTCACCATCCTGCTGTCCCCACGTCTGCCAGCACCCCATCAACCTGATGTATCCTTTCATCGGGGGCGCGCCCTTCAATGGTCAGGACCAAGAGAGGAGACTTGCCTACTGGTGCTCCATTCCCCATGGGGCCCGACGGAGATCAGCTCGGACTTCCTCCAGGCTTTGCGGCACATGGGGAGGCCGGCTGCTGTCATCCAGACAGCCAGGCAGCCATTTTTCCTTTTTTAACCCACCCTCCCTGTACAACTGCACGCTCGTGGCATCCTGGCTGAGCACACCTGTGGTGCGTAGTCATCCACACCGCAAACGTGTGCTGCTACAACAGGCAGCCAGGAGCAGCACCAAAGCAGTGCAGTCTCAACCCCCCAAGAAAGAGAGCATACATAGGACGCTCTGAACCCTTCCTGCCGGCTTCCACTCCTGTCGTCATGGACTAAGGGCGCAAATCCGGGTCACCAGAGTGCCAGGTTATTCCCCCATCTCCCGGCACCACTGAGTCAGCTTTTTTTTTTTTTATAGAAAGGAAGAACCGAGTTTACATACCACCTCATGTTCTTTGTTGTTCCACCTTTTTAAAGTCAGTGAAGTGTAGCCTTATGTAGGACTTTTAAAAAAAAATGTATTTAGTTTCTGTTGACCAGGAAAGGAGGGCTGGGCAATTCTGCCTATTTTCAGCCTTGTCTGGGGGATGCAGAGGAAAGATACAGATGCAAACTGACTTTCTGCATCAGGTGCAAGTTGTTGGTGGGTTTTGTTTGTGAATTTTGTAGGCAAAAGACGACCTGGACTCCAGTGAGCCTTCACTGTTCTACCAGTACCCACTACAGCCAATCGCTGTCTGAGACCCCAGTTGCAAGCTCTGACCCATTTGAAACATTGTCCTCCTCCCCACCCTGAACCCACAGCCACCACACTCCTGTATCTGTCCTATCCTACCTCAAACCTCAACACAGACTCGGATCTTACCACCAGTGCGCTTGTCAGCCTGTTCCAAGTGTCCACCACCCTCTCCATGAAGTAGTATTTCATTACATCCCTTGGAAATGTACCCCTCACCTGCTGGCACTAGTGACCCCTGGTGCCTGTCCCCCTTGTTAACTTTGATCAGTGGTGATCAGTCACCTCTGCTGACCAGATGGATGTATCTGTAGGTCTGTATCACATCCCCACTCTCCCGTCTTGCTTTAAGCGTGTACTTGTTAAGGCTAGTCAGCCATTCCTTGTATGACTTTCCTTGCATACCCCCATACTATTTTAGTGGCCCTTCTCTGGACAACCCCCTCGAAGCACTCCTGGTCTTTCCTGATATGGGGATTCCAAAACTGTGCGCAGTAGCTTTAGTTCACACAGAACTATGAATTTGGAGATACCCTACCAGTGACACTTAGAAATACAGAAACACAGAACCTGACGGCAGATAAGGGCCACAAAGCACATCCAGTCTGCGCTTTTTTGTTGCATTGCTTACACGGTAGACCCTTCCAGGTCTACAGCACTTTCTCTGCCACCCTGTTACCTATCTCTTATGACTCCTTCTGTTTATCCCAGGCTTTTTTTGAATCCCACCACTGTTTTCACTCCCACAACCTTTACTGGAAGACCCTTTCCAGGCATTCACCACCCTCTCTATGAAAAAGTATTTCCTCACATCTCTCCTAAACCTTCTCACCTCCAGCTTTATATCATGGCCTCTTGTTCTGGAGCACCCTTTCCTCTGCAAAATACCCCCCACTTGTACCTCATTCACCCCGTGAGGTATTTAAAGGTCTCAGTCATATCCCCCCTTTCCCTCCTCTCCTCCAGGGTATACACGTTTAATTCTTTTAACCTCTCCTCATGGGACATATGACGTAGACCTTGTACCATATTGGTAGCCTTCCTTTGGATGGCCTCCATCCTGTCTATGTCCTTCCTGAGATGAGGCCTCTAAAACTGGACACATTACACCAGGTAGGGTCTTACTAAAGATCTGTATAGTGAAAATACTATTTCCCTCATCCTGCTAGTAATACCCAGGCCTATACATCTCGGCATTCCACTAGTTCTCCCAATCGCTTTGTCTGGCCACCTTCAGGTCATCCAATATGACTACCCCCAGGTCTCTTTCCTGTTTGGTCACTGCTAGTATCTCTCCCCCCATTTCGTACTGTACCTCTGAGTTTCTGTGACCCAACTGCATTATTTTGCACTTTTATGCATTTAAGCAATAAGGCATGTCCAGGGGTTATGTTAATCACCCTCTAGGGGTGTAATGTTGGACGAGGCATAGCTGAATGCCACATGTTCCTAGAGGTTGATTAACTGACCATTAACATAATCCCTGGCATGCCTTACTACTATTATAACAAAAACATTTTTTTAAACAGGGTTTAAACCTTATTTAGCATATGACTAGGCTGTACATGTATGTTAATAAAAGATTAACAAAAGGCTGATAGAATGCTTACAGCCAATCAGAAAGCTCTATTTTTCAGACCATTTTATAATAAACCTTAGCTACCAAATGTCTGACCACTCTTCCAGTTGTTTTGAGTCTCTTTCCATCCTTTGCACTGCCTCTGGAGTGTCCACCCTGCGGCAGATCTTGGTGTCATCTGCAAAGAGGCAGACCTTCCCTTCCAGTTCATCTGCTAGGTCACTAAGGAAAACATGAAAGAGGATTGTTCCCGTGTTGATCCCTGTGGTACCCAACTGGTCACTTTCATTTTCCACCACTCTCTTCCTATGCCCTAACCAGTTTCTTACCCAGGTTACCACCTCACTGCCCACCCCCATGCTTCCCAACTTGTTTACCAGCCTGCTATGGGGAACTGTGTCAAATGCCTTGTTGAAGTTCAAGTAGACCACATCCACCACCCCCCCAATCTAATACCCTGGTTACCTGGTCAATAAAATCTATCAGGTCGGCCTGGTGGTGCTGAAGATTGAAGTGCTGGACACCACACCTCACACCACACCAGCAACCCAGGCTCAGGAGTAAGCTTGGGTTGCCAGGGATAAGCAGGGGAAGGAGAGGATTGATTGTCCAACAACAGCGCTCCTGTCCCGGGGAGGGTGGCAAGGTTGTCCCGCTCATTGGCTACCTCCTGGAGGAGGTCAGGTGGCTGTACTGGAGTTAGGGAGGCAAGAAGTGTGGCTATGTGGCACATGCACTCACAGTCATGAAGGGGAGGGACCAAAAACAACAGAAAAAGGGTGACCACAGCCTCCATGAAGCCCTGCAGCCAACCAGCGTCCCGCTCTGCTGGCGGATCGCCGGAAGTCCCGATCTGGATAGTGAATCCTGGGTGGAGGGAGGATGGCCCTCCCCTTCCCTACCAGGGGGGAAAATCCATGGGGGAAGTGGAGCTCGGCGGTATCGGACGGAACAGTGGATGGTCTCAGGTGGCAGACAAGGTGGAAAGATCTGCCTGCGGTTGCCCGGGGGGAGGATAAAGAGACTATGAAAAAAAAAAAAATAATCTATTAGATTTGCTTGGCATGACCTTCCCTCTGTAAAACCATGCTGCCTTGGGTCCTACAGTCCACTGGTTTCCAGGTGTTCCACAGTTCTTTTCTTTAATAGTGTTTCCATTAGTTTCCCTACTACAGATGTCAGGCTGACAAGCCTGTAATTTCCCTCCTCCTCCTCCTCCTTGCTACCACTTTTGTGAAGTGGGACTACCTCCGCTGTTCTCCAGTCCACCTGGACTACTCTGGTCTTCAGTGACCTGTTAAACAAGTCTGTCAGGGGTGCAGCTAGCACCTTTTATTTATTTATTTTATTTATTTATGACTTTGGTAAACCGGGTGGGTGCACTGATCCCAGGGAACATTTCAGGTATGACCCAGACCACAGAAGTGGCACACAGTACAAAGCTAAGACACATCATGTAGCAGAAGAGCAGTAATTACACAATATAACAAGGAAAAAAAGAGGGTACAATAGCACAATGGAATTACAACAAATGGCGGTCAGGGTGGAAAGGGAACAGTCAGGAAACCACAAAAACCAATGTAGATACTTCAGAGAAAGGAAGTGGCAAAAGAAGGAGGCAGTGGGGAGGGGAAAGGGGAAGGGAGGAAGAGAGGAAGCAGGAAACTGAAGTAAGGGGCAGGTGAAAGGAACCACATCTACATAGGACAGGGTGGGAGGGAAGGGGGTTTGGAAAGCAGTGGCAGGTGGATGCCAACAGAAGCCAGTCTTTGAGGCGAGTTTTGAACAGGCAGTGAGTGTTGATGGTGTGCAGTTTGCCAGGAAGTTTATTCCATAGTGTAGGAGCTGCCACAGATGGGGCTCTGGCGCCCATATTGGTGGAAACCCTGGGAATGCTTAGAGGAGGGATGCTGGAAGAGCGTAGGCTGTGGTGCGAGGTATAGACGGTGAGGATGGGAGCGAGAGGGGATTCCAGGCTGATGTGGATGGCAGAGTCAATCATGCAGTACAGGGCGAGATCAAAATGGCCTTGTAGTGGGAGCCACCACAAGGAACTGTAAAGGACACAGTAGTGGGTGGAGAAAGGGGCCAGCAAGGCAAACCGGCAGGCACTGTTGTAGGCTGTGGAGAGTTTGGCCATGATGGTTGCGGAGGTCCTGGTGTAGACTGGAGAGCAGTAGTCCAGGATAGGGAGCAGGTTCCCCTGGATGATGGCCAGACGGGCCTCTGGGGTGAGGTACTGCCGGAATCTGTTAGCAGTGCTGAGTTTTTGGTGGAATCTTAGCACTAGGGAGCTTATGTGCTCAGCGAAAGAGGGATGGGACTAGCATGACTCCTAGATATTTTAAATGCTTGACATCATCCAGACATTGGCCATCGGGTGAGGTGATGTTTGGGGGGGTTACTTACATTTAACTAAGAAGGGCTTGGATCTGAACCCCATACGTCGAATGGGAAGAACACCCCTCCCCCCTCAGCTAGTGGTCAAACAGGAATTCAGCGTGTTTGCCATTCATTTGCATCACCAGGTAAGAAAAAAGGTTTGTCTCCCCATACGATGCACAGGGGTAATGCCAAACTTCACCCAACAACTAACACTTCAAAATCTGGCCAATGGAAAATCATGTACACAAATGCTCACAGCCTGGGAAATAAGATCCCAGACCTGCAGGCAATAATGTCAGAGCTAAACTGGACATAGTAGCAATTAGTGAGCGTGGTTTACCAGTAACCACACTTGGGAGACTTCAGTACCTGGCTATGTATTGTTCAGAAGAGACCGAGGTGCAAAAGGGGGAGGTGGCCCTGTATGTTAATGAAAATATCAAAGCTACAGAAATTCAGAATACACATAAGGAGCCAGAAGAACTGTGGGTCACCCTGAAACAGGAAATGGGACAGCCATAAGAACTGGGGTTGTCTACAGGCCCCAGACCAGAGGGAGGACATAGACACATTACTGTTAGAAGATATACAAAACATGACAGCTAAAGGGAGGTTCTGATAATGGGAGACTTCAACATGCCAGATACAGATTGGTCAATACCAGCAGGAACATCTGCCAGAACTAGACTCATAGTGGATTCCCTGCAGGGAGGGCCTCAAACAACTGGTACAGCAACCCACAAGAGACAGGGCTATCCTAGATCTAGTACTGACTAACAAAGAAGGGATCACAGATCTCCAGGTAGAAGGTCACCTGGGGCCAGTGACCATCACATGGTATGGTTCAATTTGGCTACTACATCTAAATCATCCCATTCCAAGGCAAAAATATGGGACTTCAGAGGAGCTGACTTTGATAAGATGGCCAACAGAGTTAAGCTAGCCCGGCAAAAAGAAACACAGGTGAGAAGGTACAGGCAAAGTGGGCAAGCATTAAGGATACAATACTTGAAGCAACATCCCATTGTGCTAGACAGAAACGAAGTGCAAAAGAAGACGGAAACCACTTTGGTTCTCAAATACAGTAGCAGAAAAGGTCAGAGCCAAAGGCTGGCCTTCAGAAAATATAAGGGAACACAGCGGGATGAAGATAGGGAGGCATACCAAACTGCCCTAAGGGAAGCAGGTAAGGCAGTAAGGCAGGCAAAGTCCCAAACTGAGGAAACACTAGCACGAACAGTAAAAGAAGGTGACAAGACTTTCTATAGATACATCAGTGAAAGGAGAAAGTCCAGAGGGGGTATTGCTAAGCTTAATGGAGAAAAGGGAGCATGTGAGGAGGAGGACCCTGTAAAGGCATCTATCCTAAATAGATACTTTTGCTCAGTGTTTACTGAAGAGAAGGTAGGGCAGGGCCCACAGCTCAGCATCATGGACACAGGGGGGAGGGAGGTGAGCACTACTCCTTCACAAAAGAAAGGGTCCTACAAGAGCTTGCTAAGCTCAGGGTGGATAAGGCAATGGGACCTGATGGCATACATCCCAGGGTACTTAAGGAGCTAAAGGAGGAACTAGCAGAGCCATTAGCAGAATTGTTTAGTGAGTCTCTGAGCACAGGAGAGGTCCCAGAAGACTGGAGAAGGGCTCATGTGATCCCACTCCACAAGAGTGGTAGCAGGAGGAGGCGGGGAACTACAGACGTCCGTCTTACCTCAGTAGTGGGCAAGATTATGGAGGCACTCCTTAAGGAAAGGATAGTGCAACACCTGGAATCCATAGGCACAGGATCCAAGACAGCATGGGTTTACAAAGGAAGGTCCTGTCAAACTAATCTCATAGATTTCTTTGACTGGGTAACCAGAGTGGTGGACAAGGGGAGCAGTTGATGTAAGCCTACCTTGACTTCATGCAAAGCTTTTGACACTGTTCCACATAGAAGATTGATAAATAAGCTAGGTAGGCTCGTGGGGTCAAGTTGGTCAACTGGGTGGCAAACTGGTTGACTGGCAGAAAACAGAGAGTGGTAGTAAATGGTATACAGTCAGAAGAGATGCAAGTCACAAGTGGGGTACCTCAGGGATCAGTCCTGGGGCCAGTCCTATTCAACATCTTCATTAGTGACCTCTAGATGGACTAGAGGGTAAGGCTTGTCTCTTTGCAGATGACACCAAGATCTGCAACAGAGTAGATGATCCAGATGGTGTGGGCAGAATGAGAAGAGATCTGGATAAACTAGCAGAATGGTCAGAAGAGTGGCAACTGGGATTTAATGCAAAGAAGTGCAAAATCATGCATAGGGAAGAGAAACCCTGAAGCCACTTATAGGCTGGGAGGGAGTTGCTAGCAGTCACAAAGGAAGAAAGAGACTTGGGCATCATCATCACTGATGACCTAAAATCATCCAAGCAGACCTCTAAAGCAGTAGGTAAGGCTAGGGGTGTTAGGGTGTATTAGTAGGGGTATCACAAGTCGTAAGAGGGAGGTAATAATCCTCTGTACAAGACATTGGTTAGGCCCCATCTGAGTACTGCGTGCAGTATTGGAAGCCACACCTTCACAAGGATATTAACTAAATTGAGGCAGTCCAGAGAAGGGCAACCAAAATGGTGCAGGGACTGCATCAGAAGACATATGAGGACAGATTAACGAGCTCAATATGTATACCCTTGAGCAAAGGAGGAGAGGGTGATATGATCGAGACATTTAAACACCTTAAGGGCATAAACAAGGTGAAAGAGTCTAACATGTTTAAATATAAGAAAAATAGCAGGACAAGAGGACACAGCATGAGATAGAGGAGGCCGATTAAGGGGAATGTGGGGAAATTCTTTTCACAGAAAGATGTGGTAGATGCATGGAATGGCTTACCACAAGAAGTGGTGGCTATGAATACAGTGCAGGGCTTCAAACAGGCATGGGATAGGCATAAGGGAGCAATACAAATGACTATGAATAGATAGGTCACTGACAGAGCAAAGGCCGATGGCACATTTATAAGGTAGAAAAAGAAATGGGCAGACTGGATGGGCCTTGCGGTCCTTATCTGCCGTCAACTTCTATGTTTCTATGTTTCTATGTTTCTATGTAACAGCATTGATTTTGTTTTTTTGGTGTTGACCAGAAGGAGGTTGTCAGAAAACCAGTTATGGGCTGCGGTGTAGCTGAGTGAGAGGGTTTCGGAGATGAGGGCAGGAGACTTACCACTACTGAAGAGCACTAGGTCATTGGGGTAGAGGAGAGAGTGGGTGCTGAGACTGTCCGATGGAAGGGAGTTAATGAATAGGGAGAATAGGAGGGGGCCCAGGATGGAGCCCTGGGGGACGCCTGTGGTGACAGGCAGGGTGGGGAAGCAGGCAGGGCCAATGCACATGAATTGGGAGCGCTCTGAGAGGTACCTTTTGAACCAGGTGGTGACCTCCAGGGAGCAGCCAAGGCAATGGAGTTTAGAGAGGAGAAGGGCATGATTTACTATATCAAAGGCTTTGGCGAGGTCGACGAAGACTGCACCGGTGGCATTACCATGATCCAGATTTGTAAGGATGTGGTCTGTCAGGAGTGCGAGGGCAGTTGTAGTGGAATGGTTTTTGCGGAAACCATGCTGTTGGGTACATAGGAGGTTATGTTTGCTAATGTAGTCAGCAAGTTGATGGTGGACAGCTTTTTCAAGTAGCTTGTGCAGGTGAGGAAGGATGGAGATAGGGCGGTAGTTATCCAAGGTTTGATGGTTTGGCTTTCGGATGAGACATTAAACCGAGGTCCCATCTGCCTGGATTGGTGGTAGTTCAGGTGGATGTTAAAGATCCCATGGCACTTATCGAAAAGAGTAGGGGTACTTTATTGGTTAGAATACACAACATCACATAAGAAGAAATAAAAAACAAACAAAACAAAGAAAATATCAACAATAGAAAGCAGAGAAAGTAAAATTATAGAGAACTTCTATTAACAAAAAGAAATGTTTTTCCATAAATAAATAACATAAGATCTAGAATATTTTTTTACATCGAAACAGCGTATCATTTGTAAATCAGAAATGACAGCAGAAAGGATAGCTTCAAAATCCGTATTAGCTTGTTGCAACACAAAAGAACAGCGAGCCTGCCATAAGTAATATTGCAAAAGTGCAAATAATATATTCAGAGTACTCCTGTGATATTTATCCCAATCACCTAAATATTCACCTAATACTAATGTACAATAAGAAAGGGACCGCAAATGAGGCATATTCCACTGTCGGGCTGCAAAGTCCCAAAACTTCTGACTAAAAGGACATTCAAGAAAAAATACATCTGAGTTTCTTCAATGTTAGTACAATCTGGTCGTAAACAGTATCTTTCAGAAACCGGTTTATACTTTAAATTGCCACGACTCCAAGCCTTCCATGAGCAGATATCCATACTATATCTCAAACTTTAAATGAAATCCTACCATCTGTCAATTTATTAAAACATGTTTCATATTAGATGGGGAACAGGAAGGAAAAGCAAAATCATTTTCTGCGCGTCATACACAATATAGTCATAAAAGGATTTTCTGTGTGCAATGATATATTTTTGCAAGGGAATCTTCCATTGATATAATTTTTTTAAGGCGGAAATTCCATAGTTTGGTATATCATCTGAGGACAGAACTCTTGGTGGCAGAAGGGACCATTTAAAAAAATATTTGTGCCAAATGGATTTGGTCCAAAATTGCCAAGTGAGAAACGGAGCTTGCCAAATAAAAGAAAAGGAGGAAAAAAGAAAGATGGAATGAAAAAAAATAATAGGGTTAATCATATTTAACCCTCCTTCTCGGAATTTAAGGTAGGTATATTCTCGCTTAACCGGGTTCAATCTGTTACCCCACAACATTTGAAAAAATATGCTATAAATTCTGGTCTCTAACGAAGAGTGGAAAAGATGACTTATGTAAAGAAATATGGGTAAAATGAATTTTTTATAATCACAACCCTTTTTCTTCTTCCAAATTTCCAATGTTTCCACTGATTCACTTTGGCTTCTCCAACCGCTAGCTGTTTTACCCAATTATAAGTCTCCATGTTATGCATTCCAAACCAGACCCCCAGGATTTTCTGAGGCCCAGACACAAGAGGGATATCATAACAATATGTTAAATCTGGGGCTATCTGACCAAGTTGTAGTACAAAACTTTTTGTAATGTTTAGAGAGGCACCAGAATATGTACTAAAAAAAAGAAAGATCTCTAAAGCTCTCCGTAAAGAGAGAGAATCAGCTAAAAGGAGAGTAACATCATCTGCAAAGGCAGTGACCTTGACCTTTTCTAAACCTATAGAGGGAGCAATCCCTGAAATGGAGGGATCACAAATGATGCTTCTAATAATTGGGTCTAAAACAAAAGTATATAATAAGGGACTCAGGGGCATCCTAGTCGGACACCCGAGAATGATATTTTCCTACCTAAGAGCCATTCACTATTGGAATAGAAACTGCAGATGAGTATAGTTTTGAAATCCACTGAGTAAAGGTCTCAGGAATTCCATAAGAGGACAATACAAAAAACAAGTAGAATGGCTGATCGCATCAAAAGCTTTTGATTGATCCAAAGCTGCTATTAGTTCGTGAGCGAAAAATTTGTTTGACGGGCCATTAGATCTCTAAGTAGAAAGAGATTATGTTGAATTTTTCTACCTTTGATTGCACAGGTTTGTGCAGTGTGAATCAAAAATCAGACTACTTTTTCTAGTCTAGTATTCAATATTTTAGATAGAATCTTATAATCACTATTAAGTAGACAGATTGGTCTCCAATTTGAAAATGATGTTTTATCTCCTTTTTTGAAAATAAAAGTCATTAGGGACAGTGAAAATTCTGGATAGGGAGTTCTGGAGGATAAATAAGAATTAAACACGCTGGGAAGAAAAAGACCCATATACTGTATACACTTTTATAGAACTCATTAGGTATGCCACCTATACCTGGGGAAGACCGAGCTTTAAATGTTTAATTACATCAATTACTTCAGAAGGGTAATTGGTGATCTTAGGACTGAATCAGGTTATAGAGGTATTTGAGGAAGGAAGAAAAAATTGTATGGTGAAGAGAATCAGAGATAACACATTAGGGGGTGAAAAATAATCCTGGGTATAGTGTTCTACTACCTGTAACATACCAATATCAGTAGTAATTAGTTCTTTATTAATATTAAATAAACGCGGTCATAAGGGTATCTTTCAAATATGTTTTACATGCATGAAATGGGTCCGCCATGGGGAATCCTTGTAAAAAACGGAATTCTAAATCAAAGGATTTGGCCCTGTTATACTGATAAGTTTTCATTTGTTGTTTAATAGTTTTGATTTGAGAAAGAAAATGAACATGTTCCCTTGGGGAGTGACATAAGTCTATACAGTTGATTCCTCAGAACTAAATATTTCCCATAATCATCCCGCACCTTCGCCTTACCCCAGGACTGAAATAAATGGGTAAGCTCTGTTTTAAATTGCTTCCACCAATCATATGGGGAGGGAAAGAGATCAAAAGTGGAGGATTTTGCAGCTAAAAACAATTCAAGTTTAGAAAAATGAACCGGGTCCGAAAGAAAAGAAGTATTCAATCTCCAATGAGAAACACCAGAACTCAATCTGGGAGGAAGAAGCCTTAAGGACAAAGAACAAAATAAAATATGATGGTCAGAAAATTCTACCGGAACAGCAACACAAGACACAACCTGAAAATAGCGTGAAATAAAAAACATATCAATCCGAGTAGCAAAGGTATGCCTATGATAAGTATTACCTCCTGTAGCCTGTAAACTACGAAACACATCCAAAAGGCCAGCATCTGTTACAACCTCTAATAGTGCATGAGAATCACAATACACCTTCTTTCCTTGCATTCTTGAAACTGAATATCAAGGAGCAGTTAAAATCCCCCAAACCAAATGTTTCCTTGTAAATAAAAGGGCTTTGGGTCTGAAATAAGGAAATTCGACCTGTTTTAGTCTGTGGACGTAGACATTAATAACCCGAAAGAATAATCACCCCAAGAACAATCTAATATAAGCAATCTACCCGGCAGCAAGTCAGTCACCTTCATGATGTGAAAGAAGTGTTACAAACAGTATGGCTACTCCATCAGCTAGTTCAGTACTATAAGACCAAAAGGAAGGGCCACAAGTCCATAATCTTTTCAATCTATTTTCCTCTGAAATGGAAAGATACCCTTGTTTCTTGCAAAAAATAATATCCAGATTTAAAGTCGTAAGATATGAAAACACAGATATCTGCCTATGAAATATTTTTAAACTGCAGACATTCAAAGGCAAATTTTAAAGCAGCCATAAAAGACTTAAGAGCTATGCTTCTGACTCACTTTTCTTTTCTTCCCTTTTTTCCTTTCCTATCTTTGGCTAGCTCAGTTGATTTGCTATCATCGTCATCTGTTACAAGCTCCGAGGTGAGGCCTCAGATTCCAGATCTGAGTCCCTCACTTCCTCCTGGAGAGGAGAAAATTTTCAGTCACTACTGGACTGCTCTGGGCCTGTTTGGAGGCTCTGGTGAACCTCCTGCTTTTACAGTTTCAAAGGAGGAGGCATGTTGGAAACCAGACTCTATCTCCTGACGGGGACCTGGAGGTACCATCTTCTGAGATTCAGGAGCCACCTCTTGTACCGATTGACCAGTACTTGGGAATGGGGGAGGTGGAGGGTCTTGCCGTGGGGGGGGAGGGAGGGGTTAACCCTGTCACCGGGTATGTAATTTAGCCTGAGCTTTTCAAGCAGGCTATCGTGGTCTAAACCATCAGAACAATTATGTCTAGCCCACGGACACTGATGGAAGGCATGACCCTGATCATCGCTAAAGGTTACATTTAAAGATATTTGTGCATCGATCTAGAAATGCCCAAAACCCCACAAAGAGGACATTTCAGCATGTCACAAACGCTACTTATATGTGTTCTATCCCACATTTATAACAGGCCCTAGGCTGTCCTGCATAAAACACACCCTATCTTTCCCAGAAAAAACTATTCAGCAAATGTACCACCTCTGAATTAGCTTGTAATAATTTTACTTTAAATTTCCACCCCCTGTCCAGATGCCCTCAACATCTAAGAGAGCCTCAGGGGCCCGACACTTCACACTTGGCCTGCAGCCATCTATAAATATCACTGGCGCTCACACCCTCGCTTCTGAACATAATGGTAACATATCTAATTAAAGGCTTAGATAATGGAATAACAAAAAAGGCAGCCATACAGGATGATTTTTCTGGTGAACATATTTGTCCCAAAATTTGTCCAGAAGAGACACGGATTGAAGCTGATGTCATAAGAGTCTTCTCCAGAAATATGAATAAGGCATATATGTCTTTGCAGAATCCCATTTGGACTTCAAAAGCTGGTTGAAAATATAATATCTATCAGGATGTTCCTGCAGGCCCCTCTATATCTTAAGCGTGCAGCATGACGACGAGGGCCTGCTCTAATTTTGCTTTAAACAAATCTGCCATAGTTGGTTTAGCTGGTTGAGCTGTTTCATTGAAGCTTCATTTGTCATAGAAGGAAAGGCCCCAATGGAAAAGTCGGACCCAGGCCTATCCCTATCGGTCCCTCGAGGTAGATGGTTGTGGGGAACACTGCAAGCCAGGGATAGAAGTCTTCTTACCTGAGAGGGGAGTCCATTCAAGATCAGGCACCCAAGCTCCCGACTCATTTCTTCTCCATCCGGCATCTAAAAGCGCCATCTCCTCCGACCAGTCTGGTTTCGATCCCTGACTTCCTCCTTCCTGGAGCCCAAATTGCTGTCGCACCAGGAGCGTCGTGCGCGGTCCGTCACTTTTTGCGGCCCTCCCGGAAACCGCCTCCCGAGACACTAGTTCCTTCTCTAAGCACGACGCATGAAGATCTCCACCGTGTGCATCTCCGTCACTAGGAAGGCTAATACTGTGTCCAGATTCTGGAAATAAAGGCACCGCTGAAGGTGTACGACTCTCACTCTCTACAGTAACTGGTGACTGGTGCAAAGCAACTCCCAAGGTAGGCAAAATCACATCCAATTCAGACAAGGGTTCCTCCATAGCGTTGTGCTGCTTAGGCTCCTCCACCTCCTCCATCCCGACCTCAGGAACGTCTGCCAGAACGGCCTCTGACATCAGCAAGGACCCCCACCAGCCACTGACCAGCAGCCAGTAGGGGAATTTCCCCGGTGTCCTGGCCAAATTTCCCTCATTCACTAAAAATACCACCAACAACTTAATCTGGTTCAAGGTCAGTTGGCATCCATCTGTATCCCCCCTCCACTGGGTCGTGCCTGAAAATAGGCAGGATTTGTCTAGTGCACTTACCCAGTCAACAAAAACTAAATAAATAAATGGTTTGAGGATCTCCAGCTTTGAAAATGGGGATTACCTTGGAGGTTTTCCAAGGGCCAGGCATGTGGGAGGTGGTCAGGGCAAGGTTGAAAATGAACATGAGAGGGGCAATGATGGCTGGGGATACAAGCTTGAGGAACACAGGGGATAATCCATCAGCTCTAGGGGAGCCATGGTTAGGTAGGCTCTTGAGGAGTTTGGCTGTGTCCATGAGTGAGAGTACTTTGGAAAAGAAAGGGTGAGTTTAAGGCTTGGTGGTGGGCCCGGTGGGTGATGTCTGAGGGGTACATGGGGGACATGGTTGGATTGCTGGCCATTTGGGAGTTTGCTCAGGAGCAAGGTGAGGTCACAGAATTTCTTATTAAAGGCTTTGGCCACTTCAAGGGGGTTGGTGATGAGGCCGTCGGTGGTGTTTACTTGCAAGACTGGCTTATTTTTTTTTTTGGGGGGGTTTCAGTAGAGAGCCAATAGATGCCCAGAATTTTCTCGGGTCCCCTAGGTCAGTTTGTTGAAGGTTGCGGAAATGTGACCATTTTACAGCCTTTGCCAGGTGTTTGCATAGATTCCTCCGACGCGTGTAGTTGTCCCAGAGGGTCATGGATGGGGAAGCTTTGTAGGTGGACCAGGCATGATCCCTGTCTTTCATTAGGGTCAGAAGGTCTTTAGTGACCCAGCATGAGTAGCCACCTCTCACCCTTCTGGTGGTGACTGGAAAGTGCCTATCTGGTAGGGTCTGGAGTGTCAGTGTGAACAGGGTTACTGCCCGGGTCGCATCAGACTCAGAAAAGAGTGCAGACCAATCCAGCGCCTGTGCCTTGGTGAGGAGGTTTGGAGTGTTGGAGTTCCTGAAGTTATGGAACAACAGGTATTTGGGAAGAGGCCGTTCAAGCTTGGTCAACCAGAGAAGGTATGTGGGGGAGTGATCACTGATGAAGTCGCCCATGGTGCCAGCATGCAGTGCACAATCCTCTCGGTTTGTAAAGATCCAGTCCAGGAAAGTCTGGTTGGCCATGTGTGGGTTCAGCCTTGTGGGAAGCGTTATACTTTGGACCAGGTTGTGCTATTTAGGAGGGAGGCACAGTCGGGCTGGTGGGTACTCAGCCAGTTCAGATTTAGATCCCCAGGAAGGATAGAGTCTCTATGAGGGGATACGGAGCTCAGGCCAGACAGGAAGCTGGTGTGGCCCTCAGTTCCAGCAGTGGGAGGACTGTAGGAGCATCCAATATAGATTTCTTTTAACACTCTTGGATGCATCCCGTCTGACCCCATGGCTTTGTCCACTCTCAGATTAGCAAGTGCTTTCCTGACCTTCTCCTCAGAAAAGGGACTGGTGTCCATTTCCTCCCCCCAATCTTTTGGTGCTTCTTTGCAGTCCATTCCCTTCCCCCTCAACTGTGAATACTGAACAGAAATATTTGTTTAAGATAGTTGCCTCTTCTTGGTCCTTCTCAATATAGCCCCTGCCTCCTTTATTTACTGTGCAATCCCTCCCTTGGTTTTCATTTTCTTGATGACATACCTGAAAAATGTCTTGTCCCCCTTTGATACTGTCTGGGCTATTCTTTCCTCAATTTGCACTCCTTACTGCCTTCCCTGCCTCCCTCCATTTTTCCAGATACACTTTTCTGTCCTCCTCTCTCTGGGTCTCCTTATACTTTCTGAATGCCAATGTTGTTGCCTTTATCTTTTCTGCCACTTCCCTCGAGAACCATAATGGTCTCCCTCCTCCTATAGCTTTTGCTTATTTGCCTGATGTACAGATTTGTAACCATTAGTATGCTCTCTTTTATTCTGGCCCATTTTCCCTCCTCCTCCCACCCCCAAATCAGGTCTTCTCAGATGCATTCTATCTTTGTAAAGTCAGCCCTTCTGAAATCCAAGAAGACCCTCACCCTTGTACAACTGGATTCTGCTGTTGTCCTTGTACCTCTGTATCCTTGAGCAAGTCATTATACCTCTTAGTGCTTAAACTCTCCCCTTTCTCCCTCCCTCCCTTAATCCTTCTCAGCCTCCTTGTATTTCCTTTCGCTCTCAACCTCCCACTCTTTGGCTTACATGGGAAGGCATTTTAACCTTCTGTATCTCTCCTTAATCTTCCACCACCTCTCTCTCTCTCTCTCTCTCTCTCTTCTGTCTCTCTCTCAACCTCCTGGTGTTCCTATACTGGCCAATGCAACTGTTCACAGCTACCTTTGGTATACAGTGTACGTGAAAAACTATATAGAGAATAATGCCTGTGCAGGTGTGTATATGAGGATTGTCTTACACCCGAGGTGTGTGATAATCCATAAACCCCCAAGAGTGACGCTCGAGGGGTTTATGAGATATCACCAAGGGTGTGTGAAAAATTCTTACAGCACAAACCTTACACATGCATTATTTTTTATAATAACTGGTGCATGGTTTCTATAGAGAAAACCCATAAGCCATATTTGTTTGGAGTGAGTGAGTCCCTGAGCAGCCATTGTAGTAAGCAGCTTTTGCTTCAGGGTTTTGTTTTTTGTTTTAAAGACATGCGTTTTGGGTGGCTTTTGTGACACAGACAGGTTCCCCAAAGGCAGAAAGGTAAAATTTTAATGTGGTAGTTGGTTTTGTTGTGGGGACAGACAGCAAAAAATTGGCTTCCAGCTTCTGTGCATTCTTTTGCTGTTCAGTGAAGTTAGAGCATGAGGAGGAAAACGCCGTAATAACCTGCTATCAAGTTATTATGGAATTCAGCAGTTTATTATGACATTTTATCAGGTGTGCATATCCAATCAATCAATCAATATCTTTATTTAGCAAGGTGGAACACCATTGAGCAGGGCACATTTACAAGATGGACCTGGTAGTTTAAACAATAACAAGCCGTCACAATACAACAATTTGGAGTAGGCGTAGCAACATTAGCAGCCTATGTACAGTCATTACAAGTGAGAAAGGAGTGGCTTGGCATGGTGGTGTACAATAATTTACAAATATCAACATAAGGAGTGACACTGAGAACAGAACAAGGCAACATAATTTACAGGCATGGTACCAAAGGCAGTCAGCATACTGCTATGTGCGAGTTCTATGCAAGGCAGGTCTCTGATAGACAGTAGAGTACTATATTATATTAGATGAGGTCTAGACCAGCAAAGCATTACATGGCATAGGAGAAGACTATAAAGCAAGGGCACTGAGGGCACAGGATGTGCCAAGGATAGTGGAGGGAGGAGAGGTTAGGAGGGGTGGGAGGGGGCAATTGTAATACCTTCAGGATTGATATAGCTGCATCAGTCGGTGCGGTAGGTCTAAGGGTAAGGGGGAGGGTATGGGGAGAAAAGGTGCCATTAGTAGGGGGAGGTGACGGACAGGTAGGAAGGACAGTCATTCATTATAGGGGTTCAACAGTTATTATACAACAATTAATTCCTTTCCTTAAAGATGAAGTAAACATTGCAGGCGACACGCCAACTGTGAAATCCCATTAAAAGATCTTTCAGATGAGGTACTGGTCTTACCATTAAGTGTCAGGAATCCTGAGATATGAATATTTATTTATTTATCTATGCATTTGATAACTGGGTAAGTACACTTGTCCAAGGGATCGTTTTCAGGCATGACCCAGGCCGTCTAGATAGCACATATAGTTACAAAAAGAAAAAATACACAATGTAGAGAATACAATTACAGATTGACAATAAGATTATAGAACACTAAGATTAGTTCCAAGTGCATAAAATTAACAGTTTAATTCATACGCCAGGTACATGTCCAGAAATCCAGGAGGGTAAAAGAACACAGTGGAGGTTACAATTCATTCAAAGGAACAAGGTGCTATGATGTAGTCTAACAAAAAGTTAAGAACAGGGAGTGCTGACTTTACTAAGTGGGATAGCAGTCATTTTTGTAATCACGATTAACAGGTACAGGATGCATTGGACCTAAGCGCATTCATGAAGTGTCTTTTGAATGTTAAGGGGGATCCAAGGGTGTGAAGTTCCTCAGGAAGTCTATTCCAAAACTCAGGAGCAGCACCCGAGAAAGCTCTCTGCCCCATACCTCTTGAAAGCCTCGGACATTCAAGAAGACGGCTAGAGGAGGACCTCAATTGGTGAGAGTTGTGTCTGATTGTTATGAGTTCGGATAGTGGGGATTAGGCACCTTCATAGAGGGTATTAAAAATGAGTGACATAAAAAACTGGTCCCTACGTGCTTGAGGGGAAAGCCACCCCATCATTTGGTATAAGATGCAGTGGTGGGTGTTGTAGGGTACTTGAGTTACGAACCTGCAGATGTTATTATATGCTGCATTCAACTGATTGAGAAGTTGAGGCAAGGTAAGAGAGATGATGGGAGAGCAGTAGTCTAAGATGGGAAGAAGGGTACCTCACCAAATTGCTAGTCTGGTATCAGGGGTAAGTAGGTGTTTCAACTGGTAGCACACACCCAGTCATTGCTTAACCCTTTTGATGGCCTGTCCAATATGGGTTGCGAAAGTTAGGGGAGAGGGATCTAAAAATACACCAGGGTACTTAAAATCTTTGGTCTATTTAAATCATCTGTAAATTAAAATCGAGGCAGCAGCCATTTCATGGAATCTTAAGACAGAAAAGTGATATCAGTGGGGCTGGCCTGCCAGCACAGCAATTGAGTTACCGCTCATAACGCCAGCAATTGGGGTTTGGGAACAAGCCTCTGTCACTGGAGGCCCAGCCGGGGAGAGAAGGACTGAGCACCCTATGGGATGCTCTCCTCCTCTGGGGAGGGAGGGTTGCCGCTCCCACAGCTGGACTGCTGCCCAGTGACCATGGCTAGCAGTGCAGTTCGGGAAGAGTCCTGTGGGAGGGGAGGGCATTGAAGGGAGTCTGAATCAGCAGTGCATCTTCATGTGCACCTGTCTCCATGGACTCCCTGGCAAGCCGACAGCCTCGGGGAGTGGGTCCATAACAGGACAAAGCAAAAAGCCCCAAGCGTTAGAGGTCCCAAAGCTGTTGGTCCCACTGGGTCCCGGTAGCCGTCGAGGACGCGGGGTCGGGGGCAACTTCAGGCTCTGTGACCGGGAGTAAAAACAATAAATAAAAAATAACAAAAGTGATGTCACTGAGGAGCAAGCTATATGTTGTTAACTACAGCTCTCCCTCTGTGACATCGCACAGCTTTCCCCCTTTAGTGATATTACTTTCTGTTTCAAGGTTTCATAAAATGGCTGCTGCCTTGTTCAGGTTACACATGATTTGGAGACTTATATCTCAAGACGTCCGACACCTACAGGTTAGGCCAATACCTCATTTATCAGATCTTGTTATGGGCTTTCATAATTTAAGTGACTCCTGCAATGTTTTCATCCCATTAAAAATTATTTTGAGAAAATAATCACACACACACACACACACACACACACACACACAGTGGGCAAGCAGCTGAATAGTGAGGGGTTGGTTGCTCAGTGGGCCTGGACACCAGGGTCAAAACATTTCCTTGGAGCCGTCAAGACCTGGGCTGCTAATGGGGTGGGCACATCCCAGAAGTAATGCATTTGCTTTTTTAGGCTGGGGTAATGTGGCTCTCTTAACAAGTCCTCCGGTCAGCCTGACTTCTGATACATTAAAATGAAATGTCCATCTGAACTCATGCACAACATAAATTTTTTTTTAAATATCCAACTCCTCATTGGTTCCACTGGTCCATTCTTAAAGAACTTCTTTCTTGCCAATTCTGGAATTCTTACAAACTCTGCCAGCCTCGACCACAAAGGTATGCAAAATTTACTCAAAAGAAGACAAAATGCCTGCCACATAGGTGCAGCACTGCACGTCACAATACTGGTGACCCAAGTGACCCACAGGCTATTCTCTTACTCCTAAGAGGGGGTTGCAAAGCACCAATATTTTATAAAAACCTGGGTGACAGCAGACCGATGGATGTAGCAGTAGGGCTACACCTCATAATGCCCACAACCCAGATTTGGGAACAAGTCATGGTTGTCTGTCAGAGGAAGCCTGAGTGTCCTACGGGATGCTTTTTCCCTTAAGGACAGAGAGTGCCATCCTCCACTGTGATACTGCCACCTGGGTAACCACAGATGATAATGCTGCTAGATGGCAGTAGGTGGGTACGGATATTGCAGACGGGGAT
Source organism: Neoceratodus forsteri (assembly GCA_016271365.2). Taxonomy (NCBI): domain Eukaryota; kingdom Metazoa; phylum Chordata; order Ceratodontiformes; family Ceratodontidae; genus Neoceratodus; species Neoceratodus forsteri. Next base: position 943,582,170 of record CM057451.1, on the reverse strand, counting down.
GTTCGCGTGCACCGCATGCACACGTCCATCCTCATTCATGATGTGCCCTGGGGCTGGATGAAAATGGAAAAATGGCCCCAGCACCTACGGCGATGGACCCTGATACAATCAGATGAGCGCACATCTCCACTGTGGCCCCTCCTGATGACCACAATACTCTGGAGTAAATCCTCCCACCCTCACCCTGCCTGGTGGGGAAGCCACTGCTTCTTAATGGTTGGCGGCAAACAGACAGGAGGCGCAAAAGGATAGGTTATGTACCTGACAAGCTCTTGAGAAAAATGGAAACTGGTGACAGGAACAAGACATAAACAGATAACTGAAAAAAATACATGGGTGACTAGAAGTGGCAGTGTAGCAGCTGATGAGCCCCCACAGTGATGCATCTTGCCTGTTAATGACTGGAGCCCCACTGTTAGCATCAAAGTAGAAAAAGGGTGAGCAATAAGCAAAAAAAAAACAAAAAAAAAACAGTGCAAGCAGGAGGATGCTAGGACGATCTTGGGTCATGCGCTGCCAACTGTACACCCTCACCCATGGGTCTCCCAAAAAGCATGCTAATCCAAGGGCCCCTCTGTTGCGGAAAGGTCACTGAGTCACAGAGCAAGACAGAAGTGGTGTTAGGGCTGAGAAGTTATCCAAGATGCAGGGGAGTTGGGCAGGAAGCACTAAAGACGGGAGCATAAAATGTCAAAAGAAAACCCACAAAAATGGCATTAATTGTTGCCTAAAGAATGCCATACCCAACCCTACTGAAATCAGTGGGCCATCTATTACAGGCCTGAGAGTATATACATTTTTTCAGATTATTAATAAATTGAAGAAATGTGTGTCCAAGTCAATTTCTTTAATCAAGTCTTCTCCACCAAGCTAGGCGTGGGTGTGGGGGAAAGAATACGATTCCCCCCACCCACCTAACCACAACCACGAGGGAAGGGTATGTGCTCTAGAGAAGTGGCATAAATTGTTACCTAAAGGATGCCATACCCAACATTACTGAAATCAATAGGGCCATCTATTACAGGCCTGAGAGTATATTCATTTTTTTTTAAATTATTAATAAATTGAGGAAGTGTGTTGTCTGTGTGAATTTGTTCACGTCTTCTCCACTGAGCTGGGTGTGGGGGGGAGAGAATATGAAACCCCACCCAACAACAACAATATGGGAGGGGGAAGAGCTCTAGACCATTTATTCACCTGAAGAGTCTCCAGATCATGCCCTGACATTTAATTTTCTCCCCCCTTTTCCTAGCTGCTGCACAGCTGAAATCATTTTGTCTGCATGATACCATGATGGTTGGGGGATAGGGGCTGGATGAAAATAATGCTGAGTGAGTCACTGAAAGTATATTCAAGATGCTGTTTCCTCTTTCTCTCCTGGTCAGCAGTAGCAAGAGGAAGTGGCCAGCCATGCTTGCTGTCACTTTTAACAGCTGCAGCTTCCTGTATGAAAGGCAACTACTAAGTGACTGTGTTCATAGGTCCCTCTCATACTCACCCACATGCTGGGCCTCAAACACGCAGCAGCAGCATGTGGTCAGAATTAGAAAAAAGGTCCTACGGATGAAGAGATGTCCACAGTCAGCTCCCATGCACAGCTAAGCACTAAAAAACATGCAGTGTGTCTCACATCAACGCATCATTGTACCGATGTTTTTGATCAAAGCATACTGACAGGGCTCCAAGCTAAGATTTTAATAAAACCACTACAATCTTTGCCCAGTGCTCTCCCTTGTCCTGCTCTCTGACCACTGCACTCATTGGAAGGCCTCATTTAAATAATGTTAATCTTTTTAACTCTATCTTTGCCTCATTACCAGAGTATCCAGACTCCTCTTTTGGTTTTTTGCAGATCTGATGCCATGCTGGATAACCAGCCCAGTTGCTAGAGAGTCGACTGTCCTCCTCCTCCTCTTAGCTTCCATGCTCCCTGCCTTAAATCTCAGCTAGATTAGTTCCACCCCCCAACCACGTCAAAGAAGGACTGGGATGGGAAAGGGTAAATCACCTGTGCAATGGTAGGACAGTCCCATATATACACATGATGGATCGGGGTTAACACTGTCCATCTGCTCACCCCCCCAATTTCCACCAGATGTTCCTTTCCATGGCATTGGATTGGGAGTCAAGGTGGCATGGATGACACTGCCCCACCAGCCTTAAAAACAGGATACGCACCTGTAACAGTAGTTCTAGGAGTGGTATATGATATACATCCACACTTCTGGCAGTGTTCCTTTCCCTTTAAATCTGCCGGAATGTCTTCAAGCTGGCTCCTCCCACCTACCCGGGTGGTAACTCCCTTGGCACTGCCCATGACATCAGATCTTACCCGCTAGAAGCAAGACCGGTGTGCCACTTGCCAGGGGAGGTCAGGTGGGTCAGTGTGGATGTACATCATATACCACGCCTAAAACTACTGTTACAAGTGAGTAACCTGTTTTTCTAAGGATGTGGATATGATGTACTATCCACACTTCTGGCAGACTCCTACTAGTTCTCTGGGAAGAGGGGGGCAAGGCGCACACTCCCTATTTAGGGAATAGAGATTAGAGAACTGAGGCCCCAAAACCAGCATACCGGCATGACTCAAGGTCGATGTGGTAATGGGAAATGAAGGTGTGTGCTGACTTCCAGGTAGCAGCCCTGCAGATTTCCTGGATAGGGACATCCCTGTAAGTAGTCACCCAGGTAGCAGTATGATGGGTGGAATGAGCCCTTAGCCCCACGGGAGGCTCCCTACCTGCCAATCTATAGCAGAGGTCAATGCAGGATGCAATCCACTTGCCAATCATCCGCTTAGCTGCAGGTCTGCCGGGCGCAGCTTCAGCATAGGTGAACCTCTCCTTGAACTCCAGCCATGAGCTCCTTGTAATAGCGAAGCGCTCACTGCAGGTCCAAAGAATGGAGCACGTGTTCGGCCTCCGAGGTGCGGTTGGTGAAATACACCAGGAGACTGATCACCTGGTTAAGGTGAAACTCAGACACAATCTTCAGGAGGAACTTCAGGTTGGGGCAGAGGACAACCTTGTCCCTGTGGAAGACCAGATAAGGACACTCCACCAAGGGCACCGGGAGCTCACTGATCCTTCTGGCTGATGTGATAGCCACCAAGAAGGTGATCTTCCACAACAGGCGAGACATGTCACACCTGTGCATCGGTTTGAATGGCTTGCCCATGAGCTTTGCCAGCACCAGCAACAATACCCAAGGTGGTGGTGGTGGTTCAGGCACTGGAGGGCAAATGTGGTCAAAGCCTTTGAAAAGGCGCCAGACCACCTTCTGCCACACTGACGGCATATCAGCCCATGCCCGGTATGCAGAGATGGCTGCCAGGTGCACCTTACTGGTCATCCACTGAAAGCCTGACAGAGAGAGACCAAAGGTAGTCAAGAATGCTAGCCACTGGGCAAGATAAAGGGTCCAGCCCCTTGCCCTGACATCAAATGGAGAACCTCTTCCATTTGAAAGCATAGCATTTTTGGGTCAGCTCCTTCTGAGAGCCTCGACCACAGTGAGGACATCTTTGGAGAGACCCAAAGCCTAGAACTCTAGCCACTCAGGAACCAGGCTGTCAGGTGCAGGGATTGAAGGTCTGGGTGGAGTACCTTCCCCTGATTGCAAAAGAGCAGGTCCAGGCATAGAGGAAGATGCTACAGGTGCCTGCAGCTGAGGCTGGGAAGATCGGGGTGCCAGAACTGGTGGGGCCAGTCCGGAGCCACCAGGATCATACATACGAACACACAAAATGCCAGCAGAAACAGGCCTCATGGTTATCAAGTCTGCTCGATTGTGCAGCTAGCCCCTCAACACAGCTGCCCCACCCTCCCTCCCTCCCATAACCAGACCCCTCACTATGTCCCACCCTCTCTTAAATCCTCCCACCATTCTACACGATACCACCTCCTCAGGCAGACTGTTCCACTTATCTACCACCCTTTCCATGAAAAAGTGTCTCCTGATTTCCCTCCTGAATCCCCCCCAATCTCAGCCGATGCCCTCTCTTTTCCCTCCCCCTTCTGATCTGAAGAATCCCTTCTGTATTAATCCTGTTAATACTCTTTAGGTATTTAAAGGTTTCAATCATATCCCTCCTCTCTTCCAGGGAATACATTTTCAGCTCTCCCAGCCTCTCCTCGCAGGATTTTCCCTCAAGTCCCTGTATCATCATCTGCGCCTTGTCCCTCCTGGCCTTGATCAGCACATTGTGGATTTATGGAAATGGAGTGAAGGCATACCTGAAGCCCAGGGTCCAGGGCCTCAATTAGGCATCCCCTGCAGCATTCCCTGCTGAGGAGGGGTGGGCACAATACAGCCTCAACTTGGTGTTCTCCCTGGATGCAAACAGATCCACCAGAGGGGTTCCCTATTGGGAGAACAGACTGTGCACTACCTCCTGATGAAGAGACCACTAGTGAGACACCTTGTCCACCCAGCTGAGGGCGTCCACCAGCTGGCTTGATACATGGGCCACATGGATGGCCAGGAGATTGGTGTCCAGACTGAGCACAAGGGTCCAGATGCAGAGAGCTTCCCTGCACAGAGGAAGAGAGTGCATCCCACCCTGTTTGTTGCGGTAGTACATGGTCATGGTGTTGTTCATCTGGGCCTGAAGGGCCAGATCCAGAATGTGAAGAGGAAAGGCTGTTTGTGACCTCGCAGATGGACTAGAGGGTAAGGCTTGTCTGTTTGCAGATGACACCAAGATCTGCAACAGAGTAGATGATCCAGATGGGGTGGGCAGAATGAGAAGAGATCTGGATAAACTAGCAGAATGGTCAGAAGAGTGGCAACTGGGATTTAATGCAAAGAAGTGCAAAATCATGCACATAGGGAAGAGAACCTGAAGCCACTTATAGGCTGGGAGGGAGTTGCTAGCAGTCACAAAGGAAGAAAGAGACTTGGGCATCATCATCACTGATGACCTAAAATCATCCAAGCAGACCTCTAAAGCAGTAGGTAAGGCTAGGGGTGTTAGGGTGTGTTAGTCGAGGTATCACAAGTCGTAAGAGGGAGGTAATAATCCTCTGTACAAGACATTGGTTAGGCCCCATCTGGAGTACTGCGGCAGTATTGAGGCCACACCTTCACAAGGACATTAACCAAATTGAGGCAGTCCAGAGAAGGGCAACCAAAATGGTGCAGGGACTGCATCAGAAGACATATGAGGACAGATTAACGGAGCTCAATATGTATACCCTTGAGCAAAGGAGGGAGAGGGGATATGATCGAGACATTTAAACACCTTAAGGGCATAAACAAGGTGAAAGAGTCTAACATGTTTAAATATAAGAAAAATAGCAGGACAAGAGGACACAGCATGAGATTAGAGGGAGGCCGATTAAGGGGAATGTGAGGAAATTCTTTTCACAGAAAGGGTGGTAGATGCATGGAATGGCTTACCACAAGAAGTGGTGGCTATGAATACAGTGCAGGGCTTCAAACAGGCATGGGATAGGCATAAGGGAGCAATACAAATGACTATGAATAGATAGGTCACTGACAGAGCAAAGGCCGATGGCACATTTATAAGGAAGAAAAAGGAATGGGCAGACTGGATGGGCCTTGCGGTCCTTATCTGCCGTCAACTTCTATGTTTCTATGTTTCTATGTCAGCCCCAGCCGAACTGCCCAAAGCTCCAGCATGTTGATATGCGTTCGGAACCCTTCAGAGTCCAGAGGCTATGGACTCTGTGCTCCCCCAGGTAGGAAAATGGGCAGACTAGGTGGGCCAAGTGGTCCTTATCTGCTGTCAAATTCTATGTTTCTATGTAGGTGGGCACCCCAGCCCATCATGGAGGCATCGGTCATGATGAGGACCGTCAGCTCCGGGTGGACAAATGGGATTTTTTTCCTGCAGATGTTCTGGGACTAACCACCACTGGGGGGCATCCCACATCAGCTGGGTCACAATAACCAGCTGGTTGTAGTGGCCCTTGAGTCAAGACCACTGACTGGCTAGTTCCCACTGCAGAGGGCACATTCTCCACTGGGCCCAATGGACCACGCTGGTGCATGCCACCATAAATCCCAGGAGGCACAGAAAATCCCAAGCAGGGCACAACTGCCCAACCTGAAATGATCGGGCAAAGGAGGAGAGAACCTCCACCCAGTCCACCAGGAGTCGAGCTCTGGTTCTGCAACAGTCGAGCTCCACCATGATGAATTGTATCCCCTGAGAAGGTATGAACTCCAACTTGGCCTGGTTGACCAGGAGGCCAAGGGACAAGCAGGTCTGAAGGGCCAGATCCCTGGACCGCTCCACCTCTGTCCTGGAGGGACCTGCTATAAGCCAGTCACCCAGGTAGGGGTACACCCAGACCACTTGGCATCTCAGGTAGGCTGCCACCACTGCAATGCACTTGGTGAAGACCCTGGGAGTCGAGGAGAGGCCAAAGGGCATGGCCTGGAACTTGTACAGCTTCCCTTCTGCCCGGAACCAAAGGAACCGGCGATGGGACGGATGGATGGGAACATGGAAGAATGCGTCCCGAAGATCTAGGGGGAAGACCCACATGTGCTGCTCCATGGATGGAATGATCTGAGATAGAGTGACCATCCTGAAGCTGTGCAACCAAAGGAACTGTTCAGGCTATGTAGATCTAAAATTGGGCGCCAGCCCACCATCGGCTTTGGGACCAGGAAGTACCTGGTGACAAACCCTAGGCTTACTGGAGGGTCCAGGACTAGAGTCACTACCTCCTTATGGAAGAGCTGGGTAATGTCCTCCAGAAGGGCAGACAGCACATCTGTGGACACCATGTCCTCCCATGGGGCGCGCGGGCTCAGAAAGGCAGGTAAGCCTCGAACTCTAGAGGCAGACCCTGGCCGATCACTTCAGGGACCCACCTGTTCATGGTGACAGTGGACCAGGCAGAAAGAAAGTGGTGGAGCTGGCCCCCCATGGGAGGACCCAGGGGAGACTGCACTGGCATGTGAGAGGCACCCCATCCCTTCACTGGGCAGGTTTGGAGGAGGAGATGGGACCAGCTGAGGAAGCAGTGGGACCTCAATCCCCTGGTTTGTAGATGACTGAAGCAACAGACTTTGGTCGAGGACACCAATCCTGTGCCTGCTCTCCAGCTGAGGGCTGGGATGGCTTGGCCGCAGGCGTAGAGAGGGTCCAAAAGGGCTTTTTCCTCTGAGTCTTGGAACTCTTGGGATCCCTCTGGGCAGAGGTGACCAAGTCCAGGGTGGCATTCGACTTTTCAATCCTAGTGAGGTGGCCCTCCACCCCGGCCCAAACAGGTTGGTACCCAAGAAGGGAACATCCGCCAGCTTGTGCTGCTGTAAAGGTAGAGATCCACAGCCAAACCCTGGGGCACACTGCCACCTTAGTGGCCAGAGACAGGGTGCAGGAATCACCAATGTCCATAGCCATCTGGAGCTGCTGCTTTGCTATGTCCCTGATGTTGCTGTTATGCCAAAAGACCAAGTCGGCCACCAGACACTTGGCAGAGGGATGCTTGGTGAAATCCAACAGGAAACCGGTAGGGACCGAGTACTTGTGGGCCATCTGTACCGATAGCGCAGGGTAAGAGGCAGGGTGCTGCCAAAGCTCCAGAGTGGGGCCAAGAATGGCCTCGGTGACCCGGAAGACCATCCCAGGGAAGTCACCCCAGTTGAGAATCTCAGTCAACGGGTATGTGGCCCATTTGTGGATGGGCTCCATCTGTGGTCCCATAGATTCTGAGCCAGAGCAGGTCCCCAGACTTCTGGTGACATCATGGCACCAATACAATCCTGATCACAGAGTTTCTGACCCCGAGATTTAAAAATCTCCTCTAATAGCTACATTTGCTAAAAGTAATATCCAAAATGCCCGGAGGAGGTAAAATAGATGATAGAGGAATGAAACAATGCTTTAGAGGATCATTGAAAGCTAAGGATAGTCCACGGATTGTTAACTGAATCCACAAACCACAGCAGAAGCCCTTCCCCTGCAAGACTCTAGGCCGACTATGATATGGATGGGGAAGTGGAGCACCTGTCTAGAAACAGGTTTAAGATATTACTTAAAGAGATCATGGCTTCCCGAGCCGAAAATAAAAAAGAATTTTGCAGTCTCCAGTACAGACTTTGTAAAATGGAGACCCAACTTGACCAAATGGAGGAGCGGGTATCGGCCACGGACGAGGATGCCCGTCAACTCTCGCGGATGATCAAGACACTCATAGTGCAAACCAAAATCCTTCAAGCTAAATGTTTAGACCTAGAAGGTTGGTCTTGACGAGAGAATCTCAGATTATATGGATTGCTGGAGGGCTCTGAAACCGCCCCAATGTCAGCTTTTGTTGAAAACTTACTGAGGGATATTCTCGATCTATCTGCAACATACAAACTGTCTGTGGAAAGCGCCCATTGGTCTTTACAACCTTAACCGACGGACCCCAAAGCCCACCCTCGATCTACTGTATTTAAACTGGTCTATTATAAGATGAAGGAAGACCTTTTAAGACAACTCTTGTCTAAAAAGCTTTGTCTCACCTTAATAATTAACTCTACATACTGTAGATCAGGATGTCCCCCCAGAAGTTCAGCAACAGCAGTTGGAGTTTGCTCCTATTTTGAAGATTCTGAAGGAGAGAGGTATCCGGTTTCAAATTCCTTACCCCGCACATTTGCGGGTCTTCTGAGCAGATGGAGCAAAATTGTACACCACCCCAGATGCGGCATGGAGCGCTTTAAAAGGAAAAGAGATTCCCCTACTGGAAGGGGCAGAAGAACAGAACCAAAAACGCCGGCCACAGGACCGGGGTGGTAGTTCATGATCTCCTGGAAGAGACCCGGAGGAACTTTGCTTACATCTACTGAGGTCATATAGCAGTTACAGACACTGCTTCAAAAAAGAGTTTGCACAGATGTGCAGTTGATTCAGCAGATGGAATGCTGAACTGATAGAGTGGTACTTAAACTGAGCCTGTGAGTGAAACATCAACTTACTGCTGTAGGTACCACTCACTCATTGCAGTCCGTTTGAGACTGTATTGCAGCAAGACTGTATCTGGGAGAGCTCTGTTGTACCTATTCCTCTCTCTCTCTCTCTCTTCCACTAAGAGAGACATCTGCTTTGAACACCAGCCGTTTCCTTTACAAATATATTTGTTTTCTTTTTTGTAATATGTGCTTTGTTGTATAGGTTCAACCTTCTGACTCCTAATGGCTTAGTTACATTTTCTTTTCTGGTTGTAACATTGATTACATTTTTTAGAGAACTGCTACTTGATTATACACCCTGCCTCAACTGTGAGATCTCTTCAGACTCTTGTCTTTTACAATGGAGCCCATCTTAATGTGGAAGGTTGCAATGAACTACAGGACTTTAGCCTCTATTTAAACTTATAGTTCTGAGACAGAGAACTTGCTTTTCATATGATGGTCTTTGAAACTGGGGTTTATAATGGTTGGGGGAGTTTACATGTTATATTGCGGTTGGTAACATTAATCAATGTATTTGAATGTGGAGTGGGGGATGCTGTGTGGGATATTGCCTGTTTGTTCGGGAGGTTTTGTTTTTTTAAACAATGTTGCTTCTGAAAAGATTTATAATTCTTTTGGAGAGCTCCACTGCCTTTGAAAACTGATAGTATACTTTTTGATTTTTTTTTATGGCTCTCTAAGTTTCAGGAGTAGTCCTGAATTTTTCTGATAACTACAGCAAAATCGATGCTATTCCTTTTGATGAAATGAGACTCAACTGCATTTATTTTTTATCTTCCTATCACATTATTCCCTTCCTCACTATGATATCTTGAACTGTTTGATAAAAACAGTTTAAGTTATGGGAAGGCTTTACGCCCTCCCCCCCATCACATTGGCCTAGAATAACTGACTCAGTATACATAAAGCATGCTGTATTAAATCCCTATTATTTATTGAAGCCTTCCCTTCTGATATTTAGGATTAATTCTGCTATCTCCTCCTTTTGACATATTCACTTCCATAATCTCAAGGGGGGAAATGGCTAGTGATGAATACCACTTGTATTTCTATGTCCCGTGACTTATGCACTGTGGTGCTATTTCCACCGTCTAGAGCCTTTTACCACCGGGCTCTAGAAGAGGGCTCTTCATTTGGAGGGCATTCACTTCCTGTTCCGCCTACCCTGTGTTTTTATAGGGTGGGTCCAAAGGTCAATTTTTCTTGACCTTCCACTTTGGAAGCTAGTTTATACTGTAAATAATTTAGCCCAGTTGGCTAACTTTAGATTTCTTTTCCAGGGCCTCAGTTTTCTAAGTATTATGAATTCTGAAATGATGTTTATAAATAGGACATTTTATCTGCTACCAATTCTGAAATACATCAGGGCCATTTTTATTCATCGTGTATTATTCTTACTTTACATTAATGGCAGATTAAGGCTATACAATCTACCCCTTTAATGTCCATGGACTCACTAGTCTGATTAAAAAGAGTGAAATATTATCATATTTGAATTGCTCTAGAGCAGATATCTCTCTTCTTCAAGAGACTCATCTCTCCATGCAGGAACATAAAAAATTAGAGAGGATTGACTTTTCTCAGGTTGTAACTGCTTCTTATAAGGGAGGTAGAAGGACAGAAGTTGCTGTCTTAATACCTGCTTTTTGAGTGTCTTGACACATTGACTGACAAGGAGGGATGGTATGCTCTTGTAAAGAGCAGACTGAATGACTCCTTGAGAACACTGGCTTCAGTTTATTTTCCTCCTAACTCGAAATGCACCATATAACGTTTCTTCATTTTGACTTTAGCCCAATGGGGGGGTTGGACAAACATTTGTGGAGGAGATTTCAATCTAACTTTTAATCCCAAATTAGACACTACTTCCCAGATACTTAGGAAGTAACGTAAGACTGCCTGGGAGGTTGCAAAGTTGATTAAGGAACTAGGATATATTGATTCCTGGAGATAACTAAATGGACAAGTGAGGGACTATTCCTTTTATTCCCAAGTTTATGCCATTTATTCCAGAGTCGATGATATGTTTTTATCACAGGGAACACAGGATAAAGCAACTAAGACATGGATGGATGATTTTTCTTTATCTGATTAAGCTCCGGTCTTTCTTAAAGTAAAGGTTGGGGCATTCAAAAAAAACACCTTTTGGAGAATTAATTTTTCTCTTTTAAAGGATGCAGATGTAGTACAACAACTTAAAGATACGTTACAAAAGGCTTTGAGTGACGATAGTACAACTAAGACTAATCCTGTAATGTTGTGGGATACCCTCAAAGCTATACTTCAGGGAAAAATGATAGAAATTTCTTCTAGAAAGAAGAAATTAAGGGAGGCTAAGCAGGAGGCCCTTGTGACCCATATACAGCAAAAACGTAAAATAAACAAAGCGAGGGCAAATGAACTTCAAACACTGAAAAAATAAATAATTTATTAGAATAGTATGTAGAGCAAAACCTTCTGTTTCTGCAACAAAGATTTTTTGATGGTGGCCCTCGCTCCTTAAGATCACTAGCAGGTCATCTTCGAAAGCAGAAGGCTAAAGCCTTGATCATAGCTATTAGAGCACCCACTACCTCCCACATTATTTGCACAATCCCAGATATTCCCAATGCTTTAAAAAAATACTATACTACTTTAAACTCTGCCCCTCCCCCCCAAACATCTGAGGATGTGTTGGTAAATTTTGTACAATCTCTAAATCTCCCTTCTGTATCGCAGGTACAGTGTGCCTCCATTCTTGCATCTGTTTCCCTCAAGGAAACAGAAGTTGAGATTGCCAAGCTGAAAACAGGGAAGTATCCAGCCTCAGAACACCTTCCTAGCGAATTTTAGAAATGCTTTAAAAAAAGAACTGCCCCCCTTTTTAAAACATACATTTCTTTATGTTTTGAGTTCTAAAGGTACAATATACCCATCTTGGAATCAAACAATTATTTCAGTTATCCCGAAGCCAGGCAAGGTCCCAACAAATTATGCCTTTTATCGGCCTTTATCGATTTTGAATATAGACTATAAAATATTAACATATATTTTTACTGGACGGCTTCAGCTTCTGATCCATAACTCAATACACCAGGATCAGTCAGGATTTATTCCTGGGCACCAGGCCCAAGATAACATCAGATGAACAGCATACATCATAGATCATATACAACAAACATAAAGTAAATAATCTACCTTGTAAAGTTTAGACACCGAGAAGGCTGTTGATAAGGTCTCCCTGGGCCTTTCTGAAAATGGTCCTTGCCTGCTTCGGGTTCCCCTCCACTTTTGTTCATTTTCTTTTTTTTTTTAGTGTGGTATTTCTCCGTGGTGCTGGCTGGCACTCCTAATCCCTATCCGCTGTCCCCCAGGGCCGTCTCCCAAGGATCAGACCCCCTCCCTTGAGTCCCCACGACTTACCCTTCATGGCAGGGTGGTGGGGAGTGACTCAACCCACCCAACACAGATCTGACCAGGGAGACACCTTCCCAGGGGTGGCACCTGTGGGGCAGCTTCATTCGGCCCAGCCAGCACCTATTTCCATTTTTCTTGTTCCCCTAGGAGGTGGGGCGTATAGTGGTGCCGGCGTAGGGAGTGCACATGCATCCTCATGTGCTCCTCCGAGTGTCTGCCCCATCTCCTCCCCCCTTTCTGGCACTGTCCTCCAGCCGCCACCAGAAGCCAGTAGCACACCAAGAGTTGGTAATCCCCTTCCCAGAGAAGGAGAGTAGTCCATCAGACACTCAGTCCTTCTCCTCCCCTGCTGACCCCTGGTGGCCCATGCTCGCTCCTGAACACGGGTCACCGGCATGATGCGATGTAAGACATCCGGCACCCCAGCCCTCTGCACCACCAGGCCGGTTAATTTTCTTTTTAAAATATATCATGCACCCCAAGGTTTTATTAGAACAAATGATCATATTTCAGATAGCTTTGTTTTAAAGGGGGCACCCATCAGGGATGTCCCTCTCCGTTACTGTTTGCTTTATACATAAAGCCACTTGCCCAAAGTATAAAACAACACGAAAATATTCACAAGGTTAATATGAGGAATACAGAACACAAGTTAGCACTTAAAGCTGATGATGTGTTGGTCTATTTAACGAGCCCGGACACCTCCCTACCAGCTTTGTTTGAACAACTACAGGTTTTCTCAATTATATCAGGTTATATATCAAACACACAAAAAACAGAGGTTTTGGTCTTTAACTATGACATCCCTTTACATTTCCGCTAGGCCTATCCAATATAGTGGAATTTGCCTTCTCTAAAATATTTGGGAATTCAGATAGCGATTAATCTCACACAACTTTTTTCTTTCAACTACACTTCCTTAATTACCCAGCTAAAGTTTGATATGAAACAATGGCATCTCCTCCCCCTGATGTTATATACTGTAATAGAGTTTAAGCCCCGAAAATGAATGCTCCCCCAAACTCCTACACCTTTTTCAATGTGTGCCCTGTTTAGTTCCTGTCAAGGAGTTGTTAGGTTGGCAATCTAACTTCCTTTCCTTTGTTTGGCAGTATAAACGCCCTCGTAAAAAACAGCAGTTATTGATTCTCCCTAAGAAAGTTGGAGGTGTGGCCCTACCTCACCTTCCTAGTTACTGAGCAGCGGCCCAAATGAAACTAGCTTTACTTTGGGGAAACCCCAGTTATAAAGCTCACTGGAAGGTGATGGATCTTTTGAGACCTCTACCACTTCCTTTGCCTGCCCTACTATTTAATTCCAACTTCTACCTTCCAAGACATGGGTCATTATTGAGGGTTGGAGGAGAGGCACTTCTGGTATGGCCTTTAAGACCCATCTCTGGAGATATGGATGGTGGACTGGGAACCCCCACTTTCCTCCATCTCAGCTAGATTCCTGGTATGGTTTACAGGCTGCCAAACAATTTACTGCACCTTGGCAGATGATGCAAAACAATGTAGTTATTTCCTTTGAGCAAGCACAACAACAGTTTGGATGGGGGACCTCAGATCGATTAGGATTTTTTTCAAATTAGAGATTTTATTAACAAACAACTTAGAGCTGTAGAATTATATTCACGGAGACAAGAATAGGCACTCCCTTTCATCCAGATTTGGGCTTCACAGGGATGTGAGAAGACTATCTCACTAATATATCAGGCCTTACTGTCTGGACAGGCCTATCATGCTGATCCCCTTAAGCTTAAGTGGGAAAAAGAACTGAATTTGCCTGTAAGTAAAGAGCAATGGCAAGGAATATGGAAAGGGGTCTGGAGCACCACTTCATCTCCTATATGGAGAGAATTTTCTTGGAAGATTAGAACCACATTTTCCTGGTCCCCGTTTTTCTTTCCAAGTGGTCTCCAGGTACATCCTCTGCTTGTTGGAGGCTCTGCGGTACAGAGGAAGCCACCCATATCCACATTTTCCTACTTTGCCCCAAACTGGAAAGTTTCGGGAAGGAGGTCTCTACAAACATATCTAATATACTTGGATTGACAGAACCATTAATATATGAAAACTTTACGTTAGGACTCCCACCGCCACAACTTAAAGGACGAGAGGCATTGTAGTTATGGGCTGTTCTTCTGATTGCAGCTTTTAAATCAATAATTGGAAGGCTCTGCCTGTGGTTTGATGGGTGGGGGGGGATATAGCTTCTCCCCCATCCTCTATTTAAACACATTCAGCTTCTGCTCCCTCTGCTTCAAGCGAGTCAGACTCGCGCCTCGGCGGTGTGGCTGGTCAGGCTCTCTCCCCCCCCCAATCCTCTTGTGCCCGCTTGTTGTTTGTGCTGCACTGCCTGTCTTCTGCCTTCTGGCGTTGCTTTGCTTTGTCCCACCCCCGTCCTGGTGGGCCTTGCTCTCCCTATGCTCCTGTACCTCGCTCTCCTCTCCTCGTTCTTCTCTTTGGGCTTTTTCTTTCTCCCGCCAGTCGTGCCTCAGTGCTTCTGTCCACTTCGTTGTTTTGTTCCTTTGTCGGGACTGTGCTCGTTCCTGCTCGTGGCATGATGCCACCACTCTGGCTCTATGCAATGGATCTCTGCTCTAGATGGCTGTACCAGCTGGGACACTGTGTTGCACCGTGGCACCAGGCCGCTGCTACATTCACATTCTTTTTGCCGCTTGACATTCGCGGCTTCCCAGACCGTATCATTCCTTCCTGGAGGTTCCATCTGCTACATGTTCCATTTCCTCCTCACCTCTGCATCCTGCCCAGATATTCCTCAGCTCCTTCTTCTACCTTGGCCACCTAACCCTCTGCTTCCTTTTAGAGATTGGCTCTCTTGGGACAGCTAGACTCTAGCAGTGCATCCTACTGCCTCTCATTAACAGAACCGCATCCTCTCCTCTGCTGATAACTGCACAGCTCACTGCGGTATTCCTACTTTCTTCCCCGCGCATGTCCTTCCAGTCCTATGTTTCATCGTGCTGTTTGCTTGGGCAGTTCTGTGCCCGCTGCGCATTCCATGCAGAACCATGGAGGAACAGGACAATTCAAGGCTACTAAAGTTTGTTCTAGTTATGTGGAATGCTCTGGGAAGCGTGCTGCCATCTTGGATACAATTCTGCTCTTTGGGCAGACCTACATGGGGGGGAGCCCGCTTGTCTTGCTATCCTCCACATAACCTATACTAAATACTTCACTTTACTCCCACTCAAATTGCACCCAAGGATATCTTTCTGCTTCATATTACTGGATCAGTCCATCCGGGCTTCAACCCTACCAAGTTGGTGGACCACGTGGGGTCCTGCCATTCCTTCTTCACCTTGCTCAGGGGCCTGGCTGTTTATCCATCACTCTGCAGAAAGGGGGCCTGGCTGCCTGCTCAATGCATTCCTGCTTCACCCCAAAAGGGGGTCTGGCTTCCAGCCAACACATTCCTGCTTCGCCCTGCAAAAAGGGGGCCTGGAGATTTATTTCTGCTTCACCCCACAAGGGGGCTTGGTTGAGCCACTCAATGCATCCCTGCTTCACCCTGTAAGGAGGCCTGGAGGGTTACCACTGCTTTGCCCCGCAAGGGGGCCTGGAGGTTTATCGCCGCTTCGCCCCACAAGGCGGCCTAGCTGCATGCTCAGCCCATTCCTGCTTTGCTCAGCAAGGGGCCTGGTGGTTTGCTCACTCATTGCTACTTTGCCCCATAAGGGGGCCTGGCTACCTATTCAATGTATACCTGCTTCATCCCACATGAGGACCTGGAGGTTTATCTCTGCTTCACCCCACAAGGGGGGGGGCCTGGCTGCTTGCTCAAAGGGGCCTGGTGGTTTGCTCACCCATTGCTGCTTCGCCCCATAAGGGGGCCTGGCTACCTATTCAATGTATACCTGCTTCATCCCACATGGGGGCCTGGAGGTTTATCTCTGCTTCGCCCCACAAGGGGGGGCCTGGCTGCTTGCTCAAAGTATCCTTCACATCTTCCAGACTGGACTTCCTCCTTCTTTGCACTCAAGGATTGACCACCAACCTGTTCTACATCCACGCCCTTCCAAGATATCATTTAGCGATCAGCTGCTACCCAAGATGCCGGCCTTGGCAGCCGACTGCACCTGTCACTGTTCCTGGCCTCTCAGCATTTCTTTCTGATCACCTAGTCTCCTGCAAAGAATGCTCTGGTTCAGCTCAGTCTTCACTGAAACCTTGAACAGTTCCTGTTGTCTATGCTTCCTGCCATGCCGGCGGACATCTGGGTTGCTGCCATCCATCCACCTGTGCCCATGAGAAGATATCTACTCATCCTCACAACTTAATTCCATGTTATGGGTGGACTCCCTTGAGCTCTTCCTCCTTACATTGGATCGAACACTACTACCACACTGGCGGACCATGGGGATCCCAGCATCCTCAATTCGGGTAACTCAATTTTATGGTGAAGACAGACCTCATGGGGTTCTGCCATCTCAACACAATGCACCCCATGAGGGGGCCCTACTCCTAGCTCAAATGAAATTCAAGTTGTGACAAATGGAGTCACATGGGGGTTTTGCCCCTTCTCTTTACTCCGGAGCATATTATACAGTAGTGCTGGCAAACCCCCATGGGAGTCTTGCCATCCTGAATCCTTCGACCCCTCGAGGAGCATTTTTCCTCCCTCAAATGTATTTCCATCCTCGCTACAGCAGACCCATGTCGGGGTCTAGTCTTCTTTGGACCGACACTTAAGGCTGCTCGATAGCTCAAGAATTCGGCCGTTGCATATCCAGACCTGCATGGGGTCCATGCTCCAGCTAACCCTCTGCGGTATTCCTACTTTCTTCCCCGAGCATGTCCTTCCAGTCCTATGTTTCATCGTGCTGTTTGCTTGGGCAGTTCTGCGCCCGCTGCGCATTCCATGCAGAACCATGGAGGAACAGGACAATTCAAGGCTACTAAAGTTTGTTCTAGTTATGTGGAATGCTCTGGGGAGCGTGCTGCCATCTTGGATACAATTCTGCTCTTTGGGCAGACCTACATGGGGGGGAGCCCGCTTGTCTTGCCATCCTCCACATAACCTATACTAAATACTTCACTTTACTCCCACTCAAATTGCACCCAAGGATATCTTTCGCTTCATATTACTGGATCAGTCCATCCGGCTTCAACCCTACAAGTTGGTGGACCACGTGGGGTCCTGCCATTCCTTCTTCACCTTGCTCAGGGGCCTGGCTGTTTATCCATCACTCTGCAGAAAGGGGCCTGGCTGCCTGCTCAATGCATTCCTGCTTCACCCAAAAGGGGTCTGGCTTCCAGCCAACACATTCCTGCTTCGCCCTGCAAAAAGGGGGCCTGGAGATTTATTTCTGCTTCGACCCACAAGGGGGCCTGGTTGCCCACTCAATGCATCCCTGCTTCACCCTGTAAGGAGGCCTGGAGGGTTACCACTGCTTTGCCCCGCAAGGGGGCCTGGAGGTTTATCGCCACTTCGCCCCACAAGGCGGCCTAGCTGCATGCTCAGCCCATTCCTGCTTTGCTCAGCAAGGGGCCTGGTGGTTTTCTCACTCATTGCTACTTTGCCCCATAAGGGGGCCTGGCTACCTATTCAATGTATACCTGCTTCATCCCACATGAGGGCCTGGAGGTTTATCTCTGCTTCGCCCCACAAGGGGGGGGGCCTGGCTGCTTGCTCAAAGGGCCTGGTGATTTGCTCACCCATTGCTGCTTCGCCCCATAAGGGGGCCTGGCTACCTATTCAATGTATACCTGCTTCATCCCACATGGGGGCCTGGAGGTTTATCTCTGCTTCGCCCCACAAGGGGGGGGCCTGGCTGCTTGCTCAAAGTATCCTTCACATCTTCCAGACTGGACTTCCTCCTTCTTTGCACTCAAGGATTGACCACCAACCTGTTCTACATCCACGCCCTTCCAAGATATCATTTAGCGATCAGCTGCTACCCAAGATGCCGGCCTTGGCAGCCGACTGCACCTGTCACTGTTCCTGGCCTCTTAGCATTTCTTTCTGATCACCTAGTCTCCTGCAAAGAATGCTCTGGTTCAGCTCGGTCTTCACTGAAACCTTGAACAGTTCCTGTTGTCTATGCTTCCTGCCATGCCGGCGGACATCTGGGTTGCTGCCATCCATCCACCTGTGCCCATGAGAAAATATCTACTCATCCTCACAACTTAATTCCATGTTATGGGTGGACTCCTTGAGCTCTTCCTCCTTACATTGGATCGAACACTACTACCACACTGGCGGACCATGGGGATCCCAGCATCCTCAATTCGGTAACTCAATTTTATGGTGAAGACAGACCTCATGGGGTTCTGCCATCTCAACACAATGCACCCCATGAGGGGGCCCTACTCCTAGCTCAAATGAAATTCAAGTTGTGACAAATGGAGTCACATGGGGGTTTTGCCCCTTCTCTTTACTCTGGAGCATATTATACAGTAGTGCTGGCAAACCCCCATGGGAGTCTTGCCATCCTGAATCCTTCGACCCCTCGAGAAGCATTTTTCCTCCCTCAAATGTATTTCCATCCTCGCTACAGCAGACCCATGTCCGGGTCTAGTCTTCTTTGGACCGACACTTAAGGCTGCTCGATCGCTCAAGAATTCGGCCGTTGCATATCCAGACCTGCATGGGGTCCATGCTCCAGCTAACCCTCTGGGCCTACTCTACTGCGTAATCTGTTAATGTTTCGATCTGCAATATGCTGTCTTCTGGTCCAGTTCCAACCTAGTTTCTATCCGGACATCTCCATAGACTATACCTCAATTCCTAGGCATCCTGAAACAATTTGCCTGTCTGACATGAACTTGCCGTTTCGCTGGATTTACGGCTTCATGCAAGCTTCCCAATTGCTAGACTCCTACCTTATCATCGTTCCCTGCTGGGCAACATTTCTGACTACTTTCATCCCCTATGTATCTATGTCCTATAATTACTACATTGACACTCATTCCTCAACCATGCTGTCTGAACATGTACGCTTTATAACTGCTTCGCTTACTGCTGCCCTGGTCTCAGATTAACCATCATCCCTCATCCTGACATCATTCCTAACTAGATCTTCATCTGCCAGAACATTCTTCTTCAACGTTGACTTCTTGCTTTTCTTCGACTTCAAATGACAGGACTGGGACTGCTATCAGTGTCATCTAGCCTTCTCGTGCATTCTCCATTTACTGTGGATTGACAGCTACCTCACCTTCTCACCAGACTGCACCTAGCTCTGCCCCAGGCAAGGAAACCATTACTAAGCCTACCTTTGCTTCCCTCCTGCTACACCATCGGAGGACATCCACCTCCATAAGGGTCTCCACCTAGATGGCCACCGCTATCAGCCTATGGTCTCAGCATTGTCCTGGAGAACTCTTTCTAAATAAGTGCTTCACCTGCAAGGGCACCTGGCACTTGCTCTTATGACTTCCTTCTCACCTAGGCTGACCTACATAGGGGACTCGCCTTTTACTGTACCTACGCACTGGCGGACTTCGTGTCCACCATATGTCCGGCCTCGCCCACATAGGACCTGACTGCTTGCTCATCCTCATTCTATCTCATCTCGGCCGACCCACATGGGGTCTTACCGTATGTACTAGAACCTAAACAATGGCGGACCACATGGGTCTGCCATGTCCCCTGCTGATCTCGCAAAGGGGCCTGGTTGCCTACGTAACTGCATTCCACCTCACTTTGGCTGACCTACATGGAGGTCTCCCTTCTCTACAGTAATATACGCAACGGCAGACCACGTGGGGTCCCACCATCATCCTGATTCACCCACATGTGAGCCTAGCAGCTAGCTCAACCGCATTCCATCGTCACTTTGGCCAACCCATGTGGGTGTCTCGCCATCTCTGCTGGATCCTATGCTTCCTCACCTTCTTCTGCCATAGATATTCCTGGACTTGGATTACCCAATCTCGTATGTCATCATCTCTATGTTAGACCTTCATCCACTTTTGCCTTATCCTTCAGGATTATTCTGCTCACCATCAAAATCAAGGCGATGCCTCTACTACCAATAACCCAGATCTGGTCTTAAGATAATCAATTCAGCACTTCTGTCTAATTGGGATTACTCTCCTTTAGTATGCCCTGAGAACGGGCAGGTCAGTAGCCATGGGTTCTCGGAGGTTCCCCCAAAGGGGGGGTTTTCCTCTCCTGCGTGCTGCTGGCCACACTTTCCGGAGTTGAAGAAGGTAATCACAATGGTAATTAAATTTTTTTTGGGCTTCAATACTACACACATCTAGCATCGCACCAAAGGTGGGATACAGAGAAAGGCCAAATATCAGGTTTCTTATACCAACCATACCTCATCCAGCTCAAATGTATCTAAGCACCAACCATATCTCATCCAATCATACATACTACAAGCACTGACTTATCTACCAATCCAGCTCTAACGTATCTAAGCACCAACCATATCTCATCCGGCTCTTATGTATCATAAGCACTGAGCTATGTATCACACATTGAATTGGAAGGCTATGCCTGTGGTTCGATGGGGGAAACATAGCTCCTTCCCCATCCTCTATTTAATACATTCAGCTTCCGCTCCCTCTGTTTCGAGCAAGTCGGACTCACCCTACATATGACAGGGAGCTCCTGCCACTTTTGAGGACCGACCTTTTCTTAAATCTGTTGCAACAGTATTTCTATTTCTTAGCCTAATCTATTCTTTGCAATTTCTAGTCAATAAGGTTGACCACCTATGGTCACACCCTCCCCTTTCTTGACTATGCTATAGTGTCCTCTTTAAATTTTCCATTTCCATCTCAAGTCCACATACAGGGAAGTTACTGTGGTGACGTCCGAGCTGATGTAAAACAACAGGCTGTGTTCCTCATTGTTGGGTTTAGTATGCAATGGCACTATGTCATAACATACTTTAATGTATATACCTTATGTGTATAAAACCTGTAAATGCTGAAAATACCATGGCACTAGCTGTTTTTGATAAAGGTAAAAAGTTATTAGGGAACTGTATGATAAAAATTTAGTTGTGCTATTTAAAATGAATGTAAATTGCTATAAACTGAACAAGTCTGAAATGTCATGGTAATTTGCATATATCCCATGATGCTTTGCATTATGGAAGTATGTGTGATGTGTGTTTCTTTGAAATTTGGCTTATTGCCAATGTCCTTTGGGGTAACCCTTGTTTCAGTGCTTCTGCACTGAGGTTCTTTGTATTTAGCTTTTTTTTATTTGAGCCCCCACCACCCAAGCAAACAAGGCCTGCACAGTGGAGGCTAAATCTTAACAGATAAGTTAGATCAGTGAGTCAGTAGGTGCTGGCTAAGTGTAGAGGAAAGACTTGCATAGTCTGTTGCTATAAACTGATGTACTGAAGAAGGGATATGCCATTGCTGAAGGTTATCTACTGCATTTTAAATAAACATCACATGGAGATTGTGTGTTGAACTTGATGTTCGGTGTCTGGTCCATCTGTTAGCCCACAACCCCTCCACAGACTTGGTTTTAGAAGTGGGATAACTTGCTGGAAGTATCTGGACTGGCCAAGGAGGGACATTTTCCGATGGATATCGCCCAGATATCCCAGGTGGACCGATACACCAGGAGTTGCCAGAGGAGAACCCAGAGAAGAAAGTCTGTGGAGTTCTGAGCAGAACCATGGCTGACAGATGGAGAAGCTGCTGCCTGGACTGGACCTGGGAGCTCAGAGGAAGGCTAAGCCTGAATATGACAAAGAGAGGCAGGTTGAGGCAGACTGGAGATGCGAAAGACAACACTCACGAGGTGGAGACCCTGATAAGGATGATCTACTGTATGAGAGGGCAATCACTAGAGGCAGACTGACTAAGCAGAGAGGTGGAACACTGGTGCCAGGTGCTTTAGAGGTCCCTGCTGTAGAGTTTGGATAAAGAGTCAGAGGAGGATTTTTCATGGGCTCAGTTTGAGGAAGACCCCCTGACTGAGCAGGATATTCCTTTGTTACCTTTGATTCCAGGATGTTACCTGTTAGAGGTCAGAGATGCAAGTATGGAACCTGAATGTGAGACCCCAGGTAAGACTGTGCCTGGTGATATTGTGCTGGGGTTGAAGTCTCCAAGCAAGCAAGAAGAAGCCTATTAGGCTGAAGGGACTTTTTTTCTTGTATTGATACAGCTAAATCTATTAACAGTATTGACTGCGGTATACTGCATGCTAAAGATGCTAATGTTGCCAAACTGTTACAGTATATTAAGGTCAAGGAGGGTATGCAGATTAATGGTGGTATGGGGGCAAAACAATGTAGGTGGTACAAATTAAAGAAGGGTGTTCTGCACCACATGAGGCCCAACCCCCCCACAAAAAGTGTGGATGCCCAGGTAGTCGTACCTGAGGCTTACAGGCAACAAGTGATGAAGGCTGATCACTTTAGTCCCTGTGGGCATCTGAGCCATGGTAGAGTATTAGCTTGATTAACCCTGTATTATTACTGGCCAGGTATGTACAGACAGGTAGTGGCCTACATTAGGACCTGTCCAGTGTGCAACCAGATAGAGGTACCTGCTGGGGACAGCAGAGGAACTAGTATCCGGGGTGTGGAAAGAGTGTCCTAAAGGGTAGAGGTCATTAAAGAAAAAAAATTGCACCCTTGGAAAAAGGGAAACCTCCCACACAAGTCACAAGGTACTAGATGGTAACAGACGGCTGAAAACAACACAGTGATTAAAAGGATGTTTATTAGGATACCCCAGAGTTAAAAGGTTTAGGAACCTGCTGTTTAACATTGCAGGGTATTCAGCATGGGAGGTTCCTAGGTTTCTGTAGAGACCTGCCTGGGGATAAGATGACCAAGGATTTGGGGTCATATGTTATAAAAGGTTGAAATAGGAGAGTAGAAACTACTATTGCTTCTTCCATATTCCCACAGACACTTTGTGTAAGACAGAGGGGTCAAGTTGGTTGCAGGCAGCCGGCCTGGTGGTGCAGAGGGTTGAGGCGCTGGACGCCACACCTTGCGCTGCACCGGCAACCTGGGTTTGGGAACAGACTCGGGAACTGTGGGTCAGCAGGGGGAGGGTTGAGGATTGAGCTTCCCTATGGAGCTTGCCCCCCTGGCCACAGGGGATGGGGTAGTCCGGCCAGCCAGTGACCCCCGGTGGAGGCCAGGGGTACTGCAGCGAGCCGGCACAGCACGTAACAGCGTGGCCGACGCTAGCAGGAGTGCCCAAGCAGGGAAGGGAATGGCAGATAAAGGGGAAAAAAACCCTGGAGGTTTTGGAGATGATGGGGACTCCAGAGACATGGCCCACATCCCACTGCCGGCCCGCATCACAAGACTCTCCTCGGCGCCAACCCAAACAGTCAGGTAGGACCCTTTGAATCTGTACGGTCGCCAAGGATGAGCGAACCTTCCCCCGAGGGTACCTGGCTTTCCGGGGGACAGGGTCACTGCAGGGTTGTTCGGGTAGGGGGGGTTCCTGGGTCGGGTTCAGGCAGGGAGTGAGAGGCCCTAGTCAGGTGAGTACCCCGGAAGGATGCCCCACCTCCTAGGGAGCATAAAATAGAACTGGAAAAAAAAAAAGTTGATTGCAGGCACAAGGCTTGATGTAGCTCTGCCATGGTCCCTTTCTGTAGGCAAAAGTGTACCATGCTTGGTCAGGGGGTGGGCCTGATGTCAAAGAAAGAGGTACCCAATGGCAGACAAGGAGTCTGAGGTGGTATGTGTGTTTTATTCTTTTCTGAGGGAAACCCCACCAAGGAGGAGGTGGGTGGAAAATGGATAGGAACCTGTGTTGAGATAACACCAAAAGAGTGTCTGCCCTCAGGTGTCTGTATCAGTAGCAAGTGAAATGAATGAATCAAGCGACATAGTGAGTTTATGTAGAGGGGTTGAACCTAGGACTGGGCCCTTGCTTCAATCAATCAATCAAATCAATCAAAATCTTTATTTATCCAGGCGGGCACCATTGAGCAAGGCTCATTTGCAAGGTGGATCTGGTCATGAATACATAAAAGTACAATACAGAAGCAGGTATACAAAAAACAATACTATACAAGGAAGAAAAAGTATATACAGTGTATACAGTACAGTACAAGGTTGAAATAAATAAAAACTGACATGTCTGGTAGGGTTGGAACAGGTATTTACTCACCCCAGAGAAAGTCTTTCTATGGTACTGGACTTTACAGCCGTCCAGATTTTTAGTTAAGAAATATGATGGACTTTCCCTAAGAGGAGATGGGAAGGTACCGTTAGTGTCTCTTGAGCAATGTGTTAATACCTCAGGGTAAAGAATGATGATATCCACTATGTTTATGATGAAATGTTTATCGTTAATAGGGACCCAAAAGACTGAACTTCTGAAGATGGATGGGTGGAAGCACTATCCCTTCCTGGGACAGGAAGGTGGTAAGCAGTCTGCAATAACTGCTTCCCTCTTAAGGTGGAGGATATGTGACAGGGAGCTCCTGCCACTCTTGAGGACCTACCTTTTCTGAAATCTGTTGCAACAGTTTTTCTATTTCTTGGCTTAATCTATTCTTTACAATTTCTAGTTCATAAGGTTGGCCACCCCTTCCCCTTTCTTGACTATGCTATAGTGTCTTCTTTAAATGTTCCTTTTCCCTCTTAGGTCCTCGTACAGGGAGGTTATTGCGGTGACCTCCAAGCTGATGTAAAACAACAGACTCTGTTCCTCATTGTTGGATTTAGTATGCAATGGCACGATGTCAAAAAATACTTTAATGTATACACCTTATGTGTATAAAACCTGTAAATGTTGAAAATACCATGGCACTAGATGTTTTTGCTAAAGGTAAAAGTTACTAAGGGACTGTATGATAAAAATTAAGTTAGTTGTGCTATTTAAATTGCATATAAATTGCTGTAAACCGAGCAAGTCTGAAATGTCAATGTGATCTGCATATATCCCATGATGTTTTGCATTATGGAAGTATGTGTGACGTTGTGTTTCTTTGAAACTTGACTTATTGTCATTGCCCATTGGGGTAATCCTTGTTTCAGTGCTTCTGCACTTAGGTTTTGTCTTTAGCTTTTTTTTTTTTTTTAATTATTATTTGAGCCCCTACCACCCAAGCAAACAAAGCCCACATAGGGGAGGCTAAATCTCAACAGATAAGTCAGATCAGAGATCAGTGAGTCAGTAGGTGCTGGCTAAGTGTAGAGAAAAGACTTGCATAGTTCGTTGCTACAAACTGATGTACTGAAGAATCTGGAGACCTGGGTTTGAATCCCACAGCCCCCACTTTCCCTGTGCTCCCAGGTCATACCTGTAAACAAGCTTTCAGCTTAGTGTTCCACTCCTGGTTAAACAATAAAAAAAAAAGAAGGGATATGCCATTGCTGAAGGTTATCTGCTAAATTTTGAATAAACATCACACACAGATTGTGTATTCAACTTGATGTTCAGTGTCTGGTCCATCTGTTATCCCACAACCCCTCCACGCTCCATCCACCATTGCCTCCTCCTCCTCCTTCTCTGGCACTCATATCTCACCTTGCACTGGGCCTCAATACTATACACATCTAGCATCCTGCCAAGGGTGGGATACAGAAAAAGGCCAAAAATTAGGTTTCGTATACCAACCATACCTCATCCAGCTCAAATGTATCTAAGCACCAACTATATCTCAAAATCATACATACTACAAGCACTGACTTATCTACCAATCCAGCTCTAATGTATCTAAGCACCAACCATATCTCATCCAGCTCTTACGTATCATAAGCACTGAGCTATGCACCACACATTGAACAAAGAGATGGCTTCAACTCAAACCATCAATGATAGTAGAATGGACCCATATAATCCAACATATTCAGGGTTTGGAAAAGCCCTCATTTGATTTACATTATAGAATCTCAGCATTTATGAATAAATGAACAAGGTGGGAGATAAATATCAGAGTACCATTAGCTAAACCTCTTTCTTTCTTTCTTACCATTTATTTTATTATTAGTATTTCCCCATCTTCATAGTATTATTAAATTAACTACCTATGAAATAATACTTAATTATTTACCATTCCTTTTTATAATACTGAGATTTTCTGATCAGTTCCTGCCTGGAGATATTCAATATCACTCAGTTCCACAGCTATGTCTCTACTTTATCATTTTACTTCCCTGACAATGTACTCAATATATCAATCTTTAACAAAACTGCAGACTTAAAGAGCTAGTGACACGTTCAGGAGAACCTTAATTAAACCTAATATTTAGACACAGTCCAGCATGTATTTACCATTAGTGCTGTATTCCGCCTCCCCATTATTTATTACTGAGGTCATCTGTATGAAAACAACATATCTGCTCCTGAAGAGTTCATCTATTTCTATTGCTTTCTCCCTGCCTGAGGTCATAATGTGCATCTTGTGACATCAGAGTTAGTCCCATGGGAACAGACTGTGATGTCATAACACAGGATTATGACTTGAAGTAGGGAATACCTGAAAGAGCTCCTGGTTCCCTACTGCCCCGGGTGATTGTTCCACTTGGCTGATGAGGGGTTGCTAGAGATCCCAAGGGTTTCATTAAAATCTAAGGGGGCCCGTGCATTTATGTACACGGCCCCAGCCCTTTGGAATTCTCTACCCCATCAGCTCTGGGAGTGCGTGACCGTGGAGGGATTTAAACAGGCCTTAAAAACCCATTTGTGGCATCTAGCCTACCTCATTTTAGATTTTATTGGAAGTCTGAATTTTATGAGAGTTTGGTATTTAACTGTTTTTACTGTATTCTGTTTTATCTTATTGTTAAGGCGCCTTGATTTTTTGAATGGCGCATTATATAAATAAAGGTATTATTATTATTATAAGCTATAGAGGCAAATAGACTCTAAAGGAACTCTAAGGGATAAAGATCATATATTCGTGCACATTTCCTTAGTAATAAATAATGTTGAGGAGAAATATATAAAATACAAATGGAATGCAGGCAGAATTTTACTGAATTATCATGTTTTTTAAAGTTTTCTTTGCGGCATCAGTAGCTCTTTAATGGATATTGGACTTATAGATATATCCTAGTTAGCTGAAATTTCCAGAATTTTTTGATTTGGTGAATATTTAGAGCATCATCGGCTACAATCTATATTTTTTGCGTACTCTGATAGTTGGACCTTCTAGTTTCTGGCTCTTATAGTTTTTGTTTTGGTTATGCCATTGTGTATTTGAAATCTAAACTCATGATGTAATATGTACATGTTATTAGTTGTTTTATATACGTACATATGAAACTGCCAGCAGATACAGGCAAAATGGTCTATCGTGTCTGCTTGTTGAATTTTTCAATAAAAACAAGTATATATAAAAAAAAAAAAACAAACAGAGCAGAGAAGAAAGAAGTGGCACCATGCTCTGTGGAGAAATTCTCCCCTGACTCGGCATCCAACGGATGGGAGTGCAAAGAGGAGTCCCCAGACTCCGAGGAGTCATCAAAACGTGGTCCACTGCCAGAGTCCCCTCTGACCCTACGGAGTCTGTTGGGAGTCATGGTGAATGACAGCTGATGAGAAAGCCCAGAAGTGGTATGGGCATCCTTAGGAGGGAGGCCCTCCTTTGACTGCTTAGGCAGCAGCTCCACCTGGATGGGTTTAGAGGCCAGAATAGGCCGAGCTGGAACTGGCCGAGGCGGAGTAGGCTTTGGCTTCGATGGTGGGAGCCACAGAAGAGCTGAAGATGGGGCAGAGCCTCTCCTTGTCTGAGGAGGAAGAAGAAGAAAAGTAGTGGCACCACTTGCCTGAATGCCAAGCGTGGGAACGCCGATGGTGGTGTGAGCTGCTCGACTCTGGGCTTCAGGATTGGGACCTCAACTGTTGTGGATGCCAATGGTGAGACTCAAAGGGAACCAGTGAAAGCTGAGGATCCTCCATGGTAATTGGATCCCGAGGGTTAGGGACTGGATCAGCGGGCTGGTCCAACCCACCCTGAGATGTGACAGGTAGGACTGGAGTCCTAGAGAGCTAGATATCAGTCTCATCCTGCAACAGCACGTTAAACGGCTTGAGAAAAATTGCGACAGGTTGGTCGATGGGCATTTCGATTGACTTAGCCAATGAGAAGACAATGGAGCCAGTGGTCTGGACCAAAGGATCAACTGCAGTCAAAACCTCCAGAGAAGCGTGGGAATCTGAGGCCCAAGAGTACTCGCAATCCCAAGATCAATGGTACCACTTCTTTTTAGTCTCCTTTTTTGAAGATTTGGAGGATTAAGTGCCCTTAGAGGAGCCCTGCCAAAGGTGGGAAGGGACTAGCACAAATTCCTAAATGCCCCTGTGAAGGTGGCACCAAAGGAAAGTGGCACAAAGGCCGAAGCCAAAGAGGCATGCACCATGGCCTGAGCACCGCCTCTTCAAAAGCCGCAAGTTGTTCTGTGGACTCTGCAGCCACAGAGACCACCCAACAGACATCTTTGACCAAACGGGAGGGTCCAGTTCATCTGGGCACCCTAAAAGCAGCCGAGCATGCCAGTCTTCCAGAGAACTGGGATGCAAGGTGAAACACAGGCCACATGCCTGGGGATTGTGTTCGTGGCCAAGGCAGTAGATGCACGAGGTGTGCAGGTCAGACCAGGACACCTTCTGCCCACACTTGCATTTTTTGAAACCGGACACTGACTTCAAGTCATCCATGACGATGATTCAAAAGATTTGAAGATGAGAGTTGTTTCTGCAACGTTTTGAAGCCAAGGGCCTACTCAGCACAGAGAGCGGGCGGTGTTGAGGGAGTTACCACTCAGGTGGGTGAGAGGAGCCAGCTTGAAGACATTCCAGCAGGATTTAAAGGGTAAAAGAACAGTGCCAGAAGTGTGGATAGTACATCATATCCCCGTCTCTAGAAACTGAGTTTGGCACATTCCCCCCTGTAAGAATGAGCTGCGTGGAGTATGGGTACTGGGATTTTGTACATGTCCCCATGAGAATAAGGGTGCTTGGAGTGTGAGAACTGGGTTTGGCACATGAAACATAGAAACACAGAAACACAGACTTTGATGGCAGATAAGGACTGCTGGCCCACCTAGTCTGCCCATTTCCCTACCTACAGGGTAAGCCGCAGATCCTAGTTAACCAACAGCCTATTTCTTCTTACCCCCCACAAGAATTGCCTTGTCTGTCCCATGCATTCTTGAATTCTCCCACAGTTTTACACCCCACAGCCTCCTCAGGAAGGCTGTTCCATGTGTCAACCACCCTTTCTGTGAAAAAATACTTCCTCACATTGCCCCTGAACTGCCCCCCCCCCGTCTTCAAATTGTGTCCCCTTGTTCTTGCACATCTCTTTTTCTGAAAGATGCTACCCTCTTGGACTTTGTTGATTCCACTGAGGTACTTGAAAGGTTCTATCATGTCCCCCCTCTCCCTCCTTTCCTCAAGGGTATACATATTAAGCTCCTTTAGTCTCTTCTTTATGGCTTCTCTTGCAGACCCTGCACCATTTTAGTTGCCCTCCTCTGGACTGCCTCTGTCCTGTCTATGTCCTTGCGGAGATGGGGTCTCCAGAACGGGATGCAGTACTCCAGATGGGGTCTCACCAACTGTCTGTACAGAGGGATAACAACTTCCTGTTTTCTGCTGGCGATGCCTCTCCCTATACATCCCAGTATACCCCCAGCCCTCCCTACTGCCTTCTCACATTGCTTGACCACCTTTAGGTCATCTGATATGACTACCGCATTTCCCTTGCCATTTTTGTTGTTGTCGCTACCTCCACCCCCATTGTGTAATCTTACACTGGGTTTTTGTTTCCCAGGTGCATTATTTTGCACTTCTTTGCATTGAATCCAAGCTGCCATATTTCAGACCGTTCCTCCAACCTTGCCAATACCCTTCTCATCCTTTTCACACCTCCTTGTGTATCAACCCTGTTGCAGATCTTTGTGTCACCTGCAAAGAGGCATACATTTCCTTCCAGTCCCTCTGCAATGTTACTTATAAAGACATTAAAAAGGACTGGACCCAGTACTGAACATGGTCCACTGAAAGCAAACATGCATGGAACTTGGGTGCTCGGCTTGCACAAAAACTTCATGAGAATGAGCATGCATGCAGCCTGGGCTCAGGGTTTGGCACACTTCTCGGTGTGAATGAGCTGCATGTAACATGGGTATTGGGTATGGCACATGGGTTCATGAGAATAAGCACATACAGTGGCGTGAAAAAGTATTTGCCCCCTTCCTGATTTTTTCTATTATTGCATATTTGTCACACTGGATGTTTTCAGGTCTTTAGACAAAATGTAATATTAGATAAAGGGAACCTAAGTGAACAAATAACACTTGTTGTTTTTTTTTTTTACTTACCTGTATTTCATTTATTTAATGGAAAAAGTTAACCAACACCAACTGGCACTGTGTGATAAAGTAATTGCCCCCTAGTTAAATCAACCCAATTAAAGGGATAATTGGAGTCAGCTGATTGAACACAGCCAGGCTTGATTACAGCCAGCCCTGCTTAATATAAACCTCACTTATTTTGACCCTTACTATCAGAGTCACGTTGCCAGCACAAAGATTCAACAAACACATTATGCCACGATCAAAGGAAGTTCCTGAAAAGATCAGAAAAAAAGTTGTTGCTATCTATCAGTCTGGAAAGGGTTACAAAGCTATTTCTAAGGCTCTGGGACTCCATCGAACCACGATGAGAGCCATAATCTCCAAATGGAGAACACTTGGAACAGTAGTGATTCTTCCCAGGAGTGGGCGGCCTGCCAAAATTACTCCAAGGGTGCATCGTAAAATCATCCAGGATGTCTCAAAGGATCCTAAAACAACATCCAAAGAACTGCAGGCTTCTCTTGCCTCAGCTAAGGTCAGTGTTCGTGACTCCACAATCAGAAAGAGACTGGGCAAAAATAGGCTTCATGGGACTATAGCAAGGCGGAAACCACTGCTAACCAAGAACATAAATGCTTGTCTCTCATTTGCCAAGAAGCACCTGGATGATCCACAAGCCTTTTGGGAAAATGTTCTATGGACAGATGAGTCCAAAGTGGAACTTTTTGGACGACATGGATCCCATTATGTCTGGCGTAAAGCAAACACAGCATTCCACAGTAAGAACATCATACCAACAGTCAAACATGGTGGTGGTAGTGTGATGGTGTGGGGATGCTTTGCTGCCTCAGGACCTGGACGACTTGCCATAATTGAAGGAACCATAAATTCTGCTCTGTACCAGAAAATTCTTAAGGAGAATGTCTGGTCATCCGTCCTGAAGCTGAAGCTGAAGCGTAGTTGGGTCATGCAGCAAGGCAATGATCCAAAACACAAAAGCAAGTCCACATCAGAATGGCTGAAAAGAAGTAAAATTAAAGTTTTGGAGTGGCCTAGTCAAAGTCCAGACCTAAACCCAATAGAGATGCTGTGGCAGGACCTGAAACGAGCAGTTCATGCTCGAAAACCTACCAATGTTACTGAATTAAAGCAGTTCTGTGAGGAAGAGTGGGCTAAAATTCCTCCACAGCGATGTGAAAGACTGATATTGAATTATAGGAAGCATTTGGTTCAGTCATTGCAGCTAAAGGTGGGCGTAACCAGTTATTAAGTGTAAGGGGGCAATTACTTTTTCACACAGTGCCAGTTGGTGTTGGTTAACTGTTTTCATTAAATAAATGAAATAAGTAAAAAAAAAAACAAGTGTTATTTGTTCACTCAGGTTCCCTTTATCTAATATTACATTTTGTCTAAAGACCTGAAAACATCTAGTGTGACAAATATGCAATAATAGAGAAAATCAGGATGGGGGCAAATACTTTTTCACGCCACTGTATCAAGCACAGGCACTCCATTTTCCACATGTCCCTGTGAGAAGGAGCTGTGTGGACCATGGGCACAGAGTTTGGCACACTCCCCTATGAGAATGAGAGTTTTTCATATAATGACCCTCCATGAGAATGAGAGTGCTTGGTACACAGGTACTGGGTTTGCCCAGAGAGAATAAGCATATATGAAACATGGGCACAGAATAGGACATTACTCCCATGAAAATGCACATGAAGCCTGGGCACTGCATTTGGCACGTCACCATGCGAATGAGCTTGCATGGAGCGTTAGCACTGGGTTTGGTAATCATTGCTGAACCCACATCTCACACTTCATAGCTACTGAGTGATGGGCTGGCCCAGTTGCAGCTTTTAAAATCCTAATTTTACTTTCTAGTGTGGGACAGCACCCCCACTGTGTGGGCAAGATAAGGAACATCCCACCCAATGGGCATGAAAAAAACATTCTGATGAGTTCACATACCATACCTCCACACAAGATCAGATTTTTCTTACTGAAAGTAACTCCACGACACTGACCCCCCAAAAAACAACAATCAGCACCACAGTGCATGATGACGTGAAACAAGGAAACCAAAAGGGGCATCCTATTCCGGTCTTCCAGCTGAAGAGTCAATGATGCAGTTACGCTGTTGTTCCCTCTAGCATCCTTGTCTAAACAGTAGCAGTAACATGTTTATTCAGCTTGTATCTCAGACACAGGCCAGGAAATAAATACCCTCCACATACATACACGCTGTACACACAGTACATTCATGAACAGAAGCAATAACAGGCACCAAATGAGGTGGTGACTTCGACAAAATACACAGATGCCATCTGTATGTTTTGAGTCATCAGGAAAGGTCAAGTACCTTCAATCATGCAAGAAAAAATAAAAGATGTACCTGCTTCTGCTGTCATCGCCACACTGCTCCTTTGGCACCTTCCTACCCAGAAGCACTCCCGTGTGCCTCAGAGCAGCTAGAGGCCCAGTCATCAACATGCTCCATGGCAAGCAGCTCCCACCTCCTAGATCAGACTGCTGTCTTGTCAAAATCAGGACTGTAGACTCG
This sequence comes from Neoceratodus forsteri, assembly GCA_016271365.2. Taxonomy (NCBI): domain Eukaryota; kingdom Metazoa; phylum Chordata; order Ceratodontiformes; family Ceratodontidae; genus Neoceratodus; species Neoceratodus forsteri. Next base: position 943,549,036 of record CM057451.1, on the reverse strand, counting down.
TACCAGCAATTCCTATTTCTTTGCAAAATCTTCCTTTTCGCTGCTACCTTTCCGTAATCTGCAGTGTCAATAGCCCAACACATTGTACACTTGTCCCTGAGGCCAGATGATTGGAAGGTTGTGGGGTCCATCCCCACACCAGGAACTTAGGGGGGAAAAAAACAATACTGACACTGTGGTGCAGCATGATGGGGGTGCTGCCCTCCTGCGGTGCTGTCTTTTGGATAAGGCATTAAACCTGTGTCCAGTCTCTCATTTCTCTTCTCTTTTCCTCATGCAGTTTTCAGTCAGAGGTTTTAATGAGTTTTTGTAGATTAGAATATAGAGGTTAGGATTAGATTTTTTTATTTTTTTTATTTTAAAAACAACATATAGAAAAGTATGGAGGAATTGCAAGAGTATCTCACAAGCTGTTTTTTAAAAATGTTACAGTCAACTCTGTTAACAACTACCAACTGACTGTTATACACTGTGAAAGAGTTTGTATGTGTTTGTAAATTCCTCAGTAAAGTACACATAAAAAAACCCTGTCCCATCTGCCTGTTCTGTTTGGATGGACGTTAAAGATCCCTGGCACTTTTTAAAATAATTATTATTAACACAAAATACATATAAAACAAACACAGGTTACATCAGCTGTCTGTCAAAATGCTCAGAATGTACAATACTTACAATATTGGTGCAAAACAGACAATGTAAAGTAAACTAGGAAAGAAAATCAAAAGCAAAACTTCCCCCGATGCAGATGCCACTTCCCCTTATAACATCTATTTTCGATAAACATACCACTCACTGCTGAGGATTTGAAGAATCTCGTCAGATATTTCCATTTGTTATCCAAACTGGACCTAGACGGTCTCTTACTTTTTGCCTTATCTTTGAAAATAGAAAAAATAGAGCTGCGTCTGCAAACCTTTTTTTACACGGTTAACATTTAAGGTGGCAACCTTTATGGATGGAGCCATTTAATAATAGTTGTGTAGAGCGCCGCCCACCCATCAGTCATGCTGCTACTTCTGGTGGTCATTTTAGATTTTTTCCCTATGTTTTATGGTTGTTCTGGTGGAGATGTTGTCCTCTTCGGTGTCTGTGGATACTGGATGTTGGGATGACAAGACAGAAGAAGCTTCCAAGTCTATGCTGCCATCCGAGTCAACTTTGTCTAAATCCAGTACTGCATATCTATTATCCAAGGGAATAGCAGACGTGTTTGTTATCAGGTCTCAGCTGTTTTGGTTTAGGCCGTAGCTATCTTAAAGTTCTTTTTCTATTTACCACAGTCATGTATAGCATGGTGGTTTAAGGCTCTGAGCTGCAAATCTGGAGACCTGGGTTTGAATCCCACAGTCCCCATTTGCATACTGTGGACCCTGAGCAAGTCACTTAACTTCCCTGTGTTCCCAGGTTGCACCTATAAACAAGCTTTCAGCTTAGTGTGTCTCACCTGGTTAAACAATTGGAATAAAAATTAAAAAAAATGTCAAGGGGAGGCATGATTTCATCCTCTTGCTGTTCTTGTAAACTTGTGGTCATATTAACTTCAGTTTTATCAGCAGTTGACTGCAGTACAACATAAGTCATCGGTTGTTCCAGTTCTGGCACTATGATTTGTTCTACAATGGGCTTTGGATGATCCAGTTCTAATCTGCCCAACTCAGCCACAAGAGTGTCCTTATTGTCTGTACCACTGTGTGTGCAAGTTATTGTGCTGTTTCCGGTTGCCTTTTTTGAATTAAAGCTTTCTGGGCAGTGTTGAGAATGTAATCCTGGGGTGGCCTGCCATTTACAGGTTCAACAGAAATGACCCACCTCTCCATAAAGATTACATCTGAAAATGTTGATGCAGTGAGAGCCTATGTCTCCGAATTCTAAACAAAGGCTGCATCAGATTTTTATTTATTTATTAGATCATCGGTTTACAGACCTTTGAGTCAAAGACTCATTTACAAAGGCACCTCGTCAAGAAAGAAAAACATCACAGCAAACAAAGCAGTACAGTACACAACGCTGAGATTAAAAAAGCAACCAATGTTACAGGCATTCACTGGTGGTACAAGCTTGGTAATAGGTAGATCACAGTAGTCATAATATAGGTACACGAATACCACGTCAGGTAGCAACCAGAGATATTTTATTACATTAGTCAGCAGATGTTGCTTGAGACCCCAGGCATATACAGCAAAAGTAGAAAGGGCAGTCCCAGCCTAGGGGTGAGGGTGAGGGTAAGGGTAAGGGTAAGGGGCAGGTGGGGGATTATGTGCAGTTGCAGCAGCGAGTGCTTGTCAGATGGCTTCTGAGGGAGACCTTGAAAGGACCAAGCTTAGTGGAGTCAGCTATGTTGGCTGGGAGGAAATTGAACCAAGAGGGAGACTGATAGCAAAAGGATCTCTGGGCCATAGAGGTCCTTACCCTGGGGACAATAAGGGAGGTTTTGACAGTGCTGCGGGTGGAGACTGAGGGGGAGGCACACTGCAGGGAGGTGGTGACCCCGTGGGGAAAGAGTCCTAGCAGGGTCTTTTTTACAAGAAGGCAGCTTTGGAAGCGGAGTCTTTCTTCAGGATTGAGCAAGTTGGTGGTGGAGTATAGCAGGCACATATGGGTGCACCTAGGGGCTCCCAGCATTAGCCTGCAGACCTTGTTTATACAGAGCTGGATTCTTGCAAGCGCAGTGTTGTTGGCTGCAGCATAGATGGGCAGCCCATAGTTGATTAGCGACAGGACAGAGGAGATGATTGCCAATCTAAGGGCCTCTTGTGGTAGGCAGTCCCTATGGCAGTATAACAGTCCAGTCCTGACATTGGTGGCAGCAGAAAGGGCATTGATATGCGAATGGAAGAAGAGTGCTGAATCAAAGGTAATGCCCAGATACTTGTTGAAGGAAAGCTGCTCAATGGGGTTTAGTGTGCTAGGCAGTATCACGAGAGGGGCACCACTGGCTTTGTTTTGGCGATGCAAGGAGAGCATAGCTTTGGTCTTTTTTGGGTTCAGGACTAGCCTTCGTGATGTGAACCAATGCTCAGCTCTATCAAAAGCTTGTTGGAGGGTTGCCTGGAGTGTGTTGGGGTTGGGGTCAGAGGCGAAGAGCACAGCATCATCCGCGTAGAGGAGGATCTTACTTGGGCAGGCCGAGGGGAGGGAGTTGAGGTAGAGACTGAAGAGGAGAGGGCCTAAAATGGAGCCCTAGGGAACCCCAGAGTGAACAGGTTGTGTGTCAGATAGGGTGCTATTGATTTATACACGCTGAGATCTGGCAGAGAGGTAGCTGGTGAACCATGCAGGGGGGCCGGGGGAGAAACCAAGGCATCTGAGGGAGTCAAGCAGGAGGGAATGGTAAACCATGTCAAAGGCTTTGGCGAGGTCAACGAACACGGCACCGGTAGGACTTCTGGCATCAAGAGCAGAGTGCAGGAAACTGGAGAATTCAAGTAGTGTGTTTGTGGTGCTGTGACCTGCACAAAAGCTGTGCTGTTCAGGGCACAGGATATTGTGCATGGACAGGTATTTGGCAAGCTAGTTGGCAACTACTTTTTCAAGGGCCTTAGAGGGTGGGAGGAAGATGGCGATAGGTCGATAGTTACCCAGGGTTGCTCGATTGCCGCTCTTTAGGATGGGAGTGATGATGGTGGTTTTCCATGTGCCCCAGGCACACAGAGTGGTTGAGCAGCTCGGTAAGTGGGACCAGGATAGCCTCCAATATCAGATGAAGTAGCCTAGTGTCCAGTAGGTCAGTGCCAGGGTTGTTACTACTAACGGCTTTTTGCAGAAGGGGAAGCCTCCAGCGGGGAGATGGTATGTAGATAGAAAGGAGGTCTCTGGAGAGTGGGCAGGGGTGCTACTGGGATGGGGCCAAAGAAGTTACTGGGCAGGACTGAACTCAGGTCTGAGAAAGTGTGGTTTAGGCAGTCTGCAATGCCAAGGGTGTGAGAGCAGACAGTTCCATTAAAGGAGAGTTGAGAGGGGGGTGGGGAGCGGTATTTCCCATTCATCTCCTTTACATTATCCCAAATGTTTCTAGCCGACCCCCAGGAGGAGACAAAAGTGGATTGGTATTACTGGGCTGTGGTCTGTCGAATGGCCCAAGTACACTTACTGCGCTCAGCGTTGTACGCTTGCCTATCAGCTGGCTTGCCAGATTCCATGGCAATGTGCCATAGGTTGTCTCTCATTTTAAGATTGTGAAGGAGGGAGGAGGTAACCCAGGGTGTGCTTTGCTTTTTGGTGCAATTTCTAGCGAAGGGGGCATAGAGGTCATACGCAGTGTTAAAAGTGCAAGTGAATAAATCCAATCCCTCATCTATGGACGGTGCAAGCCTGATTGGGGATCAATCCAGTTGTAAGAGGTACAGTTTAAGGTGACGCAGGCCACCTGGGAGTAGGTGACGTCGCTGGGTGGTTTGTGGTGCAGGTTTGCTGTTGGCAGCGGACCAAAAGAATACGACTTGGGAGTGGTCACTAAGTGAGTTGGGAAGTACACCGATATCAAGCACCCTCTGGGGGCAGTTGGTAATGGTGATATCCAGGAGGGTGCTAGAGACAGTAGAGGGGTTGAATATAGTTGGGGTGGTGACAAGCTGAGACATGTCAAGGGTGGCTAAGAAATCTCTGGTTTGGGAGGCTGTGGCAGAGAGCCAATTGATATTCAGGTCACCAACAATTATCTGGGCCATCTTGGGCGTTAGGCCAGAGAGGTAGTCAGCAAGCACCTGAATGGCGAGGTCTTGCTTTCTGGGCGGAATATAGGCAACAGTGAGAAAGAGTGGGCCCTTACCAGGGTTGGGGGAGATTTTTAGCGTGAGGGCTTGTGTCCCATTATCAAGCTTGGGTGGTGGAAGTGTATGTCCAAGGAGGGAGTCATGTATGTAGACAGCACAACCACCTCCACGCTTACCCACCCGATCTTCCCTGAAAAGGGTATAACCAGGGAGAGAAACATAGAAACATAGACTTTGATGGCAGATAAGGACCGCTTGGCCCACCTAGTCTGCCCATTTCCCTACCTACAGGATAAGCCGCAGATCCTAGTTAACCAACAGCCTATTTCTTCCTACCCTCCACAAAAATTGCCTTATATCTGTCCCATGCATTCTTGAATTCTCCCACAGTTTTACACCCCACAGCCTCCTCAGGAAGGCTGTTCCATGCATCCACCACCCTCTCTGTGAAAAAATACTTTCTCACATTGCCCCTGAACTGCCCCCGTCTTCAAATTGTGTCCCCTTGTTCTTGCACATCTCTTTTTCTGAAAGATGCTACCCTCTTGGACTTTGTTGATTCCACTGAGGTACTTAAAAGTTTCTACCATGTCCCCCCTCTCCCTCCTTTCCTCAAGGGTATACATATTAAGCTCCTTTAGTCTCTCCTTGTATGGCTTCTCTTGCAAACCCTGCACCATTTTAGTTGCCCTCCTCTAAACTGCCTCCATCATGTCTACATCCTTGCGGAGATGGGGTCTCCAGAACTGGACGCAGTACTCCAGATGGGGTCTCACCAACTGTCTGCACAGAGGGATAATAACTTCCTGTTTTCTGCTGGTGATGCCTCTCCCTATATATATCCCAGTATCCCCCAGCCCTCCCTACTGCCTTCTCACATTGCTTGCCAACTTTAAGGTCATCTGATATGATTATCCCCAGGTCCCTTTCCATTTCTGTTGCTGTTACTACCCCCCATGTGAAATCTTCCCCTGGGTTTTTGTTTCCCAGGTGCATTATTTTGCACTTCTTTGCATTGAATCCAAGCTGCCATACTTCTGACCATTCCTCCAACCTTGTCAAGTCCCTTCTCATCCTTTCCACACCTCCTTGTGTATCAACCCTGTTGCAAATCTTTGTGTCATCTGCAAAGAGGCATACCTTTCCTTCCAGTCCCTCTACAATGGCACTTATAAAGACATTAAAAAGGACTGGACCCAGTACTGAACCCTGCAGCACCCCACTAGTAACCCCTCTTTCTTCAGAGTGGACTCCATTTACAATTACCTTCTGTGTCCTGTTGTCCAGCCAATGTTTTACCCAGGCTACCACCCTAGGACCCAATCCCAGGCTGGTTAATTTGACTATTAATCTTTTGTGTGGGACTGTGTCAAATGTCTTGCTAAAGTCTAGGTAGGATATGTCCACAGCCCCTCCCTGGTCTACTACTTTGGTCACCCAGTCAAAAAAATCAATTTGATTCGTCTGACATGACCTTTCCGCTGTGAACCCATGCTGCCTTGGGTCCTGTGCCCCACTGGCCTCTAGGTACTCAACAATTCTTTCCTTCAGAAGTGATTCCATCACTTTCCCTACCACAGAGGTCCAATTGACAGGTCAGTAGTTACCTGCCTTTGTCTTGGTCCTACTTTTGTGAAGGGGAATCACATCTGCCTTCCTCCAATCCTCAGGTACCACACCATCCTCCCATGATTTGTTAAAATGGGTAGTCAGTGGTGTCACTAGTTCTCTGCTAAATTATTTTAGAATTCTGGGGCAAATTCCATCTGGCCCCATTGTTTTGTCCACCTTCAGTTTTAGGAGTTCTTTCAGAACCCTTTCTTCTGTGAAAGGACTGGGATTGACCCCCCTCTCCAGAGTGCTTCTGTTAATTGGATTAGGCACCTCCCCCACCTCCTCTTTTGTGAATACTGAACAGAAGTATTCATTCAGTATTCCTGCTTTTTCACTGTCCCCCTCTGCCCACCCACCATCCATTCTATTCAGCCTCACTATCCCTCCCTTTGTTTTTCTACGCTCCCTGATATACCTATAAAAGGTTTTACCCCCCTTCTTAACTGAGTTGGCTATCTTTTCCTCAGTTTAGGCCATTGTTATTCTGACTACCCTCCCTGCTTCCTTCTGCCTTAACTGGTACAGTTCTCTGTACTGCTCCTTCTGTTTCCTTATACTTCCTAAATGCTATCTTTTTCTCCCTAACCTTCACCGCCACCTCTTTTGAGAACCATAATGGCTTTTTCTTTCATTTTGATTTGTTTATTTGCTTCACACAAAGGCTTGTTGCCTCTGTGATGACAGTTTTGATATTTTCCCATTGTTGCTCCACCCCTCCTTCTAGCCTGTTTGCTAGTGCTTTTCTAAGGCACTCTCCCATCTTGCCAAAGTCAGCCCTCCTGAAGTCCAGAACCCTCACTTTTGTATGGCTTGACTCTGTAGCTGAGTTTATCATGAACCACACTGTTTGGTAGTCACTTGTTCCCAAATGGCTACCCACTTCTATATCCGAGATCCTCTCACTGTTCCCATTTGAGAATACGAGGTCTAAGATTGCTCCCTCATTAGTGGGTTCCAAAAACTAGCTGTCTGGGGCATGCCACCTGAAGGGCATCGAGAATGGCCCTGCTTTTGGATGGGGCTGCAGCAATGGTGCTCCAGTTACAGTAACATCTGGCATATTAAGGTCCCTCATCAACAGTATCTCCCCTTTCTCTGCCATCCTAAGTATACTTTCTATCATATCCTTGTCCATTCCCTCCTCCTGACATGGGGGTCTGTATACAACCCCTGTGTGGACTGTGGCGCCATTTCCAGTCTCTAAGATGACCCACAGTGCCTCCTCTCCTCCCTGCTTACTCTTTTGTTCAGTTGCTTTTATCCCTTCCCTTACATAGAGAGCTACTCTGCTCTTTCTTCTCCCCTCCTTGTCTTTCCTGTAGGTTGTGTACCCTCGTATGTTAACATCCCAGTCATGGTTCTCTGTGTACCATGCTTCTGTGACTGCTACGATATCCAGGCATCCCTCTTCCATCAAGGCCACCAGTTCAGGGAGCTTGTTGCCCAGACTATGGGTGTTGGTACTCCATTACCCTCCATTTCTTGATGGCCTTACCCCTTTTTGCCCCATCCCTGTCCTTATTGCGTTTGTCACTTTCTCCATTTACCCCTGCGCTTCTCCCTATCAACATCCCTCCCTTTGTCTTTCTACGCTCCCTGATGTACCCATAAAAGGTTTTATCCCCCTTCTTAACCGAGTTGGCTATCTTTGCCTCAGTTTGAGCCTTTGCTATTCTGACTTCCCTCCCTACTTCCTTCTGCCTTAACTGGTACAATTCTCTGTCCTGCTCCTTCTATGTTTCCTTATATTTCCTGAATGCTATCTTTTTCTCCCTGACCTTTCCCACCACCTCTTTTGAGAACCATAGTGGCTTTTTCTTTCATTTTGATTTGTTTATTTGCTTCACACAAAGGCTTGTTGCCTCTGTGATGGCAGTTTTGATGTTTCCCCATTGTTGCTCCACCACTCCTTCTAGCCTATTTGCTAGTGCTTTTCTAAGGCACTCTCCCATCTTGCCGACAAAGGGAGATGAAGGAGTCAGGGGTGGATTTGGATAACTAGGTTTTGACAAGTGCGCAAATGTCCAATTGGTGCCAAGTAACCCAGCATTGGAATGTAGCAGCCTTTTTAAGGAGGCTGCAAATATTCATAGAAGCTATTCAGAGTCCTTGAGCCTGGGCAGGCTTGTTCATAAGTTTGGGCACTGGCCAGGGTTTGGATGAATGTTACCTGATAGAAGCAACAGGAGGGTGATTAGGCACACCAAAGCATGGTAGTGATTGTGGCATCTCCCCTTGCGGCTGGACACGGGGCTGGGTGCTAGGGTGCAAGGGGTGGGTAGAGTATGAAGAGTGGGAAAGACATTGAGGAGAAGAGACCAAGGAACGAGTGGGAAGTAAGAGGTAGCAGGGGTGGAAGTGTGGGAGGGTACCGAGGGGGGGAGGTGGTCGAGCATCATGGAGAGGTTGATAGAGGTGTTGCAGATAAGAGGGGGGTACTATGGGTAGAGGGTGACGGTCCTAAGTGAGGTGGGGCTGGTGTAGGAAGTAGGAGGAGGACTATAGTTAGTGTCAATGCACTTGATCCTGGATGCATTGAGGACGATAAGTTATTTGAGCACGAGAGAGGATCACCCCTTTAAGAACTTATAAAAAGGACAGCCCCTTTAAGGAGTTGCTGTAATTGACTAGTGTGAGACCTCAGAGGGCGGGGATCACTGGGGAAGTGTACTTAATAAAGGAGTGAGGAGGGGGTTGGGGTGGACGAAAAAACTGTCCAGAGAGCTGTACAGCAAGGCAGTGGCCAAGCTGTGTTTTGAAAAAGGTGCTTTGGGTGCTTTCTTTCTCAATGGGGATCTGCAGCATCCAATCGGGAAGCAGCCACAGTCCCCAGGAGCCAGTCCAATTATGGGGATTGAAGCCTGACAGCTAGGAGCTGACCAAACATACCTGCTTTCCTTGGTCAGAGGATGGCGGACTGGATATAGAGGTCCGGCCGCCAGCAGGTAGCAGCGCCAGGGCCACTCAGCTGAAGTGCAGAGCCTGGTTTGGACTTGTGGTTAAAATAGAGCAGAAAAACAGGTGGGCTGTTAGTTAAAAAATCAAAAACAAAAGTAAAGTAAATTGGAGGGAGGGCCCTGGGCAATTTAGTGCTCAGGGCAGAAGTAGGTGCAAATAGTGGGAGAGAAAAGGTTCCTGCAGAGAGGTCTGGTCAAAGGTGCCAGGTGGGAATTTAGCAAAAAAAAGGCTAATTCAGGAGGTGGGGGGAGGGGACACTTGAATGAGACCAGGGAGAGCTGGGAAAGAGGCGTGTGGTGGAGAGGACTCAGGGTACTCTGGAATGGGTTGAGACCATGGCCCAAAATGGCAGGCAATATTTACAGAATGTGCTGGTTCAGGGTGGTGTCAGGAGAGGGAATCATGGGTCCAGTAGATGGCAGAGAAACATTGTGGGGAATAGAGAGAAATAAATACAAAAGGGAAAGAGCAAGAGAAAGAAGGAAACAAAGAAGGCAGTCCGAGGATGAATGAGAGGAACTGTGATGGGAAAAAGAGTGTGGCAGAAAAAACAGCAGGCAGTAGTCAGTTCTAGCTATTCCACAATATTGAACAATTAGCAAAAAATTCAGTAGTGCAAGCAGTAAGCTATATAGACGTCAGGCAGTCAGTTAAAGTTCGCTACAACTCTGCTATACTCTGCTAGGCAATTCCTACATATACAGTATATTTTATCACAGACATTATTCAAGTAATTGTCAGAGCCACATTTAAAGCTTGTTTTCATTTGACCCAGATAAGAGCATCGCCCCCTGCCCCTATCTAGATAAAAAATGCTAGGAACATGCTGAAGTCCCACAAACCCATGTCTAAGTTTCACCTTAAATTTCCAGTTGCCAGTCTAAATTTGTTCATCATCCATGATCAGGTCAGGTTCTCCTATGATGTCACAGTGTTGGGCTAGCCAGTATTTGAAGTCATAGACATTAACCCCATCATTCCTTAGGAGGATCGTAATCACACATATGGCAGGCTTGATTAAGGTTATTGCTTGGAAAGGTATCCACAGCGGATTGTTTTTGAAAGCATTATACTGTGACTAAAAGTGATCTAGATTTGCAGTGGTTTTTAAACTAATATCAAAAAAACACCTCGCTCAGTGTATATATGAGAGCATAGATCTCATCTGAAAAATAATGCATAGAGTCTTTCAATAATGCTTTCCCGACATATGATCTATCCAGAGGCATATCAAGTCTGCCTTTGTACAGCGACCTCACAGCATTCCTCCTCTGTGATGGTGCAGGCATGTTGGAAAAGGCATCCGCTTTTCTGAAATGTCTCCATTTCTGTGCCCTGTCCGACTGAGATTCCTGCTCTGTTGTAGGTAGATTCTGAGAGTTGGCTGCTACCTCAGCATGTTCCATTCTGTCTGCCCAAGAGCTACGGGTGCCTTCCCCAGCCGAGAAACAATCCGTGACATCAGTCTCAACAGAGTCAGACATAACTGCCGCAGTGGCATGGGAGGCAGAGGTGAGGTTTTCATCAACTGCCATGAAGTCATCAGTATTAGGGGAATCACTACAGTACTGACAAAATACCTCACAGTCTGACTTGAGGAGTCCAACACTTGAAACAGAAGAAGGGATAGTCAGTGTAGAAAACTGTGTGTCAGGTACAGGACAGGGTGTTAGCGGTTCCGTTGAAGAGGCCGGAATCCTTGGGAAATCACTAGCTGTAGGGGCATGGACAAATCAGTAACATTATTTTGCACTTCAAGAGTTGTCCTGTCAAATATACCTTCTAGCGAAGTAGGAACAGAGATCTGCTTACATTGGAGTAACAAGAAGCTCAACTGTTCCTGAGAGGGTTGTGAGTGCCACTGTCCTATGGCATCTCTGCACCAGTCTGCCCCATTTAATGCTGAAACCAGAGACCAGTCAAGCAGGGGGTAATCTGATGTTTTACTTTTACCCCTGCGAACACTGAGAGACATTCCGAAAGTAACTGTAGGCAGGGTCGTGGCTGTTATCTTGCCCCCTCTCTGTCCTTTCATAGAGTCAGTCTCAGGTCACAGAAATCGGAAGCCGTAATGATCAGATTGTAATCCCAAAACACAGGAACTTTCAGTTTGCAGGTGACACCTCGAAACAGTGGAGCTACAAGAATTTCAAAAATCAGTATCAGAGTTCAGTGGTCCCAGAGAAGTCGTAAAAGTAGTCGAATCACCAGAAATCACAGTAGTAGAGCTAGCAGTTCTTACCTCTGCAGTACTCTGACAGAGCAGTGGCTCCTTTGATGATACTGTGTCACTGAGCCTGACAGCTTTCAACGGAATGTCAGGCAGGTGGGAGGACACTCGTTGCAGGCACTGCATATTACACAGGGTGAGCAGTTTCTCCTGTTCCCTGAGGAAAGATGCTTCTTCAACTACCAAAGTCAGTAAGTGATTCTTTTTAACTTCTAAGGCAGTTTGCAAACGATCTGTTGTATCCAAAAAACTTGGGTCAGTGAACTGCTGAAATGCCGATGCCTGTGCTACTGCGTCAGAAACCAAAACAGAAATGTCCTCAGTCCGTTGTTCTGTACACACAGATACATTATTTTCATGCAAAGCCTCAGAAGGAGAGGTAGTGGGGAAGGAGGCCATCTTCCCCACACCCTAAGGTGCTTCTCCGTCATCTACCTGGTCAACCATCTTTGCCAGATGGCCAGAATCTTCCCCTACTACAGGAGTAGGGGAATTTACCGAGTGTCCTGGCCAAATTTCCCCATTCACTAAAAATACCACCAACAGCTTAATCTAGTTGCATTTCAGTTGGCTTCCATCTGTAGCTCCCCCCTCCACCCTGGGGTGAGGCTGAAAATAGGCAGAATTGTCTTGCTCTCCTTTGCCAGTCAACAAAATGAAATAAATCACAGCTAGAGTTCTGTGGATACTGTCTGTCCAGTCTCAGTTCAGCTAGTGCCAGATATCCATGGATACGGATCGGATAGTGCAAGTGCACTGTCTGCATAGTTTATCCAGTCTAAGCGGATTGAATATCTTTTGGTTAGTGCACTGTGTGAGGTTCCGGATGGTCTGGTAAATGACATACTGCACAACCAGCCAGCCTGTTGGCTATCACTCATGATGCCAGTGACTAGAGTTTGAGCTCAGGGTGTCCAGGGCCAGCTGGGGGGGGGATTAAGGGTCCCAGAGGGCACTCTCTTCCTCTGAGGAGGGAGGGAGGAAGGGCCACCATTGCTCTTCTGCCACCTGGGAGACCCCAGATGGTAGTGCAACAGGCAGTGCCAGTGGGAGAGGGGACAGGCTCCAGCCACTGCCCCCCCCCCGGGAAGGCCTGCCTCCATGACCAAAAGGGGGCAGGAAATTGGACCCAGCACTGCTGGTCCCACCACTGGAGGGGTGGAGTGAAGTAGGCTGCTGGTTAACAAGGATCTGCAGCTTATCCATTAGGTAGGGAAATGGGCAGACTGGGTGGGCCAAGCGGTCCTTATCTGCCGTCAAATTCTATGTTTCTATGTAACCCACAGGACTGTAATCCTGAAGGGTAAAGTGACTGGGATGCTGGAGGGTCAGGTTGGGCCTGTCCAGATGAGGAGGGCAAGAACAAGAGAAACAATAAACTGACAAAAAACAAACAAAAAAAAAAAACATTGTATTGCACAACCGAAATCCCAGCTCCACACACCTTGTACCTAAACCAACAGTATCATCAGACTGCTGCCTCATCTGTGAGTTTATTCTGTAGTTCTACTGTAAATCTTTGTGTTTACAAGACAAGTATTGTATAACTATTTCATTTCATTTATCATTTTTATTTTTTTATGCTTGTAAGCAGGATGAGCAAAACTGCCTGTTTTCACCAGCGACAAGTTACAAGACATACTTAGGCATACAAAATATTACACACATACAAAACATTTAAGAATAATACAAAAATACATAAAACAGACAAAGTATAACAGTCAAATATTTAACTTGAACATGTGCAAATATTATTATCCATCATCCAATATTTTAGTCTGGTTTTAAAAGACCACACTGTCATACTCTGTAATATCAACCGGTAAAAAGCTAAAAAACAAAGGAGCCCTGTATAAAGTAGATCTCTCGCCAAAAGCAGTGCAAAACAAGGGAGTTTTGTAAGTAAATTTTGCCTGGGATCTAGTACCACTAGAATTAAGGGACCTAGGGAATAACAGTGAAACTACAGGAGATATAAGGCAATTCTTTACCTTAAACATAACTATACTGCAATTATTGTAACAGAATGAAAGCAGATAAAAATCAAGTCACAGAGGTAGCCCCCTCCCATTGTGTTAGGTGATCTAAACCCACAGCTCAGACAGGTGCGTCTGGTTGCCATGCCAGCAGCTGCACTATATATAGCATAATGTGACTTTATGATGCTTTTGGAAACTTGCCAAGGCACTGCAAGGTTCTTATTGGCTAGCACTGACAGTCTATGCAGTGAAGCAGCACAAACATACACACCCACAACTACACACAAAAGGGTAAGTGTGGCATTCAATCTAACTGAGGCCAGCTGCGGTCACCAATTCCACTAACAATCCTCAATTCAGCCTGAAGTTAAAAAGCTCACAGCTCTAGACAACCCAGTAGCACAGTAGTAAGCCTCTGCATGCTACGTCAGCAGCACTGGTTTGGGAATGGTCTCAGATTGCTCAGAGGCCAGCTGGCTGAAGGAGGGCTGAGCACCCTAAGGACAGCTCTCCTCCTTCGGTGGGGGGAAGCAATGTCCTCTTAGTAAACGCCCCCCCGGTAGATACCAGTGGCAGCACATACAGAAAGGAGAGATGCAGCCGCTGGACACCAACACGCCTGCATGCCTTTGCATGTCTGTGCACATGTCACTGAACGCTGGCACCCTTGAGGGAGAAAACCAGGACAGTCAATGTTGGCACCTCCTCCCCACTCTGGCCTCCCCATTCTGGCACGACTGACAGGGCAGGCCACCCATCAAAACTGTGCCCCTGGGTAAATGGTGGGCCAGTAAGTCCCTGAGAAGATAGTGATGGGGCTGGGGGGTGTTGCCAAGATAGAGGCAGATGGAAAGCTAGAAAAACAGATAATGAAAAAAAAGCACACAGTTCTCCAGGTAGAAGCCCTGGTGGAATCCCCACAAGGGGCCAGCTGGAGGCCAGGCTCAGTGCAGATGTGAGGCACTGGGCTCACAGTAAAAAGGCCTTCACAAATACAGTGATGGATACCTAAGGAACTGTGCTGTGAAGTCAGGTACTCCCCCATACTCCCAGTCAGAGGAAGGGAGCAGCCTTAACAACTTTTGGGCGAGTGATGAAAGGAAATGGGAGGAGGAGGAGAAGGGAAGCAAACTAAAAAAATAAATAAATAACTCTGTGATGATGTAACATTCAGGGAATGTCATTAGATGCACCCGAGATGTAGCATCTTATTTTCAGGGGGGTTCAACTTCTACACAATGGAAGCTTCTGTTAGTATTTCATGAATAACAAATTTCACCAGGCCTGGTGGCACGGGGGAGTCTACTGTGCTACAATGTGGAAGACCCTGTTTGAGCCCTGAGCCAGACTCTCATGGCCTACTCCGGAGAAGCCTCAGTTGCACTGTAGAGGCAGCTTGCTCAGGAAGGGCGGGGGGGGTAATCCTCCGAGCTCTGCAGCATGAGTAACTCCTGTGCGAGACTGGAGGAGCATCCTTGACACTTTGGGTGACCCCACAAAGACCAGCATCTGAGAGGACAGCACAAACTGCAGGAGATTTAGTGTGGTTACATGAGCAATAAATATTGGCAGCTGTTTATGAAGGTTAGCTCAGGGGCTCATGTCACAGGGCCCAGTAACACCCCTGGCTCCCCCTGCCCCTTGGAATGAACAGGTAATCCTGGGAAATGCTTTCTCCCACCCAAAACTGTGTGTGTGTTGGGAGGGGGGTTCCTACTGGATTACTGGGGTACTGGTGAGGGGTGGGACTGGTGTGCAAGGAGTCTGGAGGGCATGGACCAGTGCCCTGATTGGAAGAATGCCTGAGAACACCAGAGTAACACACACACACACACACACGCACGCACACACACAAAAAAAGATTGTGCATATCATGCAGGAGTCCACAATGGCGAACTGCTCCCATCACCTACCCAGGGAAGAGCTGTTGCAGTGGGATGGGCAATACCACCCCTTGAAGTCTGGGATTACTTCCTCCAGTGAGGGAATGGGAGCTGGCTCTGTGCTACAAAGCCAGGTCTTACATACGGCTGCACAACAGGCTACTGCAACATCAGTGGGCAAGCCTCTGTACAACTCATTTACTCAGGATGCCCAACTGGGATGTAACAACTCATTTACAGTATGAGCTTGTTTCTTCCCAACAGATCACAGCTGTGAGGACATTATTGCTCAAGGTCACACACTGAGGCAGAGGCTGTGGTGGCTTACCACTTCTTGTTACACAATGTTGACACAAAGTGACTGCGTACAATTAATGCTGCGGCTTCCTGGATGTTGCAGGAGATTGACCTCTGAACTTATCTGTCGTTGAGCATTTCCTATATTCTAATGAACCTGGGATCTCTCGTGTTTCACAATTCAAAGCTCTAACCACTCAAATCCTCCTGCAGCCCTTAGTCAGGGCTCTTTCTGAAATGTGAACAGTGCAGACCCCTGTGTTGGCTGTTGCTCAAAACCTCCTAGCTCTCTCATCTCTACTGATAACAATCCAGGCCTGTTCTAACTTATATAGGATAGTAGTCTGGCTAGTGGTTAGATCACAGAGCTGAAAACCTATGGACCTAGGATTGAATTGCACTGGCTGTGGGGCAACAGTCTTCTAGGAGACATTCTGGAGGCTGCAATGCTGCCCTATTTGTAGGCAACTCTCTGCTCTGAGGAAGGAGGCTGCCTGTCTCCAGGCTGTACTGGACAAGAGTAGGGAAACCTCCCTCACCAAGGGGAACACCAGGGCTGCCACCGCTGCCTCAGAGGTTGCCAAGCAAGAGGAGCGGTTGGACCACGGTGGGCTCAGTGAGGGTGAGGGTGGTGGAACAGAGGTGCATCCCTCCAGCTGTACCTCTCCACAATCCATACGCCATTCTGGTGGAGCACAGTTCCTCTATGGAGGCACCTGCAGTAGAGACCAAGGAGGTTGCTGGGAACTGCCACAAGGGAGGCTCACAGGAAGGTGGCATGGGACACCACAGGGGAAGGAAGCAGCTCCTGGTGGGGGACACAATTATTAGGGGTGTTGAACTGAGGGAGGCAGGGGAGAGGGAAGTAAGGTGCCTGCCCGGCACCATGGCTTGGAGGGACAAGATGCGAATCTTCAGGATCATGAGAGCAGCTGCACGGGAGAGGGAGCTAGACATCACTGTCCACTTAGGGACAAATGATTTGGCTGAGCATGGGATCAGAGCTGTGCAGGAGGAGTCTGTGGAGTTGGGGAGGAGCCTTAGACAACTAGCACACACTGTAACCTTCTCGGAGGTGCTGCAAGTCCATGGCATGAGTGAGGCGAGGGTACTCCGCACCATGCAATTCAATTAATGGTTGAATAACTGGTGTGGAGCACAGGGTTTTTGCTTCATTGGGGACTGGGGTTCCACCTAGAGGGATACTCGCCTATACTAGCACGATGGTCTACATCTGTCCGGGAGAGAAACCAGACTCCTAGGTGATAGGTTTAAATGCTTCACTGGCAAGCTTTTAAACTAACCAAGGGGGAAGGCACTGATAAAAAGCAGGGAATTCTCAGCCTCATCCTACAAAACAGGGCAGTCCGTGAGGAAAACACCAAGGAAGAAAGGTTAATAAGGAGCAGGACAGGGGTAAATGGAGAAGAAGGCAAAGTCAGTAAGGGAAGGGTTGGGGCTAAAAGGGGTAAAGCCATCAAAAAATGGAGAATGATGAGTACCAATGACCATAGTCTGGGTAACAAGCTTCCTGAACTAGTGGTCTTGATAGAAGAGGGACACCTGGATATTGTGGCAGTCACAGAAACATAGTACACACAGAACCATGACTGGGAAGTAAACATATCAGGGTACACAATCTACAGGACGGACAGGGAGGGTAAAAAAAGGAGGAGGAGTAGCTCTCTACATAAGGGAAGGGATCAGAGCAACAGAACTAAAGGGTAAACGGGGAAGAGAGGAGGCACTGTGAGTCACCTTGGAGACAGGCAATGGCACCACAATCTGCACGGGGGTTATAAACAGACCCCCATCTCAGGGGGAGTAAATGGACAAGTAAATGATAGAAGGCATCCTTAGAATGGCAGAAAAAGGGGAGGAGATATTGTTGATGAGGGACCTGAATATGCCAGATGTTAACTGGAGCACATTTGCTGCTGCCACATCCAACAGCAGGGTAATTCTCGATGCCCTGCAAGGGGCATGCCTCAGACAGCTAGCATTGGAACCCACTTGAGAGGGAGCAATCTTAGACCTGGTACTCTCAAATGGAGATGAAGAGAGGATCACAAATTTAAAAGTGGGTAGCCATCTGGGAACTAATGACCACCAAACAGTGTGGTTCACAATTAACACAGCAGTAGAGTCAAGCCACACAAAGGCAAAGGTACTGGACTTCAGGAGGCTGACTTTACCAAAATGGGTGAGTGCCTAAGGAATGCACTAGCAAATGGGCAGGAAGGAGGGGTGGAAGAACAATGGTGAAAAATCAAAACTGCCATCACAGAGGCAACAAGCCTCTGTGTGAAGCAAATAGACAATACAAAGCAAAGTAAAAAAAACACTATGGTTCTCAAAGGAGGTGGCAGAGAAGGTTACGAAGAAAAAGTTAGCATTCAGGAAGTACTGTACAAGGAATCACAGAAGGAGCAGGACAGAGAACTGTATCAGTTAAAGCAAAAGGAAGCGTGGAAGGCAGTCAGAATTGTGAAGGCCCAAACTTAGGAAAAGACAGCCAACTCAGTTAAGAAGGGGGATAAAACCTTTTATAGGTACATCAGGGAGCGAAGGAAGACCAAGGGAGGGATAGTGAGGCTTAATAAAGGGGTGGGGAGGTGGGCAGAGGGTGACTGTGAAAAGGCAGAGATGCTGAACCAATACTTTTGCTCAGTATTCACAAAAGAAGAAGAGGGGGAGGTACCTAAACCAAACAATAGAAGCACTCTGGACAGGAGGGTCGATACCAGTCCATTCACAGAAGAAAGGGTCCTGAAAGAACTCCTAAAACTCAAACATAGAAACATAGAATTTGACGGCAGATAAGAACCGCTTGGCCCACCTAGTCTGCCCATTTCCCTACCTAACAGATAAGCTGCACATCCTAGTTAACCAACAGCCTACTTCCTCCCCCCCCACTAGAATTGCCTTATGTCTGTCCCATGCATTCTTGAATTCCCCCACTGTTTTTGACTCTACGACCTCCTCAGGAAGGCTGTTCCATGTATCCACAACCCTCTCTGTGAATAAATACTCACATTACTCTAAGTCGATTCACCCTCAATCTTTAAATCGTGACCCCTTGTTTTTGCACATCTCTTTTTGTGAAAGATGCTACCCTCTTGGACTTTGTTGATTCCCTTGAGGTATTTGAAAGTTTCTATCATGTCCCCCCTCCCTCTTTTCCTCTAGGCTATACATCTTTAGTTCCTTTAGTTTTTCTTCATATGTTTTCTGATGCAAACCCTGCATCATTTTGGTTGCCCTCCTCTGGATAGCATCCACCCTGTCTATGTCTTTGCTGAGATGGGGTCTCCAGAACTGTACACCGTATTCCAGATGTGGTCTTACCAACTGTCTATACAGAGGGCCAACAACTTCCTGTTTTCTACTGGTGATGCCTCTCCCTATGCATCCCAGTATCCCCCCAGCCCTCCTTACTGTCTTCTCACATTGCTGGCCCACCTTTAGGTCATCTGATATGACTGCCCCCAGGTCCCTTTCCATTTTTGTTGTTGTCAGTATCTCATCTCCCATTGTGTACTCTTCCCCTGGGTTTTTGTTTCCCAGGTGCATTACTTTGCACTTAGACTTCTTTGCTTTGAATCTAAGCTGCCATACATTTGACCATTCTTCCAACCTTGCCAAGTCCCTTTTCATCCTTTCCACTCCACCTTGTGTATCAACCCTGTTGCAGATCTTTGTGTCATCTGCAAAGAGACATAGTTTCTCTTTCAGTCCCTCTGCAATGTCACTTATAAAGACATTAAAAAGGACCGGCCCCAGTTCTGAATCCTGCGTTACTCCACTAGTAACCCTCCTTTCTTCACTGTGGACTCCATTTACTATTACCCGCTGTGTCCTGTTGACCGACCAGTGTTTTACCCAGGCTACCACCCTAGGACCCACTCCCAGGCTGGCTAATTTGTTTATTAATCTTTTGTGTGGGACTGTGTCAAACGTCTTGCTAAAGTCTAGGTAGGCCATGTCTACAGCCCCTCCCTGGTCTACTGCTTTGGTCACCCAGTCAAAGAAATCAATTAGATTTGTCTGACATGACCTTCCTGCTGTGAATCCATGCTGCCTTGGGTCCTCTGCCCCACTGGCCTCTAGGTACTCAACAATTCTTTCCTTCAGAAGTGATTCCATCATTTTCCCTACCACTGAGGTCAAACTGACAGGTCTGTAGTTTCCTGCCTCTGTCTTGCTCCCACTTTTGTGAAGAGGAATCACATCCGCCCTCCTCCAGTCCTCCGGTACCACCCCATCCTCCCATGATTTATTAAAAAGGATAGTCAGTGGTGTTACTAGTTCTTCCCTTAGTTCTTTTAAAATTCTGGGGTGAATCCCATCAGGCCCCATTGCTTTATCCACCTTCAGTTTTAAAGAGTTCTTTCAGAACCCCTTCTTCTGTGAAATGACTAAAATCAACCCCCCCATCCAGAGTGCTTCTATTGACCAGATTAGGTATTTCCCCCTGTTTTTCCATTGTGAATACTGAGCAGAAGTATTCGTTCAGTATCCCTACTTTTTCACTGTCGCTCTCTGCCCAACCACCTTCCTCTTTGTTCACCTCAGTATCCCTGCCTTAGTCTTTCTTTGCTCCCTAATGTACCTATAAAAGGTTTTATCCTCCTTCTTAACAGAGTTGGCTATCTTTTCCTCAGTTTGGGCCTTTGCTATTCTGACTGCCTTATCCACTTCCTTCTGCTTTAACTGGTACAGTTCTCCGCCCTGCTCCTTCTGTGTTTCCTTATACTTCCTGAATGCTATCTTTTTTCCCTTACCTTCCCCGCCACTTCTTTTGAGAACCATAGTGGTGTAACCCCCCTGTTACCCGGGGTTACTAGAATCCCAGTAAGACCTAGTGGTAAGCAGGGAAGGCAGCTTGTGAAACTCCAGTTAAATGGATTTCACACTGTCTCACTCTGTTCTCAGTCTCAGCTGAGACCGAGGGATGACATCACCATAGAACTTTCGCAGCTGCATGAGCCACACTGGAATCTGCAGTTGGAAGTTAGGATAGAATGTTGGGGAGTTTGAAGAGAGTCTGTGTGCAGTCTTGAAGAGAGGAACAGCACAGCAGTCTGCTGACAGACTCTTTGAGCCTTACGCTCTCTCATAGAGCTACTGTAGGGGAGGTGTGTGTTTCCACCAAAAGAGGAACACAGTAAGCTGTTTGTGAAGTGGTAGAAACCGCTGTTACTGGTCCATGTGCCCCATCCCTGAGGGGATGAGGGTGGAAGGGTTTGCCTGTCTTCCAGGGGCAACCCTCCTGGTTCCGGCTAAGGAAGAAGCTGCCTTATTTCAAGTTGTGCTGCGGCACCAGAAGCATTGGGAAAGAAATTCCTGTGAGGAATCGCCTGTGGGGCACCTGCAATCAAAAGTGAGATCGCTCTAACAGAGGGCCTATGTTTTCACCTGAACTGTTGGAAAGCAGGGATTGGACTACCTAATTTGTAGGAGGTCTAGTGTAATAGACATTGCCAGTTAATTCAAGCAGGTTCAAGTCCAGCACAAAGAGTAAAGTAAAGTGGGGATTGGACTGCTAAATCAGTGGGAGGCCTACAGCAATGGGCTAAGCCAAGTAAAAGTATGTTCAAGTCCAGCACAATGGGGAAGCAAGACAAGTAGAGGAAATGTGACATGCATTTACCCATAATCTACATTGCCAAGCTTTACAGAAAGAGATGTTTAATGTCCAGAGAAATGGCCAGGTATGAATTGTGGAAGCGAGAGGTGGGAGACCCCCCATCAGTAGTAACCAAATTCACCTCTACGGATTTGCTCTGTGGCACCTTTACTTTCTCTCAGGTACTTGGCCAGTGCCTGAGGAAAGTACCCAGATGTGGGATTAAAAGGAAGTTTCCCTGATAGAGCTGAGGTGCTCTTAGGTGGTTTAGGAAGCCACCAGCAAATGTTTCCATGACATATGGAAGGTGTCCGAGTGGCTGGCAAGGGAGCCGAGCCGGGGAATCCCAGATAGTGTACAAGTTCAGGCTGTGTACCCAAAGCAGCTTGCAAGTCCGGGCTGTGTGCCCGGTGGGTTCAGAGCCTGAGGGTTGGAGTGTTGAAGAAGTGTTTCTGATTCTTTTAAATCTGCATTACCAGAAGTGTAGCCCCATGGGGGTCCGTCTATGCTTTGTTGTTCTGCTTGGATGTGAATAAAAGCCACACTTTAGAATCCCATTCCTGGTATTGGACATTACAGTTATTGCTTCCTGTGTTCGGAATTACTTGGGTGCCCCTGTGCAGAGTAGCCAAACCTAGCTCTTGTGCCGAGTAACCTATTCCTCCCCAAACCCAGTCCCCCATCTGGTACTGCTGTCAGATTCAAACAGCATACCACCTGTTGTTTGCAAAAAGGCAGTGGGGTGGGGGTTACAGTGTTTTTTTTCTTTCGTTTTGATTTGTTTATTTGCTTCACACAAAGACTTGTTGCCTCTGTGATGGTGGTTTTGATGTTTCCCCATTGTTGCTCCACCCCACCTTCTTGCCTGTTTGCTAGTGCTTTTCTGAGGCACTCTTCCATTTTGTCAAAATCAGCCCTCCTGAAGTCCAGTACCTTCACTTTTGTGTGACTTGACTCTACAGCTAAGTTTATCGTGAACCACACTGTTTGGTGGTCGCTTGTTTCCAGATGGCTACCCACTTCAAGATCAGAGATCCTCTCTCCATCCCCATTTGAGAGTACCAGGTCTAAGATTGCTCTCTCCCGAGTGGGTTCCAAAACTAGCTGTCTGAAGCATGCCCCCTGTAGGGCATCGAGAATGGCCCTGCTCAAGGTGGACAAAGCCATGAAGCCTGATGGGATTCAACCCAGGATTCTAATAGAACTAAGGAGAAACCTAGCGACACCACTGACTACCCTTTTTAACAAATCATGGGAGGATGGTGTGGCACCGAAGGACTGGAGGAGGGCAGATGTGATTCTTCTTCACAAAAGTGGGAGCAAGGCAGAGGCAGGAAACTACAGACCTGTTAGCTTGACCTCAGTGGTAGGGAAAATGATGGAATCACTTCTGAAAGAAAAAATTGTTGAGTACCCTAAGGCAGCATGGATTCACAGCGGGAAGGTCATGTCAGATGAATCTAATAGATTTCTTTGACTGGGTGACCAAAGTAGCAGACCAGGGAGGGGCTATACATATGGTCTACCTAGACTTTAGCAAGGCATTTGACACAGTCCCACACAAAAGATTAATAAACAAGTTTGCCAGCCTGGAAGTGGGTCCCAGGATGGTAGCCTGGGTAACAAACTGGCTGGACAACAGGACACAGAGGGTAATAGTAAACGGAGTACACACTGAAGAAAGAGGGGTTACTAGTGGGGTACCACAGTGTTCAGTACTGGGACCGGTCCTCTTTAATGTCTTTATAGGAAACATTGCAGAGGGGCTGGAAAGAAAAGTATGCCTCTTTGCAGATGACACAAAGATCTGCAACAGGGCTGATACACGGGGGGGAAAGGATGAGAAGGGACTTGGCAAGGTTGGAGGAATGGTCAAAAATATGGCAGCTTAGATTCAATGCAAAAAAGTGCAAGGTAATGCACCTGGGAAACAAAAACCCAGGGAAAGAGTACAAAATGGGGGAAGGTACTAACAACAACAAAAATGGAAAGGGACCTGGGGGTAGTCATATCAGATGATCTTAAGGTAGGTAAGCAATGTGAGAAGGCAGTAAGGAGGGATGGGGGGATACTAGGATGTATAGGGAGAGGCATCACCAGTAGAAAACAGGAAGTTATTATCCCTCTGTACAGACAGTTGGTGAGACCCCATCTGGAGTACGGCGTACAGTTCTGGAGACCCCATCTTCGCAGGGACATAGAAAGGATGGAAGCAGTCCAGAGGAGGGCAACCAAAATGATGCAGGGTCTGCATCAGAAGACATATGAAGAAAGACTAAAGGAACTAAAGATGTATAGCCTCGAGGAAAGGAGGGAGGGGGGAACATGATAGAAACTTTCAAGTACCTCAAGAGAATCAACAAAGTCCAAGATGGAAGCATCTTTCAGAAAAAGAGGTGTGCAAGAACAAGGGGGCACAATTTGAAGATGGGGGGGACAGCTCAGGGGCAACGTGAGGAAGTATCTTTTCACAAAGAGGGTGGTGGACACATGGAACCACCTTCCTGAGGAGGTTATGGGGTCAAAAAAAGTGGAGGAATTCAAAACTGCATGGGACAGACATAAGGCAATTATAGTGGGGGTAGGAAGAAGCAGGCTGTTGGTTAACTAGAACCTGCAGCTTATCCAATAGGTAGGGAAATGGGCAGACTAGGTGGGCCAAGCAATCCTTATCTGCCGTCAAAGTCTATGTTTCTGTGTTTCTATGAATACCATAACCATCCCACTCCTTTGTTTTTATGATCTCACGGATCAGAATAAGCTTTTTGCTTGTCTGTTTATTAAATACAGCACCATGTACCCTTCATATGGCCCCCAATGATAAGATATTTATTTATTTTGAATGTTTAACCAGGAAACATACACTGAGTTGGTAACAGCTAGTTTCCAGATATGTTGGGGGGGTGATGGGGAAAAGGGTACCAGGTCAATAAGTTGCTGGAAGAACAGCACGGCAAAAACCACGCTGCAGAAATGCCGAAACCATGTACACTACAGGGGTATAATAGTGGTAGGGAATTACCACTACCCCTGTCGCTATATACACAGATGGGGAAGGAATGAAAGAGCTGTGGGTGTAATGCCTAGTCAAGCCGCTCCAGTGATGGAGTGGCTAAGGCACTGGCGGCTGGTGTGGAGGAGACCTGGGGACCAGGGTTTGGCTCCCCATCTCCTAGTGTTATACTGTTGTTTTTTCCTTAAAATAAATAAATTTCTCCCCCTTCCGAGTTTCACTTTGTCCCAGAGGTCCACACCCCCTCAGAGTTGATTATATTAGTTGTGGGTGGTGGGCGGAGCCCCCCACAAAACAAAAAAGTCTTTATGTTGCCTTGTTGTTTGCTACGTTTTTTTCGACGTAATGTGCCGATTGGTGCTTTCACCAACCTTTTTTTGGTTTTGCTGTTTTGCTTGTGGCATTGTGTGCAGCACTGTTTTTGTAAGCGGGATTATGACCCCGTGTCGGGGGGGAAAAGGGAGAATTCAACATGTGATCTGTAAGTGAAACTACATAGGGTAAGGTGCCGTAGTAATAAAAATATTACAACAATAAGTACTTACAAAATGATAAAAGTAAAACTACTTAACAGTGAGCAGTCATGATTTACAGACAGACAGAACAACACAAAATACAGATGAAAACAATGCAGACTGGAGTACAAGTGCTACGAAGTAATGGGAGCAAAGCCAGACAGTAGCCAATTACCATGACCCAGATTGCTAAGGTGCGAGAACTAGCAAGGGCAGTGCAAAAGGTAGACTCAGGAGCAAAATATAGTCAAATGTGACTACACTGATAATGCCAGTTAGCACGGGGGGGGGTAGGAAACTACTCAACCCAGGGTGGGGGAGGGCTGGCGCAAGGGGAACATCAACAACACAGGGATGAGGGACCACAAGGCTCAGGAACTGTTGTAGGAGGGTAGCCATTCTGAGTATATAAATGTGCATTGCTAGTTTTGGATCTTGCATAACTAATGAATTGTTGCTTGTCTTTCAGTTCACAAAAGGCTTATACAGTATATGTTTATGGCACTCTCCTGCTGTTGAACATTTCCTTTTAGGTCAATTTAATTATGAGTGTTACTGATGAAGCATCTAGCTTTAATATATTATTTGGCATATTACTGCTTACTGATATTTAATGAATACAAACATTTAAAAAGCATACCCTATGGGCTGCCCATTTGGCTGTGCAAGGCATCTGGTTTGGAAGAATACTTGGGGCGTCACTTTGGGAGACAAGCCAGGTTATGGTAGCTGCCTCTCAGCAGTTTGCCTTGGCCAGCAAGGTCTGGCAGTGGATTCCGGGTTCACAGCACCCCTGCAGCTGCACTAGGGAGCTTGCTGTCATCGCAGGGGTATGCTGCACATGCTTAAGGCATACAGTGGTTACACTCAAGCTGAGGGGGAGAGGGAGTGATCAGGGGTGAAAAATATGAGAAAAAACAAATGCCAGATGCAGGCTGTCAGAGCGCTGGTCGCTATTATTCTCAGGTCCTGCTCTGTGGAGATCCCTGCTGGGGGGGGGGGGCAAGGCTGATGGGGCTGGGAGGTCATCAGCACAAGGGTCTGACAGTGGGGGAGAAGGATGTTCCCAGTGGTCAGAAATACAGTATGAGAAAACTGAATATTTTATGCATCTACAGATAAGGAAGTTCCCCTACCATTAACAGTAATGGACTTCTCCTGCTTGCTTTGAGCAGATCTCTTAAAACAGAACATAGCCCTA
The DNA here is from genome assembly GCA_016271365.2 of Neoceratodus forsteri. NCBI lineage: Eukaryota > Metazoa > Chordata > Ceratodontiformes > Ceratodontidae > Neoceratodus > Neoceratodus forsteri. The sequence goes on along the minus strand of CM057451.1, from coordinate 943,523,005 downwards.
CCCAGAAAAAAACCCTCTTTACAGATCAGCCTTCCTGAGTTCAAACTGACCAATGTGAAGCATACTTCTGCTGTAACCACAGTACCACCAGTTTCCATCTAACTGCAATAATACCACTGTATGGCCATGAACTGGAGGAAAGTGTAAGCGGGGGTGGGGTTGGGAAGGCCTGCAACTCGTGCTGCAGCTGAAAAGAGAAATAGAAGACAGAAAGATAAGATTTGGGGGGAAGGAATAGATATAGGAAGGACTGTTAAAAAAATAACCAAATCCGAAGCTGGCCCAGTGGCATGGCAGACTGCGGCATTGACTACCTCACTGCCCACCACACCTGGGACCCATGATCTGGAACAGACAATGGTTGCTCAGGGGCTGGCCGGGGGAAGGAGGACTTACCCAAGAACAGCTCTCCTCCCTCAGGGAACAGGGAACGCATGTCCCGCGGGTTGGCTGCCACAGGACCACAAAAAAGATAGGGGGGACCCTTTGCCCACATATGTGTCTCCACATGCACATCGCATCACTGCACAAGCATGGGCCGCACAGGAGAAAAGGGAAGAAAATACCTCTGACCACAGTGCAGTGATGGCCCAGTCCCTTGCAGGTCACACAGTGATGACTGGGCCCCTCTGGTAAGTCTTGTGGCAGAGGACACTATGGAGAGAGGTGTGTACCATAGAAGTCATGTGATAGGGCTGCAGGGACCAGTCCAGATGGGGGCTGGCTGGAGAGACCAAAGAGGGTAAAATATTGATATTAAAAAAGAGCTTAATCCTAACTAGAAAAAGGTTTTTTCTGTGACAGAACAGATATCTTCTCTCTATTATTAACATTCATTTTTTAAGCATCTAGTTTTTAATATATTGATATGAAAATTGTACCAACATGATACATTGATACATCTTCTTAGCTGGCTCCAATCTTTTACTTGAACAATAAATGTACCTGCTTACCAACAACCTACTTACTACTACTGTATCTAACAGTATATCTTACAGAATGCACGCTACAGAGCTTCACCTTTATAAAATACCTACTCAGTTTCCTGTCAGAGAGAAGCCCTAGCTGTACCATATTGACAGGAACCCGAGACCACCTGCCTGACCAAGCTGACAGAAAAGCCAGCAGTTTCAGAAAGAAAAAGCCTTTTTAAACAAGCATTTGTCAATGCCGAACATTTGATACTTGTCAAACAATATTTTTGTTTTTAACGTTGTGACCCTAACTTTTGAAGAGACTTTTTTTAGGATTCACCTTATAGGCATGGCAGGTACCATTTATAGTATTTTGGCCAAAAATATCAGTTCTCACCAGAGGTATGATATCACATCTTGTGCAGGATTTTAAAAATAACATGTCATGTTTATGAAGTGATGTGCAAAAATAGCTATGTTGAAAGTTTGGGGTCAAAATGTTGAAAATGACCAAAGTTACGAGCCTGCATTCATAAATGACAGCTGTCACATTCATGAGGTGCTGTGAAGAACTGGCTATATTGAAAATTTGGGGGCAACATATTGAAAATTACCAGAGTTACAAGCCTGTGTTCGCAAACTTCAATGTCGGCTCATAACATTGTTTTTTAACATTTTTACGCCAAATTTTCAACATAAACTTCTTATGACCCCACCTCATGAACAATGCTTGGAGAACATTTTTAACTCCTGCCTGAAAGGTGATTTCACACAGCGACCGCAAAATCACCTTTCAGGACAGATTTACCTAACATCACTTGCATTGTTCATGAGGTGGTGTCCCAAAAAGGGTATGTTGAAAATTTGGGGTAAAAATATTGAAAATGGCCCAAGTTATGCTACTAAGTTCAAAACCACATTGAAATACATTGAACTGCATACCTGATTCCCTCAGTTCACGTTCCAGCTTTGAAGAGTGAGGATGTCTGCAGTCCAGAGAGGATTATGGCATTGGACCCCTGGTGGGTAAGTAAGGCCTTGGGGAGGTGGGTGCTAAGTGGGAGGGTCGGTGAGGGTAATAATGGCTCAATAGACATCATGGGACAGATTTCTTTTTTACAAATTCCCAATAAATAAATAAATAAATGTGACAAGGGATGGTTTTCTCTATTACAGGTAGTGACATTTGGGGATTGGGCACTCACCAGTGTCACTGTTATATTTCGCAGCACCGGGTGTGGGCTCCCTGGTGCTGCATTACTAAAGGGGACAGAGTGGGGAGTGGCAGCTGGCATGGGGGATTGGGCACCCCATGCTCTTTAAATGTGGGTTGGGATCATCGAGGAGTTAAGGAGGGGGCTGCAACAGACATCGATGGACGTTTTTCTTTTTTATAGGTTTAAAAAATAAAGAAACGATGAGGGATGGACACCGTGGGATTGGGCACCCCCCAGTGTCACTGTTATATTTGTCAGCACTGGGAGTGGGCTCCCCGGTGCTGCATAAGTATAACAGGCAGGATTGGGGTAACAGCTGGCATGGGGGTTGGGCAGCCCCATACCATTACAATAACGTGGGCTGGGCTGGGGAGGGGCAGCTGCAACAGACGTCGATGGATGGTTTCCTTTATGGCACGTTGACAGGCTCCTGATGTGAAAAGCCACGCAGCTGTTTGCTGACCAGCTTAATGTAAATCAAAGGACCAAAGCCATCTCTGATTAAAGCATCTCAGTCCAATGAAGTACAAGAAGTTTCCGCCCAGCAAAAAGTGAGTGGTGTCACAAACCACACTGCTGATCATTGGTGCAGACTGCCGAGCCCTTGCTATTTTGAACTGCAGTGGGCTCGACAGTGCCACACCCCCGAATCCCTCAGTCACTCCTGACAAAATGTTTGGTGTGCAGGTGTGCATCAAACGTAAAAAGAGTACACAATAGGAGAAGACCAAACATACAGTAATGAGTATGTCTTCCGGAATATGAAATGCAAAAGTCGGTATGTCGGAGGAGGAGCTCTGGCTCTATGGAAAAGAGTCCTTCAAAGATCTACTGTTACTGGTAAATTACTAAACTACAGTATCTTCTCTGAGGACATCTCCCACCACAGAGTCACACCACTGGAATTAGTCCCAAGCAGTACCAAACAGCAGAATGGAAGGAAGGCCAAACAGCAGACCCTTAGGACAGCAGGCCTTGGAGGGGTGGGAAAGCCAGAACTAGTCCATCTACAGGACACCGGATCCCAGACTGCAGTGTTTAACGAAAGTGTGGCAAAAAGTATGCCAACTGCCAACAAGCCTGCCACCTGCTGTGTGGCTCATGTACACCTAGGCAAGTCACTTAAAGAGGAACATTCATATACAATAACCCACACAGTCTGAATGCCCATGAAAAGTTATTTTAAATGAGGCAAGGCGCTTTACCTGTAGCTGGAAGCAGTCCAGAGATGTAGCGAAGTCTGCCGTACAGTGATACTACACTGTCACCATTTATGGAACTTTGTGATGTCATGGAGGAGCAAGCTGTGCCTAACCACATGTAGTCACCATAGCTTGTATCAGAGATAGAGCTGAGTGCCCGTGGAGTTCAGATCTTGTAGTTGCTGCACTAGGGAGTGAGACTGGGAACCCAGAGATCCACTCAGTGGTTGAAGACCGGTGCACGTGGCTGACATGGGGTTAGGGCAGGAGAAAGGCTGCATTCTCCACCATGCGTGGCATTTTTTAAGTCTACCACCATGACCCTCCCCTTCTCTTAAGGTCTGCTAAGCCCATCTCTTGCTGCACTCGCTGATTCAGAACTGCTGGACCCAATTGGACAAACTGAGGTGGACGTAATGTATAATGAAAGAACGTGTCTTTATTTTTCTGTAGTGGCAGAGAACTACTGCACACCAAGAGGCCTTGCCTCTGACCTCTGGGGTTTCCCAGTGCTGTTAGCATAAATGGCATTGCCAGACAGTGAAACTGTTAGCAACCTGAGTGTTCTGAGTGTACTTAAAGCAACAGCAGCTAACAGTTAAGCCCCACATTTAACTGTACTTCACAGTATGTAGCATTTCTGTTGTAGAAAAAAAAATAGTGCGCTACATGTTTATTTGTAATTTGGGACCAGGACAGACACAGAAAGCTGTGACAACTCATTCCCCAGTGCATCCTGGAAGGTGGGTTTTGCGGACCTATATTATTGATAGGGGAATACTGTCCTGGACACATGGAAAATCTCCTACTCTTACAATAAGGGCTGTGGAATCTAACTTCCAACTGTACTGCCACCACAGAAGGACAGACAGGACCTTGGTTTAATGTTTCATCCAAATGACAGCCCTTCAATAGCAGCAATCCTTACTGAGGCACTACATTGTCGGTATTGGGCACTAGCCCAAGTTCCTGATGTGGGACAAGAACTCGTGACCTTGTGATTTTCCAGCACCCAAGGTAAGGCTGCAACCTGCTGAACCACAGAGTCATTTATAAGAGCTTTGATACCCCAGCAAGTCAAAGGAAGGCTGATGTGAAAAATATATTTTATTTTATTTTTTTAAAAGTTGGTAACCAGGAATGGAATACTGAGCTGAGGCTCGTTTCCAGGTGTGACCTGGGGAAGGGGCTGTAGGGAGTAACAGCTTAAAAAAAAAATACAGATGCAGCCATCACATTACTGGATAACGGGTACATATAGAGGCATCAGTAAATGTACTAATGTAATAGTAAAGGAATAACACACGACAGGGTAGGTGTTATGCTGGGATAACATCCCGCCTTGGGTAGTTGGGCCTGAGCCCGCAGGCCGAGGGCATTCAACACCCGAGAAGGGATGTTATCCCAACATAACACCCACCCTGGAGTACATTATTCCTATTATACAATGGCTCATTTACAGGGAGAATCAAAAAATACAATAAATACAGTTTTAAAATATTTGTTAATGTCATTTTTCAGTGTGGAAGCATATTTTTTCTTTAAAAAGAGTCCATTCACTGTTTCTCCACTAGGTGGAGCTGTTAGCTGTTCACTGGCACTGTGAGTGTCTCTGTTGCCATAGCTCTCTTGCCTGCCCCTCCCACCCATCCTTGTTCCACTCTGGGTCTCAGTCACACTTGCTCCCCGGCCAGAAAGTCATGTTTCTCCCATACAGTACGCTGCTATTCAAAGCCAGCGAGCAAGAGTGAAAAAGACTGGTATGTGGCACGTGATGTAGGAAGTGTGGCATTGGGCCGGGAGCGAAGCTGATCTGAGTGATGGATTTTATTAACATTTTAACTGAAAAGTTACAAGAAATAAAACCATTTTTTTAGTTATGGGATGGAGTGTTGTGGGTAAAAGAAGGTTCGAGTGACTGACTCAGGGAAAGAACCCGGGGACACCGACAGCTTGTCAGCAAGAGTCAGTGAAGGGTTGCCAATCAGTGGTCACTGAAGCGGGGCTAGGAGATGAAGCTGAGATGAAAATATTTTGTTTGGTACTTTGTTGCTGCTTTCTGTGTCACCCCCAACTGCATTTCTGTGAATGAGGCTGCCGACCACTCACATCTGTGAAGTGCAGGGTAACAGCGACAGGAAGAAACTGAAACTACTGGAGCAGTAGAAGCCGGTGCGGAGGCGGCTGTGGAGTGATTTTTTTACATTAAAAGCGTCATGATTGCACTTGACTAGAGCCAGGATGTTATGCTGGGATAACATCCTGGGTCTAGACCCAGACTGACCAATCAGGGATCAGCATTCTTTCTTGCCATTGTATAACAGCATTTACACAGCAGTGCACAGTGAACAATCATGAGTAAGGCAATATGTTCTGTATTTAAATGAAAACCTATGCATTTATGCGTATTCCCTTTAGACTACTTTCCAAAATGCAATGGCATGCAACTCCTGATCATCGTACACACAGAAACAGACTATGGGCTGGCTCTGTGGTGCTGAGCAAAGGTGTTCACTTGGCACACTGGTGACCCAGGTTCACGCCCCAAGCCTGGGTGTCAGGAGTGGAGTCAGGTGGGGAGAGAGTTTACAGCATCCTTTAGATGCTTCCCTCCCGGGGGGGGGGCTTAGGTCCACTGTTTGTCAGCCACTAGAGGTGGCCTGGGGTGGTGTGCTTGGCAGCATGAGGCCTCAGCACACAGCCGAACACTCCCACCCCCAGGCAGCCACGCCGGCTGGTCCTTTGTGGGAGAGGGGTGGGTGGGTCACAAGAAAAGCAGAAAATCCACCCTCAACCAACCAGATTGACAGACGCCAGTCCCCTTCACCACGATAGCCCGCAGTAGTCCGTGCTGACCTCACTATCCATGGGATGCATATTAGACACCTGTGGGAGTTTCTCCTCCCCAAGTTTTCACTCCCATGGGGGAGGGGCCACCTGATGAAGGGTTACATTGGGCTACTCAGGAGCATGGCACTGAAGGGGTGATGGATGGTGATGGGGGAGTGGCTGCGGCAGACCTTGATGTCTCAAAGGAAGTGACCAACCAGGGGCTTAGGAGGAGCAAAAAAAAACAGCCTGAACCACTTGGCGTGGAATAGGTAACTTCAAAAGTAACTATACATGGAAAAGACTATAAATCAATGAGAAAAGAGGCACCACCACCCAAAATTATCAATGATTCATAACATACTGTAGGACTAGAAATTCTCACAGTATTTCTGTGAAAAAGTCACTCTTCGAGCATCCTCCAAGTGTCAGAATCCACACCCTAAGCAGGTACAAGGAGAGACTCTCAACGAAGTATCCCATTACACTATGTTGCACCTTACACGTACATAGTTGCCCGCAGAACCAGTGGACTACTTGTTGTTCAGTCATTCTCCTTTCCAGTGTTACACAGCACATTTTGCGAGACATTACTTTCTCAAGAACTTTGCACAATCTTGTTTTCCTCCCTCAACAATTTTCATTTGCACTGCTCATGCATGAGGTTAGGGTGATCATTTCAAGGTAATAACCACATGACAAAAAGAGAAGACTCATGGGTCTTTTCAGAATCCTGGGGTGGGGAGTGGGGAGTGGGGTACTACAGTGCTGAAATGAGTCACACCCTCAGAGGCACATCTTTTCAGCCCTCCTGCCTCACAAATCTGTGACAAGGCATACAACATCAACTCATGTGGGTGTATAATAAGTGGCTCAGTGTTAAAGTAGTTTTATTTAAATGTTTATTTTGTTGTATTGTAATCTCTTCAAGGAAAGAAATGCAAATTTTAGAGACAGAGGAAATTTCTGAGACAAAATCAAGGACAGATGACAGGTTTCTAAGTTTATTTCTTCAGTAAGTACAGTACGTAGGCACACTATTGTTTTAGACACCAGATTAATATAACAATGCTTCTAAAACAACTTCAAGGAACCTCTGGAAACTAAGATAAATTACTTTTGTGAAAAAATGTAAATTTCAGATGCATTTACCTTCTACTGTACATGGTAGCTATGTAGAACCCTGGTCAGGTATGCTCAGGGGATTGCTGACATCACAGCCACCTTACAACCTTGAGAATGGTACAGCTGGAATGAAAAAAACTCAGCCATTTGACTCCTTTACTTGTGTTTGGTAACTGTTACGGGCGAGTGCCATGCAAGCAAGGAGATGGGTCTCAAAGTGGACTACAGTATCTATGGAAATTGTCAGGTTCCCCTTCCCCCAGATCTCAGGTGATTTTTATCTATTCTCCCACAATCAGACTGGTGCCATTTTGTATGTGACCCCAAAAAAATCTTTAAGTGGGGTAACTAGCTCTTTGCAATTAATTTGTTTATGCCACCAGCACTGCCTAACCTTCCACCCAGCCCCATTGCCATTGTCCTGGTACTCACGTCAACCCTATCTTCCCCTATGGTGGGGCATCGATGGGGGCTCCCCACCACCAACTAACCAGATCCAAACTGTTTCCCCCATGGCTCCCCCCCGTGGTGGGGTCCAATAGCAAGGGCCGCCTGCCAACATTATGGATCCAGTGGGGGAGAGGGGTCCTGCAGTCCAACTCACAGCCTGCGGAGGGTTGGCTTCATTCATACTGTGACCAGCCTTTTTTCCTAAATACTTATGGAGAGATGGGTGTATAATGTCGTCCAGATGCACTGCACATGCTCCCGTGTATGGGACATCGATAAACGCCTGCCCTCCAAGCCCCATTATACCAGCACTGGCTGCTGATCCCAAAGCCTCCGCTAGGGACCAGACAGGTGCCAGAATCCACTGCCCTCCCCCAAAGGAGGAGAACCATCCTCCAGAAGCTCAATCCCCCTCTCCCCGCCAGCCCCTGACGAACAGAGTCCATCCTCGAACCCGGGATGCCCATGTGGCGGCAGGAGAGACAAAATGGGTGCCTCTGCCCTCCACGCCACCAGGCCAGCAGGGATAACTAACTCTTAAAAACTGTAACAAACACTCTGATTATAAAAATTATGTAAATGTTGGAGCAAATTGGCACTGTTCCAAGGCAAAGCCTGACAAGTTCCTCTTGAAAAAGGGAAGTTCCTTTAATCAGAGCTCCTCCAAGTCCATGTCCATCTCCTTGACTCAGACCTCACCCTTGAGCTCATCCCTTCCCACTTTATTCCCTCTTGCTTTTATATCCTTGTACTCTACATCACTGCTATCATTAACCATTTCATCCCCATTTGCATTATCCATAATGCCCTTAACACTGATATTACTCCCCTTCTTGAAAACCCCCCCTTGATGCAAATATCCTCTCCACCTATCATCGGATCTCTCCCCTTCATCCAGTCTTTGAAAAGGTCATCTTCACTTTCACCCATCTCTTAACTTACCTCTCCCTCAGCAATCTCCCCCACACCTTCCAGTCTTGCTTTTGCTCTGTCCATAGCAATCAATGATGCCCTACTTTGGTTGTCAATGATTTTCTCATTTCCTCTGATGGTGGATCATTCTATGGCCAAACACTGCAAGTAGTGTTTTTCTATATCTACCCATTCATTGGGGATATGAGCGAGTTTCATGCCGGGAGGATGAAACTGATTGCTTGGTGTTGGGTGGACTTGAACAACGTAGTCCACTGATGGCTAGAAAACATGTAATTAACACTATGATAATCGCAACTGTTTCATTACAGTGATGTTGTGTGGGGGGAGGGGCACCTAGGGTGGAACTAGATCGGTTAGATGTAGCCTTGAATAGGTTTGCCAGGTTCGCCCTGGATACCCCCCAGATGACACATCACTGTCTAATGTACAGGGCTCTAAACTGGACAGATCTAGCGGAACATAGACATTTGTATACAATGCACTTTGTTTGCCAAAATCTGAAGAAAAAGACATCTATCTATTTAATCTGTTTGAAATCTACACCTCCAGGGTAGACCTATGTACAGCTCAAAATCTAGTGCTTAAGATCCCTGTGATGAGAACAACAAAGGGAAATTTTGCCATAGTTGCTCGTGTATCAAGAACTTGGAATGATCTGCCAGCCCAGTTAAGATCTAAGATAGTTCCACCATGGAATAGGATTAAAAGCTGGATGCTTAAAGTATCTGCCCACCCTAAAAGATGCTGCTGACATATCAGGTTTTTTTTTTAACGAAAATTTAAATGTGTGTTAACATACTGTGTATCTGTAACTTGTATATAAAATATATATATGTAGATACGCGCATACACACACATATACACAAATGTATATACACGCTGCTTCCTTTAAGACACTTATGTATTTGATTCTACTGTATTTTGTGTTATTGTGTATGAGTGTGGGACCCCATTGCAAATGAGTGAACACTCAATTGGGTTATCCTTTTCTTGGATATTTCAAGAATAAATATTTACAAACAAACGGTGTACAGTGAATAGAGCATTACAAAAAAGCAATGCAACTGCATACAAAAAAAAAAGGGATAAAACTGACATTGGATGTGGTCCTCATATAACAATTATAACAATGAGATCAGTAAGACAGTAAGGCCCTCTACAAATAAACAAAGATAACAACATAAAAAAGCTAGACCAGCTTTGTTAGCACAAGCCCAATCTTGCTTTCTATTTTTACCCTTTCATGACGTGAGCTCAGTGTCTGACACTGTAGATCACCTCCTTCTTCCTGACCATTCTGAGCACTGTGCCGAGATGTCTAATACTTTCCTTTCTAGGTTTTGCTCCCATCTCTTCAACCACCCTACTATGTCTCCAGTGTGATCTTTCTTCCTCCCTTAGCCTCTGTTATATAGAGGCTGACAGTATAGACTAGAGGTTAAAGTAATGAGCTTGATACATCCAGCAGACCACAACCTCCACTTCCCTACTGTGTGACTCTGAGCAAGTCACTTAACGATCAAATGCCAGTGTTTTACAGATTTACAATAAACACAGGAATTCACATCCCTGTGTCATAATTAGTGTTTCCTGAAAATATCATGCTGTTAGGTTTTGTGGTTGTCTTTAAATCAGCATCTGTTAACATGCTCTGCAGTAACTGAAACAGTGAAGAAACAGTGAAAATGTTACTGTTCCTATTAGTGAGTGATGATATCATTCATGTCCAGCCTTTTGTTGTAACAATGAAATCCTTAATTGCCTGTAGTAGCTGTTGCACTTCCCAGTCAGAGCAGTCTGTAGGGCTAACTGTCTTTACTCCAAGTGTGTTACTAACCCATCTGGTTTGTGTTTAGACAGATCAGTTTACAATCTATCATTCTGTTCTCATAAAGAGTTGGTCATTTGTGTTTCAGTGGATAACTGAAGTAGTATAAATGAATGTTTGTGAGAAATCTCCTGTCTGCATCACAGCTGAGTTCTGTCACATCAAAACTCTGCATTGTTTATTGGCTATATAAACCCAGGATTGTTTAATGGATATAAAATAAATCTAAAATGTGTTAAGTCATAGAAGTAGCGTGTCCTTGATGTAACCTCCATATATATGTTCATGTGAGAACAGTATTGTTGTTATGTCAGACTGACAAACAGGTGCCTGCCACACGTTGCTATTTAAAGGACATGTACTGTATGAACTCACAAAATTCATTTTTCTGAGATATTCTGTGTGGAACTACATCATGTATGTGTGTAACTAGACATACTATATGTCATGATGATGCCCCTGTCTCTTGCCCCTCAGTTGAGGCTGCTGCACCCTGTTTTCCTCTGCCCCCCACCAGTCAGGGTCAATGCCACCTGCTGCCCCGGTCCAGTCTCCACAGACAGGACTGCTGTGCTCCGCTAAGCCTTAAGAGTCCCAGGGCCTCTCTTTCACCACAGTTGGGGCTGCTGCACCATGCTGCCGTGGGCCACCAAAGGTGGGGCTTTTGCTGCACCCAGCTACCCACTACCACTGCCCGCAAATGGGCAGGGCCGTTGCATTATGTGCACTCTGTCTCACCATCAGGGCTGCAGTATCCTGGTGCCACCCTTTGTCTTGCCACATTGTTGAGGCATCTGCACCATGCTGTCCTCTGTCTCTGTCACCACATCCAAGGCTGCTGCACCCTGCAACCATGTTGACACAGTCAAGGCTGCTGTGCCCTAGAGCCCCATGCATCCACAGGTAGCACTGCTGCACCCTGCTGCCCTCTGTCCCCACACTATAACACAAGATTAAAGTGCTTGTTTTTTCTTTTGAGCAGCTTGGGTAGAGTATCAAAGGACCTGACTTTGGTGTCAGGGAGCAGCATGGTGCAAGAGCCCTAACTGGGGAAGCTAGAGGCTCTATGGTGCAGCAGGGCACAGTGTGGCAGGGGGCAGAGGACAGCTTGGTGCAGAAGTTTTGACTGTGGGGTAGGACACAGTGAGGCATCAGGGTACAGTAGCTGTGACTGTGAGACAAGGTGTACATGTTGCAGCTGCTCTGCCCATTTGGGGAAGTGCAGGGTGCAGCAAAATCCCCACCTTTTGTTGGCCTTGTGTAGCATGGTGCAGCAGCCCCAACTGTGGAGGCAGAGGCCCTGGGACTCTAAGGCTTAGCAGAGCACAGCAGTCCTGTCTGTGGAGACTGGAACAGGGGGCAACAGGGGGAATTGGCCCTGCCAGTGGAGGGGGGGCAGAGGAAAGCAGCCTCAACTGAGGGCCAAGAGACATGGGCATCAGGATGACACATGGAATGTCTAGTTACACACATACATGAGGTATTCTCACACTGAATTCCTCAGAGAACCAAATATTGTGAGTTCATACAGTGCATGTTCCTGAAATAAACAGGTGTCTGCCACACATTGCTATCAATTTGACATAACAACAATATTGTTCTTGCATGAATAGATGTATGGAGGCTACATCAAAGGCACACTACTTCCATGACTTAACAAACTTTACATTTATTTTATATCCACTAAACAACCCTGTGTTTATATAGCCAAAAAACAATGTAGAGTTTTGTTGTGAAAGAACTCAGCTGTGATACAGACAGGAGATTTCCCACAAACATTCATTTATACCACTTCAATTAACCACTGAAGCACAAATGACCAACTCTTTATGAGAACAGAATGATAGATTGTAAACTGATCTATCTAGACAGACACCACATGAGGTAGTAACACACTTTGAGTAAAGACAATTAGCCCTTCAGATTACTCTGACTGGGAAGTGCAATAGCTACAAGCTACAGTACTTCAGGCAATCTAGTGTAACCCCTAGGTGGCGCTAGCCCAAGGGCTACTACCCCTGCCTGCTTTGCTAGTAGCAGGTTAAGGGGCCCGGGTTCTGAAACGGGTGCCTCCACCTGGAGGTTAGTGTTGGTAGTGGTCAAGCTAACCTGGACACAGCCCTCCGGGACACTGTAACCCCCCTCTTTCCTTACTAGTTGCCAGAACAATACACAATAATCACTTTCACAATACCCCTGATACACCACACAAGTACCCACACTGTTTGCACTTACCACCAGGGCTTTCCTCTGGCCTGGCCCTGGGACCCCCCTGTAAAACAAGGTTATACACAGCAAATTACAGCAGTACAGTACTCTTGCATAAACTGGAACCACAGTCAGGGTAAATGCAAAAAAGAGTTAGATCTGATTTATTTAAGGGACTTGAATAAGGGAGGGGTGTAATCAGGTTAATTTGCTTAAAGGCTGTATCAGTCAAACAGTTATGCATGCACTTCAGGGTCCATAAACAGTCACACACTCTGGGTACCCAGATGGAGAATGGTGGGCTAGCCAGGAACATTGCAGCTGGTTGGGGCCCTGTGATGGAAGAAAACAACATGCACAACACACACCATTTGTAATCCAGAGTCAGAGGGCTCAGTTCGTGAAAAGAAAACAACAAGACAATCAGATGACACACTTTTAGATTAGGCTGTTGTTGCAGGGAGCTACCCATATGATTACTCACGATACCCAAGACTGGACACAGGCTGGATGAAGATTGAGACTGTAGGTGGTTGATCTGGAGTGCTAGGAGAAGCAGGGCCCACACGATTCGCCGAGGAGTAGCTCCTGTTCAAGTGTGGAGCAGGGGGCTGATCCCTAGGCAGGTCTCTCATCGATGGCTTTCTCTGTGCAGTGAGTAGTCTGGCTGGGCCAGTGTGGCAAGGCCCAGGCCAAATGGAGACAAATTCGGATACAGTCCGTTTTGGGCTGGATAAAGCTTCCAGCAAGCAGAACACAGTTCACACAGTGGGGAACCAAATCACAACCCACTTTCAATACACAACACATTTACATGTAAGGAAATTCTACTGTACCAGGCAAACTACTCTCTGGTCACGATTGCAAAGTCTCTGCACAAACCGGGGATTCAAAAGCTGCTGGAAATCCTGACAGGTCGATCGCATTCAGCAAAATCTGCGGTCTTTTTCATGTATGAGCCTGATAAAAAAAAAATCAGTGGCTTACTTCATTCTCACAAACTTGGAATTAGTCCAAAATAATTTTTCTTCTCTCCCTCTCAGGCGCAGCAGGCAGGCATGCAGCCAAAACTCAGGCCTTTCCACAGAGACTGTATTGAGCTCTCGCTTCTTCAGCTCCCAACTTAGATCTGATTCAAACTGCAGCAAGTCTGGGAATTTCCTCAAGATCCAAAAGGTTCGGTTGGCTGATTCATCTGTCAGTCACAACAGGAGCTCCCACTTGAGGTGCAAAAAGGCACCAAAAGCCCCAAACTCCTATTCCAACAGATTCTGACTCCAGACAGCTCCTGTAGCCCGGCCCCATTTTAGGTCCCACCAGTACTGATTGGTCCAATTCGGCAGTCCCGGGCCAAAGTGGCTGGGATAAACAAAACAGTCCTTGCTGCAAAGGAGGCAGATTAGACAAACCACATTATCATTATCACTCTAAATAATTTTTGGCAAATAGTTACATCTTTCAACAGAGCTCCCTCTCAGATGACTTATGACTGCAATCCAGGCAGCTCTTAAAGAGACAGTACACACAGGCTATACAGGCACTCTCTGGCAATCATATTTAAACTGCTAAAACGCAGGACATCATTCTGGCAGTGAGCATTTAGGCAAGCTAAAGGAAGACTTTTCGGGAATCTCCATTTGTAGAGGGGTTACACTAGGATGTAACTGCTGCAGCAACAGGCTGGATAGGAATGATGTCATCACTTACTGATAGAGACAGAAATATCTTCACTGTTTTCAGTTACTGCAGAGCACGATAACAGATGCTGATTTAAAGAAAACCACAAAACCAAACAGCATGATATTTTCAGGAAACACTAATCATGACAAAGGGATTTAATTTTATGTTTTTACTGTAAATCTGTAAAACATTGGCATTTGATCATTAATCTCCTCAGTGCACCTGGTTCATCCCTGAAAACAGGCGCTTGTGCCTAGTGAGCCTTACCCAGTTAACCAAGAATAAATTAAAAAAAAAAGATAATGCCTTTCATGTCTTTTTTTCTTTTTTGGGGCAGCTGTGTCTGAGATTTCATCACACAGATATGGATGAAGACAGTACCTCATGGTTTCACAGCCAGGCAGGTGACACAAAACTGGGAGTAGTGGAAACAGTGGATCAAGCTAACAGTACTCAATCCAGTCTTAATAAAGTAAATGAATAAACAAACCATGCCGGAAGGGGGCTAAATAAAGATTAGTATACGGTCACACACTTGGAGAACAGAAGCCTGAAGTACAAATACTATTTGGGCAGCTCATTGCTTTAGGAGATACAAAAGAAAAAAGATTAGAGGATACATTTTTTAAAACTTTTTATTTATCAAGTTATGCAATGTAAAGCACATACATGAAAGTAAAAGTTATAATGACACAACCCATAGACAGTTTCCGATCAACAGCATCCAACACAAGTGCAGTAACAAACAAAAAATTGTCCAGCACTAGCTAGAGGCCTCAAGTCTGTGAACAAAAGAAAAATAGTCCAGCTAGGTGAAGCTGTAGGGATTGCCGCTCTCACCGAACATATCACAGGTAACCACCGGTGTTCCTGCTCCTTGCAGGTCTGAAATATATGGGGAAGGACTGACCACCTTAAAGTAATACAAGAGACAGTAGAGAAGTCCCAGTCTCAATTAAAGCAGCAGTGCAACGAAAATGGGTTACAATTTGACCCCGCCTTTTTTTTTTTTCCTCCTAATCAAAGCCAGATGTCTTCCAGTTTATTTTGGTGGTAACATTTTAAGTTTTCATTTTAATTTAAGAATTTTATGAAAGTTCTAAAATAATTATTTCTCAAGAAAAAAAGATGGCTGCTTTATCTTTGCACAGAAATAATATTGAGGCTCCCAGGAGGATAAGAGTACAGACGAAAATTCAAATGTACAGCACACAGCATAGAAAGCATCCAGAAAACCCAGATCAGCAGTTCTGTCAAAATTTTTCACAATCAATCATAGCAGAGAATTAGCTTTTTGGAATAATTGTTTTCATTGCACTGCTGCTTTATGTTATTTCTTGACTTCACACATTGTGACGGGCATCTCTAAACGATGCCTTGTGAGGGAATGAAAATAAAAACGGGAGACGTTTCGGTTCACAAACTGAGATGCATACACTTACAGACTAAACTTAATTGTGCAATTACTGTTAAAGAGCACCTTTTCTGGTGCTCAATGCAGAAATACCACAGAAGCCTTATTTGCTCCCAAAGTCCTCTGGTGTCAAAATTAAAACTTTTCTGTGGCCATAATTTGGGATGGAAGGGGTTGTAATTTGGCTCTGTGGAGCTAAGAACCTGATCCCTTCCTTTTCCTGATTTGAAGACACGCTCCTATGCTGTAACATTTTCTGACATAATACTAAGGAGAGTGTGAGGGCCTGCTCCATAGACTTCTATATGGACCTGTTTTTAACTACTTTTTTAACATGTTGGATGGAGTGTTGTTTTTAACAAATCATGGCCACCACTCAACTAACAAGGGCCTTGCTGCATGCATCCTAAAACTCTGTAGGGAAAACTGTAACCCATTTCCCATCTCCATACGTAAGAAGAACTGGATTTAATAACTTTAGAACAACATTTTAAGCATACATTACCGTGCAGGCATGAGAAATATGAGGCTGTATTGTAGGTCAGTCTGATTTTGATGAACCATCGATTCTACTGTTACACTGATACTGCATTTTCCAGGTTTTCCACCTTGGAGTTCAGAAAATGAATGTTTTTTACCTATGTGGCATTCGCTGCCTCTTGTCACTCTGCTTCATGTGCCAGGTCTGAAATCACGGCCTTATTCTCAGCCATCTAGCCATCCAAGTCCCCAAGTTTTAATTCCGCTGCAGATAGGCACTTGTTTGTTTCTTCTCCTGCAGCCTGTATTTTTGTAGTACTTGCATGGCATGCGTAGTCAGCAAGTCAAGCCCAGTCATTTTAGTAAAAGAGACCACCACTTCGAAGTGAAACAGGTGCCCACACCTTGTCATACTTATTGCCGACCCTTTTTCAGACCCATTTTAAACACATACACACACACACACACACTCACTCTAACAATTAAGTTCTGCAACTGAATCCAAAGTTTACTTAGGTTAAATTGTAAAACAGTTGCAAAATAGAAAAGTAAAAACTCAGAGCTACACAGAGATGCCTCCGTCTCAGGGGCTGCGCCACAGAATCCCCAAGATCTAAGAAAACAAACTACTAACAACCTAACTAATGCTGAGCGTTGTAGGGAGATGATTAGCAAGGCCAACAGAATCGTGGGCTGCATCAAACATGACTTCCTCTCCAGAGACAGGAAAGCAGTGGCACCACTCTACAGAAGTCTGGTGCGCCCACTCATGGATTATGGCACATACTGTAGTTCTGGCCACCATATTAGACGGGGGACAAAATGGAATCAGAGAGGGTGCAGAGAAAGGTGGCCTAGGTTATCTGGGGCACTGAGCTTCTTCACTGTGAGCAAAGGCTACAAGATAACACAAGGCATTTATTTTTATATAGCACCCTATCCCCGATGCTCAGTGTGCTTTACCTATCAAAACATACAAAGCAGACCAATTTAGACAAGATAGTGTATAATAAATACATTACATATAAGACCCGGAGACAATGACACATATTAAATGTCTCAATTATTTGCAGAAACAACAGCTTTTTAGCCCCCTTTTAAACACCTCCACCAAGGGAGAGCTCTTAAATTGATAAGGAAGGGAGTTCCAAACATGTAGGTTCACCATAGGGAACACCTTTTTTCTGGAAAGCTTTAGGTGTGCCCAGAAAAAGACCCTTGGTGGAATGGAGTGGATGATTAGGAGCATACCAGGCTCATCCAGCCACTGGAAACCGGCAGCCGACTGCAAATTGCGGTCGACCTGCCAGTTTCGATGTTGGGGCTGCTTCTGCAATTAAGTCCCTGATTGACTGAATAAGTTGTTGCAGTTCCTAGTTAGAGCAGTCTGTAGAGCTAATTGTTTTCACTCAGAGTTTGTTACTAACCCACCAGGTTTGTATTTAGAGAGATATGCTTAAAATCTATCTTTCTGTTCTCATAAAAAGTTGATCATTTGGGGTTCAGTGTTGAACTGAAGTGGTATGAATGAATGTCTGTGAGAAATTACCTTGTCTATATCACAGATGTCAGTTCTCTGTCATCAAAACTTTGCATTCTATTCTGACTATATAACACAGGGTTGTTTAATGGGTATAAAATAAATCTACATTCCGTTAATTCATAGAAGCAGTGCGTCTTTGATGTAACCTCAATAAATAGGTTCATGTGAGAATCATTTGTTTTTATGTCAGATTGACAAACATGTGTCTGCCACACTCTGCTATTTCATGAACATGTACTGTGTGGACTCATAAAATTCAGTTCTTTGAGGCTTTCTGTGTGAAAATACATCACGTATGTGTATAACCAGAAATATTAAATGGCATCCCGATGTCCCTATTTCCTGCCTCTCAGTTGAGGCTGCTGCACCCCGCTTCCCTCTGTCCCCACCCCCACAGTCAGGGCCAATGTACTCTGTTGCCCCCTTTTCCTGCCTCCATAGACAGGGCTGTTGTCCTCTTCTAAGCCCTAGAATCCCAAGGCCTGTGCCTCCAGTTTGAGCTGCTGCACCATGCTGCCGCGGGCCACCAAAGGTGGGGCTTTTGCTGCACTTGGCTACCTACTTCCATTGCCCCAAATGGGCAGGTCCGCTGCACCACATGCACTCCATCACACAGTCAGGGCTCCTGTACCCTGATGCCCCACTGTGTCCTACACCACAGTCAAGGTTTCTGCACCATGATGTCCTCTGTCCCCTGACACCACTGTGCCCTGCTGTACCATAGAGTTTCTTGCCTCCACAGTTAAGGGTTTTTGCACATGCTGCTCCCTGCCACTAGAGTCAGATCCTTTGGTACACTGCCCAAACTACTCGAAAGTAAAAACAAAAAATACTTTCATCTTGTGTTATAGGGCGGGGACAGAGGGTAGCAGGGTGCAGTAGCCTCCAATGGGGGCAGGAGACAGGGGGCTTTTAGGGTAGGGGAAAGGGAGAAGCAAAGAGCTGCTGCCTCAACTGTCAGGCAGGAGACAGGGACATCAGGATTCCATACAGTATTTCTAGTTATACACATACATGATGTATTTTCACACAGAAACTCTCAAAGAACTGAATTTTAGGAGTTCATACCGTACATGTTCCTGAAATAGAGTGTGGCAGACACACGTTTGTCAATCTGACATGAAAACAACATTATTATCACATGAACA
This sequence comes from Neoceratodus forsteri, assembly GCA_016271365.2. Taxonomy (NCBI): domain Eukaryota; kingdom Metazoa; phylum Chordata; order Ceratodontiformes; family Ceratodontidae; genus Neoceratodus; species Neoceratodus forsteri. The sequence continues at coordinate 943,504,031 of CM057451.1, read as the reverse complement.
TATTTATTGAGGCTACATTAAATATATGCTGCTTCTATGAATTAATGGAATGTAGATTTATTTTATATCCATTAAACAATGGGAAGGCTTTAAGTTTGTGGTTCAATGAGCAGAGCAACTATGTCACTCCCCCAATCAGGCTTTAAAAGGTCAATCATCCTGGGCCTTCCCAGAATTCGTTTCTCATTGTGGCCGGAGGCACCGCCCTCCCTCACTTCAGGTGGTTGACTCTTTGCTCCTCCGGCCACTTGTTCCCACAGCTTGCCGACCTCCTTCAGCCATTTCCTTTTCCTCCCTGGTCTTCCCTTGTTGTGCTCTGCCTTGCTGGCTGCCACTCTATTCTCTGCCTAGACTGTTCTCTCCATTGTTTCCTGCTTCTCTCCCTCCTTTCATCGTCGTTTCTGTCTCTCCTCCCCCTCGTCTCATTCCCCCTGTGCCTTGCGCCGCCCCGACCTATTGCTAGTGCCACTTGCTCCCCTGTCAGCACCTTTCTGCGGTCCTCCTCTTCGCTCTTTTCAGCGTTGCTTTGGATTTAGCCCTTTCGCTGCATCATTGGACTGCTGATCTGGATCATCGCTGCATTTCCCCACTGCAGCTTTCCTTCTTGTGCCTGGGCTTGCACCTTCGGTTTGCTCATCCCTCATTGGTCTATCCTCCGTTTGCCTTCTGCTGCTCTGACCTGCCCGCTCCTCGTCATCTACAGGTCCGCACTTCGTGTGTGCCACCACCCACGAGCGCCCGGATCCCAGCTTCTGCTCCTGCACTGACCCTCTCGCCCTTGCTCTCATTTTCGCTCCCTCACTCGCATCTCTATTCTGAGTCTCTCCCAGGTGCTCCTTCACTGGTGTCACTTTGCTTGCTCCTCTTTCTGCCCCCCATGCTTACTCCATCAGCTCCTGATGTTCTTCATCCTGTTCACCCTATTTCTGCACGCCCTAATTCTCTCCTCTTTCCTGATGTTGATTGCTCCATCTCTCATCACTTCCTGTGTGGGGCCCTCCATTTGTGGCCATCTCACTATTTCTGTTATGTATGTGCTGCTCATTCTGGCCTTTTGCTGGCCAGTGCTGTGATCGTCACTGTTGGGAGGTAGTTTCCACTTCATTGCTCCTTGAATCTCTTTCCTGCTCTTTTTTTTCCGCATTCCTTGTTGGTTCACCAACCTTATCCCTTGGCTCTCCACTTTTCATCCCTCAACAGTGGTCTGCTGCCTTTACAATTTGCATGGCTCATGTGATTTGGAGGACTTCTTTCTTCCTTTCCGTGTTACTCCCTGTCGTGGGTGCTCGCCCTCCTTCCTCGTCCAGTGCTTTCTTTTGGGGTTTCATCTATCCTCCATCACCTTCCCTATTCGTATTCTCCTCTTACCCTAGTCCATCTGGCATCCCTGTGCCTAAGTCTGGTTCTGCTTTGCTCAGTCCGACCTCAGGGTCTAATCATTCAAAGCGCTTCGTCAAGCATACCTCTTATTGGGTCTTCTGCTACTTCATTGACATCACTCCTGTGGTTATTATTCTCCTCAGTCTTCTCATGACCACATCTGGATGCCCCTCGCACATCTGACCTCTACATGGGTCTACTCCTTCCCATTGAATACTCGAGCAAACCCTTCTCGGGTCCATGCTACCCTGACTCAACCTACTCCTTCAACTTCTCATGCCCGCTTTCGGGTATCCCTCACTCCTCTAGCCCCTCGCTCATCCAGCCTCTAGGTAGGTCTTTTCATTCCCACTGATGCTCCTCCCTCTCTTATGCTCCTTCTCTGATCTGTGCTTTCTTGTTTTTTTTTTTCCCTATCCTGCCATCACCTTCCCTAATCGTATCCTTCTCTTTAACCCTAGACAGTTGTCCATTTATAAGGTCAGAGCGAGAGCTTCATCTACAATCGGAATTTTCCCTGCTTCCTAGATCTCTACTTTAAATTGCTGTAGCAGTGCTGACAAACGTCCTTAATCAAATGTCTTTCAGCCTGGAGGGAAGGTGACCTAAGCCTTGGATACTCAGAAATTTCCTCTTCAAAGGTTTTTTTTTTTCCTCTCCTCCACGCCAATGGTCATAATATTAGTTAGGGTGAGTGCTTTCTTAGGTTCCTTAGTTAGGTTCCGCTGTTGGATGGAGTCGGATGGTAGCCCCAGCTATTCCCTCTCTCCTTAGGAAGTCTGCCCTTATTCATCTTCTCAGATTTCCTTTCATTCATCATCCTCACCTTTCATCGTATTCTCCTGTCATTCCTACCTATGTCTGTCACATTTATTTTCAGTCTAGATATCTTCTACTTCTCCCTTCTTCGATGCTCAGTGTCACGGGAAAAACCCTCTAATATTATTATGGTATGGTATTGCATTATAAATAAATGGTCTGTGTATCTAATTGTCTCACACAAGTTAACAGTTTGGCTTTTAACCTTCAAGGCGTCAGTGAGGATGTCATTAAACTGACCAGGGAAAAACCTAATTAATGCCTTCCTTCCAGAGGGATAATTTATGGCCCTCATAACCTGTGCTGCCTTTGATGTTGGTTCCCAAATATACATTTTATGACATCAGGAAGGGACATCATTTTGGCTGATTCTCCTTGGTTTTCTCACACCTTAGTGACAGATTGTGGGATTGTAAACCTCAAAGGAAATGTTGATCAAAGCCTGTCATATTTGGGAAATGGCTTTTTGCTGATGTTTGCATTTATTAAAATCCCTCCTTGTGGATAACTATGTTAGAATTAATTCTAAGGAAGGATCTAGCTAATCTCACCAAAAGGAGGTGTTTGTGGTGGGAGTTTGAATTCTGTAACTTTCCTTTTTTTTTGTTATATGACTGTGAGATTTATGATATAATTTGTTCTGGATTTTATTTTACCCGTTTTACCATTTTTCTAGTAAACAACATGTTCTTTAAAATACTGCCTATGCTCTTTTCTGTTATTTTACATGTGATTGCTGGACCTGTATTTAAGGCTGACAGCTGTAAGGGCTTGAATGTGTTAAGAAGCTTGCTTAAAAAGGTCTCTTATAGAGTTAAAAAGGCTACATTTTGGAAACCTGGCTGGGTGCCCTGGTGAAAGGTTGTACTGCTGTCCCGAAGAGGGTATATATCTGAGACTGTAATTGGGTATGCTAGCATAAGGCTCACAGTTTGAATTTCTCCATAACTCAAGGCTAATAGGTGATTTGGACCCAAAGCAGACAGGAGGGTTACCCTCTCTCTTACCTGTTCACACTATTGCACTCTGAGGTTGGCACTGTGGGAGCAGAGGGTCTGACCTGCAGAGTGCATTTGTGACACTTGACACCCGATTGGATATTCCTTTTGGGCTTCTTCCTAAACTACCTTTAGCCAATGGAATTATTCCCATGGCACCTATGGGGGGAACCCTCCTCTAGGGTTCCTTGTGTCATACCTCTACAGGGTGGTATATCCCACAGATAGAGAGCCAAATAGCCACAATGTAATCAAGTCACACAAGCATCATCTCATCCAGTTGCGTAAGCACATTTGAACCCTGTGTTATATAGCCAGAATAGAATACAGAATTTTGATGACAGAGAAATGACATCTGTGATACAGACAAGGTAATTTCTCACAGACATTCATTCATACCACTTCAGTTCAGCACTGACCCCAAATGATCAACTTTTTATGAGAACAGTAAGCCAATCTCTGTAAACACAAACCAGGTGGGTTAGTAACAAACTCTCCGTGAAAACAATTAGCTCTACAGACTGCTTTAACTAAGAACTGTAAGAGCTTATTCAGTCAGTCAGGGACTTAACTGCTGAAGAAGCAAGCTGGACATATATGATGTCATTGGTCACAGACAGGGATAGAAACATCTTCACTGATTCTTCACTGTTTTCAGTTACTACAGAGCACATTCACAGATGCTGATTGAAAGAAAACCACAAAATCAAACACCATGATATTTTCAGGAAACACTAATCATGATACATGGATGTGAATTCAAGTTAATTCAAGTGTTTTGAAATATGTGCATTTGAACTTTTTTGTAGTCTTTTACTGCTCCATTAAAGCCTTCACTGACATAGCAAATGTCTTTGGAGGAGGAGCAGTGCATGATCAGTCATGAAAAGGGGTGGCACTAGGGGTGGAGATTAGGGTATGGTTTAGAAGCCAGTTTTTGCCTTATCCAAAGGTAACAACGCTAACATAGGAACATTCAAAAGTTTGCAGCCAAAGAGAGGCAAGAAGTCTAGTTTAATTGCCTGGTTGTTTACTAGTTGCTGTACATCAAGAATTCCCCTTAACTAAGATTTCTGAAGACAAGCTAATAAAAGAGGTGTAATGTATTTGAATAAATTAAGCTACAGGAAAAACAAAGATGTATTACAGACTAGTGTAAGATGTAATGAAAAGATATTGTTATGATGCTTTTGAACCATCTCTTATGATGTAATCTGTTCTCGTTCAATGCTAGCTGTTATTTATTACTACCTATTATTGACCGCCTATTGTTATATCTGTTTTCATTCTAGGTTGGCAAATTGTTCTTTTGTTAACAGCCTTCTGTTGCATTAGTCCTTATTGTATTACAGTTTGTTCCCGGGCAGTCTTACCCTGCTCTATTGTACCTGTAATTTTATTCTGCCTTGCTTTGCTTGTAATTCCTGATTAAACTGTAGTGCAGGTACTTTTGTACTCTCCGGGGTCATATCTGGAATAGGCATTTCTTTGTCTAGTGTACCTACCTGAGTGACAAAAGCTAAACAAATAAATAAATATGTAATTTTAAACAATATTGCACCTACTGTGCAAATCGGAAAACAGCAATCATTTCAACATACAATAATAACTGTTTCCTTTTTCTGTACTAAAACTCGGTTAGGCATCCTCAACTATCTTGTTTGTCATAAAAGTGGTCAAATAAAAAAGTGAATACTGCAGATACTATACTTGTTAGTCAGGCCTCATTATTCTACATCTAGAAAATGACAAAATATGGTACTGCAGGATTAATTTAATTAAGATTGGCTGGGGATCACTAAATGAAATCAGCTAGCACTGCATGAGGTAGATGTTTTTAAGTTTTAGAAGACACAGCTTAGTTTATTACACTTATTTGGAGTGCCCCTACAGTGATCGGAGTGCCCTGTACAAGAAAACATATGAATAATAGTCATAAATAAACATAAAACAACAAGACATACCCAGCACATTTATTTATTTATATATTTTATTTAGAAGTTGGTAACTGGGAAAGGTACACTGAGCCAGGGCTCGTTTCCAGGTGCGACCAAGGGGTGAAGTATTGGGAGAAAATTAGTTACACATGCAGTAAAATATATGAAGGATACAGGTCAAAGGTCACCAAGTAAGCGCAGGGGAGTTCGTACAACTCTGAGGAAGTAGCGAAAAGTCGAGGACACAATCTGGTATATCATAGTAGTAGCCATGGTTAGGAGAGCAGTCATAAAGGAAAAGGGAGAGACATGAACAGGCTTTGGTTGAAAATAAGTGGGAAGGAGTCATTGAAGTGAAAAAGCAACCAGTGGACTGCTGCAAGCAGAGGGACAATTCAGCAGCAGGTGAAAATGCACAGTGACAAAAGGGAAAAATTAGGACTGGAGTAGGAAAAAGGGTGCAGAGTTAGGATGGAAAGCAGGAGCAGGAGGGCATTGGTAGTTCCTTCAGGTGGTCTAAAGGCAGGGAGAGAGGTGGATAGGCAGAAATGAGAAGGGAGTTGGTTCCAGAGAGGAGGTGAAAGAAGAAGGCCACCTGACCAGCAGAAGAGTGAGGGCAGGGGGTGGAGAAGGTGTGGGAATCCATGGACCGAAGTAAGTAGAAGGAGCTGGGAGCAGGATCATCCTAGCCACGCAGTACTATTAATAATCTATAAAACGTAACTGAAGTGCAATATATAAGCCACACAACAATGAATTTATGATTCATTCAAAGAACACAAACCTTTCCTCAAGGTGAACACAAATATAATTGGCAATATACTTATTCAAATATTATGCTAATACATGCTGCAGAAAACAATGAAACATTCAATGTGGAACACTGGGTATGCATACCAGAACTTTTACATTTTTCCCACAAGCTTTGCAAAAAAATTTTCACATTTTTGGGTATATTTTTCAACAATTTTTCTAGTGACCCTGCTCATCAGCCCCACCCACCAAAAAAAATCCTCTCCCATAATTCAATTTCTTGTTGCACTCTCCTTGACTTTGTCACAAGTAAGGTTTGGAGCACCAGGAAAATCTCCTTGACTCTTGTCTTTTCTCTGTCCCTCCCCCATCTGAAATCTGAGTGTCCTCTTCCAGTACTCCATCTACTATCAAACTGCTCTATGTGCTTTCAAATACAACCTTTCCCTTCCTTATCTCTTAGCCCTAATCATTGCTTTCTCTCTACTCTCTCAGTTCTGGTAAATCTGAACTTCTTTCCTTCCTGCCTATATCCTTCTCAATCATTGGTGAGTCTGGGCAGTCCTTCAGCATCTCTCATCTTACTGGCTGAAGCAGACTCCCCTCCTTTGCTTCACTGAGTTTCCTTGCCTCTTTAAAACCCACATGAAGCTGCCCAATGGGTAGTATGTAATAGCGCTGTGCAGGCAACTCGAGCTCAGGAATGAGCTCCCAGAGCAGGCTGGGCTGCCAGAGGCTAGGGAAGCGCTGCTGCTCAGCAACGCTTCCAGCCCGGGAAGGGATGGTATTGGGTTCCCCTGCACTGGCGACCCCTGCAGTGTGCCAGGAGCTTGCTCCTCTGCAAGGGATGCCAGAGACATGTCAGGGTCTGCAGGGGCTGTGCCTGATGTTGGGGAGGTGAGTGGGAGAAAATGGAAAACAAGCAGTGCCTGCAGGTTTAATGAAGACCCACCTGCCTGTCTCTGGCATACACCACCACTCAGACCTCGCCACATGGATGTGAGTGTCTGGGGGGGTGATGCCCCTCCCCTCCTAATCCATGGGAGACTGTGGCAGAGTCCGGGGGAGATGGATGGCCGGTTGAGGACTGCATGGACGGGGCTCAAAGCTGCCTGTAACGCAAGCCCAGAAAGGTAAAAAGCTTTCTCGAACAAAACATTAGTCCAGAGCACGTAGATCATATATATTAGTGTAACCTCTAGGTGGCACTATCCCAAGGGCTACTACCCCTGCCTGCTTGGCTAGTAGCAGGTTAAGGGGCCTGGGTACTGAAATGGGGTGCCTTCACCTGGAGGTCAGGGTTGTTAGTGGTCAAGCTAACCTGGGCACAGCCCTCTGGGACACTGCAACCCTTCTCTTTCCCTTGTAATGGCCTGAACAATATACAACAATCACTTTCACAATGACCCTTATTCACCATGCAATTACCCACACTGTTTGCACTTACCACCAGGGCTGGTTCCTCTAGCTCGACCCTGGGGACCCCCTGTAAAACAAGGTTATGCACAGCAAATAGCAACAGTACAGTACTCTTGGAACAAACTGGAACCACAGTCAGGTTAAATGCAAAAAAAGAGTTGGATCTGATTTATTCAGGGGACTTGAACAAGGGATGGGCATAATCAAGTTGATTTGCTTAAAGGCTATATTAATCAGACAGTTATGCATGCACTTCACAGTCCCTACACAGTTACACACTCTGGGTACCCAGGTAGGAAGACGGTGGGATAGCCAGGAACGTTGCCCAGGGTAGGCCAGCTCGCAGCTGGTTGGGACAACAAAGCAATTAGATGACAACACTTTAGATTTAGCTGTTGTTGCAGAGAGCAACCCTGATGTTTACTCACGAGACCCAATACAGGACACAGGCAGAATGAAATTGAGACAGCAGGTTGTTGAACTGGAGTGCCAGGAGAAGCAAGGCCCACTCAAATCACCGAGGCGTCGTTCCTGTTCAAAGCGTGAGCAGGGGGCTGATCCCCAGGCAGATCTCTTGTCGATGACTTTCTCTGTGCAGCGGGTTGTCTGGCTGGGCCAGTGTGGTAAAGCCCAGGCCCAATTGAGATGAATACAGATTCAGTCCTTGGGAGCTGGATGCAGCCTCTAGCAAGCAGAACACAGTTCAGCACACAGTGGGAACCAAATCACGACCCACTGACAGCACACAGCACATTTACGTGTAAGAAATTTTACTGTACCAGGCAGATTGCTATCCAGTCGCAATTACAGTGTCTCTGCACAAACCGGGAGTTCAGAGGTGGCTGGAAATCCTGACAGGCCGATCGCAGTCATCAAATCTTTGGTCTTCTTCAGGTTAAAGCCCGGTCACAGTTCTGTGGCTTATATCATCCTCACAATTCAGATTCAGTCCGAATAAATTTCAGTTTCCCTCTCAGTGACAGCAGGCAGACAGGCAGGCCAAAACTCAGCCCTTTCACAGTTCTCCGACGCCAATATATGCAGGATTACTGCTCGACTATCTTCAGCTGTTACTCCTTCACTTCCCAACTCAGACCTGAACTGAAGCTGTTAGCAAGTCTGGGACTTTCCCCAGGATCGAAACGGTTCGGTTGGCGGATTCCTCTGTCAGTCACAACAAGGGCTCCCCCTCCAGGTTCATTTAGGTGCCAAAAGCCCAAAAATACAAGTTACTCAACTGTAACAGTAGTTCTAGGAGTGGTATATGTTGCTCATCCACACTTACTGGCAGGTTCCTTGCTGCTTTAAATCTTGCCGGAAGGTCTTCAGGCTGGCTCTTCCCACCCATCCGGCTGGTAAAACTCTCGGCTCCATCCCATGACGCCAGATCTAGCCCACTGGAAGTCAGGTTGTGCGTCGAAGCCGGGGAGGTTGGGTGGGTTGTGTGGATAAACAACATATACCGCTCCTAGAACTGCTGTTACAGGTGAGTAACCTGTATTTCTAGGGATGTGGATATGTTGTTCAATCCACACTTACTGGCAGACTCCTAGCAGTTCTCCGGGAGGAGGCAGACAAGGCACGCACCCCCTATTTGGGAAATAAGGACTGGAGAACCAAGGTCCCAAAACCAGCATCCCGGCGTGACTCAAGGTCAATGTGCTAGTGGGTAATGAAGGTGTGTGCTGACTTCCAGGTGGCAGCCCTGCAGATTTCCTGGATAGGGATGTCCCTGGAAGCAGCCACCGAAGCAGCAGTATGGCGGGTAGAATGAGCTCTTATCCCTTTGGGAGGCTCCATGCCCACCAACCTATAGCAGAGATCTATGCAGGATGTGACCCACCTGCCTATCGTCCACTTGGCTGCAGGTCTGCCAGGTGCAGCTTCAGCGTAGGTGACAAACAGCTGGCGAACCTCTCCCCGAACTTCAGCTGTCCGCTCCTTATAATAAGACAGCGCTCTTCTAGGGTCCAGAGTATGGAGCCTATATTCGGCCTCCGAGGTGTGACTGGGGTAGAACACCAGTGGAGTCAACACCTGGTTAAGGTGAAACTCCGACACCACCTACAGAAGGAATTTCGGGTGGGGGCGCAGGACAACCTTGTCCCTGTGGAAGACCAGATAAGGAAACTCGATGGAAAGTGCCTGGAGCTCTCCCATCCTTCTGGCTGACATGATAGCCACCAAGAAGGTGGTCTTCCATGACAGGTGAGAGATATCACACCTGTGCATTGGTTTGAATGTCTTGCCATGAGCTTAGCCAATACCAGCAGTAGATCCCACGGAGGTGGAGGCTCTCGCACCGGAGGGGATATGTGATCAAGGCCTTTGAAAAAGTGCCCAACCACCTTCTCCTGCACCACCGACTGCTTCCCAGCCCGCGCCCAGTAAGCAGAGATGGCTGCCAAAGCCCTAGCTGAGAAAGGGACCACAGGTAGTCCAGAATGCTAGCCAAAGAACAGGAGGAAGGGTCCAACCCCTTATCCTGACACCAAATGGAGAATCTCTTCCATTTGAAAGCACAGCATTTTCTGGTCGACTCCTTACAGGATGCCTCAACAACGTTGAGGACCTCGTCGGAAAGACCCAAGGCCTGGAACTCTAACCGCTCAGGAACCAGGCCGTCAAGTGCAGGGATTGAAGGTCCAGGTGGAGTACCTTCCCCTTGTTGACTGAGATCAGGTCCGGGTGGGCTGGAAGCCACCTCGGCAGCCTGGAGCTGAGGCCGAGGAGATTTGGATACCAGAACTGGCGAGGCCAGCCTGGGGCTACCAGAATCACCTGCACCTTGTCCCTCTTCGCCTTGAGAAGCACCTTGTGGATCAAGGGAAATGGAGGGAAGGCATAGAAGAGGCCCTGGGTCCATGGCCTCGAGAAGGCATCCCCCTGCAGCGAGCCCTGCTGAGGGGGGCAGGCATGGAACAGCTTCAGCTTCGCATTCTCCCTGGAGGCAAACAAGTCCACCTGAGGGGTGCCCCAGTGGGAGAACAGATCTTGTACTATCTCCGGCAGGAGAAACTACTCATAAGATGCAGCACCTATCCGGCTTAGGGCATCGGCCAGATTGTTGGAGGCTCCTGCCACATGGATGGCTAGGAGATCCGCCTCCAGGCTGATCACGAGAGACCAAGTGTGGAGAGCCTCCTTGCACAGAGGCAAGGAGTGTGTCCCGCCCTGTCAGATGAGGTAGTACATGGTCGTGGTGTTGTCCATCTGGACCTGGACCACTTGACCCCGTACAAACGGAGCGAAGGCGGTGAGGGCTAGTCAGACCGCTCGAAGCTCCAGCAGGTTGATGTGGCATCGAGACTCCTGAGCAGACCAGAGGCCGTGAGCTCTTAGCTCCCCCAGACGGGCACCCCAACCCGTCAGAGAAGCGTCGGTCATCAGAGTGACCGTTGGCTCGGGGCAGACAAACAGGATACCCTCCTGCAGATGAGCTGGAATGAGCCACCACTGGAAGCTGTTCCACTTCTGCTGGGTCACTGTCACTGGCTGGTCCAGAGGACAGGAGCGCTGTGACCATTGGCGGGCCAGCCCCCATTGCAGAGGACACATATGCCTGCGGGCCCAATGGACCACGCTGGTGCAGGCCACCATGAGGCCCATAAGGTGCAGGAAGTCCCAGTCAGGGCACAATTGCCCAACCAGAAATGACTGGGAAAAGGAGGAAAGGACCTTGGCCCTGTTCACCAGGAGCCGTGCTCTGGCTCGAAGAGAGTCGAGCTCTGCCCCGATGAATTGAATCACCTGTGATGGCACGAGTTCCGATTTGGCCTCGTTGATGAGGAGGCCAATCTGAGAGCAGACCTGGAGGGCCAGATCTCTGGACCGCTCCACCTCCAACCTGGAGGGGGCTGCAATCAGCCAGTCATCCAGGTAAGGGTACACCCGGAACTTTCGGCACTGCAGGAATGCTATCACCACTGCCATGCATTTGGTGAAGACCCTGGGAGCTGGAGAGAGGCCGAAAGGCATGGCCCAGAACTTGTAAAGGGATCCCTCTGCCCTGAAGTGGAGGAATCGCTGGTGGGATGGACGGACTGGGGCGTAAAAGACCGCGTCCTGAAGGTCCAGAGAACAGAACCACACACCTCGTTCAAAGGATGGAATGATCTGAGCCAGAGTGACCATCCTGAAGGTGCAAGACCTTAGGAACTTGTTTAGGTCATGTAGGTTGAGAATGGGGCTCCAGCCCCCCGTCTGTTTTGGGACCAGGAAGTACCTGGACACAAACCCTGGGTCTGGAGGAGGGTCTGTGACCTCCCTGATCACCTCCTTCTGGAGGAGCAGGGCAATGTCAGCTCGACGAGCTGAAAGAGAGGCTGCAGAACCCATAGCCCCCCGTGGGGCGACGGCTCAATAGGGCTGCCTGCCACTTCCAACGCCCAGTGATCCGTGGTGATAACGGAACAGGTGGAAAGGAAGCGGCGGAGCTGTCCCCCCATGGGAGGATCCTGGGGAGGAGTGACGAGGTTGGGGGCGACACCCCTCAACCCATCACTGGGCAGGCTTGGAGGAAGGGCCGGCCGAGGAGCCGCCTGGACCTTTCCCTCCTGGCTTCCTGCTGGAGAAAGCAGCAGGCTTGGCTTTGGGGTGCCAAGTGCGAGCCTGCTGGCCCCAATGCTGGTGTTGCTGGGCCAGACGTGCCACAGGGGCTGAAGGACGAAAGGGTTTACGCTGCTAGTGGCGGCCTCTGTCCTTCTGTCCAAGGTGGCATTGGACTTCTCGATCCGTTGGAGATGACCCTCCACCCCAGGACCGAACAAGTCGGTACCCAGGAAGGGAACGTCTGCCAGCTTGTGCTGGGTATCTGCCATAAAGGTGGAGATCCGCAGCCAAGCTCTGCAGCGCATGGCCACTACTGCCGCTACTGACCGGGCACACGAGTCAGCGATGTCCAAAGAAGTTTGGAGCTGCTGTTTGGCCACCGCCCTTCCCTGATCCCGCACCTGCTTGACCGTCGTTTGAAGGTCAGCCGGGAGATGAGGAATCACATCATCCAGGGAGCCCAAAAGGGCATGTGAAAAGTGTGCCATAAGGATGGCCGAGCTAGCCTGATGAAGGCCTAGGGAGGCAGCAGCATAGACTTTCTGCCTGGAGTAGTCCAATTTCTTGGACTCCTTATCAGGTGGCCTGTCCACATCCCAAGTGTTCCCAGAACGCCGGAAAACGCTGTCGGTCACTAACCCTTCCGCAAAGGGGTGCTCCGAGAAACCAGAGAGTGAACCTGTAGGGACAGCATACTTCTGAGCCATCCTGGCCGAAGGTGCTGGACAAGAAGCTGGCCACTGCCACAGCTCCAGGGCTGGGCCAACAATGGCTTCGGCCACCGGGAAGGCCCCCATAGGGGAATCCCCTCAGTCCAGTATCTCCGTGAGGGGATACTTGGCCCATTTTGAAATGGGTTCAAGCTTCATCCCCGTAGATTCTGAGATGAGTCGAAGCATTCCGAGGAATGAGGATGGGTTCTCGTCCACCGGCTGACCCCCAGTGGACTCCAAGTCAAGCAGCCTGGAGAACAAGGAGGAATCATTCGTCAGACTCCGAGGGGTCTGCGAACAGCTGCCGAGCGCCTGAGCCATCCTCCACATGCCGAGGTCGATCGGGAGTGAGGGTGACAGACAACCTATGGGGCAAACCCTGACCCGACCGAGAATCCTTGGTCAGTGAACCAGTCTTCGGTTGTGGAGGCGGAGGTTCCACCACAATGGGTGGCACAGCCGGTTTCAGATGGACAACCGGTGCCAGCTTCGGCTCCTCGACCACTATGAGGGGTTGCTTCGGCTGCTCCAGTGACAGCCACTTAATGGACAATAAGAGTTGCTGCCACATTAAATTCTCATAGCGCCGACGCAACTTGCGCTGGAGCCTATCCTCCGAAGAGGACGACGAGGATGAGCAGCGCCGCCACTTTCCATGGTGCCGAGACCGAGACCGCCAACTTTGGTGGGACCGGCTGGACCTGGAAGAGGTCCGAGACTGAGACCTTCAGGGATTCCGAGGGTGGGTCAGAGAGGGGGCGGGGGAAACTCACTCCTCCCTCGGTTCAGGGACCTTAACCAAGGACTCTGGCACAGGAGGCATGGGCACGTCCTCGTTTTCCACTGGGGTGGACCAGTGAAGAAGGGTTGTCGGCTTCTCCAGTTGACAAACAGTCTGACGGGTTGAGAAAAATCTCGACCGTGTCAACAGTTGTCTTGGCCGGCTGACCTGACGGGGACACCGTGAAGCCAGCGGCCTTAGCTGCAATCTCGACCAAAGTCGACTCGACTATCCGGGGAAGGGGACAGCTCCTGCTCCCACGAACATCGATGGTGGGACTTACCTTTGGAGTCCTTCTTTTTGGACCAAGAGGAATGTCCCGATGGCCCTTCTCCCTTGGTGGAGAGGGGTTGGCAAAGCTCCTTAAAAGAAGCTGTATAGGAAGAGCCCAAGGACAGCGGGATAAATGCCATGACCGAGGATGATGATGATGCAGCCTGGGCCGCCTCCTCCTCGAGGGCGATCATCTGCTCCAGCTGTTCTGCTGAGCCAGCCGCCGGACACCGCCTAATGGGCCTCCTTCAACTTGACCGAGGATAAAGTTTTTCAGTCGCCCAAGAGCAATCGAGCAGGAAGAACCTCCAAGAGCAAAAGTTTAAAAGGATTTGCATAACTCACAAGCCTGTGAGTCACGGCCGAGTCCAAGGCAGTAAACGCACGTGGAGTGCGGATCGGTCCGGGACATCTTCTGCTCACAGGGGCACTGACAAAATCCGGGAGTCTATTTGTCCATCACAGCTGCGCGGGAGAAAGAAGACCGAAGTCTTTTAAACTTTAGAATGAGTTTCGGTTTAACCGAAGAGTGTGGATCCAGGCCTAAAACGCAGAGCACTAAGGAGGAAACCTGAGCTTCCAAGCAGTACGGAAGACCTGGCGTCATGGGGCGGAGCTGAGAGTTTTACCACTCGGGTGGGTGGGAGGAGCCAGCTTGAAGACCTTCCGGCAAGATTTAAAGCGGCAAGTAACCTGCCAGTAAGTGTGGACTGAACAACATATCCACGTCCCTAGAACTGCAATTCCTACAGAATTTTGCTCCCATAAAGCCCCTGGGGACAGGCTCCATTTTAGAGTCCCCAAAGGTACTGATTGGCCCATTTCAGCAGTCCAAGACCAAGATGGTGGAGATAAACAGAAATGTCCATGCTACAAAGAAGGCAGGTTAGACAAACTGCAATATTATTTCTATTCTAATATATGATCGGCAAACAAGTACATCTTCTAACAGAGCTCCCTCTGCACTAATAGCGATGGCAGAACAGAGCAATTATTTGGCAGCCCGGGTGGGACTCAAGCATAGAAACACTCAGCCCCCTCCCAGATTAATTATGACTGCAAGCCAGGCAGCTCTTAAAGAGACAATACACAGAGACTATACAGGCACTCTCTGGCAATACATTTAAACTGCTAAAATGCAGGACACCAGTCTGACAGTGAGCATTTAGGCAAGCTCAAGGAAGACTTTTTGGGAACCCCCATTTGTAGGGGGGGTTATACCCTTCCCTGCCTGGAGAAAACGTGGTGTCCGCGTCAAGTCTTATACCATCACACTACTGAAAATGCACTATATACAAGACATATGTGACATTAGCATACTATGGAAATACATGATGCATATGTTAATCATAACTTATGACATTACTATACATTTCAACATACTTCACAATACTATATCCGTACTGACAATACTTACGCATGTTTCATACAGGTAATACTGATTCCACTATGATTAACATACTTGTAACATCACAATACTGATTCATGTTATAACTTCTTACACATTAAACAACGTAGGAGGGGGTCCTTCCCTATCAGTTAACTTGGGGCTGGATGGGGCAAGGGCACCATACTGAGAAGGAAGAACAATCAACCTGGAATTGGCCATTAAGCTCAGTTTGGTTAGTGAGCTCTGAGAAATATAAACACCTGTGTAAACCACATTGAGAGGCAAATCCACTGGCCTCCTGGGAGAATCATAACTGAAGCACGATACTGTCTTGACAGCTCGGCCAGTCTTTCTGGGAGGGGGGGGGGACAGCCACAGTCTCTGTACTTTCAGCACTAACTTTGGAGCTTTCGTCAGTCGTGAGGGGTGCCTCTGCACAGATGGGAATGTCCAAATTGGGAGCATTGTCAGCTCCCTGCTCTGTAGGCTCTGTTTCCACAACACTTGGCTCATTTAGAGAAGGTTCTGACACAATTAGGCTTTGTGGCACTGAAGGGGGGCTGTTAGAACTCTCATATTGTTGTTCAAGTTCTGGTGTGTCACCAGAAAGACTTAGACCATCAGCCACTTCTTTGGGCAAGTCACATAGTTCCACTAAACACAGGGAGTGCACAGCCTCAGATGTGATACTTCGCATTTCACTTTCAGGGAGCATTGGCTCCAAGGACAAAGCTGGGGGGCTTAGGCAGTTCAGAAGGCCCAGCTTCATTCCCATGACTCTGCATAGGATTTCCACAAAACTACTGACTCAGTTCATAGAAACACAGAATTTGATGGCAGATAAGGACTGCTTGGCCCACCCAGTCTGCTCATTTCCCTACCTAATGGATAAGCTGCAGATCCTAATTAACCAGCAGCCTACTTCTTTCTACCCCCAACCCCTAGAATTGCCTTATGACTGTCCCATGCATGCTTGAATTCAACCACTGTTTTTGACTCCACAACCTCCTCCGGAAGGCTGTTCCATGCATCCACAACCCTCTCTGTGAAAAATACTTCCTTGATTACCTCTGAGCCGCTTCCATCTTCAAATTGTGCCCCTTGTTCTTGCACACCTCTTTTTTTGAAAGATGCTACCCTCTTGGACTTTGTTGATTCCCTTGAGGTACTTGAAAGTTTCTATCATGTCCACCCTCTCCTCAAGGCTATATGTATTAAGCTCCTTTACAGCAGGATGTACCTTGCACACTGGCAGATCATCCAACTTTCCAACTACTACATGAGGAAGATGCTGCGACCTATCAGCAATTTTGTGCTTGCCATGTAGTCCCAAATTACGTAACACACGGTCTCCGGGCCGTAGCTCTTGAGCCTTTACTTTTTTATCGTGCCTCTCTTTGTTGACGGGATTTCTCTTGGCAGCCATTGTCTGGGCTAGTTGATATGTATGGTTCAATTGAGCTTTTAGTTTCTGTACATACTGTCGGTAGTTTTCGACTCAGACCCTATCTGGAGAGGCCCCAAAACAGACATCAAATGGCAGTCGGGCCTCCCTCCCGAACATGAGGCAGTAGGGGGAGAACCCACTAGCATCATTTTTGGTACAACTGTATGCGTGTACCAAGGTGCTAATCTGCTGGCTCCACTCATGCTTGTCTTTTGGATAGAGGGTGCCCAGCATGTCTAGAAGGGTGCTGTTAAAACATTCAGGTTGTGGGTCCCCCTGCGGGTGATAAGAGGTGGTTCAAACAACATGAAGTCTTGCTGTATTCTGACATATGCGGTTAGCCCCAGCACTTGAACTGCCCCAGAGAGGAATGAGTTAATGATGAACGTTGAGCTTGAGCTCTGTTTCAAACCTCTGTCTGCAGCACTTCAAAGAGTAACCATCAGATTCTTTACTCCGCCTAACTGTTCAGTTGCTCCGGAGATTGCTCCTTCGCTACAGTCGGTTCAGTTAAGAATTTGCAGGTTTAATCACCAATTTGTTGTTATTTTCGGCTTCAGATCCCAGTCTGTGGTACAGTAAGTGTTGTAGGTAATGGATTGTAGGGTTAAAATTATTATATTTCTGTGGAAATTGTAAAAACCTGTGGATCGGTCCGGTTCGGAACCGATTGTTTTAGGGTTTCTTATTTCTTTCTGTTTAGTGTGAGGTACCGGTTCCTATCGGTTTCAAAAAAACATGATTTTTACATGTTTTTTTCCACGACCCGTAACATGGTTGGTAACCGACAGGAGGGTCTTATCTGGCTAATAAGCTGTAAAGGGCAACTCTGTATCCTGGTCATGTCTGAGAAACCCAAGAAAAAACCCGGGCCCACTGGGTTTCAACACTGTGGTGAGTGTGGGGATGCCTTTGCTAAGGCAGACTCTCACACCATTTGTTTTTATTGTCTGGGGTTTGACCACCTCAATTCAGATTGCCACATTTTTAAAAAAAATTCCCAAAGGCCACCCTAGAAAAGAAGTTGGGTAGGCTCAGGGAAAAGGAGGCTGAGAAGTCCATTAATCTGGATGACCAGCCCAGTTCGGTTCCTACCAAACCTGAAGGAGTGCCCACTGACCAGGGCGATACTCCTTCGGGCAAGAGGAGATCCGACCCTGAGAGGTCGGTTCCATTGAAGCACAAAAAGAAATCAGTCGGTTCGGATCCAGAACCACATAATCCAACCGCCGAAGAAATAGCCAGGGCGATAAGTACTGTATTGTGGAATCACTCCATCCGGTTCTGTCCGATCCGGCACCTCTCGGTTGGCGCTCGGTTCGGTCGGTTTCCCTGGTTCCGGAATATGTTCCGAATTAATTGTATGAACCGGAGTGGGACGGGGAGGAAGAACAAGATGATAATGAGGAGGATAACATTGATGAAGGTCTGGATGAGCCCACTGAACTAGACATCTCCCCAGACAGGCCTTCTAATGTTTCCCCTCCTAGGCTTTCTGAGTCCCCATCCCACTATTTGTTCTACAAGAAAGTGGCTGATTCCCTCCAGCTTCCCTTGGTTGAAGCTGTCGAGGAACAAGAGGAGCCTGATTTTGTGGAAATGATGGACATCCCAGAGTCCAAGAGATTGTCTATTCCCCTCCATAAATCCTTTGGAAAACAGACACAAAAAATTCTTCAAATTCCAAATTCTTTACCTCCTGTAGATAAAAGAATGGACAGGAGGTATATGATTTCAGGCTCAGGTACAGAGTTCTTATTCCACCAATGCAGCCATGATGGGGTAGTGCAAGCTGCAGCCTGTGACAAGACTAACATACCTTGGCTTCACCCCAGATAAAGACTCTAGGAATGTGGATGCTATGGCCAAAAAAATCAGTACTTAGCATCCTCCTTGGGACTCAGGCAGACTAATTATATGGCCTACACAGCCAGATACCATAATTCTAGATGGGATACTGTTCTGGAGTTGGCTAAACAGGCCTCCCCCCAGCTAGCCAAGGAGCTGGAGGAGGTGGCTGCTGATGGGATTGTGGCTGTGGACTCGAATGATGTGGTATCACGAGTCATGGCTACATCTGTGTCTCTTAGGAGGTTTGCTTGGCTCAGATGTACTAGCCTCTCACAGGACACCCAGGCTAAGGCCATGGATTTCCCTGTGGTGGGTAATTCTCTGTTTTGGGGAGCAGACAGGGAATTACATGAAGAAAATGGACGAGTACCGGACCACCTACAGGAGCGCACAGGCCAAGGAAAGGCATGCAACTCCTCAGAGGCAGCAGTCTAGGGGTAGGGGCAGGCCTTTTCACAGGCCTTTCTACCAAGTGCAGGCCTCCTCTTCCTTTCCACAGAGGGGGTTCTTCAGAGGGAGAGGTAGGAGGGGGATGAGCAGGGCTGCATCCTCCTCTCAGTCCAGGACCCCTGCCAAGCAGACACCCTGATGTGTCAGCCCGGGTCGACTTCCCAATCCCAGTAGGAGGCAGGCTGGCTTACTACTTCCAGGCCTGGAAGTCTGTTACCTGTAAGTACATGATAGAAACTTTCAAGTACCTCAAGGGAATCTACAAAGTCCAAGAAGGTAGCATCTTTCAGAAAAAGAGATGTGCAAGAACAAGTGGGCACAATTTGAAGATAGAGGGGGGATGACTCAGAGGTAATGTGAGGATGTATTTTTTCATGGAGAGGGTTGTGGATGCATGGAACAGCCTCCCTGAGGAGGTCGTGGAGTCAAGAACAGTGGGGGAATTCAAGAATGCATGGGACAGACATTAGGCAGTCCTAGTGGGAGGTAGGAGGGAGGAAGTAAGCTGTTGGTTAACTAGGATCTGCAGCTTATCTGTTAAGTAGGATTATCTGTTAAGTAGAAAAATGGGCAGACTAGGTGGCCAAGCGGTCCTTATCTGCCGTCAAATTCTAGGTTTCTATGTTACCTCAGACAAGTGGGTCTTGGAGGTAGTAAGTGAGGGATTGGCCCTCAGTTTTACAAAGTTCCCAAAATTGAGGGCCAAATTCTTTCCACCTGCAAACCTTTCCGAGACCACTGCTTTAGAAGCAGAGGTTCCTCTCTGCTAACCCTCAGGGCTGTAGAGAGAGTTCCTACTCAGCACAGGGGCAAAGGTCTAGATTCCAGATATTCCCTTACCTCAAAAAAGACAGGGGAGTGGCAGCCCATCCTAGACCCAAGATATCTAAACAAGCACATCTTAAAACCAGAATTTAAAATGCTGATTCTGGGAGTAATTCTTCCCTCTCTGAAGGCCAGGGGACTGGCTAGCTTCTCTGGACCTCAAGGATGCCTACTTTCACATCCCAATCAGGTGCTCCCACAGACAGTACCTCAGGTTCAAATTGCCTTCAGGCCATTATCAGTTCAGAGCAAAGGCCTTTGGCCTAACATCAGCTCCACGGGTGTTCACAAAGTGCCTAGCAGTATTAGAGGCCTTCCTCAGGACACAGGGGATCTCCATATTCCCATACCTGGATCACTGGCTCATCGTGGGGCAGTCTCCAGACCAAGTCAAGTGAGGCCTACAAGTTACTCAACAGCTGCTCACTTCTCTAGGTTTTCTTCTCAATCTGCCAAAGTCAGTTCTCAAACCAGTGCAACTCCTCACCTTCATAGGGGTAGAGTTGGATTCTGTGTAGGCAAAGCCTTTTCTCCCCTTGGCAAGGGTGAAGGCCCTTTCAGATCTTGCTTCTTCTTTCCGCCTTCTGGTATCTTGACCAGCAAGACGTTTTCTTCAATTCCTGGGCCACATGGCAGCTTCCACTGCAGTGGTACAGGGAACCAGATTTCAAATGAGGGACATTCAGTTCTACCTGAGGTCCTTTTGGTCCCAGAAAAAAAGATCCTTTAACCAAATTGATTCCAGTGACTCAGACTCTGGTCCAAGTTCTCCAATGGTGGTTGGATCAGGGCAATCACAGACAAGGAGTCCCATTCATCAGTCAGACTCATTCAGTGGTACTAACCACAGATGCCTCTCTCCTGGGTTGGGGCGCCCACCTGGGAGCCCTTACAGCACAAGGTGTCGGGTCTCCTCAGGAGTCTCTACTTCATATCAATCTTCTGGAACTCAGGGCAGTATTCCTGGCCCTCCAAGCTTTCTCGGACTCAGTGAGGAAGAAAGTGGTTCAGGTCAGGACAGACAACACCACCAGCATGTGGTACATCAACAAGCAGGGAGCACTCTGTCTATGGCCTTGTGCATGGAAGCCATGAAGATATGGTCTCTGGCTTATGCCCTGCAAGCATCCCTAGTAGCAGTCCATCTACCATGGAAGAACAATGTGCTAGCAGATGCCCTGAGCAGAATATCTCAGGGCCACCAGGAATGGGCCCTAGACCCCTTCATACTGAAAGTAGTCTTCTCCAGGTGGGGCACTCCAGAGATAGATCTCTTTGCAGCCCCAGGCAACCATCAACTTCCTCTCTTTTGTTGCAGGCCTCCAGTCCTGGGGACAGTTCCCCTGGATGCTCTGGTTCTGGATTAGGGGGGCAAATTCCTTTATGCCTTTCCTCCCTTTCCTCTGTTATTCAGGGTCCTGGTCAACATCAAGTTGCAACCGTGCAGGGTGATCCTGATTGCCCCAGACTGGGCCAGACAGCCTTGTTATCCTCTATTGTTGTCCCTAGCAGTCCATCTTCCCCATCTCTCCCTAAAAGGCACAATCTGCTAGCCTCCTCTCAGGGAAGAATCTGGTACCCCAACCTTCAGTCTCTCAACCTCAAGGCTTGGTTCTTGAAGAGTTAGTGTATGCAGATCTGCACCTGTCTCGGGGGTGCTGGATATTCTCAAGGCCTCTCGAAAACCTGCCACCAGAAAAACTTATAATTCCAAATGGAAGAGATTCAGTATTTGGTGTTCCAATAAGGATATTTTACCGGATACTGCTAATCTGGCTACAGTTCTGGATTACAAGATTCCATCTTAATGGCCTAGGCCTCAGGCAAATCACTTTAAAAGTTCATTTAGCAGCTGTATCTGCATTCCTGTCAGCAGGGAAGGCTTCTTCTCTGGTATCTCACCCAGTCTTCTGTAAGTTCTTTAAAGGTTTGGTTCATACCAACCCTCCCTTTATGGACCCTATCCTGGTTGGGATCTTAATGTTTGCATTGCTCAGCTCATGCAACCCCCTTACGAGCCTCTGGCTTCAGCCAAACTCAAGTATTTGACCTGGAAAACTGTGTTCCTGGTAGCTATCACTTCTGCCAGGTGTATTAGTGAATTGCAAGCCCTGTCAGTGGAACCAGATTTTATCTCATTTCATAGAGATAAGGTGGTCCTTAAAACCAATAGGATGTTCTTACCCAAAGTGGTCTCAGATTTTTCATCTGAATCAGTCCATGTCTCTTCCTGTGTTTTTCACTGATCATTCTTGTTCAGGAGAAAGAAGATTACATAGTTTGGATGTTAAGAGGGCACTTAGCTACTACATTGAGCATACTAAGACACATATGAATGAATGTCCCCAATTGTTTCTCACTTACGGTGAAGTGGGGAAAGGTAAGCCTGCTACTAAGAGAACTATTTCCAGGTGGACTGTCTCTTGTATACAGTTCTGCTATGACAAGCTAGGCAAAACACCCCGCTCAGGCCGGAGGGCTCATTCGACTAGGGGTACAGCTACTTCCCTGGCTGCTGCCAGGGATATACCTTTACTAGAGATATGCAAAGCAGCCACCTGGAAAACTGTCCATACTTTCACCAAGCATTACTCTCTGGGTATCCAGGCTAGGAGTGATGCTTCGTTTGGAACAGCAGTACTGCAGAGCCTATTCCCAAAATAGGTTCGGTACCCCCCTCCATGGCAATACTGCTTGGTAGTCTGCATATGTCAGAATACTGCAAGACTTCATGTTGTTTGAAGAAAAAATTACTCACCTTAGTAACTGTGTTTCTTCTAATGGAGTCTTGTTGTATTCAGACCTCCCTTCCTGCCTCCCCTCTCAGAACCTGTTTTTGGGAAGTGAGTTGGCAGGTACAGTGTTGCACCTCAGGGGTGTACTTGGCACCCCTCCTTTCTAGAAGGGGGGAGTGGGTTATTGTTATGTTGTTTTTGTAGCTATATGTTGGTTCACTACCTGGTTATTTATTTTGGGTTCTCGACTTGAGTCTTTTGGGGAACCCAATCTGTTGCCTGTTGGCCTATGCTCCTTTACAATTTCCACTATAGTTAGTTAGTAATAGCTCATAAGAATCTGACGGTTACACTTTGAAGTGCTGCAGACAGATGCTTGAAACCAAACTCGAGCTCAACGTTCTATGCTTCCTGCACAGAGTTAACTCTTTCCTCTCCGGGGCAGTTCAAGTGCTGGGGCTAACTGCGCATGTCACAATACAGCAAGACTCCATTAGAAGAAACACAATTACTAAGGTAAGTATTTTTTTCTTCTTGACTTCCGTACCCCACAGAGAAAGCATTTCTTTGATTAGCCTTCTTTCAAAGTCTCTGCCTTGGTCAGAGTGGATCCGCTGTGGGGCACCATAGTGGATGAAGAATTTTTCCACTAGCACCTTGGCCATGGTAGAGGCTTTTTGATCTTTAGTTGGAAAAGCTTGTGCATGCCTTGTGAAATGATCCGTAACCACTAACACATTGCCAATATTCTGTTGATCAGGTTCTAAACACAAAAAATGCTATGCAGAGCAGTTCCATGGGAGCACTGGTAGTGATATTGACAAGGGGGGGCAGCCCTCTGAGGCAGGGCTTTTCTTTGGAGGCAACAACTACAGGTCTTTACAAGGTGCTCAGCACTGGCCCCCATCTTGGGCCAGTAGAATCGAGATCGTACCAGGTCGAGAGTCCTGTCAATACCGAGGTGCCCCATGTGATTGTGGAGGAACCTCAGTACCAAGTGTTTAAATGCCGTGGGCAGGACCAATTGTTGCTTGTCTACTTGACCACTATGATCCACTGTCTCTGTGTATAACAGCAATTGAGTAACTTCAACCTGGGGCCGTCTTTAAACAATAGGGCAGTTCGCAAGTCAGGGGAATGCAACTTAGACACATCTTTCCCCGCATGCAGGGCATCAAGTGCAGGTTGAATCATAGGATCTTGGGATTGAGCCCACCGAATACTGTCATTGCCAAGTTGAGGTAGTGCATTAATATCTAGAGCAGAGAAATGGCAATAGGCAGCCAATATGCAGGTATCAGGAGGGCCCAAGCAATCTACTAGGCAGTCCACTGTATCCTCAGACATCTGTTCATCTCTGTCAAACTTTTGGCACAATGCTCGGATGTCAGGTTCAGACAGTCTGACCCAATCACTCTTGGAAGCGGGCCTTCATGACAGGGCATCAGCATCAATATCATTCAGTCCCGGTCTTTATTCAACAGCATTATAATAGGTTGATAAGGCAGAGAGCCACCGGTGCCCAGTGGCATCTAACTTAGCCAAAGTCTGTACATAGGTCAACGGGTTATTGTCGGTCTTCACCAATATCTTTGCTCCATAGAGGTACTCGTGAAACTGATCAATAATGTCCCATTTTAGGGTAAGGAACTCCAGCTTGTGCACAGGATAGTTTCACTCCGACGGGGTCAAACTCCTGCTGGCGAAAGCTACCGGTCTCAAACCATTTTCACGGTCTTGATACAGCACAGCTGCTAGGCCCTGCAGACTAGCATCCGTATGCAGCACATAGGGCTTGGTGGGATCAGCATAGGTGATGAAGGGAGTGTGGATGAGCTGGTATATGACATCGTGGAAGGCTGCTTCATATTCGGGTCTCCAGCAGGGTCCAAATGGTTCACCTGTGTGGAAGTACACTTTCTCTGGTTGTTTGACAGCCCATTTCTTGTATTTACGGTTGGTAGGGGGCTAACCCTGGGTAAGATTCAGGAGTGGGCAAATCACCTTTGAATAGTCTTTTATGAACCTGTGGTAGTAGCCACAGAACCTCAGAAAATGTTGTAGTTCTTTAAAGTTATGGGGCTGGGGCCAAGTAGTCAGTGATTCAACCTTACTGGGATCGGTCTCTATTCCTTCTGCAGATACTATGTGCCACACATACTTCATGGAGGTTTGAAAAAAATGGCACTTGTTGATGGACAGCTTGAGGCTGAAGTCTTCCAATCGGTCCAGCACTTTAAACAGTCGGGTCTCATACTCCTTTAATGTGAGTCCGAACACAATGACATAACCTAGGTACACTAGACATTCCAGCAAGTTCATATCCCCCACTGCACATTCCATCAGTCGCTGAAAGGTGGCCAGGGTGCCAGAAATCCCCTGTGGCATTCTCAGGAATTCATAGAACCCCAAAGGACAGATGAAGGCAGTTTTCTCACAGTCCTCTGGGGCCATCGGAATCTGGTAATATCCGCTGCGAATATCCAATACCGAGAACCATTTGCTCCCATTCAAGCAATCCAGGGCATCTTGTATATGGGGCATGGTGTACTGATCTGGGATGGTCCGCCGTTTCAGGGTTCGATAATCAACACACATCCTCACAGACCCATTCTTCTAATGCACAACCACAATGGGAGAGGCACATAGACTCCTTGATTCTTGTATAACGCCAGCAGCAAGCATTTCCTGCAGGTGCCTCCTAACATCATCTATATCCACTGGGGCGAGGCATCAGGATCTCTCTCTCTCGAAATGGCCAGTCATCATTCAGGCGTATGTGATGCTCTGCACCCTGGACACACCCAAGTCCTATTCTTTTAACGAAAACACTTGGTCTCTCTGGACAAGTTTCTTGCTAATTCAAGCCTTCCATTCAGCTGGCAAAGGAGAATCACGAAAGTTGAATAAGTCCGGGGTCACTCTTTCCTTTTCACCAGAGTACTTGTTGCTGGGTAATACAGCAGTTTCTGCGCAGTGTACTGTAGCTAGGGTGCACCCTCTGTTCAACCGAACCTCCCGATCTGACACATTCTGAATCTGAACCATCACTCGTCGTACATAGGCGTGGGCCCGGGCAGGTAAAATGCTGGGTTTAACCAATAATCCCTCTGGCAGCTTTCCACCACCCAGTGCATCCAACATTAATAATTTATTTTTCTCTTCCTTTCTAGTGCAAACCTCTCCCTGAATGGTGTACTGAGCATTGGGAGGGGTACCAGAGAATCAGGATCTTTCTTCCACACTATCCACACCGGCTCATCTCCGTCAGCTTCGGTAGTCTGTTTTTGCAGATCACAGGCTCTCTTTATCAGGGCTGGGATTCTCAGTGCCCGCCCAGTCAGTTTCCCTTGTTTTTCGTGACACAACTGCACTAGTCTTCCAAGCATGTGGGCGTTGGTTCCAATGAGCAAGGGAATCCCATCATACAATCCCGTAGGAGGGCACACCAGGGCTAGTGTCTCTACTTGTTCATCTACACCAATTATAGTCACAGGGAAAGACAACCAGAGCCGGACATATCCTAGGTAGGGATAAGACTTGTTGCTCAGGCCCCACACATGTAAACCTTCCAGAGATTGTAGTGGCACATCAGATAAGTGTTTGGCATACCAGTCCTGGAATACAATGGTCACTTGCGACCCGCTATCAAGCATAGCCCGAGCATGGATACTTTGACAGCCACAGAAGTCTCCATCGTAGGGCCCACTATTCTAGACCAATCTGGAAAGGCAGTAGCAGAGGCCTGGACAGAAGATTTAGCCACAAAGAAATTTGAGTTAGGACTTCTCAGTCCTGCACTGCAGTCATTTCCGGCGCTCCTCGGCCATGGTCTCGCTTTCCCAAGCTCTCCTTGAAGTCGGTATGCAACTTGATCTAGGTCTTTTGGGGACCGGCATTCTCTCTTCATGTGCCCATCCTTCCCACAATTATGGCAAAATATGCTTTCTGGGGTCTGGTGTGGCTGAGACATCACATTGGGAGCAGAGGTGGGGGTACTACCTACAGAAAACCTTGGTTCCACCTCTATGTGCGGTGTGGCGAGCATTTGGAGACATCTCGTCAATTCTCTCACTTCCATAGTCAAGACATCAATTTTTGAGCTGCTGTCAGCCGGAGATGCCTGGGTGTGCACCCCCACCCCCTTAGTAGATACAGTCGGATAAGGATCTGGGCCTGTACTTGCAGGAGTGGCCTTCATAAAGAGACTGTTTTTTTTTTCTCTGAACTCCCTCAGCAGTTCATCCCATGGCAGAGCATCCGTAGAAGTCGCTCTCTGGCTGGGACCCCAGGGGCTTACATTTAGTTCTCAGATTCCGTCATGTGATTACATTGATTCCAGGCCATCAGCGACCGACCCTGTGCCTGGAGCAGGGGTTGCAGCAGCTATGACTGCGCAGGGCTCCGAAAAGCCTTCCTCCTCCTCAACGTCCTGTGCCTCCTTCATCAACACATGGAAGGGCAAGGGACCAGATCTCCTTTGATGCAATTGCAATTTGAGCAACACCCAGCTGGAGTGCCAGGCAGAGCACAGTATATGATCCAGTCTTACCCGGTCCACTTCACTAGAGGCCCTGCCTCCTTTCTGAAAAATGGTTTGTAGGATTCCCTCTAATCGATCTATGTAGGTCAATGACAATTCCCCCGACTGTTTTTTTAAGTTTCCATTTCAAGGCCTCAACATTAGTGGTGCTCCCAAACACATTTTCAAGGGTGACTATGTACTCTTGGGCTTTGGCGTCAGGGTCAGAGGACCTCAGGGAGCAAAAAGTACGTAGGGCGGGTCCCTGGAGGCTTTCCCCCAGGCGCGCCCTTTTTTCAGCCTCCGAGCATTGCCAGTCTTGTACCACAAGAGTAGCAGTCTATCCAGGTCTCCAGGTCGACTTCCCCGTTAGGAGTAGGGAGGATGCCAGAGAATACCTTGAGCTTGCTGTAAGAGCCATGACTACTTGCTGGCTCAGAGGCAGGTACAGAAGTTGGTGAAAGAACAGGTGCTGGGGCGGGTGTGGACAGTGGGGAGATGACACTCCCAGGTGGCAGGAATAATTTTTTTAACTCCTCCAAAGTTTTGCCCTCCTCCAGTAACAACCTGACAAACTTCTCCTCAAAGGACTCAGATAACAGTGGGGGCTCATCCTCGAAGGGGTATTTGCTATCTTTGGTCATCACCCTCCAGGCGGCTGGGAACCCTTCTGGAGTGATAGTCTGGGGCACCTTTGAACTGTCCAGGGGGTTGCTACACTCCACCAAGGCCTTGAGAGTTTGGGCAGTTAAATTAGCCTGTCGACCCACCACTACAGCTTTTTTCAAACATTCAACTTTAGAAAGTGCCCCTTCAACAGTGCCCTTACTAATGCCCATAGGTATATCCAGCATTAGCAAAGCATTATGGGGGTCAAACTCTTGCCCCGTACACCACCCCACCAACAGTTGCACAGCCACTTCTGTTGGTGTAGCTATTTATATTTGACAATAATTCATAATTTCGGCCACTTAAAGACACAAAATCCCAGCGATGCCTCCAAGATGTAACCCCGGGTGGCGCTATCCCAAGGGCTACTACCCCTGCCTGCTTCGCTAGTAGCAGGTTAAGGGGCCTGGATACTGAAGCGGGTGCCTCCACCTGGAGATCAGGGTTGTTAGTGGTCAGGCTAACCTGGACACAGCCTTCTGGGCCACTGTAACCCCCCCTCTTTCCCTTCTAGTGGCATGAACAATATACAACAATCACTTTCACAATGACTCTTATTCACTATGCAGTTACCCACACTGTTTGCACTTATCACCAGGTCTGGTTCCTCTAGCTCGACCCTGGGGACCCCCTGTAAAACAATGTTATGCACAGCAAATAGCAACAGTACAGTACTCTTGGTACAAACTGGAACCACAGTCAGGTTAAATGCAAAAAGTGTTAGATCTGATTTATTCAGAGGACTTGAACAAGGGAGGGGTGTAATCAGGTTGATTTGCTTAAATGCTGTATCAGTCAGACAGTTATGCATGCACTTCAGAGTCCCTACACAGTCACACACTCTGGGTACCCAGGTAGGAAGACAGTGGGCTAGCCAGGAACGTTGCCGGGTAGGCTGGCTCGCAGTTGGTTGGGGCTCTGTGACAGAAGAAAGCAACATGCACAACACACACTATTTGTAATCCGGAACCGGAGGGCTAAGTTCGTGACAGAAGAGACAACAAAGCAATGAGATGACAACACTTTAGATTTAGCTGTTGTTGCAGGGAGCTACCCTGATGTTTACTCACGATACTCAATTCAGGACACAGGCAGGACGAAATCGAGACAGCAGGTTGTTGAACTGGAGTGCCAGGAGAAGCAGGGCCCACACAAATAACCGAGGTGTCATTCCTGTTCAAAGTGTGAGCAGGGGGCTGATCCCCAGGCAGGTCTCTTGTCGATGGCTTTCTCTGTGCAGTGGGTAGTCTGGCTGGGCCAGTGTGGCAAAGCCCAGGCCCAGTGGAGATGAATACGGATTCAGTCCGTGGGAGCTGGATGCAGCCTCCAGCAAGCAGAACACAGTTCAGCACACAGTGGGGAACCAAATCACGACCCACTAACAGCACACAGCACATTTACATGTAAGAAATTCTACTGTACCAGCAGATTGCTATCCCGCTGCAGTTACAGAGTCTCTGCACAAACCGGGAGTTCAAAGGTGGCTAGAAATCCTGACAAGCCGATCACATTCAGCAAATCTTCGGTCTTCTTCAGGTTAATGCCTGGTCACAGTTCTGTGGCTTAAATCGTCCTCACAATTCGGATTCAGTCCGAATAAACTTCAATTTCCCTCTCAGGGACTACAGGCAGACAAGCAGGCCAAAACTCAGCCCTCAGTTCTCCCACGCAAATCTATGCAGGATTAGTGCTCGACTATCTCGAGCTGTTACTCCTTCACTTCCCAACTCAGATATGAACTGAAACTGCAAGCAGTCTGGGACTTTCCCCAGGATCCAAAAGGTTTGGTTGGCCGATTCCTCTGTCAGTCACAACAAGGGCTCCCCCTCCAGGTTCATTTAGGCGCCAAAAGCCCAAAACTACAATTCCTATAGAATTTTGCTCCCACAAAGCTCCTGGGGACAGGCTCCATTTTAGAGTCTCCAGAGGTACTGATTGGCCCTTTTCAGCAGTCTAGGGACCAAGATGGTGGAGATAAACAGAAATGTCCATGCTGCAAAGAAGGCAGGTTAGACAAACTGCAATATTATTAATATTCTAATAAATGATCAGCAAATAAGTACATCTTCTAACAGAGCTCCCTCTGCGCTAATAGCGATGGCAGAATGGAGCGATTATTTGGCAACCCGGGCGGGACTCAAGCACAGAAACACTCAGCCCACTCCCAGATTAATTATGACTGCAATCCAGGCAGCTCTTAAACAGACAGTACACAGAGGCCATACATGCACTCTCTGGCAATACATTTAAACTGCTAAAACGCAGGACACCAGCCTGGCAGTGAGCATTTAGGCAAGCTAAAGGAAGACTTTTCGGGAACCCCCATGTGTAGGGGGGTTACATTAGAAACTACAAGGGTCATCGTGTAACCCATTCAGTCATGTGCATAACATCCCCTAGTGATGATATAGGCCTCTTGTATATGGCATGTGAAAGCCCCCATTTTGTCACATGATGTCCCCTCTAGTTTTCAATATACAGTATATAAACTCTCCTGTCCTAAGCGTCTTCTATAAAATGGTTCATTAAAGGGGAACTAACCTGTACACCCGAGTTTCCCGTAGAGGCTGATTAGCACACATTCTGTTACTGTTCCATATTTGGAGGCAGTTTAGTAAACATGGTTTGAGTTTCAATATGGACCACTCTGAAACTCTGTGATGTAGTTTACATCCTTGCTCAGCTCCTCCTTTGTTGGCATAATGCATGCAAGTTCTACAGAAGAATTTTGTGGCTGGATTTGGGAGATAAATTACATCACACAGTTCTAAAATGGTAGTAACCATAAGAATGTTACTCAGAAACGCCCACTGATGTTTACTTAAGGGCCAGCAAAGACTGAGCAATAACAGAATGGGAACTAGTGTTTAAAATACAACTTCTACAGGGAAAATGACTTTCAAGTTCAATTTAGTTCTCATTTAAAGTGTTTACTGACAAAAGCACTGCCAAATATTTTTGATTTATTCAGTTTCTCAGTGACTTTGTATTGCAATTTGTAACACAAACAGTACTGATTATTCCAGTTTCACTCTTTTTGGTTTTTCACTCCGGTCACCGGTACTTACTGGGTTTCTGTCCGGGGGGGGGGGGGGATCTCCCTAGTGTTGCCTCTACCGCCTGCCGTGTCCCTTCTCTGACCGAGGAATCAGTGCTGGCCCCCCCCATAGGGAGAAATGGAGAGATGGGACCACGGGGAGTCAAGTTGTGATCAGGACCGGCATTGGGCGTGTGGGCTTCCACCACGTGAGTCCCCAGCCATCACCTCCCAAAGCTCTGGGGTTTTTCCTCTCTTGCTTGGTTATGTTTCCCTAGAGGTGCAGATGTGCAATGATGTCTGCGCTGAGGGCATGCCCTCAGCATATGTCACCGTCACCTCACCCCTGTGTCATGCTACTGCACTGACCCTAGTCCCCACCAGGGGTTATTTCAGAGTGGTACAACCCCAATCCCCACCCCAGGAAAGGAGAGCAGTCCTCCAGATACTCAATCCTCTCCTCCCCCCTGCCAACCCACGATGGCCCTGTCCATTCACGAACCTGGGTCGCCAGCGTGGTGCAAGGTGTGATATCCAGCACCTCAACCCTCAGTGCCACCGGGCCGGCTCTTCCAGTTTCACTCTTGACATCTTCCTTTTATGAAATGCTCTTAAAGTATTTATTTATTTTTTATTTATTTATTTAGTTTTTGTTGACCGGGTAAGTGCACTAGACAAATCCTGCCTATTTTCAGGCACGACCCGGGGGAGGGGGATACAGATGAATGCCAACTGACCTTGAACCAGATTAAGCTGTTGGTGGTATTTTGAGTGAATGAGGGAAATTTGGCCAGGACACCGGGGAAATTCCCCTACTCTTTTCGATAAGTGGCATGGGATCTTTAACATCCACCTGAACTACCACCAATCCAGGCAGATGGGACCTTGGTTTAATGTCTCATCCAAAAGACGTCACCTCAGAAGTGCAGCACCCCTTTCATGCTGCACTACAGTGTCAGTACTGGGATATTAACCCAAGTGCCAGATGTGGGAACTGAAGCCACAGCCCTCTGATCTCCCAGCTTCAGAGGCGAGTGTGCTATCTACTGAGCCACTGACACTGCAGTATGTCAGTGTACATTTTGTTTCTGAAGCTATGGAGCCTATTTTATTGTACAGAGTTTTGGATATGTTTCACTGAAGATGATACAAAGTTAAACTACCACTGAATGTCTAATTTTGGTTGGGTCAAGGCTTTTTTTTTAGATCTCACCTTCTGTGTTTGCCCTGCAACACCATGGGACTCCATGAGACGAGACCCCAGAATTAGCCAGTTATTGGCTGTCTTGATTGGTGGGATTACAGGTGGGGGAACTGTAACTTTAATTGACAAGAGTTACTGGACCAGTGAAAAACAACATGTGTAGACAGCCCAGTGGTACGGAGGGCAGAGGCACTGGATGCCTCACCTGCCATCATGCATGTGATCTGGGTTAAGGAGCACATCAGGGTCATGGGGAGGTGGGGACTGGCCGGGGAGAAAGATGACAGAGCATCTAAAGGACAGCTCTCCTCTCTTGGGGGCTGGGACATGGCATCCGGTGCAACTCTAGCCCGTAGCAATGACTGAGGGTTAGGCAGCTGAGAAACCATTACACATGACACAGGAGGAGTGTCGGCTGCTGATGTCCTACAGAACGGAATGTATGCAGGACCCTTTTTGGCGGCACTGGAAGTCCATTCCTCTTCGGGAGAAACCTGAGGAAAAAAGCAGTCGCTGGCCCTCTGGCCATCTCTAGCCACTCACAGGCCCCCACCCTGGCAATGTAGTGGAAGCACGACCATAAGTTCTGAAAGAAAGTTGAGGTAACCAAATTGGGGTGGCAGGGTGGGGCTGAACTGGGAACATGAAGGATAAAACAATAAGAGAAAAAAAAGGAAAACAACACTTAGTCCACCAAGTCCAGCCAAATTTTCCATTGTCAGTCTTTATTCAGAGGCCCAGAGGCCACATCCTGAGAAAAGGCTAGCAAGCCTTTCTCAGCCATACATAGGACACTTCATTTGTGGACTCTTACAGGTTCCTATCGGTACTGGACTGCTCATGCCCGTTGCAGTAGTGTGCTGACAGGGTCAAGAATGCAGTGGAATCTTTTAATTTGACTATTACTGCAGCTCTCAACTCACTTGTACCTTTTCATGTACGTTTGAGAGTCTCCCAATAGAGCTCCCCCGGTTTAGTGAGGAGCTCAGACAGCTGAGGGTAAAAAGGTGAAGACTGGAGCATTCCTGATGGAGATCAGGCTCACTGGAGGAAAGACTAATCATGACAACATATTTTAAGGCGTATCGTAGGCAATCAGTCTGAGAAAGGCAGAGTTACTGTCATGGGTGATTGCTGCAGGGGTTAACAGGCCAACGCAGCTTTTCCACACTGTGGACAGGCTGTTGCATCCAACCTGTCTACAGTCTGGAGGAGTTTTGACACACAAACAATGTGAGGCATTAGGCCAATTTTTCCTTGATAGGGTATCCTTTATTTATTCCTCTGTCTCCTCAAATGGGATGTTATGGCCCAGCACAGTACAGTCTGTGACTAACGGTGCATTTCGGTCAGTCTGGGAGGAATTTAACCCTCTGCTGACTAAGGAGATTCTCCAGCTGCATCCCGCCTTTTGTTAACCAGATGCTGGACTGATCTGGCTTTTTGTAGACTGTCGGGAGTCTATAGGGCGGGTGACTGCTGAGATTGTCTGGTATTTGCTTGGGGAGGGTGTGTTTCCAACAGCCTTGAAAACGGCTGTCTTGAGACCCCTTCTCAAGAAACCTTCTTTGGACCAGGGTAACTACCTGGATGTCACACTACCAACCAGATATATTATGCCTAACTGAAACCTGGTTGAAATACACAGTGCCTGACATTCTATGTGGGCTGCCTGGCTACAGCTTCATTAAAAATGATAGCCCCCCCCAAATGTGGTGGAGGCACCATGATTTATTTTAAGACCCACCTCAACTTTTCTTCTCTCTCACCCCCCTGGCCTCAACAAGTAGCTTCCGTTGAGCTCTGTGCTGGAACTCTAAGGTTAGGAAGTTCCAAAAAACTGCACGTACTATGGGCCCAATTCTAGAAGCACCCCTACGCATGTTGCAAGTTGCGACATGCAAAGGGTGCAGTTGCGCCAAAGACCCTGCACCTGATTCTAGAAGGGGCAGGGTCCCCATGGCTAAGTCCTGCAACTTGTGATAATCCCACAGGTACGCCAAATGGAAGGCATACCTGAAGGGTTTGTAGCAAGCCGCAACCCTGAATGTCACGGGTGCACGTGCCCCCCCCCATTCCCCAGGACAGACATAAATGCCTCATAGGGCTTGCTCATGTCCCCTCATAATGATTAGAAAGCACTGCAGGGCTTGCACAAGCTCCCCATCCCCCCAAATGGGCAAAAAGCCCCGTTGGGCTAGGTCATGCCCCTGACCCCCCAATAATGATGTCCCCCCCAACTGCCCTTCTGAAAACCAGAATGCTTCTCTGCAACCTCCGCTCTAATGGTACTCCCCCTCTAGCTGTTCCTAGGGTATCCATCAACATGGGCAGCAGAGCTTGGTCTGCAGCTGCCCCTTTGCAGTGGAACAAACTACTGGCTGAACTCCAGTCCATTGACACACACTCCAGTTTCAAGTCCCGCCTTAAAGTCTGTTTCCTGGCAAACTCATCCTGCTGCTGCTCCCTGGGGTCTGACACCAACTCACACTAGTCAACTCCCCAGCCCAGGGGTTACCCACCTACCCACACTAGTCAACTCCCCTGCCTACAACTGTTATATTGTATTTTTCACAGTAATATTTGACTTCCTTGCCTGTACATATTGTATATATATTTTTTATTGAATAATCTGTGTATCACTTGCTCACTGGACGATGCAGTCACACATTGTACACTATGCCTATGATTTGTTTGTTTTGTACCAAATCTCCTCATGTCCGATATCGAAACCTTGTAGTCACTGTTCTTAAATGGATCTATGCATCAAACCTGCATATTGTGCTTACTATTGTTGCTTGTATCAAATCTGTTTCATGTGTATTAATGTTACCTTGTACTCCACTGTCACCCTGCGCCATGTGTTATGGTCTGGGTCACGCCTGAAAACGGCCCTGGGATCAGTGCACTCACCCGGTTATCAAAGTCATAAATAAAAAGAAATAAAATAAAAGCCCTGCAGGGCTAGGTTATGCCCCCCTTCCCCAATGCCCTATATTTATGCAAAACCATGCAGATACCATTATCCCTGGTAGTCTAGTGACCCCCCACCCCCACCTGGCACTGCCAGACCACCCTGCTCCCCCCACCGATCCCTAGCCAGCAACTGGCATAGCCCACCTCACCCCACCACGGCCAGCCGCTGACTGAGCTCCATATGAGTGCGTACTACTGTAAATAGTATGCGCTCAGTGAATGACAGCTCATTCATTGAGCGCGTACTAGTTACAGTAGTACGTACTCATATGGAGCTCAGTCGGTAACTGGACATAGTGGTGAGAAGTGCACTGTGCCAGTCGCCGGCTAGAAATGGGTTGGGGAGAGCAGAGTGGTCTGGCACTGCCGGTGGGGGTGGGGTCCACTAGACTACCAAGGATAATGGGGATATGTTTGTCATTGTACTACAGTTTTAAAAACCCACCAGGATGTAGGATTGGGGCATGGGGTCTGTCACTAATACATTATGGGGATCAGGACTAGGGGGGGTCTGATAGCCCTGAGGGGCTTTTTTTCTTTACACATCATTGGGGGACTGGGGCAGGGAGGGGTTCAATAGCCCTGAAGTGCTTATTCTACTGTTTGGGGATGGGGGGTTGCATATACTGGGGGACCGGGCTGGCAGCACATTGGCGCAACCCCCGGCGGATGGAAAGTGCACTTACACCAGCTATTAGCTGGTGTAACTGTACTTTGATGGATGTTCTGCAGGGGTTGTTATAGAACAGCAAAAGTGGGGACTTGGAGACTGCCCTTCCAGAATAGGGTGCAACTGCTGCCGTAAACCCCTTAGTACCATGTCGCAGAAGGTTTATGGAATATCTGGTGGCGCAAGTCCACTTTGGTGCAAGCAGCCTGCAGCATGTCGCAGGCTGCTTTGCAGAATGCTGTATATCGCAACTCCTGGCGTAAACTGCTACTTGCATCATTTTCTTTGGCGCAAGTCAGTTTACACCGGCGTATCCCTTTGAGAATCGGGCCCTATGTCTGTATCTCCATCTACCAAACAACCTACGTAAACTCACCTCCCTTACTGACTCTCTGGGATCATCAGTTAATAACAAAGACTTTGTCATCCTAGGAGATTTTAATATCAATTCGCTCAATCGGACAAATGACTCTGTTGATATACTGCTAAATAAACTAACACTCTCTCAAATAATTACGCAACCCACTAGACTGTCAAATAGAGCCCAAACAGTCACCTTAATTGACTGGATCCTTGTAAAAAATCCGGATAAAATCTCATCAGTTGGAGTTTTTCCTGACTGTCACTGATCACTGATCACTCTCCGGTCTACTGCACCTGGCGGACTAGCACTGAGCATGCCCCTTCCAGGATCAGGATCATGATCATTCATTGCAGTAACTAGTCACGCCTCAACGAAGTCAATTACAAATATGATGTAGTGAACACTGACTGGCACCCTTGTGGGCTATTGAAAATTGCAGTTGCTCACTGCCTTCTCCTTCCCAGATTGTCCTATGGCCTGCTTGTGTTTTCCAATCTATCACACTCTGTTGTAAGTGGATGGTATGCTACAATAATATATTTGTAGGTTCACCCTATCTTGCAACCGACTCACCCACCATTGCTCTCTCTACAGCAAACGTGGGAGGCCCTCCCCTACAGCCCTACTTGACTCCTCACTAGGAAAACTGGCTCATAACATCATTACTATGCAGAAACCTCTTTCACTGGCCTCTCTCCTAGTTCTCTGTTCGCACCACTATGCTCCCAGTTCCTCTGACAGCGAGCAACTAGCAATCCCCAGGTCACGCTCCAAGTATGGTTCCGTGGCCTTCTCCTGTGCAGCTCCAGAACAGTGGAACTGCTTCCCGGCTGCACTGTGCTCCTGCCACAAACCAAGTACTTTCAAAAAAAGCAGCTTCACTCCCTACTAATTGACTCTTCTATATGTAGATGTCCCTAACCAACCTATCGCCACCTCCTCACACCTTGTACTTGTCCCTCACCCACTCTATACATCCTACTTTCTCCTTACCCCTCCAGACATGCCCTGCCCAACTCTGTACTTACTGAACCTAGGCTACACTGCTCTTGTTTGCAACAATAAGTTGCCTTCTCCATGTATTATGTATTTGTATCATTTTCTATATGCTGCCCTCCTATTGCCATGTCGTGGTTAAATTTGTACTGCTGTGAAGAGTTTTATCTTTTTTCTTTCTAATTCAAATGTTACAATGTCTTATTTCTGTATCCATTGTGATGTACTGTATTTCTCCTGGGTCGTACCTGAAAATAAGCAAATGTCTGCCTAGAGTACCCCACCTGGTTAACAAAAGCTAAATACATGTAGGAAAATTATGGACTAATTTCTAACCTCCCTATTTGGGAAAGGATATACAGAGGGTGGTGGCAATGCAGCTGGGAATGCATCTGGAGGCTTTCTCCATCTATGAGTCATTCCACTCTGGACTCAGAAGGCGTCATAGTATGGAGACTGTGCTTACTAGGGTGCAGAATGATCTTCTTCTGGCTAGAGACAGAGGGGATTGTTCCTTTCCAGTCTGCCTAGATCTCTCATCAGCATTTGACACCACAGATCATGGGATTTTGACAGCTCGACTAGGACTTGGTAGGACTCGGCATGTTCGAGTGGTTCAAGTCTTTTATTTCCAGTAGGGTACAACAGGTAACATGGAGGACTTTTCTCTTTGGCCAGCAGCCCTGACCTGTGGAGTCCCTCAGGGTTCAATCTTGTCTCCCATGCTTTTTGCAGTGTATATGCTGCACTGGGAAAAGTGACACGGAGGTACAGTTTGCAGTTTCACAGTTATGCAGATGATACGCAGCTGTATCTGTCATCTGCCCCTGCTAAATAAAATGCAGTGGATGTACTAAATGACTACCTATCTGTGATCAATGACTGCATGGCTCCCAGCTTGCTCAGGATGAACCCGGGCAAGACTGAAGTGCTACTGGTGGGCTTGGGTAGGCGAAGGGAAGCTGGACTGAGCAGAGGAGTAGCTGGATTACATCTTTGGCCAACTCAGTTTACAGCCAGAGACAGGGTGAGGAATCTGGGTGACATTACGGACCACAAGCTGACTATGGAATATTAGATGTCTGCTGTGGTCCGTAGTGGTTTCTTTCATCCTAGGAACACTGCCTTGATCATGCCCTTTCTCAGCTCTCAGGATATAAAGTCCCAGGTACACACTTTTGTGACATCTACACTGGTCTACTGTAATGCTCTGTATTTTGGGCTATCTGGAAGTTTGATGCACTACTTGCAGCTGGTGCAGAACGCTGCAGCTAGATTGCTTGCTGGAGTTTCATGCTCCGAGCACATCTCTCCGGCTCAGTGGATGTTGCACTGGCTTCCTGTGAGGTGGTGCATCTCCTTCAACATAAGTTTATTAACATACAAATCCTTACACGATCTGGTCCTGGCTACCTAAAAGAGTTCCTGTATCTATATGCTCCTGAACAACCTCTCCGCTCATCTGAGGTGGGTTTTTTGAAGGTCCTCAGATAGAAACATAGAAACATAGACTGAGACGGCAGATAAGGACCACTTGGCCCACCCAGTCTGCCCATTTCCCTACCTATTGGATAAGCTGCAGATTCTAGTTAACCAACAGCCTACTTCCAGCAACCCCCCACTATAATTGCCTTATGTCTGTCCCATGCATGTTTGAATTCCCCCACTGTTTTAGACCCCACAACCTCTCCAGGAAGGCAGTTCCATGCATCCACCACTCTCTCCGTGAAAAGAATTTCCTCACATTACCCTTGAGCCGTCCCCCTCTAACTTTAAATTGTGTCCCTCGTTTACACATCTCTTTTCTGAAAGATGCTACCCTCCTGGACTTTGTCGATTCCCTTGAGGTACTTAAAGTTTCTATCATGTCCCCCTGTCCCTCCTTTAATCAAGGGTATACATATTAAGCTCTCTCAGTCTCTCTCATATGGTTTCTGCTGCAGACCCTGCACCATTTTAGTTGCCCTCCTCTGGACTGCTTCCATCCTGTCTATGTCCTTGTGTAGATGAGGTCTCCAAAACTGCACGCAGTACTCCAGATGGGGTCTCACCAACTGTCTGTATAGAGGGATAACCACTTCCGTTTTTCAACTTGTGATGCCCCTCCCTATGCATCCCAGTATCCCCCTGGCTCTCCTTACTGACTTCTCACATAGCTTACCCACCTTTAGGTCATCTGATATGACTACATCCAGATCCCTTTCCATTATTGTTTTCGTTAGTACCTCTCCTGCTATTGTGTACTCTTCTCCTGGATTTTTATTTCCCAGGTGCATTACTTTGCACTTCTTTGCATTGAATCTAAGTTGCCATATGTCTGACCATTCTTCCAACCTTGCCAAGTCCCTTCTCATCCTTTCTACCCCCCCTTGTGTATCAGTTCTGTTACAGATCTTTGTGTCATCCGCAAAGAGGCATACCTTTCCTTCCAGACCCTCTGCAATGTCACCTATAAAGATGTTAAAGAGAACTGGACCCAGTACTGAGCCCTGAGGTACTCCACTAGTAACCCCCCTTTCTTCAGAATGTATTCCATTCACTATTACCTTCTGTGTCCTGTTGTGCAGCCAGTTTGCTACCCAGGCTACCATCCTGGGACCCACTCCCAGGCTGGCTAACTTGATTATTAATCTTGTGTGTGGGACTGTGTCAAATGTTGTCTAAAGATGTTGTCTAAAGCTAGAGGCTATTCCAGTGCACACTATCACAGCCCCAAACGTGAAAGAACTTGCCAAAACTTTTAGCAAGGTGGGCATACCTAAGGAGATTATAACTGATCATGGTAGTAATTTTGGTGCTGCAGTGCTGAATGAGCTCTACTGACTACTAGGTATCACTGCCACAAGAACCTCCTCTTATCACCCTCAGACAGATGGTCTAACTGAGCCTTTTAATCACACCCTAAAATGCATGTTAAAAAGGTTTGTGAAAGGTGAAGGGAAAGACTGGGATCAATATTTACCTGCTTTTTGCTTACAAAGCAGTGCCAGAAGCATCAACAGGTTTTTCACCCATTGAAATGTTGTACGGTAGACAACCCAGAGAGTCACTAAACGTAATAAAAGAAACATGGGAAAATAACCCCACTCAACAAAAAACTATTACCTCTTATAAGCGTGCACAGAGAAAGAAACTTACAAAATATGTTGTAATTACCAACAGTAACCAGGAAGAGGCCCCAAAACAGCAGTAGGTGTTTTATAATCGGGGTAGAAGAAAAATGTTTTTGAGCTAGATGAAAAGGTCTTGTTACTGTTACATACTACAGAAAACAAACTGTTAATGAAGTGGCAAGGGCCTTATAAAGTGGTTAGACGTACTGGTACAGTTAACTATGAGACAGACCTCAAAAGGAAAAATCCTACCAAGATACACCATTGTAACCGCCTGAAGAAATTAGTTGAAAAAACACCAAAGGCTGCTTTGTTAGTATTACCAGAAAGTACCTGCTAAAGAAAACACTGATATAGCTTATGACAGACTGGAGCAAACTATAACTTCTGATTGCTGTAAAGGTGAATGTTTCCTTAACCACAGAACAAACCGCAGAAATGTGTAACTTGGTAAAGACATTTTAAAGTACTTTCACTACAGTGCCAGGTCAAGCAAAAGGGATTGAGCATAACAGTGACTAGGAATGCTTGCCCTATCAGACAAAAGTCATGAAGATAACCAGAGTGGTTAAGAGCAGATGTGGTTAAGGAAATACAAAACAATGAAAGAGCTGGGTATCACTGAAGACTCAAGAAGTTCTTGGTCATCACTTGTGGTGACAGTAAATAAAAAAGAAGGGGGTGAAAGAATCTACCTTAATTTAGGAAACTTAATTAGGTGTCCGAATCTGATAGCTGTCCTATGCCCAGGATAGATGATTTGCTGGACAGATTGGAAAGTAACAAGTACATTAGTACACTCAATCTCACCAAGGGTTACTGGCAAATCCCCCTAGCTAAAGAATCCAGAGACAAAACTGCATTTTTGGATTCCATCAGTTAACCACCATGCTGTCAGGGCTGTCCAACACGTGGCTCGTGAGCAACATGTGGCTCGCCAAGCCATTTTATGAGGCTTGCGAAGGCTCAATGAAAAATAAAGATTTTGTGCCTTAGTTGGGCTCGTCCCTTTAAATTTGCTGTTTTGCGCTCACAATGTAATTTCTCAATTGAATTCCGCCTTGTCTCCATGATTCCCTGACTGCTCTCAGTGTGGTAATGGTTTGTAATTAGCATGGCTAATTATCTGGGCTCAAAATGCAAACCATAGCCTTTCATACTAATGGACCACAAATCATAGACTATTAGTGACCGATAGTTTTGGATTTGCGGTCCGATTAGTTGTCTCTCTGTGTAATGGCGTAAAACAGCAAAAAAGGCTGAAGTTTTATATTTGCTGTATTCTTTGCGGTATTATTCTACCTTTCCCTGAGATGACCAAGAACAGCAAAGAAACCCCGGAGAGATAATGAACTGAACGCAGCTGCCAAGATGAAGTTTAATTGAATTGCCTCGCACATTGGATCAAAATCAGCTGAAAGGCTACATTGATCTCACTGTCGTTTATAACCCCACAGCTCAGTAGCATGCCACAAAGACATAACTAACATTTTCAGAATTGCCATCGCTCCAGCATTACAGCTGCCTGTGTCACTGACCCTGAGGCACCTAGCAGAGTTACTTGACTTGCTCCACGACTGGTTGCTGAAATAAGACAAGGTCCTTGTTAGTTAAGCTGTGGCCATGATCCGTTCCGAACGACCATCTAAACTACCAAAATTTAAGTTTAAAAAACATCCCCATTGATATCTATGGAGCATGCCACCATGCTCTTCAAATAATAACTTCACACAACGTGCTAGCATGGGGGTGGATCAGGGATAGATCACTGTCTGAGAAAGTACCAGGAAGTGGAAGGGATCAGCACAGCTCAGCTCCACGGAGCCAAATTACGATCCCTTCTCTTCCTAAACAGAGGCTACTACAAAGAAAACTATATGTAGCATATGACTTCTGCCCAGGTGAGGGTTCGTCTTGCTACTTGGGGGAATTCTGAAATTGAGTGAGAAAGTTTCTATTTCATATCATCATCATCATCATCATGTCTTTATTGCTTGGCTATAAAGCCTTCAACAATTAAAAACACAGGTTGAAATACATATAAACATAGAAGTTGACGGCAGATGAGGACCGCAAGGCCCATCAAGTCTGCCCATTTCTTTTTCTACCTTATAAATGTGCCATCGGCCTTTGCTCTGTCAGTGGCCTATCTATTCACACTCATCTGCATTGCTCCCTTATGCCTATCCCATACCTGTTTGAAGCCCTGCACTGTATTCATAGCCACCACTTCCTAAGGTAGGCCGTTCCATGCATCCACCACCCTTTCTGTGAAAAAAAATGTCCTCACATTCCCCCTTAATCGGCCTCCCTCTAATCTCATGCTGTGTCCTCTTGTCCTGCTATTTTTCTTATATTTAAACATGTTAGACTCTTTCACCTTGTTAATGCCCTTAAGGTGTTTGAATGTTTCAATCATATCATCTCTCTCCCTCCTTTGCTCAAGGGTATACATATTGAGCTCTGTTAATCTGTCTTCATATGTCTTCTGATGCAGTCCCTGCACCATTTTGGTTGCCCTTCTCTGGACTGCCTCAATTTGGTTAATGTCCTTGTGAAGGTCTGGCCTCCAGTACTGCACGCAGTACTCCAGATGGGGCCTAACCAGTGTCTTGTAAAGAGGGATTATTACTTCCCCTTATGGCTTGTGATACCCCTACTAATACACCCTAACATCCCCCTAGCCTTATCTACTGCTTTAGAGGTCTGCTTGGATGATTTCAGGTCATCAGTGATGATGATGCCCAAGTCTCTTTCTTCCTTTGTGACTGCCAGCAACTCCCCTCCCAGCCTATAGATGGCTTCAGGGTTTCTCTTCCCTATGTGCATGATCTTGCACTTCTTTGCATTAAATCCCAGTTGCCACTCTTCTGACCATTTTGCTAGTTTATCCAGATCTCTTCTCATTCTGCCCACCCCATCCGGATCATCCACTCTGTTGCAGATCTTGGTGTCATCTGCAAACAGACAAGCCTCATACACAAAGGCCAGCCCATCGGCGCAGCAGTTGGATTTCCCTTGTGATGCCGGTGACCCGAGTTCAGGAACGGACCCAGGTCGCTGGAGAGCCAGCCAGGGGGAGAAGGATGGAGCATCCCATGAACTGCTCTCCTTCTCTTGGGGGGAAGGTGGGGAGTCTGTCCAGCGCTCGACAGACCCCTGGTGGAGGCCGGGGGCACCTCAGCTACCGGTGCCTAGCAAAGCCCAGGGGGCGGGGTGGACACAGGATGTCATTGCACACCCCCACCCCCCCAGAAAAAAACAGGAAAAATGGAGTAGCTGCCAGCCGCCCTAGATGACCACCACCACAGGTTCAATTAACCCCCAAGGCCGGCCCTCCGACCTATCCCAATGTCTGTGGTGCTGGCCAGGGTGCTGCAGCCCCACCCCCAGGGGTAATCTGGGGGGTATCAGAGGGTCGCAGCTGTTGTGGGGGGTGGAAGTCTGTGTTCCGTGACCGGGCAGAGGTTCCGGGCAGCTGGTGACTCGGGAGGAGATAAAGATAAAATAAAAAATAAAAAAATACATCAATATATACAAAAATTTACATAGAATCTAGAACAACACATATAAAATCATTAAATAATTGTACTCAGTGTCTCAGTTAATCAACTCTAGGTATATCAAGAGGCAATAACAAATCTGTCAGAAGGGGGGTTTGTGTGGCTAGATGTCTTGTTTTAATTTTATATATTGCTTTGAAGTAATTAGCAAGTATAAGTATGGACCATTCACCCGCAGTATGCATAAGATTTACTGTTAAGAGTTCTTCATCAATAGGATACAGTGAATTAATAAAGGGACCCATCCAAAACAGCCTTTCCTTGGAGTACAAGTGCATCTCCAGAGTATGTGCATAAGATTTATATATTTCTTTTTATTAATTGAGATCTTGGATTAACACCTTTGAGCAGAAAGCTCTTTCATAGGTTCCATGTCAAGTATGACACAAACAAGAATACAGATACGTTCCAGATACAGATATAGCAAGAAACATCTGAAAACTGTCTCCATGCATAAATTCTAATAGTTACGCAATCCAAGCATGTACAGGGTGCAGAGTCAAAACAAATGCTAACGTTTCACTAGGTAAGGGTAACATAACATGAGGATGCTTGTTTATAAAGGAGAATTGTACAACTAACAACATAGGCAGATAATTGGATTGTGCCTGAGTGAAACAAAGAAGGAAGCTCTCATACCAGTACAGAGGGACAGGGGAGGCAGGAGGAAAGTGCCGGGA
Organism: Neoceratodus forsteri; assembly: GCA_016271365.2. Lineage (NCBI taxonomy): Eukaryota > Metazoa > Chordata > Ceratodontiformes > Ceratodontidae > Neoceratodus > Neoceratodus forsteri. Next base: position 943,459,915 of record CM057451.1, on the reverse strand, counting down.
GGAAGAAGGCAAGCAGAGGTGGAGGGTAAGTAGGGGATTGATAGGAGGGAAAGGGATGAATAGCTATGTAGTCAAAGTGGAATAAAAGGGGAGGAGGGTGGGGGGAAAGGAGGGGTGGAGGAGAGTAGGGAGGAAGAGGTGGTGTAGGTAGCGTGGTGATGATGAAGATGTATTAAGGTGGTAGGGAGGAAAGAGATCTGGAATGACAGAGGGGCAAAAAAGAGGAGGTGGAGGGAGGTAAGAGGGAAAATAAATAATTTAGGCAGGGGTAGAAAGCCCATGAAAGTGTTAACTTGACCAGGGGCCCAAAAAATGGACACGAAGCATAACATTTTACTAATCAATAGAGATCAGAGATTGCAAATGGTAGGAGCAAGGTAAAGGCAAATTAGCGGTAGCAGTCACAGGTTGCCAGTGAGATTAGATGTTGCCAGAGTTTTTCTTAAAAGAGCCCAGCAAAGTAGCATTGTTTATATCAGGAGGCAAGGAGCTGTACCACTGCAGAGCTCTGTATGTGAATGCATGTTGTCCAAAGGCGGTGCGGCACCATGGGATTCTGAAAGCCTGTTTGCCAGAGTTTCTGGTACTGCGTGGATTACATGCAGGGGAAAGAAGGGTCAGTACACCAGGGGGTAGCAATCCCAAGGTGACTTTTTTGCAAGCAGGCATGATTGGTATTTGAGCCTGCTATCAAATTGTAACCAGCTAACCTGGGCATAAAGATCACAGGTGTGTGTCAAGTGTGCGGCACCAGTAAGAAGGTGGCATGCTTTATTTAAGGCTGTTTTGATACATCAGAGGGCAGTGTCTGTAGCTGCACCGTAAATGACAATACCATAGTCCACGAGAGAGACCACAGAACTGTGAATTGCCATGTTCAATGCTTCAGGAGTCAGATTATGTTTGTTCCTGTCTAGAATTCCTAAATTCTGGTTAATAGCTTTGGCTGTTCGGTCGATGTGCTGGGTGAAAGACAAGTTGGGCGTCAATAGTTATACCCAGGTACTTGAAATGGTGAACCAGTTCAAGAGGGGAGCCAGTGTCATTAATGATGGTAAGTGGGAAGGTTTTGTATCTGCTTTGGGAGGTCAAAAACAGCATTATCTTAGTCTTGTTATAATTAAAGATGAGTTTATTATCTCAAAACCACTTCTCTGCAGATGTAAAGGATTGCTGAAGTTGATCCTGGAGAAGGTGAGGGTCCATGTTGTTGGTAAAAAGTACAGTGTCATCAGTGTGTATGAAGTACAGAAGTATGTGGTCACAGCAAGCTCCTGGTAGTGAACTGAGGAAGATGCTTAAAAGCAATGGACTCAAGATAGATCCCTGCAGGACTCCAGAGCATACAGGCCTACTATCGGATAAGGCGTTACCAATTTTTACCTGCTGCGTTTGGCTACTTAAGTAGCTGGAGAACCAGCTTGTTTTGTTGGAGGAAGGACCAATGGAGGAAAGCTGTCTGATGAGGAGATCGTGGTTGACAGTGTTAAAGGCCTTGGTAAGGTCTATGAAAGTTGCCCCTACCAAGAGCCCTTGTTCCAGAGAGTTATTGATAAAGTCTGTAAACTCCAGGAGCGCAGTGATGGTACTATGCCCACACCTGAACCCATGCTGTTGGGGACATTGGAGTTGGTAGTTATCCAGATACTCTATGAGCTGGTCGGCCACGATGCACTACAGGGCCTTAGAGATCAGGGGATGAATAGAGACTGGGCGGTAATTTCCCAGAAGTGCTCGGTCACCACTCTTGTGCACCGGAGTGACCACTGCTGATGTCCAAAGATATGGAAATTGTGACTGAGATAGTGACAGGTTGATTATTTTGGTAAGAGATGTGAGGATTTCCTCGAGGGTAAGGGAAACAAATTTTAAGTCCAAGGAGTCCCACTGAATCTAGCTTTCCCCAGTATCTTCTTAAGATAACGTTTGGCTTCATTTATAGACACTGCTTTGAAGTAAAATTGTGGGTAGTCTCAGGGTGGGTTCTGGACTGCAGAGTTCATTCCTGAGGAGGTAACCATGAAGTTGTCAGGGAGAGGGGGAACACTGCTAAGGTCTGTAAATGCTTTGTTGAAAGCGTTTGCGATGGCTTTTGGGTCCATGGAAGGGGTGCCATCAATGTTCAGCATGTTCGGGGTAGTTTTAGGGTCTTTACCAGTGATGTCTTGGATGTTCTTCCAAAACATCCTGCTATCGTTCCAGGAGGTGGGAACGGCTTCTTTGAAATACTGGCTTTTAACAAAATGGATAGCATAGATACACTCATTTCTTGCTGCACTGTATCACTGTAGGTTAGCTTGTGTCCCCAGTGATCAAGAGATGTGCCAGAGGTGATCTCTGTGTTTTAGTAGATCAAGAAGGGCAGGGGTGATCCAGGGATTATGGGTTCCCTTGATTTTTGTAGTTTTGAAGGGGGCATGCTTATCGCAGGTTACATTAAAGAGGTCAGTGAGGAGTTCCAGTGCAGTGTTGACGTTGCTGGTTGCATAGAAATGAGACCAACTGGTGATCCTCAGGTCAGCTTTCATTATCTCAAGGTGTCCCGGAATGAGGACCCGGCTTGTGACAGTTCTGGCAGGGGGCTTGCAGTAGTTATTGGACCAGTAAAACTTGACAGGGACATGATCCCTAATACAGTCGGGTAGGACAGAGGTGCCCTTGATATTATCCAGCCGGTTAGATAGCACCCAGTCCAGTAAGGTATTGGTCCCAGTTTTGTAGTTCCTCCTGGTTGGGGCTTTACAAGCTGTGAAAGGTGGACAGCAGATAATGCATCCTTGGCATCAGTGGTGTTAGGGAATAGCCAGTTTATATTAAAATCTCCAAACATTAGAAATTCTGAGTGAAGGCTCATCCCTCTTAAGGCACTTATGAAAGACGCAAAGCCAGGTTTATTGTGCCTTGGAGGGATGTAAACAGAAGGCACAGTGAGTGTTTTGTTGTGTGCATTGAGAAGCAATTTAAAGGCCAGCATTTGGATTAGATCACCACAACCAGGGGTGGCGATCCCCAGGCCCTGCAAAGTGTCCTTTACGTAGATCACACATCCACCACCACGCTGAGAAAGGTGATCACACCTAAATATTGTGTAGCCAGAAGTAGGACTGCTGCATCAGGGACATTAGGAGTGAGCCAGGTTTCTACCGAGAGTACGTCTGGATTATGTCTAGTGGTCCATACTTGTAGTCTGTCAAGTTTTGGAAGAAGGCTGCAAATGTTTAGTGATGCCACTGTTCGACCACCAGTATTTCTTGGTGAGTGGTTTAAACAGTGGGGAGGTCCAGGATTAGGATGTATATTGCCTAAGAGCAATAAGAGCAGCACTATTAGTCTTCTCAGATATTCCTTAAACAGTTTTTTGGAGCGGGCATGTAACCTGTAGTTAGCGTGGCATTGCGTGAAGGTTCCCTGCTTAAAGGAGATTTGATAGAAGATTGCCAAGGTGTCATGCCAGTGGGGATGACAGAGCTGAGACCCACTGGCATAGAGTTAGCCCCTATGTAGCTTATGTGTGGAGGAGTTCAGATTTATGGGGGAGGTTATGGTACTATAGGTATCAGTCATGACACCGGTTGCTCCCGAGGGGGCAGGTAGACACATGTCTGTAATTTGGAGTCCTGAGAGTGTGAACAGGGCCAATATGGTGGTTCCACAAAGTATGAAAGCAGATGGGTAAAACATATTTGACTGGCATAACAGGGAAGGAGAGGAGGATAGGGTGGCAGTTCTTTTGAGGTAGCTTCCCCGAGGGGTGCTAACTTAGGCCCTTGGAGACAAAGTACATATAAAGTTGATTTAAAATGAAAATGCTGATGGTAAATTACATCCAGAGGAAATGATGAACTGTTGAGATCCAGCATCACATTATATATTAAAATTTCTGAAAGGTGATAAACTGTGGCCTGGGCATATGCAAGATGTGAGATCCTTTTGTCTGTATGTTTCCTTTGTTTTTCAAAGTCCTCAGAGAAAAGTACGGTTCCTTTAGGAGCAGGTCAGACGAAAATGTTGATTCAGTTGCAGGACTCAGCATCACCAAGTTTGTCAGACTAGTTGCAAGACTTATTTTTCCTTGGGATGGCTTCCAAAAAGTTGACTTAAAATGAAAAAGTTGGTGGTGATGTTTTGCAGAAATACAGTCCAGGAGACTTTCACAGATGTGTGCAAGAATGGCATAGGTGCTCCAAGCAGAAAAACATGTAAATCCACAAAAACTAACTTACACACAAAGATAAGCATAAACGGCCATCCACACAGCCCCAGGAGGTGGAGATTCTCATATTCACCTATGGAACGGGTACAGACTTCCATGTCTTTAGTTAGCTTTTGATGTCTTACAGGAAGAATGTCACTGGGAAATCGCTCATATTTAGATACTGTAGCAGAAAGATTCTTCTAAGTCTGAGTCAGCCAAAATTTTCAAATAGGGTTTTAATCCAAATGTATAATTATTCTTTGCTACCCATCTAAAGTATGCAGAATTTTTAATTTTGTTGAGATTGATCTGAATCCAGTACTTATCGATTCTCTTGGTAATGTATTTCTTGTATTTAAAACTAAGGGTAATCCCTTTGTCCAAGTAAGACATCAGACATGGCAGTCCATACCTGCGTAACAGAGATTTGGGCAGAGTATACCACAGGGTGCCTCTGAAGCCTAGATCAAACCAATATTTTTTTCGAAGTAAACACTGATACACCCTGGAACTCCTGTGGAGTCTGGAAAGTCTTAGCCAGAAAAGTACTTTCCTAGTATTAATAAAAGCATTCCTATCAGGTAAACCTACTTCTGCCTGAAATTATGGGGCATGACATGAACTGCCAAGACCTAACACCCTTCTCAGTAATTTGTAAATTGGTATAGCTAGTATATTCATCCTCCTGCTTTCCAAAATTTCAACTCCATACAGTGCTTGAGTTTTTGTATTTTATTTTAATGGTTCGAACAAGTGGCTCAGCCGATCTCCCTCCGAATCTAAAACTGAACCTCCCAAGTCCCATGACAATTTTACTTAATTTTTCTATCATATTAAAGTGAGAGTTCCAAAGACAATTTGCACTAAACTGTACTCCAAGACCGGCTTGTTGGCGCAGCGGCTGGATTTCCACTTGCGACGCCGGCGACCCGGGTTCGAGAACGGACCCGGTTCATCGGAGAGCTGGCCAGGGGAGAAGGTTGGAGCGTCCGTAGACAGCTCGCCTTCTCCAGGCGGGAGGGTGGGGATGTGAGCCAGGCACCTGCTGGCCCCTGGCAGAGGCCGGGAACATGGCACAGTGTTAGGGGCTCAAATTTCTGGGGGAAGTGACGGACGTCGGCGTTCGCCTTGACGTCAGGTACATCACTCTCCGTGGGGAGAAAACCAGAAAATGGCTCTCTGGTGAGCCAGATAATGGCTCTCCAGTCCCCTCGCCACCGTCACGGCCCTGTGGCCTCCCACCCCAGCAGCACCTGGAGCCGATGCCGCAGTGCACTGGATGATCCCCACCGGTGCCTTCCCTCTCGGAGGAGGGGGACCCACCCGGTGAAAGGTAACGCCGGGCTACCTCCAGGGGGGCTGCGATCTGGGGTTGAGGCAGGTCGCAGGGATGGCAGACAGACAGGGACAGGACATTGAGGGCCCGAAGGAGGTGCTCGCCAGATGGAGCAGAGGAGCAAAAAAAAAAAAAAAAAAAAACTGTACTCCAAGATACACACAGATTGCTGCCCTGTTTAATTTCTGTGTACCAATGTACCACTAACCTTTTACTTGGGGATTCTTACTGAAGATGACCACCTTAGTCTCGGACCACCTTAGACCCAGAAGCAACTGGGATTTTTCAGCTAAAAAGTCCAGTTTCTTTTGTAAGCCCTTTTTTAATAAGGGAAAGTGCTACTACAGTATATGCATCAGCGAGCGCAGCACAGGCAAACTGTTTAATTTTTGGTGAGTCTGAGGAAGGGAAGTCAATCTGTTTAAGGAGACCATCCAAGTATAGGGGAAAAAGGGTAGGAGCAAGGACACAGCCTTGGTGAACCCCTTTATTAATTAAAAAAGGAGCAGAAAGTTCCCCCTTGGTTTCAAGTCTAACTGAGGCCCAGGTATCTGTATAGAGGGCATGGAGTAATGTGGACCAAGTTAGAATTGATACCTCTTTTAAGCAAAATATCCCATAAAATTGATCTGGCAATTGAATCGAATGCTGCTGAATAATCAATAAAAACTTTATACAGGGTGCTTTTGCAGATTAATACGTGTTTTTCAATTAGATGACTCAGAACAAAGATGATGTCTAAGGTGGAAAAATTATTTCTAAAACCTCTTTGTAGGTATGAGATTCTACCTGTATGATTAATCTCAACTAGAAGTTTATCTAGCAAAACTCCAGAGAATATTTTTAGGTTTGTATCCAGGAGACTAACTGGTCGATGCATCCTAGAGTCAGCTGTATTTCCTTTTTTGTGAACTGGGATAATGTGTGCCCGAGACCAGGATTCTGGGAATCCTGATTCCTCTACACATTTATTATAAAATTCTGTAAGATATCTGGCCCATAGCCCCAGCTGGCAAAGATACATCTCATCTAGGATACCATCCGGTCCAGGGACTTTGTTTGCTTTAAGTAGATTAATTGCTAGAAGAACTTCCTCGTGTGATACAACCACACGGTGCTCATGGTTAGAAAGAGTTAAACGGTTTGTATTATCAACCTGTGCATCCCAGAAGATGACTGTGAAAAACTCAATCCATTCTTTCTCTGAAATAAAAGTGTCTATAGCAAATTTACTGTTGTTAGTCCCTCTAGCTACCAGGGCCCGAAATGCATTATTGTCTCTATTCTGGACAGCCTTTTCCATCAGGTCCCATTGATTATTGTAATAGAGTTTTTCTTCTCTTTAAGTACAGTTTTGTAATGTTTTTAAGCAGCTTGATTTATTTTGACCTTTCCTTTCTGGGGGTTAATTTATATTGCTTGTATATTTTCCTGATTTCCTTTTTAACAGCTTTACATTCTTTGTCAAACCATCCTGTTCCTTGTTGGGTACCCTCATGTGCCTTTACTGAAATTTCCAGACTGTTTTTTTATATCACTGAACACACTTGTCAGGATGTTGTTCAATTCCAATAATGAATATCTCAAAATTTCTTAAGTCTGAATATTCTGTAGTGAATTAAAAAGTAAATCCCTAATTCTGATACCAGAATCCTGGCACCATAGCATCTTCTTGTGAGCTCTAATTTCTGTAAATATCATCTGACTAGAGAGAGACTATGGTGGTAACAGCTTGAAAGATGGGTTACAATAATAAGGGGAAAGTAGTCACTTTCTGAACGAATGACAATGTGCAACGACTTCCAAAATGAAATGTGGTCGGACCAAACAGCAAAGTCCACCACAGAAGTACCCCTTGTAGAGAAGTGTGTCCACTCACCAGTTCTATCACCTTCAAGTCTCCCATTCAAGGGATAAAGATTCTACTCATTCATTACCTCTATCAGTTTTTCTCCAGAGGAATTAATTTTTTAAATTTTTTGTGGCTCTTGCTACCATGTATTTATCAATATTATAAGTAAAATAGTGATTATCATCATACAGTACCTACTAATTCTGGCACTGAAATCTCCCAGTAGCAGTATGTCAGTCTCTGGGTTTTTTACAATAAATTTGTTCAAGGTCCCCATAATGAAATCCCATATTTCCCTTTTATAGAAAACTGAATTGTCTGGTGGTATGTAACAATTTATTACTACAAAGCAGTCATTTGAGAATGCAACTAGATTTATAATGAAATTTAGATCTAAGTGAATGCCCTTAACCCATTTAAAAGAGCCAGTTTTAAAATGTGAGGCCAGACCCCCACAGCATCTATCTTTCTTCTATATGTTACTCCCAGGGACATGGAATAGCTCACATCCATTTAGTTCTATACTTTCATCTTTTCATGCCATGCTTCTTGGAAGGCTAAAACATTGGATTTCTCAATAAAAGCCTTCCAATCTAAGTCTGCTGTTTTGTTTTTCCAGCCAGAGATGTTCCATGATAAGATGGAGAAATCAGTTCCAATATTAATCGACTTCTCGGATGGATCCTTGTCTTTCACTACCTCCAAATTACATACCTGTAATCAGTCAGTGCACCTGGAAAGTCTTTGGTCTCTGTTAGCTCAGGCATCCTGGGGGGGGGGGGAGATGGTGTTTTCTGTTTGGTGAGGGGGTATTATGAAATTTCCAGATTCCAGAGTCAACCAGGTACAAATTTAGTTTGTCCAGGGTTGAACTATTTTGCAGTATTCTATTAGCCAGATCTTTATTTTTGATTAGTAAATCAATTTGGCCATCTGACCCAATTCTATTAGCTATAATAGTGCCTTTCCTGCCAACTGGCAAACATATGTTTTCCAAAAGATTGCAAATTGCATCTGTTACTTTAAAATCATTCTCATTTCTCAGTTTTTCCAAACCAAACAATCTAAGATGCACCCAGTCATCCTCATCAGCCATCTCGGGGCTTGCTCTCCCCCAAAGCCTCCTCGTGGTCGTGAGAGCCTGCTGCGCTCTCCCAGGACTGGACTGCCGGAACCCCCACCCCACCCCCCAAAGCCAGAAGTGGGTCTCGAGGGTAATGGGTGTTTTGCTCTCCCCCAAAGCCTCCTCGTGGTCGTGAGAGCCTGCTGCGCTCTCCCAGGACTGGACTGCCGGAACCCCCACCCCACCCCCCAAAGCCAGAAGCGGGTCACGCGGATAATGGGTGTTTTACTCTCCCCCAAAGCCTCCTCATGGTCGTGAAAGCCTGCTGCGCTCTCCCAGGACTGGACTGCCAGAACCCCCACCCCACCCCACGGCCAGAAGCGGGTGACGAGGGTAATGGGTGTTTTGCTCTCCCCCAAAGCCTCCTCATGGTCATGAGAGCCTGCTGCGCTCTCCCAGCACTGGACTGCCGGAACCCCCACCCCACCCCCCGAAGCCAGAAGGTACGACGATCGCAGGGAGACTGGACTCAACTCCTTTGTTCAATTTTTGAATTTTGGTGCCTTCTACAGCATAGCCCCTGCGGCGCGCGCTGTACTGCTCTGCCATGGTTCTTAAAGGCAGTGCAGTCAGCGTAGCATTATAGATAGTTTTTTTTTTCCTTTTTTCCTACAAATCCAGAAAGACACTTGCATCTGTTTTAGCTGCTTTGAGTACAATATCTGCAATATCTGCTTGTTAATCGTATGGAGCCCTCCCCTTTAAAGCTCACTTGCATGTAATTTTGCTAAGCTGGCCTGTATAACTGAGGGACTTGTAACCGGATGATAATTGTTACCCTGAAATACAACGTAAAGCATAGCAACAAGTCACTGAACATAGCCAAAGAATTTTAGGCACTAAACCTGGGATAAGCATAGTAGCAAGCTGCTGCACATAGCCAGGGGGTAATTTTAAAGCTGTAAGCGCCGAGAGCTTTTGCTAACCGCTGAGCCGAGTCTCTTGTTTCAGCATAAAGCATCCGCTTACTCGGAGGCCACTTTTAAACAGCAGAAACGCATCTCTTGCAAACGGCTCAAACCAAACCCTCATTCGTTTGTAGAAATAACAACCTGATACCCTCCTGTACATTGCTTTACCTGTAAAAGCTGCTCCACCCCTCCTGCTGCACATATATCTAACCTCTCGCCTTTCTCCTTCCACAGCGGGTCACGAGGGTAATGGGTGTTTTGCTCTCCCCCAAAGCCTCCTCGTGGTCGTGAGAGCCTGCTGCGCTCTCCCAGGACTGGACTGCCGGAACCCCCACCCCACCCCCCGAAGCCAGAAGGTACGACGATTGCAGGGAGCCTGGACTCAGCTCCTTTGTTCAATTTTTGAATTTTGGTGCCTTCTACAGCATAGCCCCTGCGGCGCGTGCTGTACTGCTCTGCCGTGGTTCTGGCCCCGCCGCCCCCACCACCACCCTTGGTTGGCTCTCACATTTATAGGCTGCTAGAAGGTCAGGTGACGCTACCAAAACCTATCAGCCTAGTTTCAGGTTTGCAGGTTATCACCTCTCACCAGCAGTGGCCGCTACCACAATCCTACCGCTCTGCTCTAGTATTCCTCTACTTCAAACATGTACTTTGATCTACTAGCAGTGCTTGCCACAGTTATGCCCCTCACCTCACTACCCCTCGCAAACCTGCCTTTATACAACCCTGTTCCTTGCAATTTTCTCTCACCCTCACCCTCTCCCCCACCCCTGTCAATCCCCAAGGGCTGGCAATTCCACACAACCACCCCTTCGTGGTTCATAAGCCCCTCAATCATTCCCCTGTCCTTCTCCATGAGATTACCAGTCCTAATTAACCTAGGTGCTGGTATCCCTTCCCAAGCCGCACACCTGTCCAGATCCAGTCTCAAAACTAGACTTACATGGCGAAATGCTACTAGATATCTCACCCTGCTGTTTCTCATGTCGGGTGACATTGAAACTAACCCTGGCCCAATATCTAATCACAACCACGCGCTTCCTCCAAAGGGACTTAGCCTACTCCATCTAAACATCCACAGCCTACTAAAAAAAATACCTGAGCTGCAAGTCACCATCCAAACTCTCAAGCCGGACATCTGCATTATATCCGAGACTTGGCTCAAACCTCACCATACGGATGCCTCAATAGCCATCCCGGGGAATACTGCAATCAGGCAGGACCGCCTAGGCCCTAAGAAAGGCGGAGGCATAGCCATGTATATGTCAACTAGTCTTAATTACACCCCTGTCCAAATCATAAGCCTGTCTCCCCAGATTGAAACTAAGCTGATTAAACTCCTGCTGCCACACTCCTCCCCGGTATATGTTGCCGCATCTATTCCACTCGGCTACTCCTGGTGATACCATCATCAATCACTCACGCCCTAAAAGCTTTGGCTGCCACAGGCTAACTCCACATCCTAGGCATGACTTAAATCATAACTGGCTTGCACCCGCCTGCGCGAAAATACGCAGCAGTGTCAAAGCCCTCAACCTTTCCCAATTAATAGAACAGCCCACGCGCCTAAATCCCGCAACAAGCAACCACTCCCTCCTGGACTGGGCTCTCACCTCACACCCACACAGAATAATTATGGCTGGCATCCTTCCCGACTCCTTGAGTGATCACCACATGGTCTACGTGTCTAGGAAAGTGCACAGACCAACAAACCACCTCCCTCCTAGGTTGATCCTTACAAGAGCTTACAAATCCCTCTGTCTCCAATCACTCTTAAATGATATCACACTTGCTGACTGGTCTTTTATCAATCTAGCGTCCTCAATCGACCACTCTTTTGATAGGTTCAGAAAGCAGCTCCTTACCATATGGGACTATCACGCCCCCCTAAGAAAGAAAAGAGTTAGGGATTACCACCTCCCCTGGGTATCTGCTGACATAATGAGTAAATGTATAGCAAGGGATCAGGCCTGAAAAAATCACAGGAGACTAAAATCCCCCACATCTCTGCAACATTACCGCACCCTCCGAAACAATTGCACTAAAGCCATATGACAGGCAAAAAACTACTATTTCCATGACGCCCTCAACAAAAATCTGAGTCATCCCTCCAAATTCTGGAAAACCGTTAAAACCCTGTTCTCTCCACCGGCCCAGCCACCCTCCCCTACCCTAAACCTTCAGGGCAACATCATATCAACCCCCAGCGAAGTTGCATCCGCTTTCAACTCCTTTTTCACTACTAGTGCCAAATCTCTCCTAGACAACCAACAGCCTTGTGCAACCACCAACAACCACCCTGCCATACCCCTGCCGACCTCAAGCACGCCCACCTTCTCCTTTCGGCCGGTCTCCCCAGCAGAAGTTTTTGCTGCTCTACGCTCCCTCGACCCAAACAAAGGCAAGTGCCCGCAAGGTCTGGACACCAAAATCCTCTTCCTATCAGCCCCTGCAATAGCCTCCCCTACTAAACCTCTCTTTGCACACGGCAAAATTCCAGCTGCCTGGAAGGAAGCTGTAATCATCCCCCACCTAAAGGGGCCCCATCTGAGCCGGGCAACCACCACCAATCTCTCCTACTGCTCTGGCCAAGCTGCAAGAGCAGCTCGTACTCACCCAACTAACACAGTTCCTTGACTCCACCTCTTTCTTCACTCCATTCCAGTCGGGCTTTCGCAAAAATCATTCCACCATCACAGCTTTGCTAAGGCTCACTAACGATCTCTCTTTGGGTATGGACAAGGGCCTCGTCACCTCTGCTATTTTTATTGTCTTGGCCAAAGCCTTTGATACTGTGTCCCACTCTAAACTTCTCTCAAAATTGCAACACGCAGGCCTCTCTCAGCCTGCCTCTAACTGGTTCCAAGCCTATCTGTCAGGCAGAGTGCAGGCTGTAAAAATTGGCCCTCACATCTCCTCCCCGCTTCCAGTGAACATGGGGGTCCCCCAGGGCTCGGTCCTGGGTCCCCTACTTTTCTCCATTTTCTTAAACGATCTGCCTCAAGTCTGCTCTAACTCAGCATTACAAATGTACGCGGACGATACAGTACTGTACACCTCTGGCCCCTCTACCGATGACACAATTGCATCTCTTCAACGGGATTTCGATGCCATACAAACCTGGCTCAGGACCAACCAGCTTATCCTAAATGCTAAGAAAACCGTCTCCATAACTTTCAGCACCCATCCTAAGCTATCTCGGCCAGCAGCCCCCCGTCTTCCACACCCTGGATGGTTCCAAACTAGATTCCTGCACCTCCTTCAGGTACCTAGGGGTCTGGCTCGATCAACACCTCAATTTCCATGCCCACATCGAATCACTACAGAAAAAAATCCACCCTAAATTAGGAGCACTGTACCGGTACAAAGGCATCCTTCCCACCTCTGTTAGGAGGGAGCTAATCCTCAAAATGATCCTCCCCATTTTTGACTACGGTGACGTGGTCTACAGCGCCACCCCTCCATCTACCTTGGCCATACTGGACCCCCTCTATCACTCATTCTGTCATTACGTACTCGACTGCCCTCCCTCCACCCATCACTGTGACCTGTACAGTGCCTTCTCCTTCCCATCTCTAGAGTCTCAGCGTAAACTACATTGTACAAATCTTATTTTCAAATACTGGTCAAATACCCTTCCCCTCTACTTCAGCTGTGCTCTAGCAACCCAGCCACCCCCAGCCTACCCCCTCAGAGCTTCAGATTCAAAACCGCTCCATGTACCTTTTATGCGCACCTCTAATGGCCAAATGGCCTTCACGCATCGACTGCCCAAACTATGGAATGAGCTACCTGCAGACATCAGGCTCTCAGCTTCCCACTGGGCTCTCAAACCGTGCCTGAGGTCCCACTACTCAGATGTATGTAACTGCCACCCACAGATTTAGCTGTCATATATATTAATGCCTTTGTACCTGGTGTTTGCTGTCTACCTACACTGTTGTACTGCGACTACTGTTAGCTACTCTAGACCTATGTAATACTGATGTTCTGTGATTTAACTGTATCTATTCTTGACCTATGTAACCCCAGGTCGCATCTGGAAATGAGCAGTCCCCGCTCAGAATGCTTATCTGGTAAATCTCTTAAATAAATAAATAAATAAACAAACAACAGCCTGCTGGGGAAGGGAACACTAAGTTCACTACTTTGTACTGCAAGGCCATTTGACCAGACATAGTTTGCAACTCTAGCTGACTCAAATACAACATCAAGAATGGTAGCTGAGTCCAGCTGAATGACACTAGTCTCAAAAGTACCCTCTAAGTTAATATCAATGCCTAGAATTAATTTTAAATGGTCCACAAGAAAGGTATGATCATTACTCATATTGTCATCCAGACATGGGATACAGTTGGTGAGCCCCATGAATCGAACCAGTGGTTTAACTACTTTAGCAGAGGCATCCCCTTTTTCCCCACTGGAGGGGTCTAACTTTAAAATATCCGGGGGACATACAGGGTCAAGTGGGGGCCCCATCTATATTAGAACTTTTTAGTGACATTGCAGAAGGGCTAGAAGGGAAGGTATGCCTTTTTGCAGGTGACACTAAAATCTGCAATAGTGCAGACACTCTGGGGGCCGGGATGAATAGGGATCTAAAAAAGCTTGAGGAGTGGTTAAGAGTGTGGCAACTAAGTTTCAAAGCAAAGAAGTGCAAAATCATACACTTAGGGCATAGAAACCCGGGGCGGAGTACAAGATGGGGGGAGTGGTGCTGCTGACCACCAAACACAAAAGAGACCTGGGGTGGTCAAACAGTGTGACAAGACTGTAGTGAGAGCCAGTGGGATGTTAGGGTGCATAGGGAGGGCTTTCACCAGCAGAAGGAAGGAGGTGGTGATACCACTTTGTAAATCATTGGTGAGACCTCACCAAGAGTACTGTGTCAGGCTCCGGAGACCAAACCTCCGGAAGGACAGAGACAGAGTAAAGGCAGTCCAGAGCAGGGCAACTAAAATGGTGCAGGGTCTGCACCAGAGACCCTATGAGAAGAAACATAGAAACATAGAAGTTGACGGCAGATAAGGACCGCAAGGCCCATCCAGTCTGCCCATTTCTTTTTCTACCTTATAAATGTGCCATCGGCCTTTGCTCTGTCAGTGGTCTATTTATTCATACTCATCTGTATTGCTCCCTTATGCCTATCCCATGCCTGTTTGAAGCCCTGCACTGTATTCATAGCCGCCACTTCCTGAGGTAGGCCATTCCATGCATCCACCACCCTTTCTGTGAAAAAAATGTCCTCACATTCCCCCTTAATCGGCCTCCCTCTAATCTCATGCTGTGTCCTCTTGTCCTGCTATTTTTCTTATATTTAAACATGTTAGACTCTTTCACCTTGTTAATGCTGTTAAGGTGTTTGAATGTCTCGATCATATCACCTCTCTCCCTCCTTTGCTAAAGGGTATACATATTGAGCTCCGTTAATCTGTCCTCATATGTCTTCTGATGCAGTCCCTGCACCATTTTGGTTGCCCTTCTCTGGACTGCCTCAATTTGGTTAAAGTCCTTGTGAAGGTCTGGCCTCCAGTACTGCACGCAGTATTCCAGATGGGGCCTAACCAGTGTCTTGTAAAGAGGGATTATTACCTCTCTCTTATGACTTGTGATACCCCTACTTATACACCCTAACATCCACCTAGCCTTATCTACTGCTTTAGAGGTCTGCTTGGATGATTTCAGGTCATCAGTGATGATGATGCCCAAGTTTCTTTCTTCCTTTGTGACTGCCAGCAACTCCCCTCCCAGCCTATAGGTGGCTTCAGGGTTTCTCTTCCCTATGTGCATGATCTTGCACTTTTTGCATTAAATCCCAGTTGCCACTCTTCTGACCATTTTGCTAGTTTATCCAGATCTCTTCTCATTCTGCCCACCCCATCTGGATCATCTACTTGTTGCAGATCTTGGTGTCATCTGCAAACAGACAAGCCTTACCCTCTAGTCCATCTGCAAGGTCACTAATGAAGATATTGAAGAGGACTGGCCCCAGGACTGATCCCTGAGGTACCCCACTTGTGACTTGCATCTCTTCTGACTGTATACCATTTACCACCACTCTCTGTTTTCTGCCCGACAACCAGTTTGCCACCCAGTTGACTAACTTCTGACCCACCCTGAGCCTACCCAGCTTATTTATCAATCTTCTATGTGGAACAGTGTCAAAAGCTTTGCTGAAGTCAAGGTAGGCAACATCAACTGCTCCCCCTTGGTCCACCACTCTGGTTACCCAGTCAAAGAAATCTATGAGATTAGTTTGTGTAACCCCTAGATGGCGCTATCCCAGGGGCTACTACCCCTGCCTGATTTGCCACTAACAGGTTGAGGGGCCTGGATCCAATGGCGGGTGCCTCCACCCAGAGGTCAGGGTTTGCAATAGTTAAACTAACTTGGTCACAGCCCTCTGGGACACTGCAACCCCCCTTTTTTCCCACTAGTGGCCCACACAATATATCAGAATTACCTTCACAGTA
Source organism: Neoceratodus forsteri (assembly GCA_016271365.2). Classification (NCBI taxonomy): domain Eukaryota; kingdom Metazoa; phylum Chordata; order Ceratodontiformes; family Ceratodontidae; genus Neoceratodus; species Neoceratodus forsteri. The sequence goes on along the minus strand of CM057451.1, from coordinate 943,444,022 downwards.
TACACTTACCCCCAGGTCTGGTTCCGCACTGGGACCTCTGTGAAATGAGATACAGTGCAACAATCACAGTACAGTACTTTAACATAGACTAATACCTCAGGCAGTATAACTTTGCTGAAACAAGCAGCTCTGATTTATTTAGGGGATATAACAAGGACGGGGAAATCAGGTTAATTAGCTTATCACTCTAATAATCTCATCTATGGCTCTGTGCACAGGCCTATCCCTATCAGTTACTGTCCCTGGGTACCCAAGCCCTAGTGGCTAGTCCAAACCGTGGCAGCTGGTAGGGGCCCTTTCACACAGAGAAAAGGAGAATTAAACAGTCAGCAGTACAGTAATTCCATTTGGATTTAATGTGGCAATTCAACAGGGAGCACTCTGAATTAGTACTCACGACCTCCAAATAAGATAGGGTCCTTCAATGTCAGCAGGGCTCACTTGAGGTACACAAACCTCTTCACACATCCATATAAAAGAAAGCACTATACCAGGCAGGCTGCATCTGTATCCCGATCGCAATTACTGCACAATACCCGAGAACACACAGCAGATTCAGTTCCTGACAGACCGAGTAATTTTCAGCAATTCCTCCAGTCTTCTACAGGGTGAGCCTGGTTTCTACTCTTCAGAGATCCTTTGATTCTTTTCACAGGACGGATTCAGTCCTAACAAGCTGTTACACAAGCTGCAGACCGGAACTCTGGGCCTTACACACGTTTTTGACTAAAACTGCACACTGAAAAGCACAGGGCTCCTTCCTTCTTCACTGCCAAAGCTCAACTGAAACTCCAACCGACAAAACCGGCACTTCCTTTGAGTTCCTCCCAGTTCTTGACTGGATTGGCTGTCACTCACAATAGACTGCTGCTGTTGGTCCAAAAGGTGCTGAAGTCTAAACTACATCTCCCAGAGTCACTGCCCATACAATCCTCTTGTGGTTGGCTCAGATTATGAGTCCAAGTTCTGATTCGTCTAAGGCACCATTTTAGAGCTAGCCTTCCCACACTGATTGGTCCAGTTCAGCAGTTCAAAACTAGAATGGGGAACTAGCAGACACAGTTCTGACTGCAAAGAAAGCAGGTTAGACAAACTGTAATTTCATTATTACTCTAAATAATTTCTGGCAAACAGTTACATCTTTCAGATAGGTTCCTTTGCACTCTAGTGACTGCAAAATGAAGTGAATTGGCAGCAGCTTGAGTGGTACTCAATCAAAGAAACACACAGTCCCCATACAACTTAATTATGTCTGCAAGCAGACAGCTCTTAAAGAGACAGTACCAGAGGTTCTAAAAACACTCACTGATAAATGGCTTAAATGCCAAACACCATTCAGACTTGGAGCATTCAAGCAAGCTCCTGGAAGTCTTTTGGGAACCCCCATTTGCAGGGGGGTTACATTTGACAGGACCTTCCTTTTGTAAACCCATGCTGTCTTGGATCCTGTGCCCCTATGGATTCCAGGTGTTGCACTATCCTTTCCTTAAGGAGTGCCTCCATAATTTTGCCCACTATTGAGGTAAGACTGACAGGTCTGTAGTTCCCTGCCTCCTCCCTGCTACCACTTTTGTGGAGCGGGATCACATGAGCCCTTCTCCAGTCTTCTGGGACCTCTCCTGTGCTCAGAAAAAGAGGTACAGAGGGATGAAAAGCTGCCAGTGAATGCCCCAAACAGTGCATTGGGAAGACGTCCTTATAATAATTGTCTGAAGTACAGTAAACACTGACGTACAATACTTCTGTCGTATTGAGAAAAGCACATGCACAGCAAATTAGCAGAGGATGGTTTTGATCCATCGACCTCTGGGTTATGGGCCCAGCACGCTTCCGCTGCGCCACTCTGCTTTTGGAGTGGAGACTAAAGGACCTCAGTATGTATATCCTGGATGAAAGAAAGGAAAGGGAAGATATGACAGAGACTTTCAAATGTTTATTTATTTATTTATTGAAGTCTCGGATTACAACCTTTGAGCTACCAGCTCATTTACAAAGGTTCCACATCAGGAAGGAAATACAAATGTACAAGAGTAAAGCGCAGTTTAACAAAGAGCATGAGACAGATGTCAAAAGCACTATGACTTAGCAGAGGACCTGGGGATAGGATGTATAACTTGACACACAGACAGTCATGGCTGAATCAGAGGTAAGAACGAGGGGGGGGAAGGTAACTGAGTGGAAAGGGGAGGTGGAGTAGAAATAGGGGTACTGCAAATGGGAACCTCTGGCTCACCTTGTCAGGAGGGCTGGGGGTGGAAAGGAGAGGGAGAAGAAACGTGAAGGGCGTTGGCCCCAGGGAAAAAGAGGGGGTAGGATGGGACTAGGATGGGGGAGGTAAGTAGGGAAGGTGGGGGTGGGAGTTGCAGGGGGAAGCGGTGGAATGGGTGACTAGCATAAGCGCACATTTGGTGGGGTAGTCAAACAATTTGTATCAGGAGGGTTGGTCAGGTAGGGCAGGTGCATTGTCTATGGTTGGACAGGAGGGCTCTAAGCGTGGATTTGAACAAGCTGATTTTCCTAATGGTGGTAAGTTTCGGTGGGAGTGAGGTGATCCATAGCGGAGCCCGGTATTCGAAGGATTGCTGACTTTGGGTGGTACAACGATAGGGGATTTTGATGGGGATCTTGTTGGATGTCCTCGTGATCCTTGTTGGAACGACCTGGTGCAGGAGGAAGCTGGGCCCCGTTGGCAAAAGGCCCAAGGTGGCTTTTTTGGCACGGAGACATGGAGATAATGGGCCCTGTCATCCAGGTTTAGCCATCCGGTTTGCTGGCAGAGGTGGCAGGTATGGGTCAGTTGCAGGGCTCCAAGCGCAAGTCGGCAGGCTTTGTTGAGCATGGTGGCGAGTCTCTTGAGGGTGCTGCCAGGGGCTGTGCTGTAGATAGCAAGGCCACAATCAATGGTTGAGAAGACGGAACTGGTTAGGGCAAGCTGGAGAGCTTTATCAGTGAGGCAGTTGCGATGCTTGTAGAGCAGGCCAAGCTTCCTGTTAGCTGTGAAGGCCACATGATCGATATGTGAGGCATATGAGAGGGAACTATCAAGGGTGAGGCCCAGATATTTGAATTTGGGGACAGTTTCAACGGGGATCTGTTGTAAGTTCTAGATGTTCAGAGTTGCATCCCTGTGGCGGTTGTGCCCTGGGTAAAAGAGCATGGATTTCATCTTTTTGTGGTTGACTAGTAGTCTAGCTTTGTTAAACCAGTCTTCCACATTGCAGATGTCCTGTTGGAGACACTGCTCCAGTGCGATGAGGTCAGAGTGGCTGGTGTAGATCACAGAATCATCTGCATAGAGAATTTTTTTGGCGGCAGGCGAGCGAAAGGTTGTTTAAGAAGAGGCTAAAGAGAAGGGGGCCCAGGATGGATCCTTGGGGGACTCCAGTGGACACTTGGAGGGGATGAGAGAGGACACTGCAAATTTTTACCTGCTGAACGCGAACAGAGAGGTAGCTCCGGAACCAGCACAGTGAGTCTGAGGACAGCCCAATTACCTCTAGTTGGGCCAGCAGAAGGTCATGGTTGACAGTATCAAAGGCCTTGGTGAAGTCTATGAAGGTTGCCCCCACCAAGTGGCCTTCGTTGAAGGCACTGTGAATGTAGCCCATGAACTTGAGAAATGCGGTGGTGGTGCTGTGGCATTGTCAGAAGCCGTGCTGCTGCTGGCATTGTAGCAGGTATTTTTCAAGGTGTTCCACCAGCTGATCGTAGACTATCCGCTCGAAGGCTTTTGAGATAGGCGGGAGGATTGAAATTAGTTAGTAGGGTCGGTCTTACTACCGGTTTTGTGGATAGGGGTGATGATTGCTGCTTTCCAGAGTTCTGGGAAGGTACCTGAGGTGAGGGACAGATTTATGATAAAGTTCAGTGGGGTTAGCAGTTCGTTGAGGGTAAGAGAGATTAGTTTTAGATCAAGGCCCTCGGAGCTGTGCCTGAACTTCCCGAGGATTTGGGCGAGACATTTTTTTACCTCACCTTTAGCTAGAACTTTGTGGTAGAACAGGGGGGCTTAGAATGTTGGGGGCAAGCTTTTGGGGGGGGGGCCGGCTTGTTGGTACCAGCCTGGAATTGGAAGCTAGGGGGGAGCACTGAGCTAAGGTCCATAAAGACTGTATTGAAGATGTCTGCGATGGATCTGGGGTCCTGTGTTAGAGATCCACCGTGGCTCAGCATTGTGGGTGATGTGGTATCACGTTTCCCTATGATAGTGTTAATGTTATCCCAGAAATGGCGGCTGTCACCCCAGGTGGAGTTAAGCTCGAGCTGGTGGAAATTAGCTTTTGCCTGCCAGATTGCAATGGTGCATTTGTTCCAGGCAGCCTTGTAATTCTGCAAATCCTGGGTAGAGCAAGTATTTATGTACTTATACTATAAGCGGTCCCTGGAGCTTAACAAGGCAAGGAGATGAGGGGTCATCCACGTTTTATGCGAGCCACTGATTTTCCTTTTGGCTAAGGGGGCAAATATGTTGCAGGCTGCATTGAAGATTGTTATAAATTTACTCAGTGCTGTGTTAACATCATTGGCATTTAGGATAGGTGCCCAGTTCAGTTGAAGGAGATGTTGCTTAAACAGCCCTAACAAGCCCCTTTTATTTTACGGGATGTAATCACCTTGGGGGGTGGTTTCGGGGCCTTGTTGGACCAGGTGAAGATAACGGGTGAGTGGTCACTTAAGGAGTCGGGGAGCACTTTTAGGCTGGAGATGCATTCTGGGTGGTTAGTAAGTACCCAGTCTAGCAAGGTGCTGTTTCCTGATCTGTAGTTTGAGCGGGTAGGTTGGTTAACTAGCTGAAGGAAGTTAATTGAGAAGACCGCATCCTTATAAGCGGCTGAGTCATGAGACAACCAATTAATGTTGAAATCCCCAGCACAATGACTTCGCTGCTAGAACGGATGTCAGCAAGGTGCTCATGTAGTACTCTGAAACCCTCAGATGTTTCCCTGGGTGTCAAGTAGGCTGAGACAAGAGTAAGGCCTTTGCCCTGGGTGCCAGGGTTAAGCACACAGAGAATATCTGAATGTATTTTGCCGTGCTTAAATGTGTGAGAGCTGTCTCCTGCAGGTGGTCTTTTATGTAGATTATACAGCCGCCTCCCTTCTTGCCGAGCTGATTGTGGCAGAATGGGGTGTACCCATGGAGCTCGACTTGACTGTCCTGGGTCCTAGGGGTGAGCAATGTTTCAAGTTAAGGCCAGGATGTCTGGGTTGTGTTGCATGACCCAGGCTTGCAGCAGGTCAAGTTTTGGCAGCAGACTGCAGATGTTAAGGGATGCGATGGTGATCAGTCGTCTTTTCCTGATTTGCCCTGTGGCATCATGGCAAGGGCCAGGGTTGGGATGAATATTACCCAAGAGCATTAAGAGTAGCCAAGCTACTCTGATTGCGAAGAGTGTCTAAGGCAAAGGAGGAGAAGGTTGTGATCAATAGTGTCACATGCCTTGCTTAAGTCGAGAAACCTGTGGTTTGCCTTGGCGCCAAGTGCAAGAAATGAGTCATTGGTTACTTTGGCCAGAGAAACATAGAAACATAGAAGTTGATGACAGACAAGGACCGCAAGGCCTATCCTGTCTTCCTATTTCTTTTTTCTACCTTATAAATGTGCCATCAGCCTTTGCTCTGTCAATGGCCTATCTATTCATACTCATCTGTATTGCTCCATTATGCCTGTCCCATGCCTATTTGAATCCCTGCACTGTATTCATATCCACCACTTCCTGAGGTAGGCCATTCCATGCATCCACAGTACTGTGATTCTGTCTGAAACCATATTGCAGTGGGTTAAATAAACTGGTGTTTTCTAGATACTCTTTTAGTTGATTATTTACTATTTTTTCCAAGTAGTTTGTACAGGTTGATTTCCAGTAAGAGGGTATCATGGCAGTAGCAAGAGATTGGTTAAAAATATGCAAAATTGGTGCAGTAAGATGGTGGCTCCCTCAATCTAGAAATATAGAGTCAATGCCGTCTGCACCAGCACTCTTACTGAGGTCAAGTTTACTTAAGAGGTCTTCTACTTGCTTAAAGGTTGCAGGGCGGAGACAGAAGAAGTAATGAGATGCTGGTACCTGGGGGAATCTGTGTGCAAGGTGGAGCCAGCTAATTTAGCAGCTGGTGAGGAATCAAGTAACAACACAGGAAAGAAGGTACATTCACCTGGAATTTGCAAACAGTTCGTAACCATCCTTTATCTGTATGAACGGAATTCCCACACACAATGTAATGCTCCAGTGCTGATTTATTTGAAAAGGTGCTTCCAGTACAGAAAAAAGTACAGTTACGTAAGAACTTACCGTAACAGTAGATCTTCGAGAGAGGCTCTTGCAGTAGGTAATTACGTATAGGACTGACGCCGGCTGGCAGCAGGACCCCACGGAAAAATTTCTAGCTAGCAGTCCCTGGCGAGGGACCGCCCCCACGTCAGGTGACCAGCATCATGCGACGTCGGTATAAAGGGGCGGTCCCAGACGCCCGCCTTCCAGTTCTTTCCCGCCACAGGCCCGGAAGGCACGGATGAGAGAGAAGCAGATGTTTCCATTCCTGGAAAAAGAACTAAAAAGCCTAGGGGGATGGAGGGCGGGAAGGTATTACCTACTGCAAGAGCCTCTCTCGAAGATCTACTGTTATGGTAAGTTCTTAGGTAACTGTACTATCTTACTTCGAGAGGGCTCTTGCAGTAGGTAATTACATATAGGACTGAATCCCAAGCAGTCTGGAACAAATAAAAGGCACCGGGAGGAGGAAACTACTCCTGAAAGTAGCAGTAGCCTTGCAAGCCTCAAGACAGGAGGCCTTGCAAACAGCTAACCCGAAGCCTGCTCTGACGAGAGCAATGTCCAAACTATGGCGATTTCGTAAAGGTATGGACGGAAGTCCAGGTGGTGGCAGTGCATATGTTCCGCTGTGAGACACATTCTTAAAACAAGCCGAGAGAGGCCGCTACCTCGTGTGGAGTGACCTCTGATCTGACCCGGAGGGTCTGTTGTACTTGTCATAACAGAAAGTGATGCAATGAGCTAACCACTTCGACAGGCATTGCTTGGAAACAGCATTGCCTTCCCTTTTGTGAGCAAAAGAGACGAACGACTGATCAGTCTTTCTGAGATGCTTCATCCTGTCGGTGTAGTATCTCAGAATCTGGTGAACATCCATGGTATGGAGTAAATATTCTCCTTGGTTGGAGTACTGTGTGAAAAAGGCAGGTAACTCTATAGACTGATTTAAGGTAGACTCTGCTACCACTTTAGGTAGAAACTTAGGGTTCGTGCGAAGAGCCACTCGTTCTTTGTGAAAAATCAAATAGGGGATTTTATACATAAGGGCCTGGAGCTCGGAAATTCTTCAAGCGGAAGTAATAGCCACCAAGAAGAGAGTCTTCCATGAAAGAAACTTCAGATCTGTGGTTGCCGGATGTTCGAAGGGAGGAAGGGTAAGTTTCTCGAGAACAAAGTTCAAGTCCCAAGGGGGAGCAGGGGTCCAGACGGGGGGCCTCAGATGAAGGACCCCTCTAAGAAAGGTCTTAGAGACCTCTAATTGGGCAAAGGCTTTATCTGCGAAAGGAACATGGTACGCTGAAATAGCAGCCATGTGCACTTTCAAGGAGGAATGACTGAGACCCAGGTCGAAGAGGTGACGTAAATATTCCAGCAGAATGGCCACTGAACAGGAGAAAGACTCCACATTCCTAGAGGCAGCCCAAATAGAAAATCTCTTCCATTTCATGGCATACGTGGACCCAGTGGAGGGTTTCCTAGCCTCCACCAGAATCTCCGCCACCTCTGGAGAGACACCAAAGCGGGATTGAGCTAAGTCTGCAGGAGCCATGCATGAAGTTGTAGGGATTTCAGTCCCGGATGGACCAGGGTCCCCTGATCCTGGGTCAGCAAACCTCTAGATAAAGGAAGAGGAAGAGGAGGAACCTCTGAGTATTGTTGTAGAAGAGAGAACCAGATTTGCCTGGGCCAGAAAGGAGCGATCAGAATCATTCTCGCTCCTTCTGTTGTTAGTTTCTGCAATATATGAGGGACCAGAGGAATTGGGGGAAGAGCATAGACGAATCTGCCCTTCCAGCTTAGAGACAGAGCGTTGTTCCAGAAAGCGCCTCACTCTGGAACGAGCGAGCAAAAGTTGGGAAGTTTTGCGTTTTGGGAAGAGGCAAACAGGTCTACCTGTGGAGTCCCCCAAAGGTGGAAGATGTCGTCCAGCACCTTTTGGTCCAACTCCCACTCGTGTGGCAGGGCAGAGGAGCGACTTAGCTGGTCTGCCAGGGTATTGTCGACTCCTGGAACATGAATCGCTGTGAGGAGAAGATTGTGTTGAGTTGCCCAGTCCCAAACCCTCATTGCTTCCCTGCATAGAGGGTAGGATCGAGTCCCTCCCTGCTTGTTGATGTACCACATCATGCACATGTTGTCCGTCTGGACAGCTAGGTGACCGGGAAGAATGTATTGGTGAAGGGCTTGAAGAGCATATAGTACTGCTCGAAGCTCGAGCACAATGATGCGGAGAGCTAGTTCCAATCTGGACCATAAACCCTGAGTTCGGTGAGGACCCAGATGGGCTTCCCAGCCTTCGCCTGATGCGTCTGTGGTCAGACTTTGGGAGGGGGGGGAAGATGACAGAAGGGGACCCCCCGAAACAGGTTCTCTCAAACCATCCACCATTGTAAGTCTCGTACCATCGGCGAGGAGATCAGAACTAGATGATCCAGGTCATCTACAAGTTGATCCCACTGGGAGCGAAGAGTCCACTGAGAGACTCATGTGGAGCCGAGCCCGGGGAACTGTCGGGATAGCGGCCGCCATGAGCCCCAGGAGATGGAGAACTGACCTCGCTGGAACCCTCTTGCATTCTGATAGCAGGGAAATCTGTGACTGAAGAGAGGCCACCCTGTCCGGAGGCAGGAAGGCCTTGCTCACCATCGTATCGAGGATAGCCCCGATAAACTGTAGTCTCTGGGAGGGATCCAGATGAGACTTGGAATGGTTGATGGTAATACCCAGGCAAGTAAACACCTGCTGGGTGAGGGAGGGAAAATGCAGGAGCTCCTCCCTGGACGAGGCCGCCAGGAGCCAGTCGTCTAGATAAGGGAACACCTGAACTCCCATCATACGCAGGTGGGCCGCTACCACAGCCAGGCATTTGGTAAAGACTCGGGGTGCCGAGGAAAGACCAAACGGGAGTGCCCATAACTGGTAATGGTCCCCCTGAAAAGCAAACCGGAGGTACTTGCGATAAGAAGGGTGAATGGGGATGTGCAGATATGCATCCTGCATATCCAGCGCAAAAACCTATTGACCTGGCCGAAGGAGGGGCAGAAGGGTCTGTAGGGAGAGCATCCTGGACCTTTTGTATTCCACGTAAAGGTTCAAAGAGCTGAGATCGAGAATGGGTCTGAGATCTCCCGTCTTCTTTGGGACCAGGAAGAAATGAGAATAGTAACCCGTCCCTTGAAGGTGAGGGGGAACGGGTTCTATGGCCTGCTTCACGAGGAGGGCAGAGATTTCTTCCCAGACCAAAGGAAGATGGTCCCTTGCATAGGACGACTTCAGAGGTGGGTGGCGGGGTGGTTTCTGTAGAAACTCTATAGAGTGCCCTTCCACTATTATCTGAAGCACCCATGAATCCGATGTTATCCTCTCCCAACCCGGAAGGTGGAGGGAGAACCTCCCTCCTACCGGTTCCTCCGGTGTACCCGGAGGCAGTGGGAGAGGGGAGGAGTCAGGTGGTGGGCAGCACCGCAGCTGGGGCACACACTGCTTTTTGGGCGGGGAGCCTGGGCAGCTGTGGGGCCCGACGCTAGTGGCCCGCCTTCCTGGGGTTTCGCAGGCCAACTGCATTCGATAAAAGGACTTCCAGCCATGGGTGATGGGGACGGCACATGGAATCCACAGATTTCAGAGCCGTCCCCTTCTCCTGCAAGTCGGTGATGATGTCCTTGACATCACCACCGAAAAGCACCGAACCCCTGAAAGGTGCTTCCTGGATCGCGGACTGCACCTCCGGGACCAAACCTGACACGTGGAGCCAGGCATAACACTGAAGACTCATGGCGAAAGCGGAGCTCCACCCGGCAGTGTCCACTGCATCGTATGTCGTCTGCAGAATGTGGCGACTGGCCGAACGAGCAGAACGGACTAAATCGGCTAACTCTTGCTTGACTTGAGAGTCAGGTAAGGAGTCAATCTTAGATTCCACCTGGGTAAGGATGGCCTTCTGGTAATCCCCCATATGAGCAATGTAATTCAGGGCCTGAATTCCCAGTGTGGAAGAGGCGTAAATTTTTCTTCCATACTGGTCCAGGAGGCGAGATTCCTTATCCGGAGGAGACGAGCTTAGATGTTTGGGATGTGCTGACCGGCCGTGAGCGACGCTAATCATGACCAAATCTGCACGAAGGTGAGAGTCCAAATAGTCTACACTCTCAGGAGCCTGGTATAGCCTGTTAGACTTCCTAGGAAGCGGGGCTAAAGCCGACGGTTGTTTCCAATTAGTGGAAACAAGGTGGGCGTGAGGCTTGATCCAGGGTGGCACTAAAGTTGGAGCTGTCAGGGGCAGGTCCAGATGTTCGGAGAGTTTGACCCGCTGAGGACCTGGTTCCAAGGAGCGCCACTGATGTACTTCCTGGATTTTTCTGAGCAACTCCGAAAAGGAAGCGTCCTCCGTCTCTATCGGAGCATCCATCGGAGGAATCTGAGAGGGAAGAAGAAGAAGAAGAATCGGAAGCAGAATAAGACTCCCTAACACGACTGGGGGAGGAACGGGTTCCTTGGGGGGGATCCCTGGATGCGTGTCCTGCCCCTCTCGGGATCCAGAGGGAAGGGCTCTGGAGTCCGGAGGCAGTGAAGGAGTGTGCTGTCTCAGGCGTATGGGAGCCGGGTGCGGCACCATTGCCGTAAGACGGCTCTCTACTTCCTTGGTGAGCTGAGCCTTGGCCTCACCCTACCAGGAAGCCAGAGTCTCCTGCAGATCCACCGGCCGCCGAGGGGGCAGTGAAGGTGGAGGAGGAGGGGGAAAAGAATACAGGTTGTATCTGTAAGGCGAGTATCCAAAACCCAGCTGCAGGAAAACTGGTGCCGGGTATTGAGGCGTCGTAGGTACCGGCGTTGGGTACTGCAGCGCTGGATACTGCGGTCCCGGGTATGACAGCGTCGCATAAGACGGCGGGTACCCGGGCACCGGAGGAGTTGCCGGAGCAGACGGGCCCGAAGGGGCCCCACGGCCGGGTCAACATTGAGAGGCCCGGGGAGCAGGCCGGACGGAAGGGAAAATCCTCGCCAGCGCCGGGCTGGCATCAGATTCAGTTCCCTAGGAGGAAGGTCTAACGGAGGTGGAACATCCCCGCATTGCCCGGAGAAGGGAGGAAATCCCGGGTCAGGTTGGGTGACTGGGTCCTGGACGGCAGCAAAGCTGCGGGGAACCGAGTACGACGGGAGTTGGAGGGTCCGCTAGGTTCTGCCGCCGCCGCAGGCCGGGGAGCAGACGGCGGGCTTAGCGGCTAGGTCCCGCAGGTGCCGGAGGAGCCGGGCATCCATCTTATGGGGTCCTCACCGGAGGCGGGCTAAGGAGGAGGAGCGCCCGTCCGTGGGGATGAGGGTCATGCGCCGCCCAAGGGGTCGGGGCGCTTATCGACCTTCTCTGGCGGACGGCGGAGGAGCTGGACGTCCGACTTATGGGAGTCGCCTGCACCAGTAGGCCACAAGCTTGTGGCTGAACTGGGGGCGGAGGCCTCCTTTTGCCCGGAGGTGCCCGCAAGGCCCGAGCGCGAGCCAGATGGGCAGGCCGATGCCTCCTCCAAACTCTTGGAGGCTGCCATCAGACGGTCCCCCGGAGGGGATGTAACCTGGGCCGCGACTCCGGCCGGAGTCGCGGGTGAGGAGGCCTTCTCCCAGTGCCTCTCCTTGTCCCGCTTTCTGCGATGTCCTTCTGGAGAAGTAGACGCCTGCCTGAGCTTCTTCAATTCTTTCTCCATCGGAGACATCTTTTTCTTTAGAAGATGGGCTTCCGGGGACTGTTGGCGTCGTCTGCGGGTAGCCGCGTTGAAGTGAAGGCAATGCGGGCACTTGTCGACCGGGTGGTCGGGGCCTAGGCAGAAGAGGCAGAGGGAATGGCCGTCCTTGTGTGGCAGTTGGACGCCGCACGAGTCGCACTTGTTTTTGTGCTCGGAGGGTGTAGGGGACGACATACACTGATGATGACCTGACGATAGGAGGAAAAAATACTTATAATCTTCGGTAAAACCGACGAAAGAGCAGGGCAGACTAAGCACGAACTTTACCGCGAGGTGCTGAACGAGCTAACGGTGGGAAAGAATTGAAAGGCAGGCGTCTGGGACCACCCCTTTATACCGACGTCACATGACGCTGGTCACCTGATGTGGGCGGTCCTCGCCAGGGACTGCTAGCTAGAAATTTTTCCGTAGGGTCCTGCCGCCGGCCGGCGTCAGTCCTATATGTAATTACCTACTGCAAGAGCCCTCTCGAAGTAAGATCAATAGTTAAATCAACATTTAGATAAGGTAGCTGGCAATGCTCCCAGCTGAGGAAGGATGGCACAGTGGTTCCACCGATGCAAAGACCCCTGTGGTGGGCAGGGGAGCTTGCCTCCTCTACAGGGACCCTGCTGAAAGCTTGCGAGGTCTAACTAGGCACTGCCCAGTGCTGGGGAGGTAGGGAGGGGTCTGTGGGCACAAATGAAAAAAACCATGTGTCCCAGCCGCCCCTATGAGGGCCACTGGTATTCTCATGACTCAAAATATGTGGAACCCACTGGCTCCAAGAGTGAAGGGAGCTGCAGATGAGGCTAAGAGGTCACTAGCACAATGGTCGAAGAAAAGGCAAAGGTGATGGTCTGGGAAGCAAAAAGCTCACAAAACTGAGGAGCATCTTTTATGTGGGTATGTCTTAATGTTTTATTTCAAACCCATGAACAAGTAGCTCTGTGCACAGCTAGTCAAGTATATGAAGAATATCATGTCAGGTTAAGCCTAAAAGCTTACAGCTTGGAGATTTTTAAGCATGATCTATTACAAGTAGATGGATTTTACAAGGAACTTCCATTTGCTGCAAACTAGGGGACATAAATCCTTTATAAGATATATTTTTAACAGGCTGTCAGCGTATGGTGAATTAACCCACTGTGCCACTGTAGACACAGTTTTGCTTAGATAAGGCACTGCCAACTAAAACAAAAAAATCAATTTTAAACATCAGGAAATTATTTTTTCCAGATATGGCAGCTATATTTCAGGCAACTATTTTCCCCCAATCATAAAGAAATATTCCCTCCATGGAATGGGGGAACAGTTCCAGTATTAAAGGGAAGATCAGGAAATACTCAGAACAGCATCTGATAAAAAAAAAAAAAAAAACAGAATCAGGTGCCATCGAGCAGACCTTCTTTTTCACATCTTATTTCTTTTTTTTTTTTAATAAAAATTTTGGGTAAACTTCATTCCTGCTCTCCATTCTTGTCCTGACACACCTGCCAGTCCAATCACTATGCCACTGAATGAGAGCAGCACCCCCATAAAGACCTAAAGTTCTAAAGGATCCAACATAGGGCTCTGAGGCAACCAGAGCTAGCATGGGCCATTTGGGGTGTGATGGATGCAAGGACGTCATCTGCCCTGACCAACCTGACTTAACCCCCGTCTATATCCCACGCAGCTTCCGTAGTTAGTGGGCCCACCCCACACCCAGCCTCATGGGAGGGAGTGTACAATCGTGATGCCAGTCGCGGTCACTTACACTGCTCCTGTACACCTGATGCACTGTGGTGTTTGGAGAACAGCCCCAGCAATCTGGGTGCCACCGGCTCACCATACTCTCACATAGTGTGGCTGCCAACTTGGATGCTTCCAACAGCAGAGCCAGAAAAAAATCCCAAGCCAGAAAGTAGTGGTACTGAGCCTGTCCATGTGATACAAACTCAAAAGTGCTATCAAGATTGCTCCTGGGCTTTGATATTGGGGGTCTTAAGTGCCCCCCCCCGATGTTCTTGAGCCACTGAGAAGGTCACTTTCCATTTTAACACGTTCTGGCAATGCTGAAGTTGTCACCCCTGACCATTACAATTCCAGTTTGTATGTCTGCAGCAACGTGCATCCACAGCAATCCTCCACCAGCAAACTTCCCAATGGAGTCCTGTGTACAGAGAAAAATCACAATCTTTCATTCATTCATTCATTCCCTCAGTTTAATTCACCAGCCTACTTGACACTGATTAACATATCCACTAACCTCTCCTTCAAATAATTTCCAGTACAAATATCTCTGTTTGGCTTCACCTTCATTTCACTTCGCCAGTGCTAATCACAGATCTAATTAAGAAAATTAGTTCAAAAACTGCTTTCAGGGATCATCTCTGTTTTAGTGCATCAAAATATTATTCATGCAAGCATTCGCCCCTATTGTGACTGTGGAGATTTTCAGTACTAGTGCACATGTTCTTCCCTTTTGTCAAAACATGACAATTTGTGTATACTCTTTTTGCAAGGTTTACTCTCCAAGCCCCTTTTCAAAAGCATCACCGTGATCAATAGCAGAACCTGGGTTGAGTCTATTTATCGGATCCAAGGCACCTTCATATACTACAGTTTATGTCTAAAATGCAATTATTTAAGGCAGCAGTGAATCAAGAAATGTCTTCTAAAAAGCTAGTATCAGCTACAGTTAATAAAAATATTAACATACCTGTCAAAAATACTTTCTAGTTTTATTTATTTATATATTTATTTAATTTTGTTCACCGGGTAAACCCATTGGGCCTCAGGAGTCCCATTTTCAGGGGCGACCTGGAATTAATTACAAAAAGTGATCAACAGAGATACAGTTACAAAGAAGGTAGGATAGTAACTGGCATAATAGAAAACAAGTTACATAATAGGTTTAAGGTAAGAATTGACAAAGCACAAACATTTACAATACAGTGTGAATACACATCAATATATATACAAATTAGTAAATGCATACAGTGACAAATTGCAGTGCTACCTTACACAAAAAACAGATGGCATACTTGAGAAGTAGGCTAATTACCACCTATGCTGCACACCATACGTTTTTTTTTTGAGAGGGCTCTGGACGAGATTCTTTTTTTTGTAAAATATTTTTATTGATTTTGCAAGTATAAAAACCTGACTAATACATAGAAGAACAGCACAATTACATCCATCAAGAAACACAATCTCTTATAAAGGATATTTGCAGACACCTCCCTGGAGTTACATCATAGGGGGAAGTACCAATACTGACAGCATCAATAAGAAATACATACATTCGCTTTGCACGCAGCCTAGGAAATGAAAGGGGGAACAGGATAAGGATGTGAACCAGTATTGCCTTATTACCAAAGTGTCCTACTGGTCAAAAAGTACCCTCCAGAGCAAAATTAGGAATACATTCTAAGAGAGACTTCCCCTCAACCTCCCAGGAAAAAGTACTACCCAAATATTGAGCAACAGAATGACGACTAAATCAGCCGATAAAACATTAGGCATCAGGTTAGGCTATGGAAAACACTACAAACTTGCACAAGGCAGTAAACTGTCAACATGGGAAATAAAATATATAAAGGGAATGGGTAAGTAGTACACAGCAGGGAACTCTTCTCAGACCATAGCTACAGATCTGGAGCAATAAAAACAGAAATAAAGAATATGTCCAGGAGCACAGTAGAAGGACATAGAAACATAGACTTTGATGGCAGATAAGGACCACTTGGCCCACCCAGTCTGCTCATTTCCCTACCTACTGGATAAGCTGCAGATTCTAGTTAACCAACAGCCTACTTCCTGCCACCCCCACTACAGTTGCTTTATGTCTGTCCCATGCATGTTTGAATTCCCCCACTGTTTTAGACCCAACAACCTCCCCAGGAAGGCGGTTCCATGCATCCACCACTCTCTCCGAGAAAAAAAATGTCCTCACATTACCCCGAGCTGTCCCCCTCTATCTTTAAATTGTGCCCCCTTGTTCTTGCACATCTCTTTTTCTGAAAGATGCTACCCTCCTGGACTTTGTTGATTCCCTTGAGGTACTTGAACGTTTCTATCATGTCCCCCCGTTCCTCCTTTCATCAAGGGTATACAAATTAAGCTCTCTCAGTCTCTCTTCATATGGTTTCTGATGCAGACCCTGCACCATTTTAGTTGCTCTCCTCTGGACTGCTTCCATCCTGTCTATGTCTTTGCGTAGATGAGGTCTCCAAAACTGCACACAGTACTCCAGATGGGGTCTCACCAACTGTCTGTACAGAGGGATAACCACATTGCCCTCTTCATACCAGAAATTAGGAAGCCATGGCTGCCTCACCAAACTTTAAGGCATAGTTAAATAGGAAATGCAGCACACCAGGAGATTCCTCCACAGCAAAGGAAAGTCAGTTAACGATGAGGGATCCCCACTTTGACTGCAAGGAAGGCAGTAAGGAAACATACAAGAACAGTACAGTAATTTAGGCAGCAAAGAGAGATGAGTCCAGCAAAACACTGCTTCAACTTACTGGGCAACCAAAGTGCTGATGAATACAGTCAAATCCGGGATCAGTCCCCATACTTGGATTCAGCCTCTCCTCCTTGCAACACTGATTTGGCTTCAATTCATTGCACTAGCTTCCCAGCAGTTTTTGGGTCTGTGAAAAAGTAAGACTGGCCATTCCATTGCAAGTGGAGTTTCGCAGGTAAGAGGAGCTGGTGCTCTAGTTTCAATTGTCGAAGCTGACTTCACGCCCCATCGAAAGCCTTCCGTCTCTGTCGGGTACTATATGAGAGATCAGGAAATATGTTCACAGCTTCATCCCCATATTTTAAAGAGTGGTTCTTCCTTGCTGCAGCCAAAATTTTATCTCGATCCCCAATGCCAGAGCATATAATCAGGAAAGTTCGGGGAAAAGTTGCAGCTGTGGCCACTCACCATGAGGTGATCCGATATGCCTTCTCAAGGGATATGAGAGTCTGAATCAGATACTCCCAGCAAAGTTGATAGGAACATAAGTGCAAAACCAAGACAATCCTTGTCTTCCACAGACTCAGGTAGTCCAATAATTTGAACATTCCGCTCCCAGGTTTGATTTTCAACCGTTTCCAACCTCTGGTGAAGCAGCAAGTTTTCTTTCACTAGGCAGGCTTTGGCATCAGCCGATTTAGCTGCAGAGGCTTCACTTCGCTGAAGGCACTGTTCGGTGGTGTCTATTCTGCTTTCCAGGGAGGCAACCCTCGGAAAGAGAGTATCAAACTTTCGGTCCAAATCTTGAACAGTTTTGATCAATTGTCCCAGTGTGCTATTGATGGTGCAGAGGGTCACCTCACCCACTGGCAATTTAGCAGAGGCCCCGGCTTTCTCCAGAGAAACAGGCCAATCCATGCACTTTGATCCTTTCGGTTTAAAGAAATCCCCGAAAGGAGACTTTGAGCCCTTAGAATTGCCCATCTCGCTGCAGATATACCTTGTTACAAAAACTGCAAGTTGTAGCTGATATCAATATTACAAAAATAAGCTAATTTAATAGTTTAAGATTGATCTCCTAGGAGCCCAAGTGAAAAGCTACTTTCTATTAGGCTGCTCAACAGCACCACCACCGCCCAGGATTCAATGTGGGAGAATGACTCCTCCCACCATCCACATTTAAGCCAGCCTTTCCCCTCTCTCCATGCTTAGCACATCTTGAACTTCCTCCATACTCCCCTCCTCCTCCAGCACTCTTCTCACCCTTAGTGCTGGCTGTCTATTTCTGCAATGCCACCCCGCTCCTCTACTGAGGGTGGGAATATAGAAATACCAAAATGAAAATTCTCCCAAGCACTTAACACTATTTACCAAAACACTGAATTTATTTTCTTGATCCTAACTTTTACCAGGACTGCAGTGGTATTTGTAAGCAGATCCATGATACTGCATGGACAATTTCTTGTTGATGCAACATTTCCCCTGTCACCATTTTGTCGACCACAATTGCTCCTCCCCAACTTACTATAATCAACTCCAAGTCAGAGCTGATTCAGGGAGCTGGTGCAGGACTTTGAGAAAGAGTGCCGTGGTCCCAAGAAGACATTACAGTGCTGTGTTGATGTTGTCAGCATCGATGACATCGCTGTAAAGTTGGCATACATTTGTAAGCCAAATGTGGCGCCCATCTTATTTTTTCTTAAGAAGTAAAGAGAAAAAAATAAATGAAAAATGTACAATACTCAACTTCTGGTGGAACTGAATTTTTTTTTACCTCCAAATAAAACTGGAAGATGTCTATAATCTTTTATAGTGAAATAAGGTAGGGTCAAATGTTTGCCAAATTTCATTGCACTGCTGCGCTATATGTAATTATTGAGATTGTTTTTAAACATATTTGTATTGCATGGTCTAAAATATTCTTAGGTGCTGGATCCAATTCTAAATAAGGGTAATATCAATGGTGTTTTTTTCATATGCTTGTAATAAACAAAATGTACTTCTACCAACCCACTCAACCCCCTAACACACAAGCTAATGCCCCCCTCCCTGAAGAATCCAGCTGAGGGTGTCCGCTAAACGTCACCACTTAAGGGAAAATGCTAATTTTGTCTGTTTTCAATCAGATGCACTCAGTTACTAAATTAGAAAACACTGGGTAGAAATAAACATGCCAGCCCTGGATTTACTCAACGACAGCAGGAAATTGGGGGATATCTCTCTACATTGTTCCAAGATGGTAAACTCACTTTATCCAGAGAAAGGTTGGTTTCATGACAACTCACTCTTGTAGACACTCCTGGGTTAGTCATAGTGAAATCTGAGTTTTTTTTTTTTTTTTTTTATTATGCTGCATTTTATTTTCTCAGAATAACCACAAACTGGCATGGCAGTTTCATTACAACTCATTTGTATTTATATGCCCTGTGCAAGAACTGTGTCTCTGGCCTGTCTTGGTAATAGTTACTTTTTTGGGGGTGGAGAGGATCTTAAAGGAGGCTGAGCAGATTGTTTTTCTGAGGTGATATAAACATGCCTACCACTGCACAGGCTCTCTACATGCCTTTGCTGGGTGACCGAGGCCCAAGGGCAGCAGCTTTAGGTGTTCAGCCAAAGGGAACTCCCCCTTCCCTCCCAACTGACTATCCAGTACTATCTGCCTTTAACAGCTAGAAAGTGCTGCTTTTAGCTTTCCACAGCAATCTTGGGCTTGCTGCAGTTCCTACATCTAAATGCTGCAGCTCTGCGTACGCCCTAAAGAGCGATCCATGGACTCACAATGCCGGTTGTATAGCCAGTGTAACTGTCAGGAGTCCCAACGTCCATCCGCAAAAATTACCTCAGGTACACAGTTCTCCTTAACTGTGTCCATGCCCTAAATCCCACTTCTCACATCTCTCTTCACCCAGTACCTACCCGCTATTCTTTAAGAGCAACCAAGATAGCTACATTAGCTGATAATACCTTTCTATTTCAGCTGTTCATCTCTGCTTTTGTGTTCCAAGCCTAATTTTAAGACCACCAGTAAATTAAGGTCTGTTATGCAAATCACTGTTTGAGCTTCAGAACTGTAGAAATTTGGGACTGGGTTAACACGGGAAGATTACTTGGGTTGCTGGGAATCGGGGTTGGGAGCAAGGGCAGGAGACCTGAAAACCACGGTACGCCTCTTTTTACCATGAAACCAGACTATCACAGTATGGGAAGTTATTGGCATTATCAACACCATGATTTTCAACACTGCGGAATACATGGAAACCAAGATACTATGTCATTCCTTCCAGGTACTTAATTGGTGCAGTAGAGACCTTGACTTCCTGAAGGGGGGTCTCAAGTAACCACCTTGATTTGGTCATTAACTACCAGCACATGCCCCCTGCCAGAGTTGGTTGCTATTAAAATCGTATTTCAATAAAGAAAGGAGAGTACCTTTTTGGAAAACATCCCTGCTTTTTTATACATCCTTTGTAAATCCATTTTATTCTGCAAGCATGCCAATTACCCACTCGACTCTTTAGAAAAGACAGATGTCCCAACTTGTCCACACAGTGACCCAGGTTCGAAAGCATGCCTGAGTCTTCAGAGGGCCAGCCAAGCAAGGAGGTTTGAACCTCCCAACGGACATTCACCTACTTGGGGTGGGGGAGGCAGTTGGTTGAACTACTGCCACCTGGTGGACCCCAGGTGGCAGTGCAGGTGGGACCTGTACTCAGGAGGGGGGATACTGATGAAGCCTTGATGCATTGACACACGTCACCAGCTCTGGCCATTCAACATCCCCAAGAGGTGGGGCAAGCAAGCAGGAACACCCCCAGTCCGAAACAGGATGACACTGGCCTCCGCTCTGCAGGAATATTTGATCTGTATATTGCTTGCAGGCAGGATGCTGGGACATCTTACACTTTTTGTGGGGTTTTAAACAGAGAAGAGACAGAATTCCTCTGTGTCTTTTTGTGTCTAAGATACTTTCCTACAATTTATAATAGATGAATTACCATCCTGAGCAGTGAGCTTCTACAATCATTAGGACAGCAATAGCTAGCCCTGAAGAAGAGGAACAAATCCCCAAAACACTGGCTAGAGCTGTTATTAGCAGAACTGGTACCATTTTAATAACATAATATACCGATCCATATATTCCTGGTGAGAAGTCATATCTCCAGTTGGTAGACATTTGACTTGGGCTTGACTGGAGCAGACTCCTCCAGGTTGTTCCTTTTTATTACATGCCCTAGCTATACTGGATTCAAGCATTGTCTCTGTTCTGCAGGCCTTGTTCCGCTGACTAAACACCCACCTCTGGGTCAAGCAGCACCTTTGCCGGGGGCCTGACCCACCACCCTCAAACCCACCCTGTGGGGTAAGCCAAGGAAGAACAAGGAGCATTGGGGTAAGCCAGACATATGGTAGGTGACAGGGCTAGTTAGGAGTGGCTGATAGGGGCAGGGGGGAAAGAGGAAGAAAAAGAAACAGGGATGTAGCCAGACCATTGGTGATGAAGTAGTGGCACCACTTGCAATGCCGGTGACCCAGGTTCAGGAACAAGCCTGGGCTGTGAGGGGTTGGCCAGGGATGATGAGTGAGTGTCCCAGAAGATGCTTTCCTCCTCCAGGGAGGGAGGACTAACTACCATGCTGTTCTAGTGCCACCTGTAGGTGTATAGGTGGTGGAACAACTACCAAGACACCGGGAGGTGGATATACCGAGCTGTGTTTTGGGGGAGTGTGCATTTGCACTCTCCTACCGGGACTTACGTTCTCATAACGGCATCATCATGGGGTTGAGAAAAGCTGTAGTCCAGGGGAAATTAAGAGATGAATCCCCTCTGCTCAATCTTTGAGACAAGCTGATAAATCCAGCCCAAATGGCAGTATATCTGTCACACCAAGTGGAGATGCCAAAAACACTGATTTAATTATAAAAAAAAAAAAAGAAAGAGAGCGACGTGTTTGCTAGAAATAGGCAGCCCGGCAATGCAGCACTTTGTCCACTCTAGTGGCCTTTAGCTGGTAATTAATGCCTTCTAGAGTAACCAATGAAATTGCAGTACTCCTGGTCGAATATCTGATCAGGTCTGCAGTACTGTGTAGCCGATCAGTATAGTTTTGCACACCATTTTCAGAGAATGTATTAAAAGTAAAGAGTCCTTATCTGAGGAACAGTCAATTACAGGCTGCAAGAGCTATAGTGCAGTTATAAAATTACATATATTTAGGGGATATATTCTTCATTTTTCAAGGTTTTTAATTAGGTTTCTATTATTCTTTTTACCTTTAGTTTTCCCAGTGTTAACTCTGTTCTCAACCCTGATAACGTGACTGCCATGACTGCACTCTTCCTCTGGCTGGGAGGGTGGACAACTGGCTGTCTTCCAAGTGAATGCCAGTAGTGCTAAGCATGATGCAAAATTGCTTAGTGGTCCATGCCTTCCCTCCCTGGGAGCCTAACTCCTCAACTCCACAATAAGTTTAACTACCAGCCGACCTCAGTGTGAGATTCTGAAACTTTCATGCATACCATGTTTTTGATTACTTTTCAATGACTGGAGCCAGCCCAGTAGTGTGGCCTGGTGGCAAGGGGTGCTGAGACATCAAATGTCTTACCTCCTGTTATGCCAGAGACCCATGTTTGGGGTGGCCCGCTGGCACAGCAGCAGGGCATCTGCTTGTGACGCTGACATCCCGGGTTTGGGAATGGACCCAGGAGTCGGGAGGGCCGGCCGGGCGGAGAAGGACTCAGCATCCAAAAGACAGCTCTCCTTCTCCTGTTAGGAGGGGGGTGTCCGGTCTCTTAAGTGACCCCTGGCAGAGGCTGGGGGACTCACGATTTGGCTGGTGCTTAGATACATGGAGGCAGGACAGACATCAGGCTCATCCTATGGACATCATTGCATGTCCCGCCTCCAGGGGAATATAGCATTGCAATAAAGCTGGCCCCCAAAGTATGACTCCCTGCACTGCTACCATTCCCACTGCCAATGTCTCCACCGGGGGGGCACTCCCAAGGCTTACCAACAGTGTGTCCATTAGTGTCCGTGGGGGGTACCCGACCAGCAGCCTCGCAGTGGCATGCGAGGCAGGGACTGAGCTCTTCTGGACTGGAGACCAGACTAAAAAAAAAAAAGAGAGACCCATGTTCGGAAACGAGTATGGGTTGCTGGTGGTCAGTAAGAGGGAGAAGGATTGAGAATCCAATGGACTGCACTCCTCTTCCAGGTTGGGGGCGAAGTGACACTCAGCATTAGCTTGGCCCCTAGTGGCAGCTGAGGATCAGACTGCCTGGACTGCACACATGGGCTGGAGGCATGGCAGACGTTGGCCGTGCCATGTACACAAGTGTGCACAGCTCGGCCACTGACCTTACTGAACATGAAGCTCCTCCGCACCACCGGGAAGGAATGGAAAGAAACAATCTCCCTGGCTGGCAGGAGGATTCTCTGACCCCTCACAGGCCTTGCACAGGCAACCTAGACATGGCTCCAACTGGATCCTGTCCGGCAGGTTGAGCTTGGCTCTCCACCACCCCACCGTGGGGGGCTGCAGACAGTAAGTCCAGGAGACAACAGGTGACAGGGCTTTGGTGGCTAGAGGGAAGAGAAGCAAGCCAGGGAGGGAAAATTAATAACAATGAAAAATATTTCGGTGACTGCTAACAGGATTCTTGTGCAGAAGAAAGGAAGGCGAGCCAGAGAAATAATCTTTACATATAACCGCTTTTGTTTGCTGAGCAAATATTCTGGATTCCAGCATTCAAGGTAGCTTAGAGTATTAGTGTACTGTTCTTGAAATGAAATCTGAGGGTCTGGTGGTTCAAGTGAGTTGTGAGAATTCAAGTTACAAAAGCGACAACGAGTTGTCGGGCCTGTTGGCACAGTAGCAGGACCGCTGCTTGTGAAACCAGGAACCCAGGTTCACCCCAAACAAGGAACTTGCTGGGTAGCTGGTGAGAAGATGCTCGACCACATTACAGAACATTCTCCTCCTCGGCAGGAAGGGTGTCAATCCTCCCACTGCTACCTGAGTAGCAACAGATGGATGTGCAGTGGGATGTGTAGGCACACGGGACAGTACTTCGAGTGGATGCTGGTGTATCAGGCATGCCGGCTACGTACACGTCACTCACTTTCTCTAGGACAGAGCAGAAAACATGTGGAAAAATGGGCTTGGTGCTCTATGCAATATGAAGCCATACCTTCCTCTATGCCTACTTCAGGTCCCAGTCCACCGCCTCTTGAAAGTCCATTGTAGATCGCCATAAAACAGCTGACTGCATAAGGTGCTCACATCCGTGGAGGAGCTGAAAGGCAGGATCTCACTCCGAAGGACTGATTTAGAGAGGTATCAAAGCTATGGCACAGTGTGGGGGATAAGTCTCTACAGGATTCCATTACCAGGATCAGGTGCTATTGTGTTGGTGAAACAAAGTGGTAGGGACATATTGTTAACCTCCACTTGGCTGGCTAGAAAACCTGCTCCCTCATGCAGGGATGACTTGTGAGGGGGACCCTGCATGCTTGCGTTCCGCTCTGCGGATCCTTACATTGAACTAGATGTGGACTCTCCAGAGAGGTGAGAGACCCCCTGGCCCCACCATGGGTGCAAAACACAGAGGATGATGTGATTAGGTGAATGGCATTGAGGGCAGGATGGTCACTACCTGAGGAAGCACCTGTGAAGTACCATAAAAAGAGAAGGAAAAGAAAAAACAAGCTGCTGGAGTTTTGAGACCTCAAATTAGAATGTTCTTTCCCTCCTTTCTTTAGCAAGTTACACCTATGCAAATCTGGAGTCTCACAGCATCACATATTTGAAGTGGGGGGGGGATACTGAGGTAGACCTGGACCAGTATAGCCAGCTTTCTGTACCCGCAGTCCCTGAGGTGGCAGGAGTGAGGGCATACTCACATGGGACCCCAGTCAGAAAGTCACCAATCTTATAAACATAAATTTACATAGTAACATAGCACCACAGCACTGTGATGCCAGAAAGGACTTCCCCTTCATCTCACCTACCACTCCTGTAGTGACTCTCCCCAGTCTGAATATGGACATACAGTACACATACTGGGGCTCCTAAAGCATACTGCGGTCACCACTGAAGAAGTAGACAGGCTGTGCAGCAGACTAAAGGGCAAGTGGTGGCATGGTGGTATAAGTGCCTTTAGTGATGGGGAAGAGTGTTTTTTTTTGCTCGTAATTCTTTTTTGATAACCAGGCAAGGCCCATCAGGCACACATGCCTGTTTTCAGGGGTGACCCAGGAGCACTCAGGAGGTTAAGTGAGTTACAAAGAATGCAAGTGGAGGCTGTGGGAATTAAACCCAGGTGAGCTGGATACACCAAGCTCATTCGTAGCCTGTTACTCCAATCTCTAAGTCATACTACCAGTCCGTTTTTTTCAAATGAGCTTCTATACTTCTCAAACTGTTCCTGGAAAGGAGTTTAGTGGGTGTATGGGAAAACAAGAAGTAAAAAACAAAGGTCGACAATGAGGTCATTCTTAACAAGCCTGTGCAAGTTAAAAAAAAGTCTGGCTAGCCAGTAATTTAACATTCAGTACAAGCCAATGTTTTAAAACCTATTACTGAATTCAGTAGTCCAGGCCAGCGCATCCCATTTTAAAGGAAAGCTGTCCAAAACGTGGGCTCCTGCCCCCAGACAGCTTTCCCTCCGTTTAGATTTTAACAGCAAGAGCTGCATTTTTCTCGTGCCACAACTTGCTGTATTTTAATTTAAAAAACTCCAGAACCCAGAAGTATGGAAGAGGCAGGGGACATGCCATTTGCTGAAAAGGTGTTGGGATGCACTAAAGTATTAAAGCAAGCAGTGCATCGCCGCACCTTTTCAGCAAATGGAGCGTCCCCTGCCTCTTCTATACTTCTGGGTTCTGGAGTTTTTAAAATTAAAATACAGCAAGTTGCAGCGCGAGAAAAATGCTGCTCTTGCCGTTAAAATCTAAACTGGATGGTAAGCTGTCCGGGAGCAGGAGCCCACATTTTGGACAGCTTTCCTTTAAAACTTATTTCTGAATTCGGCAGTCCAGGCTAGCATATCCACCCACCAATGGCTCATTAGCCACTGACTATGGACTGAAAAAATTCTGCACAGTGTCCTATTAACAAGGGGTCCTATGCCGGGTTACTAACAAATCAGACATGGTGCTACAAATATGAATGTGTGTCCATCTCTCCTGGACTCCTGCTAAATATTTGGGAGTTATCAGGTTTAGGACTGCAGCCCACAAACTGCATGCGCACTATAAAGCTTTTACTCTGAAAGTGAGAGGGGAAAGAACCTAAAGAATCTATACCATGCAAATTATACGAAACTCATTACGGAGGTATTAACTGACCTTAAGAGGTGGGAAATACTCCCTCCTGCTCACTATTCTGGGTAAAACACACTATTCACATGAACATTCTCCCTCGTTTCTTGTTTCTTTTTCAGACACTCCATCTGGATATGCCCTGAAGAAACTGGCTTAAGATTAACAAGGCTTTACACTGTTTCATCTAGTGAGACCACAGAGCTAGAGTTAATGGTCCGACCTCCAAAGACCTAGAGAGCAGGGTGGGGAGGTCTTGCTAAATTTAAGGTTATATTTTCAAATGGCTCAGCCGCTGCCCTGTATTATGCATGTACGACAAGACCTTTCTAATGTATGGGTATCGCAAAAGAGATACAAACTAATTCAGGCCTACATCCTCTAGCTGGCTTTGATACCCCAGCAGAGCAATTAACTAAACTAACAGTGACTAATCCCTGGACACAACAGCTCTATCGAGTATAGAGTACAGTTAAAAGGGACTTGGGAATTACAGGGTCTCTGATCTCACGCACACAATTAACTCAATGTGCTAAATGTCTCACTAGTAGGAGAGAGGAGGTTATACTGCCCTTGTACAGGTCCCTGGTAAGGCCTCATCCAGAGTATGGGGTTCAGTACTGGTGCCCACACCTCAAAAAGGGTATTAACCTGCTGGAGAAGGTCTAGAGGAGGGTTACAAAGATGACAGCAGGTCAGCAGGGTAAGGCATATGAGGAGATGTTGAGGGTACTGAACATGTACTCCCTGGAAGACAGGAGAGAGAGGCAGGACATAATTTGACCTTTAAGCACTTGAAAGGGATAAAGAAGGTGGATAAAGACAGCATAGGGTGGTGTGTGTAAACTTGAAGTTTACATACACCCCCGGTGTTAGATGCTTTAATAAATGCCTCAGGCTTTGCTCTCGGGGTTTATGTAGCAGCTAACACCTCGGGGGGGGTGTAATTTTCTCGTTACATACACCACCCCATACTTTATTCTATTTTTAACAGGTGTTTATATTATAGATAACATCACGTTTGAACAGCCTGCATACCTAATGTCATAGTAAGTGCTCTAATGGTAGGTCATATAGGTAACCTCCTCAATATATTGTGGAGCAGAATAGGAGCAATCTCTGTAATTCTAATATTTCCAATAGAATTATCATTTCATTAATGATGGGACAATGTTCAGTTGTAAACTCAAGGCTTCCCCTTGGAAGCACTGTTCGTGATGTCTTATTCATCCTGCTGTTTGTATGCAGAATATGGCCATCTGAATAAAAGAAGCTTAAAAAAAAGTGAGAGGAAAAAGGGATTTTATCCTCCAGATCCTTCTGTTCTCTACCCAGTGGGGGCTACCACAGTTGTACCCTTCCTCCAGTAAGACAGGTTAAGTGGCTACCTTAACAGCCAACACCATTGCCACTCCATCAGCCAGCAGGTGGTACACAAATCCTAGTCGGCCAACACCTTTCAGGATTGAAGCGTACCTCACCTCCGTGATGTGCCCAGTCCTCGTCATCCGCAATGTCAGAAACCAGAGATCTCATGAGAACCCTGGTCTTCCCACCACACCTAGGGCCACCCTTTTTCCACAACAAACAGGAAAAACAGAATTAAAAATTGGAATCCGTCATTTGCAAACACTACTTACAGTACATTTTTTTCATTGAAAAAACATCTGTTTGCACCACATCTACAACCATACTTGGTGCAAAATATGAGTATTCTGCATCACATTTTTAGGACAAAAAATGCCGATTTGCACTCAGTTTTGAGGGAGATGGGAAAAAGCAGATTTTAAAATTGTGTAAAATGGAATTGCCCATTTTTGAAATGGAAAATCAGTGTCCCTCCACACTACTAGGTTGGCCAGATACTTCTGTAACCCCTAGATGGCGCTATCCCAGGGGCTACTACCCCTGCCTGATTTGCCACTAACAGGTTGAGGGGCCTGGATCCAATGGCAGGTGCCTCCACCCAGAGGTCAGGGTTTGCAATAGTTAAACTAACTTGGTCGCAGCCCTCTGGGACACTGCAACCCCCCTTTCTTCCCACTAGTGGCCCACACTATATCAGAATTACCTTCACAGTATACACTACCCCAGGACTGATTCTGGCACTGGGACCTCCCAGAAATAAGATACAGTGCAACAATCACAGTACAGTACTTTAACATAGACAATTACCTCAGGCAGTATAACTTTGCTGAAACAAGCAGCTCTGATTTATTTAGGGGATATAACAAGGACAGGGGAAATCAGGTTAATTAGCTTATCACTCACTCATCTACCTATGGCTCTGTGCACAGGCCTATCCCTATCAGTTACTGTCCCTGGGTACCCAAGCCCTAGTGGCTAGTCCAAACCATGGCAGCTGGTAGGGGCCCTTTCCCACAGAGAAAAGGAACATTAAACAGTCAGCAGTACAGTAATTCCATTTGGATTTAATGTGGCAATTCAACAGGGAGCGACCCTGAATTAGTACTCACGACCTCCAAACAAGATAGGGTCCTTCAATGTCAGCAGGGCTACTCTTGAGCTCCAAGAGACTCCTCACATTTATTTGGTAAACAGTCACAGGCAAAAGTCACTTAATGGCAGCAGGATTCACTTGAGGTACACAAACCTCTTCACACATTTATATGGTAAAAGAAAGCACTATACCAGGCAGGCTGCATCTGTATCCTGATCGCAATTACTGCACAATACCCGGGAGAACACACAGCAGATTCAGTTCCTGACAGACCGAGTGCAATTCGCTAATTCCTCCAGTCTTCTACAGGGTGAGCCTGGTTTCTACTCTTCAGATATCTTTTGATTCTCTTCACAGGACGGATCAGTCCTAATAAGCAGTTACACAAGCTGCAGACCGAACTCTGGACCTACACATGTTTTTTGACTAAAACTGTGCACTGAAGGAGCACAGGGTTTCTTTCCTCTTTACTCCCAGAGCTAAACTGAAACTCCAACAGACAAAACTGGCACTTCCTTTGAGTTCCTCCCAGTTCTTGACTGGATTGGCTGTCACCACAATAGACTGCTCCTGTTGGTCCAAAAAGGCGCTGAAGTCTAAACTACATCTCCCAGAGTCACTGCCCATACAATCCTCTTGTGGCTGGCTCAGATTATGAGTCCAAGTTCTGATTCGTCCAAGGCACCATTTTAGAGCTAGCTTACCCCACACTGATTGGTCCAGTTCAGCAGTTCAAAACTAGAATGGGGAACTAGGCAGACACAGTTCTGACTGCAAAGAAAGCAGGTTAGACAAACTGTATTTTCATTATTACTCTACATGATTTCTGGCAAACAGTTACATCTTTCAGATAGGTTCCCTTTGCACTCCTAGTGACTGCAAAAATGGAGTGAATTGGCAGCAGTTCGAGTGGTACTCAAGCAGAGAAGCACACAGTCCCCCCATACAAACTAATTATGTCTGCAAGCAGACAGCTCTTAAAGAGACAGTACCAGAGGCTCTAAAAACACTCACTGATAAATGGCTTAAACGCCAAACACCATTCAGGCTTGGAGCATTCAAGCAAGCTCCTGGAAGTCTTTTTGGAACCCCCATTTGCAGGGGGGTTACACTTCACACTGGGAAAAAAAAAAAAAGCAAACCCACATTACAACAGAACTCTGTCACAACAGTATTCCACCAACATTAGAAACCACATTCCTATAAAAGGGCACCACTGCCACACGCGCTGTCCCTCCATTTTACTTGTGTAATCACTCCCAAATCCTTCCTTGCTAGATTGGGCCTTTTTCACTCCTTCTGCCATTTTGCCATGGACAGTTCCCCTCACACCTACCACTGCACTCATTATACCTCCTTCTTCATCTCCTCTCTTAAAGGAGAAAGTACAGTTACGTAAGAACTTACCATAACAGTAGATCTTCGAGAGAGGTTCCTGCAGTAGGTCATAACATGTAGGATTGCGCCTGGTCCTTGTGAAAAATTAAATAAGGCTCCTTATGTATCAGAGCCTGGAGCTCAGAAATCCGTTGAGCAGAAGTAATAGCAACCAAAAAGAGTGCTTTCCAGAAAAGGTAGCGCATGTCACAGCTTACCGCTGGTTCAAAAGGGGGAACAGTAAACTTCTTTAAAACGAAATTAAGGTCCCAAGGTGCAGTAGGGTTGCGGCTAGGGAGTTTCAAATGGAGGATCCCTTTCAGAAAATTTTTTGAGATCTCCAGTTGAGCTACGGGTTTCCCCTCCACCAAAGAATGATAGGTGGAAATAGCTGAAAGGTGCACCTGAAGGGAAGAATAGCTTGACTCTGGTCTAGGCAAGTGCAATAGGTACGCCATGATCTGAGGAGCTGAGCAAGTGAAGGGGTCCTAGCCCTTAGATGCGGCCCAGATTGAGAAATGCTTCCATTTCACAGTGCAAGTGGATCTGGCAGAGGGTTTCCTAGCCTCCACCAGGACCCGAGCTACCTGCTGGGAAACTCCAAAGTGAGACACAATTATGTTTGAAGAAGCCACGAATGCAGATGCAGGGTCCTGAGTCTCGGATGCACAAGCCTGCCCTGATCCTGTGCCAACAGATTGTGTTGAAGAGGGAGGGGAACTGGGAGTTCCATGGCCAGCTGCTGCAGGAGTGGGAACAGCCGGCCCACCGGCGCAGCGGTTGGATTTCCACTTGTGACGCCGGCAACCCAGGTTTAGAAATGGACTCGGGGAACTGGAGGGCTGGCCGGGGAAGAAGGATTGAGCGTCCTATGGACTGCTCTCCTTCTCCGTGGGGAGAGTAGAGTGAGTGCCCGGTGCTCAAGGGACTTCTGGTGGAGGCCGGGAGAACCTCAAGAGATTGGCGCCTGGACTACAAGGGGCCGGGCAGACGCAGGGTGTCTTTGCATGTCCCAGCCCCTAGGCGTAAAACAAAGAAAATCATGCAGATTGCCACCATTAATGAAGCCTGCCCCTGGCTTTGATTAGTTTTTAGGCCGGCTCCCCAGTTCAGTCAGAAGGACTGTGGCACTATGGGGTCTGGTGCTGTAACCCCACCCCCTGGAGTAAGCCAGGGGTTTTGGGAGAGCAGAGGCCGATATGGGAGTGGAAGCACAGAGGTCCATTACCGGGCAGATGCACCGGCGGCCGGATGCAGCAAAAACAGCAAAATAAATAAATAAATAAAGGAGTGGGAACCAGATCTACCTCGGCCAAAGAAGAGCTATAAGTGGCATTCGACCCCCTCTGCCTGAAGTTTCAGAAGGACGCGCTGTAGAATGGGAAAGGGAGGGAAGGTGTACAAGTACTTCCCAGTCCAACATGGAGACAATGCATCATGCCAGAAAGCACCAGGCTCTTGAATGAGTGAGCAAAACCTGGGAAGTTTTGCGTTGGATGGGGAGGTGAAGAGATCTATCCTGGGACGTCCCCATCGATGGAATAATGAATTGGCCACTTCCTGACTTAGTTTCCATTCATGAGCTTGAGACAATGTCTGACTGAGGCTGTCCACCAGAACATTTTGCATGCCTGGAACGTGCACAGCCATAAAAAACAAAACAAAAAAAAAACAGGCCATGCTGGACCACCTAGAACCACACCCGCATCTCCTCCCTGCACAAGGAGTGTGATCAGGTATCTCCCTGCTCGCTGATGTACCAGACCACCGACATGTTGTCTGTCTGTATTAATAGCATTCCCATGGACAGAAAGGGCTGGAACGCCTGAAGGGCATACAGAACAGCCCTCATCTCCAATATGTTTATATGGAGAGACATCTCCAGCTGAGACCACAATCCCTGCGTTCTGTGGTTCCCCAAGTGGGCTCCCCAGCCCAGACCCAAAGCATCTGTGATGAGGGTCCATGAAGGAGGGGTGGTTCTGAAAGGTAACCCCCCAGAAAAATTCTGAGGATCCAGCCACTATAAAAGGTCCTTCTTGAGGGAGCTGGACACCAGGATAGGTTAGTCCAAATTTTCTGAGCGCTGATCTCATTGGACACAAAGTGTCCATTGGGAGATCCTCATGTGTAGTCTGTTGAAGGGAACCGTGGAGATGGATGCCGCCATAAGGCCAAAGACGCACAGGAATGCCCTAGTGGGAATATGACTGGATAAAAGGAACAGACTGATCTGCACCCATAGAGTGACTACTCTGTCCAGGGGCAGAAATGCTTTGCACTGGACCATGTCCAAGATCACTCCAATGAATTGGAGTCTCTGGGAGGGAACCAGAGATGACTTGGGGTAATTGACAGTAATCACCAGTCAGGGAAAATAGGTCCAGTGTGGAGGAGAGACTCCTCAAGGCTGGCCCTGGAAGGGGCTGCTAAGAACCAGTTACCCAGATAAGGGAACACCGCAAAACCCCGGTGGAGTAATGCCACTGCCACCACCGCTAGGCACTTGGTAATGACCCTGGGTGCCAAGAAAAGGCCAAAGGGGAGAGCTGTGAACTGGAAGTGCTCTCCCTGGTAAAGGAAGTGTAGGAAACAGTGGTGGCCTGGGAACACTGGACTATGGAGGCAAGCATCCTGCATATCCAGTGTACAGAGCCAGTGGTCTTTCTGCAAAAGGGGCAGAAAACCCTGTACAGTCAGCATGTGGAACCTTTTGAACACCACGAAAAGGTTCAGCCGGCTGAGGTCCAGGATGGGTTGGAGGTCGCCTGTCTTTTTCGGGACCAGTAAGAAATGGGAGTAAAACCCTTTCTCTCTCTGGGATGGAGGGACTGGCTCTATGGCTGACTTTTGTCTGACAGCCAGAATTTTCTCCCCAGCCAGGATTGCCTGGTTCTGAGAGTACTGGGATTGACCTGGGGGTGAGTTTGGAGGGAACTCTAGAAATTCTAAGTTGTGCCCTCTTGCAATGAGTTGCAGGACCCATGCATCTGAGGTGATGCCCTTCCACTCCTGCATGTGGAGGGTGAACCTTCTTCCCACTGGCTCCTCATTGGACAGAGGCGGAGGAAGAAGGGATAGCCAGTCACAAAGTGGAGGGGCGAGGGGTCCCCGGCTGCTCTCTGAGTTTTTGAGGTGGGGGGGTGAAAGAGGAACCTGTAGCCTTTCTTTTGTTCTGGCGCCTGTTAAAGGGCTGTTTACCCTGCCTCTTGGTTTGGCACCGAAAAAGTTGTTTCTTTTGAAAGCCCGATTGGTACATGGACTTCACAGATCTCAGGGCCTAACCACTGTCCTGGAGACTCGTGATAATGTCCTTGGTGTCTCCCCCAAAAAGGACCAAACATCTGAAGGGGTCATCCTGGATTGCCGCCTGAACATTGTTGGAGAGTCCAGAAATGCACAGCCAAGTGTGTCCTCTAAGGAAACAGCTGTGGTGAAGGAATGGGCCACCGCATCCACTGAGTCATACATGGCACTGAGCACATGCCTGCAGGTGATTTCTGACAGGTGCAAATCTTTAGTTAGTTACTCCTTATGATCCAAGGCATCCATCGATTGAATACAGGCCTCGAGCTTGGCCATAGTCACTTTTTGGAAGGAGACCATGTGTGCTATGTAGTTGAGGGAGCAGAGGACGCACGTAGAGGAAGAATAAATCTGTTTGGCAAATTAGTCTAGCTGCCCAGATTCTTTGTCTGGGGAGGGTGCTCATGTGCTTTGGAATAGCCGAACGGTCATGAGCGGCTGCAATAACAACAGAATCCGCCTTGGGGTGAGAATCCAGAAAGGGAATACTGTCAGGCGCATGGTATATCCGGTCTGCGTTTTTAGGGATGGTCAGAACAGAATGTGGCAGCTGCAAAATGGTGGTGGTGAGGTCTTCATGAGGTGCTGTCCAATGGGGGACAGGAATAGAGGAAACGGTCTCTAAATCCAAATGTTCTGCGAGACGTTTCCTCTTCAGATCCTGTTCTTCAGCATTCTAGCCATTGGTGTGCTGGATAATGCGCAGGAGTTCAGTGAAAGATGGATCCTCTGGAGGGGATTTAGGAGATCCTTTACCCTTAGCTGCAGAGGACTGCTCACCAGATAACTCATTTGAGGAATCCTCCTCAGAGTCAAAAGAATTGTGTTCCTCAGGGGTCCCAATCTCTGGTAGAGTAATCTCCTGAGGTGTTGCCCCTAAAATATGCACAGTGGCCAAACGAAGTGAACTGACTGGAGACATGGAATGAGGAGGGGGGGAAACTATCGGGGCGGGCAAATGCCGTTCCAAGTCAGGGACTAGTTCGGAGCCTGGCATTCTTCCACCAAGACTGGATCAAGGATTGGAAGTCCCGTTGGGGAGGAGGCGGAGGTGGCAGAGGAGTGTGGGTGGGCGGACAGTGATAAAAAGGTGCACCCAGACCCTGATATTGGTGAGGAGGATAACCCTGGTAATAGGGGTAACCAGGGGTTTGATACCCAGAGTAAAATGAATGGGGCAGAGAACCCGACATTGGCTGGATGGAGAGAAAGCCGGTGTCTGGGGCCCTTGATAAGAAAGGAACCCCTGCAGAAGGCCTTGGTCCATTGGGGGTCTCGGGCTGGTCGACGTCAGAGGAGCGGACATCAGGACTACCAACATCTGGGTAGTTAATGCCTGGGTAGTCATTGTCTGGGTATTTGGTGTCAGGCCCAGCATTACCACAGCTTGTGTCGGGGTCGGACCAAAAAAGACCCTGACAGAAGAAGGTTGGGCAACATGCCTGATGGTGCTCCTTGCATCAGAGAGGGTGCACCTGGCATAGAAGACCCTGACAGCGGTAACACTGGTGAGTCTGACGGATCAGTCAAAATGCCAGGAGCCCTCGTAAGGATCAGGTCTGGCATTGGTACCCCGGAAAGGGTGTCCACAGGGGGGAACCTTGGACATGGTCACTGGCTTGAGAAAAGAAAGAACCACCTCCAGGGGTCCCACTTCCTCCTCCATCCCAGTTGTGACGTCTGGGACAGGAGGTACCATCGGGAGAGGTGGAGAGGAAGGCTCCTGCCCAGTAAGGGCCTGGGGGGGGAGGGCTGGTGGACAGAGTCCAGTGGGCTCAACCGGATGTCAGGTAAGATGGTGTCAGCCCCCGATGGGTGAGCAACATCCAGGTGGTTGTCTGGCACAGAGGCGACCAGCTTATCGGACGGAAGAGGGACCAGGTGGAGGAGGGTAGAACCTTCAACTGGCTTATAGCCAATGTCATGCGGGTCTCCTTCTGGGTTTTGGGACCCAACTTAGAGACAGTCAGGCAGGCCCCAGAGGAACCGGGGGCTGACTTATCGGCAGAAACCAGGCGTTCGCCAGAAGAGCCGGTGGACGACTTACTGGTAGAGACTGGTTGAAAAGCAGCAGAGGAACCTGGCGTAGATCCCGACGGGGCCTGAACAACCACAAGGGCGGGCAGCGGGGAAACAGCTTGCTGGTTGAGGGCTAGCTGGAGCCCACACGGTCCCGGTCCTCCAGATGCTCCCGTTCCTTGTGTTTTTCTTTGTCCTTTTTTTTTTCTAGACTCAGAAGAATGAAAAGAAGCAGTTTCCCCTCAATTTCTGCATCTCCTTTTCGAGAGTGGCCATTCTGGACTTCAATATGTGGGTCTCTAAAGCCTGCTACCTACGTTTGCGTGTGGCCTGACTGACAGGCTTGCAATCAGGGCAGGCCACAGTGTTGTGGTTCAGGCTTAAGCAGAAGAGGCAACAATGGTGGCCATATTTATGAGGGACCTGTGCGCCGCATTTCTCGCACTTCTTCTTTGTCTTTGTCTTTGATGTCGGAGGTGGAGAAGAAATAAACTAATCGAAAAAATGGACTGAAAGTCGAGAAAGAAAGATCAATAAATGGTGATCAACTGAGCAACATTTACCGCAAAGTTCTTTGTGCAGGTCGATGGCGGGAAAGAACTGGAAGGAGGGCGCGGGGACCACCCAGCATATAGGGTCATGCTGATGTCTGTCATGTGACATCAGGTGGGCGGTCTCCCACCAGGCATTGCTAGCAAAAGCTTGCCGTGTGCTCCTGACACCAGGGGGTGCAGTCCTACATGTTATGACCTACTGCAGGAACCCTCTCGAAGTAAGATCTTCAATTACCTGAAACACCCCACCCCCTCAAAGCCTCACCATCCGGTTAGGCTTTTCGCAACAGAAAAAAAATTAAATGCCTGCACTTACTTGATGTTATGTTCATAAACTTTGCTGTCAGGCAATATGGTGGTGGGCGCTGCGCAGTGCCATCTCATGCTAGAGTTGCTAACTTGTATTATTTATTTATTTGTTTAAAAGTTTAACCAGGAAATACATACTGAGCTGACAATAGCCCGTTTCCAGATGACTCCTGGGGAGAGGGGTGGAGGAGACGTTCACAATATAATAACAAGGCAGAGGGGGACAGTGAAAAAGCAGGGATACTGTATGAATATTTCTGCTCAGTATTCACAAAAGAGGAAGGGGAAGTGCCTAATCCAATTAATAGAAGCACTCTTGATAGGGGGGTCAATCCCAGTCCTTTCACAGAAGAAAGGGTTCTGCAAGAAGTCCTAAAACTGAAGGTGGACAAAGCAATGGGTCCTGATGGAATTCACCCCAGAATTCTAAAAGAATTAAGGGAGGAACTAGTGAAACCACTGGCTACTCTTTTTAATAAATCATGGGAGGATGGTGTGGTACCGAGGACTGGAGGAAGGTAGATGTGATTCCTTCACAAAAGTGGGACCAAGACAGAGGCAGGAAACTACAGAGCTGTCAGTCTGACCTCTGTGGTAGGAAAGTGATGGAGTCACTTCTGAAGGAAAGAATAGTTGAGTAACTAGAGGCCAGTGGAGCACAGGACCCAAGGCAGCATGGGTTCACAGCGGGAAGGTCATGTCAGACAGAATCTAATAGATTTCTTTGACTGGGTGACCAAAGTAGTAGACCAGGAGGGCTGTGGACATGGCCTACCTAGACTTTAGCAAGGCATTTGACACAGTCCCACACAAAAGATTAATAGTCAAATTAACCAGCCTGGGAGTGGGTCCCAGGGTGGTAGCCTGGGTAAGATGTTGGCTGCACAACAGGACACAGAAGGTAATTGTAAATGGAGTCCACTCTGAAGAAAGAGGGGTTACTAGTGGGTACCGTGAGGGTTCAGTATTGGTCCAGTCCTTTTAATGTCTTCATCAGCGACATTGCAGAGGGACTGAAGGAAAGGGTATGCCTCTTTGCAGATGACACAAAGATCTGCAACAGGGCTGATATACAAGGAGGCGTGGAAAGGATGAAAAGAGACTTGGCAAGGTTGGAGGAATGGTCAGAAGTATCGCAGCTAGGATTCAATGCAAAGAAGTGCATAATAATGCACCTGGGAAACAAGAACCCAGGGGAAGAATACATAATGGGTGGGGAGGTAGTAACAACAACAAAAAGGAAAGGACCTGGGGTAATCATATCAGATGACCTTAGGTCAACAAGCAATGTGAGAAGGCAGTAGGGAGGCTGGGGGTATACTGGGATGTACAGGAGAGGCATCATCAGCAGAAAACAGGAAGTTGTTATCCCTCTGTACAGACAGTTGGTGAGACCCCATCTGGAGTACTGTGTTCAGTACTGAGACCCCATCTCCGCAAGGACACAGACAGGATAGAGGTAGTCCAGAGAAGGGCAACTAAATGGTGCAGGGTCTGCAAGAGAAGCCATATGAGGAGAGACTAAAGGAGCTTAATATGTATACCCTTGAGGAAAGAAGGAGAGGGGGACAAGATAGAAACTTTTAAGTACCTTAGTGGAATCAACAAAGTCCAAGAGGGTAGCATCTTTCAGAAAAAGAGTGCAAGAACAAGGGGACACAACTTAAAGATAGAAGGAGGGCGGTTCAGGGGCAATGTGAGGAAGTATTATTTCACAGAGAGGGTAGTGAATGCATGGAACAGCCTTCCTGAGGAGGTTGTGGGGTCTAAAACTGTGGGAGAATTCAAGAATGCATGGGACAGACATAAGGCAATTCTTGTGGGGGGTAGGAAGAAATAGGCTCTTGGTTAACTAGGATCTGCGGCCTATCCTGTAGGTAGGGAAATGGGCAGACTAGATGGGCCAATCGGTCCTTATCTGCCGTCAAAGTCTATGTTTCTTTAATAATAATAGCAGAATCACAATTATTAAGGCAAAATAGTAAACGAAGGTTAATAGAAAATAAAAATACTTTTCAAATGTATATAATCAAAAAGAGAAACAATAACGAAACAGCAAGAAGAGGTCAAGACTAGAAAATAGATAAAGAGAGGAAGGGTCAAAGGCAGTTACAGGTAGGATGATAAAAGTCAGAAAGAAGAGATTGTAGGGAGGAAGTAGAAGAGGCAGAATGAATAGAAAGAAGGAAGGACCACAGTTTAGGAAAGTGGTAAGAAAAAGCAGACTGACCAACAGAAGTTTTCCTAGGAGGGATATTAAGAGAATGGAAAGAACTGTTACAAAGAGATTAGGAGGAAGAAGGAGGAGGGGACAGAATGGATTTGAGATAGGAGAGAAGGGCGCCAAACCAGAATTTAGCCAAAAAGGAGACACAGTGGAAAAGGCGTCTAGCATCAAGAGAAGGGAAAGAAAGAGCTGAATAAAAAGAGCAATGGTGAGTACAAGAAGGGCAATCTAAAACAAAGTGGCAGAAAGAATGCAAAAGAGGGTCCAGTCTGGCAAGGGAGGTTTTAGGGGCACTACTGTATACTAGGTCACTGTAGTCAAAGTTTGGAACGATGATTTATAGAGCTATTTCTCAACGGACAGGGAGCAGAATACACACTTTGTTCCTGTATAAAGCATCAAACTTAGGGTGAAGTTTATGATGAATTGCGTCAATGTGCACAGAGAAATCAAGATGTTGGTCAAGAAAGACCCAGAGGTACTTAAAGGAGGAAACATCTTCAAGTTTAGCACCATCAAGGGTATT
The DNA here is from genome assembly GCA_016271365.2 of Neoceratodus forsteri. Classification (NCBI taxonomy): domain Eukaryota; kingdom Metazoa; phylum Chordata; order Ceratodontiformes; family Ceratodontidae; genus Neoceratodus; species Neoceratodus forsteri. Next base: position 943,405,477 of record CM057451.1, on the reverse strand, counting down.
AAATTGGGGAGGGAAAACTAAGTTTGGCAAGCCTCTGCTGGGTACCAAAAGTCATAGAGACTGTTTTTATGTATTGAAGCATACAAGCAAGCAGTACACCGCCGCACTCTTAACACGAGATGGCACTGTACAGCACCCACCATGTTGCCTGCCAGCAAAGTTTACAAACATAACTTCAAGTAAGAACAGGAACTTAATTTTTTTTTTCTGTTGCAAAGCGCCTAACTGAGTGGTGAGACTTGTAGGGGTTGGGAGTTTCAGGTAACTGGAGTTCTCCTTTAATGCCAGGCACCTTCCCCCACTGTGTCTCCTTCACAATCAAATTCTGATTTGGTTTGGTTTGGTTTGGTTTCCTTCCCTTCTTCCTTCCTTCCTTTCCTATCTTTCCTCTGTTTTTTCCCTCCCCTTCTCTTACCTCATCCCCTCTCCACAGATGTTTCCCATTCCCTTTTTACCTATCCCCAGGAAATCTACTGCAGGCCAAACTGCTTGCTCATATCCTTTCCCTAAACTCGGGACCACTCTCCTCCTCCTCTCCATTCGCTCTGCCTCTTTTTCTTTCTCCCTTAAGTCTCTTCTTTGTGACTTAACAACTCCCACCTACAACTGTCCCTGATCCTTTACTTGATGTTCCCATACAACTTTTTGCTTCTTGCCCCGTCCCTGTACTGCTTCCTCTGTGACGCCATGATGGGGTTTACCATAAGCAATTTGTTGCACTGTTTTTTCGCTGCACTGATTATTAATTTGCACATCTGTAACTTCTGTAACATACTGTACTTTGCTCCTTTTGTTGCACTGTATTGCCTGGTTCTACGTCATAACAGCGCATACATAATGGTGCCATACCTATGGGCAAGGCGCACAATGTCGAAAACACAAACGGCAACTGTGCAGCACGCTGAATACAAAATCAGCATCCCATATCGCCACATATAATTCCCATTTATGGGCCGCGCCCCTTCTAAATATAATCAACTCTGTGGGGGGCCTGACAGTAGAGCAAGGAGCCGACACGGACCCAAAACACTTACAACACCCAACACATTCTCCATCCAAAAACAGTAGCGCACCAACTCAGGATCAAACCCAGGTCCTTCCACATCAGAGGCATACACTGCCTCCAGAAGCCCACATGGCCAGCTCGGCACTGCCTCCCCGACCTACCTCCTATATCCTGCTTCCCGTGTTGTCCCTCCTACCAGCACTGTATCCTACAGTTGCCATTTCAGCCCTTCTCCCTGGTCATTTCCACAGTCGCTCTCCTTCCACAATCGCTGTACAGATATTTGGTCAAACTGAGTTGCTCAAAGTGAGTCGCTCAATTTGACCGTGCCCACATCACTGGATACCGTATTGGCTGCATGTACTGTTGTTTATGTATTCTATTACTGTATTACCACTATTATTGTATTATTAGGGACATTCTGGACTCCCTGTAGGGGGTGTTCCTCAGGCAACTAGTAAGTGAACCCATGCACAATGGGGCAATACTGGACCTGGTGCTTACTAGCAGGGACAGTATTACAGACATCAAAGGTGGGAAGCCATCTGGGGACTAGTGATCATCGGACAGAGTGGTTCAACATATGAACAGTTGCTGAATCCAAACACACAAGGCAAGAGTCCTGGACTTCACAAGGGCTGATTTTATAAAAACTGAGTGGAGGAACAGTGGGCCAAACTAAAAGAAGGCATAGTGAAGGCAACAAACCTCTACTTCAGACGTGTAGCAAAAGGAAGAGGAGGCCACTATGGTTCTCAAAAGAGCTGGCAGAAAAGGTAAAGGATAACAGAGTGGCATTCAGAAGGTATAAGGAGACCCAGAAAGGTGAGGATAGGGAAGTATATCAGGAAAAACAGAGGGAGGGAGGCAGGGAAAGCAGTAAGGAGCACAAAGTACAAATGGAAGAATGAACAGTTCAGGCAGTATCAAAGGGGGCCAAGATTTTTTTTTTAGATATATTAGCGAAAAAGGAAGACAAAGGGTTGGATTGTATGGTCAAGGGAGGGACTGTACGGAGAGGGATCAAGAAAAGGCAGACATCTTAAACAAATACTTCTTCTCAGTGTTCACAGTAGATGGGGATGGGGAGGGACCACAAGAAGACACCAGGAGCTTTGAGGGGACAGAAAGGGACACTAGTCCATTTTCTGTGGAGGTAGTCAGGAAAGAACTCACTAAGCTGAAGGTAGACAAGGCTATGGGGCCAGACACAATGCATCCAAGGGAGCTGTGTGAGCTCACGGAGGTACTAGCTGCACCTCTGACAGCCGTATTTATTTATTTATCTATTTTAAATTAGTATCTTTTGTGTTTTTTCCCCCCAGGTTTCTCCCTGAAGATCCCTGGACCCTGGCAGACACGGCAGTGCATGCTTGTGGAGGCGCACACGCACTACGGGTACTGGCTCGGCCCCTTCCACCCTACCATTGGCTGTCGCCGGGCTCTCTGTTGCCCAAACTGCCATCCATCCTCCACCAGCTGGCAGCCAAGGGCTGGGGAAACCCCTCATCCCTCCCCGGAAGAGAAGAGCTGCCTTGCAGCAACTCCGTCCTGCTTCTCACCCTCCCCTCCACTGACCCCCAACAACCCGGGCTCGTTCATGAACCTGGGACGCTGGTGTGATGCAAGGTGTGGCATCCAGCACCTCAACCCTGAGCACAACTGGGCCGGTCCCTGAGAGCCCTATGTAACAGGTCACTGGAAACCAGAGTGGTCCCGGAGGACTAAAGAAGGGCAGAAGAAGTCCCGCTTCACAAAAGTGGTAGCAAGGAAGAGGCAGGCAGTTATAGCCTTGTCAGCCTGACCTCGGTGGTGAGTAAGTTAATGAAAATACTACTAAAGGAAAAGAACTATGGAATATCTGGAATCCAACAAGTTACATAATTCAAGGCAGCATGGATTCACAAGGGGAGGGTCATGGCAAACAAATCTGATAAGATTTCTTCAACTGGGTGACCAAGGAGCTAGATAGGGAGGAGCAGTGGATGTGGCCTACCTGGATTTCAGCAAGGTTTTCAACACCATTCCAAACAGGAGACCTGTAAGCAAGTTGGGTAGCTTGGGGTGGGAAATAAGGTGGTAACCAGGTAAGAAACTGGTTAGGGGATAGGAGACAGAGGGTAGTCTTAAACGGAGTTTGATCTGAGGAAGGGAGGATGACCAGAGCGGTACCTCAGGGGTCAGTGCTGGGACCGCTTCACTCTGTAATGTCTTTATAAGTGGCACAGTGACACCAAGATCTACAACAGAGTAGACACGCGGGGGGTGGGGGAGACGTGAAAAGGATGGGCAGGGATCTGAAAAAACTGGAGGAGTGGTCAAGGGTACAGCAGCTGGTTTTTAATGCAAAAAAGTGCAAAATAATTCACTTGGCCCATAGAAACCTAGAGGCAGAGTTCAAAATGGGGGGAGTGATACTGACAATGACCAAGCAGGAAGACCCGGGGGGGGGGATAATCATATTGGATGACCTAAAGGTGGCCAGGCAGTGTGACAAGACAGTCAGGAGGGCTAGTGGGATAATAGGGTGCATAGGTAGGGGTATCATCAGCAGGAAGAGGGAGGTGGTGTTGCCCCTATATAGATCACTGGCAAGACCCCACCTTGAGTACCGTGTCCTGTTCTGGAAACCACATCTCCGAAAAAAAGACACAAAGTTGAGGTGGTCCAGAAAAGGGCTACCAAAATGGTGTAGGGTCTGCATCAAATGCCCTATGAGGAGAGGCTACAAGAGCTCAATATGTACACCCTGGAGGAGAGGAGGGAGAAGAAGGATATCACGGAAACCTTTAAATACCTTACAAAGGTTAAGAAGGTACAGGTGGGATGTATTTTTCAGAGAAAAAGGTGCTATAGAAAAAGGGCACATGCTATGAAGCCAGAGAGAGGTAGATTCAGGAGAGATGTTAAGGAAGTACTTCTTCACAGACAGGTTGGTAGAGTCCTAGAACAGCCTTCCAGCAGAGGTAGCGGGGTGAAAACAGTGGTGGGGTTCAAAAATGCCTGGCATAGGCACAAGGGAATCATTGGGGTAAGGAGTTGGGGGAAGAGACAGCACTGAAGATCAAGTAGGGTCTGCAGTAGAAATGAAAATAAAAAAATGGGCAGACTGGGTGGGCCCAGCGACTCTTATGTGCCATCAGTTTCTATGTTTCTATCAATTATTTCTTCTTATTGTACTCTCCTTCACATCTCTCTTCCAATGATGCAGCTAGAATTGAGCTGTTATCAGCTCAGTACATCTTTCCAGGTGAAACTTTTGAAATGAATGAATGAATACATTACATACATACATACTGTACTCTCTTTCATCTTCTCCCTCCTCCCTGCTCTCTACCCACTACCCCTCCTTTTTTCTCCTCCTTTTCCTATCTTTCTTGTTTAGCAATTTGCCGTTTACGTTACTGTATATACTGTACATGCAGTAGCTGTGCCTTTTGCGAATCAGATTACTGAGCTTTGCTTAAATGATGCATTTATTCCCACCCCCCGTTCACCTAGGACACATCTGGAAATGAGCTTTATGGCTCAGTATGTATTTCCTGGTAAATCTCTTTCAGTAAATACATACACACATGCACACATAAATCAATAAGCAATCCCCCCAGATTCTATGCTTTGGGAGTGTTCTGGGCCTGGCCTGAAGCTCATCTCCCCATGCTTATGAAAGGATGCAAAGAGTCAGTGGGGGAAAAATAATTAGTACAGTCTTCAACTCAGGCAGAGGCTTACAGAGGCTGCATCCTTGTCGACCCTCATTATGAGAATATCATTACAACTACTTTTGTGACATTACATTGAAACCACCAAGACATGCTACCGTGAACGTCGCAGAAATATTCTAGTGCAGTCATGAAGGTCCCAGCTTCCTTTATAAAAAAATAAAAGGTTCTCATAAAAATAAACAGAATGCATAGGACTACACCTGGATCTCAGATTTGTGCTGTTTTCTCTACCAGTTCTCACCATCCATGCACATGGGAGCAGAGAAAAGCATCATGACCCTCAGGTGAAGGTGGAGAGGGTCCATAAAAACAGAAAAAAAACAGGTTTAAATATGTAATATTTTTAAACACCACTTAGGGTAACTATTTCTAAGAAAACAAAACTCTTTGCAGCACATTGACAACCACACTTGGTGTAAAATTTGTGTAAAATACCCCATTTTGTGCAACATATTTAGTGCAAACCATACTGATTTACACTCAATTATGGAAAAAAAAGATAACAAAGGATTTAAATATTTTGTAAAACGGAACTGCCCATTTTTAAAACCAAAAAGTAATAGCCTTACACTGTATAGCAGGGTGCAGACTGAAGGACCACCGGTTTGTGGTTTTGAAAGTCCCACAGAAATGGGGGGAAGGGACAGTTCCTCTTTTGAAGTCTATCTCAGAGACTGCAGGCAACATCATATACAACAGTGCTGGGAGGCTCTCTGGGCACACTCTTCCACTTAACATTATTTCTC